>OX438933.1:817500-1565000 GCA_949316025.1 Lapara coniferarum
CGCGGGCGCAGGCGCGGCACACGTGGGATCCGTCCGCGCAACAATACGCGCAGCGATGATTAATACTGGCTCATTGTATCGGCCGAGGGACTCGGAGCGTCTTCACGGGGCTCGACGCACCCACGTACCCAAATAACCAACATTCCTTCAATTTTCTTGTTATAATCACTGTCGGCTTTGTTAAGGACACCTTTAGATTGTAAATATCGCAGAACACTTGACTGTTCCGGCGCTGTTCAATTTAATACTCACTTTACTCGAGCTCAGATGATGCTATGTGCGTTTGTTCCACTATCTCGATGTTCCAGTTAAGCCTCGCATAATATCTTCGTGACATTCGGTATCACAAGGTTTCTTTTGGTTGGTATTACATTATAAAGACTAACATGTATTACTCAATTATATTCCCCTTTTCCGCGCTATTGAAAGTAAGAGACGCTGTATCTTCCAGCTACACTCAAAATTCGCACGCCTTTTAATGTACTGAAATGTTATCCGTCCAAATTAGCCCTTAAACTCGTTTGTTTAACTTAGTAGATTAGGCCTAACCGCGGTGTGATGTGCCGTGAAGGATCGCAGCGTGACCGTGTTAATAACATGAGGACATGTTTACGCGTTTGACCCCCGGTGGTGGTTCGGGTTCGGCCCGTGCGTGGTTTATGGTCGTCGGGCGAGGGCCGTGGAATCCGGCCCCATTAATATTTCATCATGGAATGATCCATCGGCCACTCCAGCTGGACTCGCGGCGCGTGTGATCTTGACAAAAAACTTGTGTTAGTTCGCGGTTGATAGCGCGCTATTTATCACCCGCGTCGTGTTTTGATGGCCTAGTAAACGTATTGACGCACTCAATGGATGTTGAAAAAGCTGTTGCATTGTCACTAACATTTTTTTAAAGTCTATTTTGACAACGATTTGTGTCAAGTGCTTTATAAACCTGTTCAACAGTTATAAACATTGCACTCTTTATTTTGCTTCTCAAATTGTCGCTTGGAATATTGTGCGTTAGCTCTAATAGTCCGTTAATATTGCAATAATTCTTGCACATTGGACTATATCTAAGTCTTCACGAGCAAGCAGCTACCATAATTAATGAGGTAGTTCCGCGAGGGACAGCGGACGGCGGCGCGGCGGTAGCCTGGTACCTCGGGCCAGTATAAAGTCCGACTAGGAGCCCTGTGCTAATGATCATGACTTTTATAGCTGGCCTTAAATTTATACTGTCGATAAAAGCGGCGGACATGCGATACATTCACCACACAAATAAATAATCCACTCATATTTGTATGAGGTATAAAAACGCGTCTGACTGGCCGGATTATAACCTCGCGACCGTTCATACCGCGCGACGTGTTCCCGACACCAAGTCCAATGCGACTGATAGTTGAATGAGGCAGGCAGAACACAGAATGGTAAAAAATAATATGTTCATACAATAACATTACAGTGTAGTCAATTACATTTCCTGTTATTTAATAGAAGATACGTTATTTCTGTTTCGTGGGCATCTTTTTTAATTGAACCATAATAATCTATACTAATGTTATAAACAGGAAAGATTTGTATTTTTATTTGTTTGAACTACGTATAATCTCTGAAACTCCTTGATCTATTTAAAAAAGAATTGTAATAGTTGGTATTTATTACTTTAAAGTACAAATATTTTTCGTTTAAAATAAAACAAAAAATTACTCAATATATACAGTTCATCATCAGCCCGTTGCAGTCCACTGCTGGACATAGGCCTCTCCCAAGATACGCCACAGAGCCCGGTCTGCTGCTTTATGCATCCAGTCGCTGCCGGCCCTCGTGCAAGTCGTCGCCATCTCGCGTTACTGCAGTTACAGTTACTTTCACTAATTACGAAAAAATCGGTTCATCGGTTCAGATTTTATCCCCTTCACATCGTTAGGGGTTGATTAAAAAATGAATAAGTTTCATAATTTTATCATAATTAATTACATCATGAGCAGATAAATTGTCTCACTTAGTTACGAATTGATAAAAGAAGAATATCGTATATTTATTATCATAGTTTAAGATGATTATATCCGCACCAAATTTCGTCTTAATTTGTTTCGTGGTTTAGTTTCTCTCTTCATTAACTGCCCTAGGTTATGGTTAATAAAAATCAATATCCCATATTTATACTCAATGTACAAGGTACATCCATATTCATTTTCACTATATTCGGTTCAACGGTTTATTTTCTTTCCCCTTTTTACCTTCTTTTTAAGGATTCATAAAAACTGATGGACGGCAGCGTGTCTCACGCTGCCTCGGTCGCCAAGGGCATCCTTCGGTGTACGGGGGCTTCTGAGCCCCCGCAACAACAGGAGAAGGACCGCAACAGCGGTACGCGCAGGGGCGGTTGCGGACGACAACTTAGACGTGAGTCGGAGGAAGCCCGCAGCCGTCCCTAATGCGCCGAAGATGGCCACCGCGGAGTTTTGGTTGGTATGCCGTGCGGTGTACATAGGTTAGGGACTCGGCCCGGCGGTCGCCCGACGTTTTCCATCTTTCCGGGCGGCTCAACGTCGGGTCGTAAGGCACGGTGAACCCAACATAACCGCTGAGTCGTTCCCCTTGAACACTGGGCGGTAGTAATAAGTCACTTTCTCCGCGTCAACAAAAAAAAAAAAGGTTCAACATATCCCCAATCTCTATACTGTTTAATACAATTGGAATAATAATATTTTCTCCCCTCTTTTAAACCCTTAATTAGGGCTTAAAGAAAATATCTCATAGTTATTATTAAGATTATAATGGATATACAGATACAAAATTTCATTAAAATGACTTCAGTAATTTAGTTTCTGCCCTCATTTTTTGAGGTAAATTAAAAAAAAATTCATCCCATATTTATTTTTCAGGTTTAAGAATACCCATACCAAATTAATATCCTATACTAGCTTTTGCCCGCGGATCCGCCCGCTTTAAAAAGTTTTTCCGGGATAAAAGTCCGGCTTTATATTTTCCCGGAATAAAAGTAGGCTATGTGTTAATCCAGGACATGATCTACCCGTGTGCCAAATTTCATCGAAATCCGTTGAGTAGTTTTTGCGTGAAAGAGGAACAAACGTCCATACATCCATACATCCAAACATCCATACATTCTTACAATCTTTCGCCTTTATAATATTAGTAGGATTCGTTCTCTATGTCTGAGATATTATGTCCATACTAAATTTCAATACCATCGGTTCAGCGGTTCAGTTTCTCCCTCCTGTTACCCCCTTAAATAGGAGTCAATAAAAAAATTATATTCCATATCTACTTTTTTATGGCATTGAATGACGAGACAACCATGCCGTTCGCCTAGTGGTAAGCGATACGACCACCCATAAACAGTAGCAACACCATACAAGCACATTTAGTTACAAAGTAAATATGTGTCGCATTCCACTGCGCTCGTCATCCTAAGTCATAAGATGTGAAGTCTAATTGTGTTCAGAAGTTACACTATTATTATTATTCCAGTAGTTATTTTCAACGTTCAAGATATCCCAATAACAAATTTCATTACAATCGGTTCAGCGGTTTAGTTTCTCCCTCCCTTTACCCTCTCAATTAGGAGTAAATACAAAAGGAATATTCCATATCTATTTTCAATGTTCAAGATATCCCCATACCAAATTTCATTACATTTGGTTTAAGCGGCTTAGTAGCATATTCCCCCTTCTAACCCCACAAGTTTGGGGTTGATAAAAAAACTGAATACTGCAATTTCATTTTGGAGCTCATACTATCAAAATTCAAAATTTTATCCAAATTGGACCAGCCGTTTCCGTGAAACCAATTACACATTTATACAATATACAAGTTTGGCGCATTCAAATAAGAGAGAGATTATGAGATACTCACTCATAATCTCTCTCTTATTTAAATGCGGCAAACTTGTATATTGTAGTTGTGTAAGCTGAAGTTACACAAGGAGAGTTTTTCGCGTTTCTTGCTATGCGATAATCTATCGCTTATGTAAACAAGTACAGATATACAGATCACAGATGGACATTAGAAATAACAACATGGCAAGGACCGATAGGCAAAAGAAAAAAAGGTCGTCCAAGGATCAGATGGATCTACGATATAATAGCGACAGCAGGAAAAGAATGGAGAAAGAAAGCAATAAATAGAGAAACATGGAGTAAGCTGGAGGAGGCCTATACCCAGTGTGGGGTTCCAATAACACAATGAAATTTATATTATGTAATTAAAAAAAAAATGTTAATTATGGTTGTTGGAAATAAATAAAGGTTTAATAATAATAATAATGTATACAAATGGGGCGAGAGACGACCTCTCGAGAGCAAGTATAGTCCCATAAACTCCTTGGTCACCGCGTAAGTAAACAAATTGTACGAGTCTCGTAATTCAAATTTGGAATAGTGAGTGTCGTACAAAATCAGCACAGAACGTTTTTTTCGACACTCACGACATCAACACATGCGTATCTTACCCAAGTACTATTTAGACTTTCTAGACTAAGTGAGACACGTGTGCGAATATCACGCTACGAATACTTGCCTCATGCCTGTAGTGAAACAATGTAAGAGAGCGAGCTTCGCCTTTGATACTCGAATCCGAATATCGCTTTATTGGTACGAGTTTTTAACCTAATGTAAACAAGAGAGAATTGGATGGAGATTTCTCGTATATACGATAATCGCTTACGGTTTTCACAGATCCCGCATTCAAGAAAGTCCTCTCGTGAAAATGACGCTTAACATCTAGGCTATTTTTTGTTTCGGTAAAATAATTCACGCGGGCGAACCTGCGAGCACAAGTCTAGCATATTTTGTAGACGTAAAATTTTTTATCTAATGATTGATTCACACCTTTCAAGGTCATGCAATACCTTTAATTCATTAAACTTAAGGGTATCGCAAATGATATGACAGTAATACGCACGGCAAACGCAAAAAAGCATCAGCAGGGCGCAGCGATTCGCGGCGGGTGCGAACGAACCTCAGTCGAGCCCAGTTGAGTTTTATACGCGGGCTATGATAAATACGGCCAGGTTCCCAGTATTTAAGCAACAATAACACGAGCGCTTTGTGTCGGATGATTTAGCGCCCACACCACCGACACGGACTCAAAAAATTGAGCACGCGCGGACAGCGGCCCTCCGACAATTGTGAATCCGACTTTTTGTTCACTTTTTTTTAATTTCGAGATATTCTTTATGCAGTAAAGTTATTGTGGGTGAGTGCATCAAATATTTTTATCATCAATTAACAGGTAACCTTCACTAAAATCATTGTATAGTTTATGGCGGCAATCGGTTTAATCCCCGCCATATGGGATTACGTTTTCTCCGCCAAACGACTTCTTATGAAGTGGTCGTTTTTTATAGAAGAGCAGAACGAAGTAGATCATTGAGTTATTAAGGAAGAATATTTGGGCAATTTCACTACCTTGATCTAGGCAACACATCCTGTTATGTTTCTGCAACTCCAGTGCTTAAATAATGACATGATATTATGGTGTCCATTTTAAATAGTTAAAAAACCTAAGAAAAAGGGTAAGGAGACCTTTGTGGTACAGGAGGCAACATGGAAGGCCATAGGAACGATTCCTATACCGAACCGAAGTGATTATAGGATTTATTAAAGTCTAGGAGCTGTGAGATAGAAAGCCTCTCACGTCATTTGATGTCCACACAATAATTTTAATATCTTCCTGTGACGTCGATATTTCGATAGCAATATTTGTGTGTTGTAAATAACTCAAGAAGGCTTATGAAGAAGCTTGACAGTGTAATTGCGTGTATCGATTGTAATTTCGCGTGACTTCCGCGCGGCATCTTAATAGCTGTTAATCGATTCACACGCGAGAACATGAGTAAGCAATTTTATACAACTGAAAGACAATACTTTAAGTCGCTCGGCCTTAGTCCGACACAGTGGCCCAGTACGAGTTGTTAGACGTCATATACTTTCGAAATTCTTATAGAGAACTCCTCAGGTATCCAGGATTTTTCAAGATATTATTTCTTCACCGTTAAAGCGACCAATAATTAATAAAGAATACACATAAAATTTTAGAAAAGCCAGTGGTGCGTGCCTTTTGGTTTTGAACCTGCGAACATTTGTCTCGGCAGTACGTTCCACTCCTAACTAGGCTATCGCCGCTTTTTTCAGTGAACTCATAATTAGTTTACCTTTAAAAAAACTGATATGTCCCTCTCTATAAACAATCAAACACTCTCTTCAAATCATCAGGATCCATCGCTTTGTCTTTGTGAAAGGACAAGCCGACGGACGCACTTTCGCCTTTACATTAGTAGAGATTATTCCAGCAAGTCCTCGCGCACGGTTTAGCGAGCCAGGGTCACGCGATGCGTCCTACAGTAACACGTCACGTGATGCAACTGCCCTTCTACTTCACGCCTCGAACAGTGCAGGTGACAAACTGACGCAACTGTTGACTAATTTAAAGTAAAGTATTTTCCAATAAACACATTTATTATACAGCCTACATTTCGCCGTGAGCGAGCGTAGAACGTTTTAATACATAGTAGACGGACGGCTTAGCAATGGCCACCGTGGGGACACAGCATGATTCCTTAATATTTGAATTTGTACTTTTCATGAGATGCCGTGCACATACTCTATCACTTTCTTGAGCCAGGATAAAAACTTATATCTTTAGAACGTTCTTTTACCAAGTTATTTATTTATATGTATCATAATATAGCATGAACAATTGGAATTAATTACAAAGTAAGTATGTACACAAAATGGCACGCGAGGGCAGAATCCAGTGTTATTTCAACTGTTTATTCTACAGCAAGTATAAAATAAAATTGGATATAATATGCTAAAAACAGCAGCTGTTGAGCGAAGAGGCAATAAAACAATAAACAAATGAGAAATCGTCGGAATAATAATATAAATAATATTTACAATATGCGATATAAGACATTGACGTCCTCCGCACGCAGCGGTCGCGGACCGGTTGAGGAACGACTGGCAGCGGGTTCGATTCCCGCATACATGATGGAAACTTAAAATATTTGTTTTGGGGTCGAGTTGTGGGAGCGTAAGTCTCTTATAGTTCCCGATACCCGCTTCATGCAACACAGTGCCATGCATTTTATTTTAATGTTCCTCATTTCGGGTAAAGAGTCACGCGGACGAAGGCACTGGAGAAAGCGATCCGTAAAGAAGATGTCAGTTCATACATGTAAGTAATGTTCTCACATCTGCTATGCAACATCGAAGCTGATGGAATGACTGCGTTCAAAGAGCGACGTGAGTGAAGTGCCATAATACACTCAATTACATATTATATATGGTAAATATATGTAGTGGTGAAACTTTATAACCCGGTCTTTGAAATATTTTCAATATTTCGTTAGGAAGTATAAATCACATAACAAAATTAGAAACACAAATGTTGAGTATTGGTCCACTTAGATGAAATGGACGACCTTCGGCCTTAAAATTGGAAACACCGTTCCATATCACAAGCGCAATGAATTAAAACACCGTAACCAAAACACCGCTCGGATTAGGGAGCGAAGCCGACAACAGCGGCGGATTAACGTGAGTGAGTGGGTTTATACATCAGTGCGCTATAATACCAATATTACCTGCACTTGTGAAGACTATATTTCATTATAAACTCATTATATAAAGCGGGTATATCGCGGTGTAACAAATGCCCGCGCCCGTCGCACAATGAACGCCATGCATCACCGACGGCCGCGCCGCGCCGCGCCGCGCCGAGCCGAGCCGCCCCGAGCCGCGCATCCGCACCGCGCTGGGCCTCATCTCATGTAATCCCCACCTAAGTGCTCATTTCGTTCAGATTAAGCGTGTCCATTGGTGTGTAATTTATCAATTTGTGTCATGCGTGTCGCGTGTTTAGGTTATACGACTTGTATGGTACGGATAAATCGTGCACTACAAAGAGTAGGAGAAGGGATATTTTAGGAGTATAGGATAAAAAATTATCGATTGTCTTCGAAATGTTTTTTTTTATAGCATAGAATGACGAGACGAGTATGCCGTTCGCCTGATGGCAAACGATACGGTCGCCCATAAACAGTAGCAACACCATCCAGCACCTTGAGTTACAAAGTACTGTGTGGTATTTATTCCACTGCGCTCGTCATCTTGAGACATAAGATGTTAAATCTCATTATGTCCAGTAGTTACACTGGCTACAATGTCCTTCAAACCGAAAGACAACAGTACATGCACACTACTTCTTGGCGGTAAAAATAGGCATTGCAGTGGTACCCCCCGGACCAATTTGCACGAGGCGCACTGTGAGACGCTGTAGTTACAGAAAATCGGTTATTTTGACATCACATAATTTTAAAGTTTCAAACAAGGGAAAGGTCGCCAAATAGAATAGCTAGTTATAGGCTGGTAGGTTAGCTAGGCTAGGGCCTGTAGTGTCCTCAGCAGTTAGGTTCGCGACGTGTTGCTCCCATTATTTTTTAATAAAATGATATCTCTTTTTTTGTATCGCCTTTCCCGCCAGCCCTAGCTGGTTCTTTTTGCTTATTTTTCATTATTGATTTTACTCCCAACAAAAAAGTCTGTAAATATGTAACGGACCTTTTGTATTAGTAATAAATATTATAATCAATTTAATGTATCTTGACTTATCATAAGTGCAACTATGTTCGCCTGCGTGATGAACAAGGTTTTTTTTATAAATGATGCCGGTCTGTCTGGCTACCCTTTTACTCGTTACTATATCGAGTTTTTTGACACGTCAGTATTCGTCATCCAGTTGGGCGGCAAGATTATCGAATACTCTTCCACGAACAATAATCAACAATGTTGCATATTTTTACCAGATTCTTCGCTTCTTTCGCATATATGCAACAATATTATTTTTAATTGAAGACAGACTGGACAGACGCACCAATTAATAAGAAAAATAAATTTTACATCCTATATATTTGTAAATAGACTAAACGCAACAGTTCACACACTTGGAGTATGTCTCAAGCAGAACCATCCAGAAGCATAGGTACAGGTGGACTATTGTGAGTCAGAACCGTTATCGGTCGCGAACTCTGCGGTCCGCCCGCTCCATGTTTACTATCAATATTCGATTTTTATGCTTGTTTTACCATCTTTATTTACGACTGTGTCCCACATAGCAGATGAGCCTGTCTCCATTTGATTTATTTAATATTCTAGCGCAAAAATTGATGTGATGTTAGTTTTATGGTTCGTGTGAATTGGTGTTAGATAGAGTCGCGACATCTCTATTGGACAGTTAGTTTTGTCTGTTTCGATATTTGTATGTTTAAAAGTTTTCTTTTGTAATGTAATGGAATTTTAGTGTCTAATAATTTGGGGGTGTAATTTTGTTTTGTATGCCGGTTCGAGAATGTTACATTACATAGTTAGGTTTCACTTAAAACAAATAAGTGTAAAAGTTTGAAAAGATTCGTTGTATAATGACGCAGGCTCCAGCTGCTGAACACCTGTGCCGTGTCGCCAAAATCGTATTCAGAGCTGGTATAACTTCTGCCGCACGTATTGTGGCAAATATTTTATTCATAATGTAATCTGTACCCTTTTATACCTCTATTATAATTCCGATTTTTCACGAGAATATCTAAAAAATAGTTTTTTAAACGTACAAACGTTGCGTTAGAGACTTGTACCGGCCTGTGTTACATTTGCCGTCCCCGGAAAGTCAAATTTGGGCCACTCATCGCTCTTAAACGTAGTTATGTTCACAAAATGTTCAAACTGTAGCTATGTGGGTCGGAGGAGCTCGACTCGTGTGAAACGCAAACTTAAAATCGATTTGACAACTATATTGCTAACGCAGATACAATGGGGTACCATTTAATCAGTTTCCAACCTTATGGTTTTCATGTAAGGTTTGGTTTGTTGAACACGACAATCGTGTTTGCAGAACAAGTACCACTTGTGTCAAGCATTAGATTGTCTCTGGCTGTACAAACACGCGGTTTGTTTCATTAATAGTACATTATGTAAGTTACACGTGTGTTTGCACGCCTTTATGTGGACCTTCTGAGGGCCGCGGCGCCGTGCGTTAGTCAACAACACCGTCATTGTTTGAAATGGTAATCCATTTAATGTAGCCGCTCTGTTTAGGGTGCAAATGGGACCAAGTTAGGTTTTAAATGGGTGTCAGGAAATCCAAAGTTCCATTGTAATTTTCATTGATACCAACATGACACAATTATTTGATGTTGCGATTTGTATGTAGAGTTAGGTATCCTGAGACCTAAATATTCCTGACCTTTCCAAACAAATCTATAACAAATATGTAGTTTCGTAGTTGCCAGGGCTTAGAATGAATTGGGAACTGTTTGTATGACATAAGTAATAATATCTACATTTTCAGTTCCCGATCTCGTATTTGATCACATGACATTAATATGAAGAACAATCATGAGAGATTTAAGTTAATGAATCAAACCAAACCTTAGAGTACCTAGCAATACAGTAGCCTAAATACCAAACATATAAATTTTATCCTAGTATGGTCAAAGTGTATTCCTACATTAGACAGTTAACACACGGATGATTCCGCGAAGAACGCTCTTGTAAGCTGATCAGCATCGCCAAATGACGCACTTGCTCATTCGCCATAAAAAGCTTATATCACATTCATACAAAATGAAACATATTTATAAAAAGTTACGATTGATTGGTAACAAAAAATGTTTTTCATTAACGATTTCACATAAAACGGCGAGCGGCTGGCGTCGTAAACATAATAATCATTTTATTATATTGAGTGAGCGTTTGAGAAACGTTTTGTTCATTTGTTCTCATCTTAATTAATTGCTAATTCGAACAGTTTGCTTTGAAACGGAATAAGGGACTTCTCAATAAGAATTTATATTTTGAAATAAACTTGTCTTTATGACTCTCAAATAATTTGGGATAAAGAAAGTGAGAACACTGTTTTTAGCTGTCTGTTTTATAACGTTTATAGTATTCAAAAAACACTCCTATACGGATTGTTTCGCGATAAATTTGTTTAATTTTTCTTCCAACGCTCTGAAGACTTTACAGCCTTCATGATCACGGGGCCGACTGAGGCGTTAGTTGTCCAAAAACACACACACACACGCGACTTTTATCCCCGAAGGGTAAGCGTATTCCATCCCATGATGTGGTAGGGGGCGAGCCTATCGCTATATCGGGCACAAAGTTCATACTCCGGGCTGAAACTGAATAGAAATATCCAACGCCGCTGAGACAGTCAGTTGTCCGAAAAGTTTATAATATACTAGACTAGCTTTTGCCCGCGGCTCCGCCCGCTTTAAAAAGTTTTTCCGGGATAAAAGTCCCGCTTTATATTTTCCCGGGATAAAAAGTAGCCTATGTGTTAATCCAGGACATGATCTACCCGTGTGCCAAATTTCATCGAAATCCGTTCAGCAGTTTTTGCGTGAAAGAGTAACAAACATCCATACATCCATACATCCAAACATCCAAACATCCAAACATCCAAACATCCAAACATCCAAACATCCAAACATCCAAACATCCAGACATTCTTACAAACTTTCGCCTTTATAATATTAGTAGGATTTTGCCCGCGGCTCCGCCCGCGTTAAAAAGTTTGTCCGAGATAAAAGTCCCGATTTTTATTTTTCCGGGATAAAATGTAGCCCATGTCTTAATCCAAGACATGATCTACCCGTGTGCCAAATTTCATCGAAATCCGTTTAGTAGTTTTTGCGTGAAAGAGTAACAAACATCCAGACATCCATACATCAATACATACTTACAAACTTTCGCGTTTATAATATTAGTAGGAAGTAGCATTACGAACAGGAATAAAATATTTGCTTATCATGCCTTATGTTACGCACGAGCTAATCGATAGACCCAACTGAGTTTGCCGCTTCAAAATATGTTGACTCTCCATCATAATAGAGCTGTCTTAATAGGCTGGTTTCACGTATGCGATTATAATTAGTCTGGGCACCATCTTAGTCTATTTTTTGGTAATTGGTAGTGTCTCGGCACTGTTGTGGTGTCCGCCCTGTGGATTGGGGGCGTTTGGAGTATTCCGCCACGGTATCCCCTGCCTGTCGTAAAAGGCGACTAATAGGGGCCTCCGGGGGTCACGGGTGGGCGGAAGGGGCCGTCAACCCATTAATCTAGCCAACTTTTGTGACCCCCGTGATGGACGGCAGCGTGGCGGTTAGGCCTCACGCTGCTGTTGACGCCGAGGGCGTCCTTCGGTGTGCGGGGGCTTCTGAACCCCCCTAACAACAGGAGACGGACCGCAATAGCGGTACGCGCAGACGCGGTTGCGGACTATAACTTAGACGTGAGTCGGAGGAAGCCCGCAGCCGTCCCTAATGCGCCGAAGATGGCCACCGCGGAGTTTTGGTTGGTATGCCGTGCTGTGTACATAGGTTAGGGTCTCGGCCCGGCGGTCGCCCGACGTTTTCCATCTCTCCGGGCGGCTCAACGTCGGGTCGTAAGGCACGGTGAACCCAACATAACCGCTCAGTCGTTCCCCTTGAACACTGGGCGGTAGTAATAATTCACTTTCTCCGCGTAAACAAAAAAAACTGTTGTGGTGTAGTACGGGAATTTGCCAGTATAATGCGACTAAAGATCTAATGTCTCAGGGCGGCGCCCGATGTCCAAACGCAAATGGGTTACTCTTATCATGACGTAGTTTTAAAGAAAGTAAGTTCTACACATAGTAATTTTAAGTGAGTCAACATTTCAGGATTCGCAGCACTTATGGGGAGCTCACTTTAACCGCTGATGTTATTTCGTTAGTCTTAGCTTATGTATAGATCATAACATCAAGTTAGAATTGATGAGCGACGACAACTTGAGACAACTTTGAAAGTCAATGAACATAGAAGTGTTGGAGTGAGTCAATGTGTGGCAAACAATACTAGACAAGGCACACGCGTCACAAAGAGTTGGGGCAGGTGTGGGTGGACCACGGGCGCCCCCGCCGCGACCGCTGCAAGCTAGCCGCTAGTGATGACTGCTGATTAATATCGATACTTCATTACCTAGTTCCCAAGATAATAATCGATGTAGAATAGTGCTGACTTCATTTTTTGGATAGCTTAGACTATGTTACAGTCGATCATCCATCAATCAAACAATGTTACCGGAAGTACGGTGACTGATCTTGAAACAAGATTTTTTAGAAAGGGCCACTACTGTAGGGAGTTCGTTATTCTTATTCGATATACTTGCGTTACCTCTCTTAGAGTAAAAATTATGTTACTTCTGTTGCACAGAAAACTGATGGGAAGATTGCCTAAGGTCGATCGATACTCAATTATAATCGTCAAAATTATTTCTTAATGCTTCTGGTACCCTGGGCATAGACAGTGTGTTGATATTAATATATTTTTGAAAACCTTCCTCTAACGAAGAGACAAATAGCGTCTTACAGACGTAAAACGTGTCACCAAGAATTTATTTTTAATTTTCTAAAAGTGTCGTCTATTATGTGGTATTGTTTCAATAAGCTCCCGATCAATGTGTTTGCTATACGTGGCGACCGCGGCCCGTAACTCATTGTCTTTGGCTGTGTTGACAGTAATAAATGTATAACGGAACCGATAGAATAATAAAAAGTGATTTATGTGGAATGAAAACCTGTTCTTTAGAACGATTTATTTGAAAGAAAAATAAATGTTTAATATCCTAGTTTATTGAATATGTCATTCGTAATAAACTCAACTTAATATATTATTTATTAAAGATCGTGTTTTGCGTAAATGTATTTTTTCAAGCAGTAAATATGAATAACGCATGCGATCTGTCGTCTCTCACTGTCTAAATCGTTTAAATCAAACCGAGGGAAATGCTGATACATTTATGTTGACTTTTTCTAGGTAGTAATAAAATTGCAAATTAGTTTCATAAAATTTACATATTATAATCAAATTTATACGGTTTTAAAGGATGTCGTCGCATCGATCATCGAGCGCGAACAGGCGCGGCGCGAGCGCATCCCTACCGTGTCACTTACAGGCGGTTCACACCTGCCCGCGCGGACATTCGCTGTTCTTTTTAACCGACCCACGGGCTTCGTGCAATTTCTTTAATTTAAATTTAATTGCAAATTCATATTAATTCTATGCAATATGTGTGGCAGTTAGGGGATATCGGAAGTCAGATCAATGACAATACCAATTTACTGCAAATTAGTGAAGGATTCAGAGCCGATTGTTTTGAGCAATTTATAAACTTGGAATTGATTGCAGGAATTACTTGTTTGTTAAACAACATATAGCCTACTCCTACTAGTGCCACCAGTGTTGCCAACTCGTATTTTAAAAAAAGCGTAGACCGTACTAGAAAATTACGTAGATTTAGTAAAAGTTACCTATGTATGAAAAGTTCGTAAATCTACGTACTTTTTTCTATATGCAATAAAGAGGGGTAATATTAGATGAAGTGAAAGTGCTTTAACATCCAATTTATTTAAATTATTACATTGTTATTTTCTAGTCTAATTTCAATTGAGTCATTATTTTTTATGTTTAATTTGATACTGCGAGGGCTCGCGGAACAATTTTCGTAACTCACTGGAAAGTTTGTTTTTCTGATTTTGCACTACTATGTGCCCAATGTTGATAAAAAATGTGAAAATTGGATCAATCTAGGAAACATTGCAATCAAATGGCCTCTTCTTATTTTTGAAATATGAGCCCTGCAAATTTCACAACAAAAAAAGAACTATAGAAGACGTTTTACTTTACAGTCACAGCCAAATAGTGTTGTTTCAGTAGTCTGTGTTGTGTTCATTGTAGTGTTCAGTGAGGTTTAGTTTAAAAATTTAAAATGAATGACGTCAGACGTGTCACGTGATTTATAGTGTGGTGAAGTGAGCGCATGTTAGTATGAAACAGAACGTTTACACCTTTTTTCGCTGAGGAATAAGAAATATATCCATTCTGGTATTTAATAGAAAATACGAAGATTCTGGGACTGACGTTCGTAGGTTTTCAAGAATGGCGAAAAATAGGCAGATTTACGTAAAAAGACGTAGAGTGAGCACCGTTCTATCTTTACTTCGTGGTTGAGTGCCACTAATATTATAAATGGGAAAGGTTCTTAGGAGGAAACTCTTGAACTGCCAAATAAATTTGGTAGAACTTTTGCACATACAGAGATCAAATTCTGTTGCAAAGTACATAGTAGGGCTTAAATAATCCTTTAACACCTTTATTTAATATTGAGTACCCCGCGTAAATCCGCATCATTTACTTTAATTTCCCTAAATCGCAGTAAGTATATGTTGATATTAATATTATGTTTCCAAAGGAATGTTTTATTCTATTGTATGTGTTGTGAATGTGAAGTCGCACCATATGAACACAAGCGAAGAGTCGGTCGAGGAGCTGACGGGACGTAACTATTGACGATTTTATGGCGAGTCGGTCATCGATCAGAGGTCAGATAGAGGCTGCGGTGCGGAGGTACCCACCGGACGCCGGACCTCTGTGGTGGCTGGCGGCACCTCGCGTATGACAAATGTAGGTGGCTGTCGCGCCTCCAATGAAAATATGTTCCTAGTAATGGAACAGACACCCCCCCCCCCCCGCATCCTCCCACGAGTCGAGCGCCGCACTGCACCACACCGGCGCGGGCGCCGCGAGTCAACGCAAACAGTGCCGCCCCTCGGGCGCTTTTATTCATAACCGAGGAATTATTAACAACGAGTTTTAATTAGTTTAAAATTTTGTTTGATAACGCTATGAATATTTAAAAGGGCCTCGGCGACTGTTTAATTTACAGCTCCGGAGCTCGCCGGCACGATGCAATTAAACCAGAAACACAGAACTAGCGTGGCGTTATTAATATGTACCAACAACTGGCGCCTTCGGCTGTTTGTGATGAAAAAAAAACGCTCGGAATTTATACGTCAATAAGAGTTTGTTGGGCAGCGGGCATTATCGTAAAATGTGAATAGTATTTAATAGTTGGCACAAGAAAGCCGCCCCTATTAACCTCTGAGTTATGTGACAGTTATGGTGCGCGGCGCGCCGGCCGAGCTGCGCCGCTCGCCCGAGCTCGGCCCCACTCGGGACGCTCTCTCGACTCTCCGCCGCTGAGACACTGTTGCGGAACGTCAGCCAAGAGTGGAACGAGCCTTATTATATGATTAGCTATGTTGGGATTAAGAACTTCGTACAAATGCTGAGAAACCCGCTGAATGTACCGTAACGTAGACCGGCATAATTTAGCAACTAAGTGTATATAATATACTAGACTTCTGCTTGCGGCTGCGCCCAATTGAAAAACATTTTCCGGGATAAAAAAAATTTTCCCATGATAAAAAGTAGCCTATACCTAGCGTTCAAGAATGTGGCAGTTATAACCACTAGTGGAGAAGCACTGAAAACTGTAACATTTTGCGAACAAGTTATGGAGCTTCCGTCGGCAACTGCTTTTGTATTTACGGACATCAGTGTTTAAAGAACTTACCGTTAGAGCTGCTCTACATCCGCCGATAAAACTTTAAAATACGGGTATACCAAGATGTATGTTCAACAAATTGCAATATTAATTTGTTTGAAGTGTGTGTTTGCACGTGAAATCTAGATGGTGTCACCTCACAGTGTAATTCTGAAAAGTTAATGGAGCGTGAAGTCACATCCAAAATAATTTTACCGTACGTGTGATAAAACATGTACAAATATTTTTTTTTTTGCTAATAAGAAGGACCCGAAGTTAATATGTAAGTCTAGTCACACTAGCGGGGCGTTGAGCAATATTATAAGTTATTCTGGAGCGTTTACAGCGTGCAGTAGACATGCATGCACGTTCAAGGCTCCACTGCTGCGTCGCCTCGCGTGACCTCAGTTAGCCGACAATTCTATAATTGAATATTAGGCTGAAAAACTAACTGTTACTGCTTTGATCATTTACGATTATAGATAGACTTTTAGTTTTTAGAACATAATATCAATTATAATTAATTAAACCTAGTATTTTATGGTATGATTAATATCCGATGCAAGTTGCACGCATTTAAATAGTTCGTATACAGAGACGAATTATGAAATGTAGAACGCAATTCAATTCATGCCTGTATTTTTATTTCATTTTTTATTGAATTGGAGACAAAAACGATGTTATAATACGTAAGCTTGATAGTCGACGCCCTCTGAGCGTACGTTCAAGTGTTTTGAGTGGAAATTTATTTTCTAGTAAGCGTATTGGAATAAATCTAAATCGACTATGCAGTGTGATGTCCGTTACATGAATATGCATTCATTAGTTTCGGGTCATTGAATAACACGAAATAGTTGAGCTGTTTCAGTGCATTTATGTGCATTACATCACGTGACATGAGAACATTTTAGGCGCATTTTCTAGAATTTTGAAAAAAAATGGAATCCGTATTTTATAGATCTTAAGGCGATAGTATCTTGAGCTTTCATGGCTTCTTAATGTCTATTTTACCTAATCCTTCACTCTAAGTAGCTTTTGCTCAATTATTACATCCGAAAATCGCCGTTTGCTGCTATTTTTATTGTGAAAAGATTGCCTTACATCACCTAAAGTCTACACCTGTAGCTACAAAGTTACCTAGAAAACAAATTACATTCACTTCAGCAAACAGCCTCATTCCACCCAATCAATCCCATTTCACATAAAGCTTCATAATAAGAAACTAATCAGTAGATTATAAACATAACGAGCCGGGACCGATCGCGACGCGGAACTTTTCACAAGAAATTGGTTCGACATTAACTCAGACATCGAAAGCTGTAATGGCCGTTAGAGAGATATGTTTTTTGTTTTCAATATGCAATAAATAGGATAATAACTGGAGGCGGCGGGGATCGGTGGGGATCGGCGGGGCCGGCTGGGTTTAGCGGTGTGAGGCGGGACGCGGCACCATGCCGGCTAATTGTTTGAAATTAGTACTGTACGCGGCGCGGCCGGCGGGGGCGCACTCGGCCCGCGCCTTGGGGGCTCATTGCGTGTTAGTGACAAGGTCGTTCCCGTAAATTGACTAGCAAGTGTATGCTAATTTCCTTCTTTACAATTTATACTAATGCATCTTTTCTTTAAATACTGTTTTTAGTGCTGCGAGTAATAAAAATTATACGAGCTTGCGCATTCTCGTGGAGTTATTTATTTATGGAGATATTGAACAATGAACAACTTATATCCAGTATGAGTTTACCAGAGACTGTCTATTAGCAAGGTCAATTTAATCCCCTGAGGTAATAAGTCATTAAATACATGTTTACAGTCCAATTTTGTCGTTTTACAAATTCACAACATGATTGCTCGGCGGCGTATCAGGATCAGGCACCTTCAGCCCCCGCTGTCCCCCACCAAGTGCGGCGCTACGTATCGGATGTCTATAACTTTCGTATTTATCAACTGTTTATTACTTAATATGTCGAGTTGGCTGTACTGAAGTTAAATAATGTGGGGCCGATGTAACCTGATCGGGGTTCGTGCGTTGGCTTGTATAGAAAGTTTGGGAAGTTTATAATGCAATCTTATTATTTGTTAGTGAGCAAAGGGTGCACTCAGAAGAGTATGAAATAAGTCTATAAAATAATTCAAGCCGGATACTATGGTACCATAATATTATTATAAACTAGGTGTGCCCGCAATTTTGTATACGTGAATTTAGAAAAATTTTTTTTGGTAGTATTATAAGTAGGTATAAATTGTCTAATTTTAATAAAACGAAGCATATTGTCTGGTTCCAATTGTACTGCGTCCACCTGAGAAAACACATGGAAATCCGTTCCGTATTTTCGGTGATGCGCGCTAACAAACAGAAAATAATTCTAATAAAAATCACTGTGTTATAATCACCCCCTTTCTTTTACATCACTTTTCTTTCAGTGTACTTACACACCAGAATCTGCTGTTTCATTATATTGTTACCATAAATAGTTACAGTAAAATTATTAACCTTAGGATTTAGGAATATTATGAAATTTTTGTCGTTTATGTATTTGATTAAATTTAAGAAATGATATTTTTTATGTTTTAACTTCAGTTAATTTATTCATTACATTAATGGAAATATAAGCTCGAAAACAATTTATGCAATTTATCTAATAGACGGCCATATTTTTTGTTCGAGTTGACTGAAATATAAGTTTGATTTTTTCACAGCTGTAAAAGACCGTAGATCCAAGTATTTGATATAACTTTCGACTTGATATCTTTATTGTCTTGTGTTCCTAAGAAAAAGGGTCTTGAGAAACAGACAGACGGGAGGACAACAAAGTGATCCTATACTGGTTCCTTTTTTCCTTTGCGGTACGGCACCCTAAAAAAAAAAGCATAATTTGTATTTTTACCCCTCTGCCGAATGAGAGTAAGTTTAAGCACTTGACATAGAACATTCACAACATCTACCATTTCAAATGGGGCGACTAGGGGCTAATTGCTCTTTTCAGTTGGTATGCAAAATTGACATTCCCCTTGTCTATGAGCCGCACGACTGCTATAGCTTGCTGTAGCATGATATCACTTAGGGTAACTATCTGAAAACCAGCGCTGCAACGCTGTCATGTTGCAGCATTTTAAGCTGAGATGGGACCCTTTGCGGACTCACACAACTGTTCAATGGGTTCGGTACCTACGTATTGCCTGTTATACCTGTAGATTCTTAGTGAAGTGAAGAAGAGCAAGAACAAACAAACTCTTCAGCTTTATAATATTAGTATAGATTTCAGACTTCTCTGGCTTGGGAACTTTTATAATAGAGCTTGTTTCTCCTTTGTAATTGGCATAGAATCGACGAACAGTTTCACTTGCAGGCTATTTGGTGTTGTCGTTGTTTGTTATAGAGATGGTTATTGTACGGTTCCTTGGTGAATCATACACTATTTGTGTGATAATTGAAATGCTTGAAATACTGATAAACCGTGTATTGTCCAAAACCTTGATGAAATGAACTTGATGATACACTTGGTAGTTTGATGATATGACAAGCTAGCGCGCGCCGGCCCTTGTTGGCTGAACGTTAACTCGGCCCTTGATGGCTAAGTATGAACTTTGCCCGTGATGGCTAAGTATGGACTGTGCTGTGGCATGAAATTAAGTTGCTTTATATTAAAGTAATTGGGACGCACGCGCAGCGAATAACTGCTGACCTAAGAAAATGTACGGTTGCACCGTACATGCTTTTTTTTTTTTTTTTTTTTTACTGTACATCCTTGTTCGATGCTTATAATTCCTGCTTTTTCTACTTGTCCTACCAAAGCATGGTTTTCACATAATACACGTATTTGGCACACACCGCAGCAGAAATACAGGTATTGATTTATCTTGTTTACTACTCTCCATTCATTAGTACACGAAGTGTAGCTGATTTGACATTTTCTTGTACTTTGATTTATTCATTATATCATTTATACGATATACCAATGTGACCTCTGTTCGACAAATATTTTATATGTAACTTTCTCTAAGTGTGTATAATAATGATTGAATGATGAATCATTATTATGATAAATTCTGTGAAATTTTTTTTTTTTAAATTGCTAAATTAATTTACATACACTGGGTAGGTACCTAGTAGACATTACAACACTCCCGCCTTCCCGCTCTTGTTTCTAAATTGTATTTGATACATTAATCTAGAATGCAGAGTAGTGCACAAAAACTGATAAGTTTTTTTATACTTCATTAAAAAGTTAGTTTTTCGTCTGATACGTGACAGTAGCACCATCAAGTTTGGTTCAGTGTTGTCTGTCCCTTATTTTTGGTCGAAAATAGCAACCTTTTTCTTTTCCCATGTAACTGTTAGTACTAGACACGGAGTGCGAATGGTGTGCAGTATGACGTCACGAGTGCGCGGCGGCAGTGCGCGGCGCTCAGCTCGGTGACGCGACCGGGCGGCGCGCCGGTGAGCGGCCCCGCCACGCCCAGCCCCGCCCCAACGCGCCGTGACGCGATTTGAAACAATACCGCAGGGCGCACTGCGACGGATACCCACTCATACGGCACTCCTAATACGATTACAGTTAGCTTTGAGCGCGGCATCAACACTGTCTGCATTTAATGGAATATATTGGTAGTGTCGCTGTCCGGCTGTGAAGTGTGAACACGCCAGTTCTCCCGACGTATATTTTTGGGATTCATGGTATGATATTGGTCGCCATTCCAAAGTTACTTTTCCCTTGACATAAGAGTATAGCTTATTATCGGGTAAGTATGTGGTTAGGGAAGAAGATATTACATATTCTGAATGGGATATACTTGATTATGTTTGTAAGTATGTAAAGTATTGAATATTAAATGTTTGTCAGTTGTCACGTACATCAACTCAACGACGTATTCGTATGTTTAAATGCGGGTTGCAGACCGAAAACTAAGCTTACTTAATGTAGCCTTAGCTCACATAGATAAAGTGATTACTCAGTACATAGCTTAGTTTGTATGATAGTTCGCGGTCTGCACACAAGTATGAAGGAATTTCTCAACTATACGAGCTAGGTTTAACTAATTTAGCTTAGCATTCGTTCTGCCACCCGCATTAATCTCGAACCAACTCTGTGTTGTGGTAAGGCTTATATTGTGGTACTAATTTATTTCCTAATATAATAAAACGTAGCTTCATCGCCTGGTACGGGCGAACCACTATGTGTTTTGAATGTGTTATGAAGTGAAAACATTCGGGGATTTGACGAGAGAAGATAAAAAATCTTGTGCAGTGGTTGGTGTCGGGTCGCGGTGTGTTTGCATACGTGCACAGAGCAGTGGCTGTCTCCTGATGACGGATGGTGTGCGCGACCCCCGTCACGAAGAAAAAACCCAGCGCCGATATGTGAATGGTGTGAAACGGCATTGTTGCGGGTCGCGGGCCCCCGCGGCGCTATTCTTGCCGTCGCTTTGTGCCCACCAGATATCTCAAGATACGGCGCGCTCGCCGCTCGCTGACGTACACACATCATTTATTTCCAATGATTTTTTATCAGCCAGTTGGTTTTGTACATCGGCTTGATGATCGATGAAAAAATTCAAAGAAAACAAATAAAAGTAGGGAAAAACAAGCGCGGGTGGCATTCACCCGATGCCCCGGGCCGGCGCGGCGGGGCGGGACGCAAATATTTTGTGTAAATCGCGTCCAATTTCCGCGTGATTTCTCCGGAGCCGCGGAAATTGTTTCTTTGAATACAAAACGAGGTGAGATTGCGGGCGGTGGGAGCTGGCCGTACAACAAATATGACAAAAACGCGGCTTGTTTGTGATCTGAATAATGCAAAGTTTGCTTTCTTCTTGTTTCCTTTTTATTTGTATCAATAACACCTTGGCGTCACTGGCGAGTGGGTAGTAGACTGTAGCAATGCCATTTTCAGCTGATAACAAATCCTTCATAACCACTGTGGGGCGTATGATTGTGTTCGTATAAAATTAAGCTATGCTTACTACGCCAAACTCACATACCTTTGACTCTATGATGCTAGTGTAGATGAGTAGTTTGTCCCTCCTCGCTGACGTGTCTGCCATGTGGCCACACTATGTCTGTAAGGTAATTCCTTTGATCCGTACAAACAAGTCGTCGAGCGGAACGCGCCGCTCGTCTCGTACCCACCCACTAAACTTAATCTTCCCAATACATTTATCATGTTCGGTCGATAAAAATGCCATTGAGATCACGCACACAATACGATACAAGCGCTCTGTACCTGATACCGGGCCTAAAGTCAATTATATTCAAATATAAATCCGATTTGCGAACGTAAGCCCGTGACAATGGCGTGGGCAGGCGCCTGAGCCGCTGGCGACATTCGGAAGCTGTCACAATGGGGGACAGTTTGCTCCCCGCACAAAGCCGCGACGCTATCCCGTGCTATTCTGGCTGTCAGGGCGTCCCAGTGTCCCGGTGTGTCGGTGTCCCGCTGTCCCGCGGTGTCACGCGTTATGTTTTCTTTGTTGTGCTATGAGGTGTGTATTGTGCTGCGGAGTACGTTAATAGTCAGCCGGTAGAGAGCGCCCGCATTATTCGGCTCATGCGTTTATAATGAACATGCTATTTCGCCACATAATCTTTTTCCTATTTTGTATGGGTTTGATTGTTGTTGTATGTTGTTTTAGTTAAAGATAATCTAATTGATGGAATTCGTCGAGGGTCAGTTTTCAGTGTAGTCAAATACATTTTATTAATCCTGCCACGAGGAAGTGGTACTGGTGTTTGTACATTTTGGATAATTATAAAGTCTTCATAAGTAATCTATTGATATTTTACTGATTAAACTTATAAACGGTGCCAACACTGTAAATTACACAGCACTGTGCTTTTATTCATTTTTATTTTTTTACTGGCTTTCGTTTTTTTATTGCTTCCGAATGACAAGACGAGCAAGCCGCTCGCCTGATGGTAAGCGATACGACTGCCCATAAACAGTAGCAACACCATTTAGAACTTAGTACTGCGTGGCACTCCATCTCGCTCGTCACGCTGAGACATTGGATGTTAAGTCTCAAATCTGCTCAGTAATTACACTGGCTACAATGTCTTTCAGGCCGGAACACAATAGTGCATGTTCACTGCTGCGTGGTGGTAGAAACGTACAATGCGGTGGTACCTACCCAGTAGATGCCTAGCATACGAGAAATCAACCTCCAGCGAAACCTAACCGTTTCATCTAACTCCTGGCACTGTAGGCGATAGACTAATAATGTCCATTATTTACACTGACTAAAATCAAGGCGTAGCATGCCCTCTTATTAATATTATGTGTATTTTAAGAATTACATTTTTGTAACGTTGTTTTTTGCAATTTACGGTTCAAAGAAAAAAACCCTGACTAAATTAATTATTAACTGTAGGAATGTTACAATGGGAAAGTCTATTACGATGTACCTCTAATTGAATGCACCGGGTCATTCGATTACCTAAGCCCATAAGAGTGCACTCAACGGTCTTCAAACAATTTAATAGATGTCACACGCCACGGATACATTGTGAAAAGCAAACAACAATGCGGCAAAGTGTTTGAATGAGGAGCTTCACGCCTCTCACCCGCCGCGCCACCGCGCCACCGCGCCGCTACACCCGGCCCAGTAGCGTGGGGATACGCAGTCAATGTTATAACTTCCCAGCAAAACCGGGGTACTCGACCGAGTTGTATTAGCATAATTTCAACCAGATTTATAAATAAATGCTGACAGAAATTGAAAAAAATCGGCTAAGAGTGAGTCGAGTTTGCACGCGAGGGTTCCGTGTGGCGGGATCTTAATATAGGGTAGGTTTTATTATTTGTTGTTTTCAGGATTACTACAATAACTCCAAAGTTTGAAGTGTGTATTGCCGTTTTTTTAAATATGGCCAGAATTTAAAATCCCGTTATTATTTTATCTGTTTATTTTTTCATAAAAAATAGCAAATACTTAATAAACATCTACTGGGTATCTAAAGAGCCGTATAAAAACACTCAGATTGACTCTGGGTACTGAACCCTACATTTGAACAAGGTGAAGTCACCGAAGAATAACGCCTTTATCCCAAGACGGGGTTCGATAGGCAACTATTGTGGGACTTGAGGGATCTCTGGGGACGCGCACATATGTATTGTGACGTCGAGGGGTGAAGTTATGGTTATTATTTGATGGGCCCGGTGCAAGCGCCGCTAATGGCGGAGGACGGCACAATGCTGCGAGATTTATTGCTGCGGATACATTTACAAACCGCTGTGTGTTTACACCCTTGTTAAACCGTGCGGTTAATTTTAACAGATTTTTTAAACAGTTCATAGCAAGTCGCTGACAACACTCTTAACTGTTGCAACACTCAGTACTTTCAACTATAAAGCAGTGCATCAAACAGCACTCGTCTTCTGAGACAGAAGTCTATGGCAGATGAAACACACTGATTGCAATATTTCTCACAAAGATCCATTTCGGCATTGTGGTGACCTTTCGAATAACGCCCTCACTACTGGCCAAATACGGATAGACTTCAAAGACTTTTATAATTCTTGTAAATCAATAAAGTTGGTTGATATTCGCATAAATTCTTCATAGAATAGTATACAATATCCTTGAAGTACCGAAGTTCAGTCCGTTTTCTGCAAGGCAATCATTGCCCGCTTTATTGGTGGTAGAAAAAAAAAGTCCGCGGCACGCACAGCACCCTCGCCTCATTACATGACTTCATTGTACCTATATACGGAAATCATGGGACGTGACCAACCTGAGCTAATTTACACATTTCTGGACAACGGACATGTGGTTGATGGCTGGATTCGTGATTCGTACATATCATGAATTTCAAAACAAATTGATTTTGATTTAGAGCCAAAAGTCAATTTACTCTGTCTATAAGTCTGCTCTATGATCAGCATGGACGGGCACGGGCACAGGTTGGGCATGACCCCGTAGGTGCCCATTATATGTTAATCAATGTCATGAGACTTCAAAATAAACACAGTTACGATTTTCATGCTGTTGCGGGATATGATGTTGACTGCCTCGGTGGCGTAGTATGTATTACGGTACGACTGCAATGCTGAGGTCTCGGGTTCGATCCCCGGGTCGGGCAAAGTGATATTGGGTTATTCTACTCAGTATCAACCCGGAGTCTGGAATTTGTGCCCGATATGGCGATAGGTTCGCCCCCTATCACATCATGGGACGGAATAACGGCGAAAATGGGTGCACTAGTTGCGCCTCTGCCTACCTCTTCGGAGATAAAAGGCGTGAGTGTGTGTGTGCGGGATAAATGCTAAATTTGTGAAAACATGATTTACAGCTTTTCTGTTTTCCACGATCTTCGATGCAAATAGCTAACATAAATATTGTTAACCTAAATATTTTTTTCATTTTAGGAATCATATTAATGCTGGATTTAAAATTGCGTGGAACATCTCAATAACTCAAAAGCATTAGAAAGTTACCAGGGCACAATACGGTCCATTTTTTGTTTGCGAAGGTATCAATGTCGCCAAAAGGTCTGACGGACGGTTACAGCTATTTGCTACATAAATGTGGGCTCGGCACAATGCCCCCCACAAATACAAGGTGCTATGTTGTCTCCTGACAAGGCTATACTCGGCTGCTTGAAATGGCGGAATAATGCCAACGTAATCGTTTTCAATTGACTTGTTGTTTGGTGGCGTTTGTGGGACCTCTTTTTTGAGTGTTATATTGGAGACTTTAATGCAGTATGAATACATTCGATTGACTACTTTGGTATCACTTTACAAAAATCTAGTGTGATGGTATTTTATAGTTACGTTTTGATATTGATTCGTTCCCTTGTTATTTCTCTTTTTTAAAGGGCGGCATCGCATCCGTAAAAACTTTTGCGGTGTGTGCTCATGCAGCGGTAAACACTTAGCATACCATACCAGCACTGTATTATAATACTGCCCACTGCTGAGCACGGGCCTCCTCTACTACTGAGAGGGTTGAGGCCTTAGTTCACCACGCTAGCCTAGTGCGGGTTGGCAGACTTCACATACCTTCGGAATTTAAAAACACTTCTCACACGATTTTTTCCTTCATCATTAAAGCGAGCGATAATTCACAAAGTATACATACATATTTTTTTCTAGGAAAGTCAGAGGTGTGTGCCCTTGGGTTTTGAACCTGCGGACATTCATCTTGGCAGTCCGTTCCACTCCCAACCAAGCTTTCGCCGCTTTTCTTTCGTAAACACTTACTGTCAGGTAAATCGCTACATTGTGGGCTGCCAGGAATGTGGTCTCATTGTATTAAATAATTACTAACGTCGCTCATTAAGAGTGCTTGCTGAGCTTGAACCTAACAGCAGTTCTACTCGCTCCTCGCTCGTGGTTAAAACATTTGTCCCGATGATTACATTAGCGCGACAAAGACTCGCCGTCCCTACTCCAACATTTCAATAATCTAATATCCGCGCTCGGGACAAACAAACACAACATGTGATTACGTCACGGGAATCAGGACGGGCGCGGTGTTTATCGCGCAATTTTATTGCATTACACACCCCTTCTATTGAATTAACGGCTTAGAAATGCGGCATCGCGCATGCAATTAAAATAGTACAATTTGTACGTTTGCTGGCGCGGGAGAGGTAATTTGATTTCGTATTGGGAGCTTATAAATGCGTTGGCTATATTTTGTATGCGCTGGGTTTGATTGAGTGACGTGTGGCGAGATATGATTCCGAATTATTTTGAGGATTTATTTTCTAAAGGTTCCACTTTTATATTTTGCCTAGATAAAAATATACTTTTAATGAAATGAGTACTAGTGTAAGTGATAATTATAACATCTGGTATTATATTTCAGACGGAGCACCGCACTTGCTGCGCGTGCGGCGAGCCGATAGCGGATCGATTCCTGCTGGAGGTGGGCGGCGGCGCATGGCACACGGGCTGCCTGCGATGCTGCGTGTGCGCGGTGCAGCTCGACCGCCACCCCTCTTGCTTCCTGCGGGACCGGCAGGTGTACTGCAAGCAAGACTATGCCAAGTGAGTCATCAGCACAGATGGAGTGAGGGCCTATATAGCTTGCGATTAACCTTGTAATCATTGTTGGTAACAAACAGCCTGGGTGCGGACCTAGGCCATGGCGGGAATTTATGAAAATTCTTAAAATAAGTTTGGTCTCTGGGTACAGGAGGTCGTTAAGGAGTCAGGTTTATCTAAGAATTTTTATAGTTAGCGTTCTACAATGTCGCCGTTGCCAAAGTCCGTGCCCAGCCTATACTTACTTTCTGTTTACCATGTACGCGCAATACGTATCGCACGGACACAAGACATTTATTATAATAATTCAATATAATTACAGATGTACCTAGTAGGTGTTTTTTACTTAGACGGATCGTATTCAACATCTTATGTAAATTATACCCATCTGATCACCATTTATTTGGGAGCATAGATTAGAGTGACTTTTGTATTTGATCGGCTTATACCTACATGGAATTAGCTGCGGTCGCCGTGTCTGTGGGCCGCGTGGTGGAGGCATTGAAGTATCTGTAATGAGGACTCTAAAGACTCTATCAGGGAAAATAAAGCAAGAATAGTTATTCACAATGCTGTGCTGTTGCTGACGCTTATGTATGGAAGTAAATGCTGGTTTGGCAGACGAAGCACGAAAGTCGAGTAACTGTAGAAATGTCCACTAATGTAGACTCCTTACGGATATGTGTATTCACTTTTACTGATCGCATGGGGAATAGTATGAAAACAGATAGCTATATAATATATTGAAGGACAATATTGTGGTGGCCAAAATTAAAGGATGTAAGCTGAAATAGTATAGGCACGTGGATTTGATGGCTGAAAGACGAGTTTAGAACGGTATTTATCGAGCAAATGTGGATGGTATGGATGGAGGAAATGGCTCTGAACCGGAAAATATGTAAGAGGAGGCCCCATTCCGTTTTCAATCAGGTGCAGTGGACACACTTTATAAGTATTAAAAAAACATAGGCGGTTAACAACGCCAGGTCCGCATAATGGAAAAGTTACGCAACGCTCGATCGTGTGTGTGTGTGTGTGTGTGTGGATATTTTCAAAAGGACTTACAATTATTATTTTCATGGATAGATTAATATTTAAATGAGTAAATATTTTGTTATGGTTTTATGATTGATAATGATTAATTGCAGATAAACGTTGAATAATTAGAATAAATCAACGTTAATAGGTACCGTATCGTTTGGAAATTAATCAAAAAGTTTATGCTGACATTTACTGCTATGGTAATCTTTTCTGGTGGCTTAAAGTCAGAAATTTCTTCCACGGTCTGCGCCCACTAGTCAACAGTAACTGTAGGCTCTGAAATGAACTGCACTTATTACTAACTTAATGCAGGACAAAAAGAAATTCTTGATGGTTGGTCCTCATTTTTTATATCAGTTAGATTAGATATATCTTCTCGAACTAGATAGCTGTCAGATGGAAATAAACATTCGTAGGTTTAATTAATGATAATAACTTTTAAATGACTTCCAAAAAAGGAGGTTCTCGATTCGTGTGTTTCTGTTTTTTTTATGTATGTACACTGATTTCTCGGAAAATTTTGAGTCTATTTCCTTGATTCGTTCTTTACTTAGTAAGTAAGCGTCTCAAAATAGTCCCATTCCATTATATCTCGGTTTAGGGTTCATCATTTTATGGAAAAGACTGAATAGACTTGAATCATATGAGTAATTTCTTTCTTAAGGGCACTTCTAAGTCACAAGTGCCCTTAAGAAAGTCAACGCGTAAAAAAAATCTATGCATAAATTGGAGCCATATTTTTTTTAATAAAAGATAAGACACATACATAGTGACCCTTTATTTTTGAAGTATACCTACTTCTTTAGGTGCGTTACTTTATTTTTAGATGCGCGCGCATTATGTAACGAAAAAGGTTGAAGCTGTTTAATGAAAACTTATTGATAAAAATGAAAATTAAATATTAAATTAAGAAAATAATAAATATTTAAAAATCAATAAACTTAAATTCATATTTAAATTAATTATTAAATTTATTTATTTTACTTTTAAAATATTAAATATTTAAAATTAAGAATCTTATAATATAGTACAAATTATGTCATATTATATTAATTGTTATTTTCTAAATTTTATTTTTAATTTTTCAACTTTACATAAGGTGTCAAGCCTCATTATGTTCATTAGTTACACTCTTGGTTACACTGGCTACACTTTCCTTCAAACCGAAACACAACAGTAGATACATGCACACTACTGTTTGGCGGTAGAAATAGACATTGAGGTGGTACCCACCCAAATGAATAACAGGGACTTCCACTAGATGCTAAGGGCTACATAGGTATATGAAACCATTTATTTACACAAAGTCATTTAGCGGCACAAGCAAAGTACGAGTATATTACTTATTTATAGTGGTTTTTGAAGTCGGCACTATTTTTTGTTAAATAGTCTTTAATAAAAATGTGTAGATACGGCACCCATACTGTCATCGGCTTTGAACTGCGCATCATCGCACACAGAGTTAACTTATTATTATATAATAACAAACAATATGTCACGTGAATGTATTACGGCATATCATAACTGTCCAACTTCAACATATTCTGATACGAGACTAAGGCCGATTGTGGTAATTAGCTCAATTTTGCAGATTATTTGTAACACATGTATGTGTCTACACCTTATTTTTAAGCATCATTGGGTTTAATAAAACGCTTCAAATAAGTACAATCACGCACCGACTTCATTTTTTGGAATAGTCGCAGTTAGTGTCTACGAGAGCTGAGCACGGATATAGTATACCTGAGGTCGTCACCTGAGGTGAGGCGAGGTGTGTCGCCGCCTACAATGATAATAGCGTGATCTTTTTATTAGCACGTACCTATCGACCAATAGCCTGACGAGAGTCAGCTTTTCTGGCCACACCGGACTTTAGGGTGAACGCTTTAGGCGCTCCCAACCCTTTAAGTGAGCATGCTGAGGGCAACCCACTAACGGGTTACGAAACTCGGCTCCAGACAGCCACTGGGAGAAGATGAGACATCAACGATTCGTTTATTTCATCGGCACGGCATCGGCCAGAGAGACTACGGTCTTGTGCATGAGGATTTGTATGAGTTTCAAGAACTCGTTCTTACGGCGAATGGCCAGAGCAATATCGTCTTCTGGATCTGTTATAACTGAACGCGGTCATCTCCTATAGCGTGAGCATAACCGCTTGCTACTCGGGGCAGGCGAGAGCAGGCGGACACAGGCGCTTCATTAATTCCCGTGTGGTCCTGCCCGTTCGGTCACGTCATTGTCACTCCACTGTACGGCCTTAATGGGACGTTTAATTTAGTCACTAAGCCGAGTTTAACCGGCGCTGTGCAAAAAAAACCATTTCCACAACAAACGTAAAGTGATAGAATTATGTATACTCAAAAAAATTACGAAAAACATGAGAGGCGGCGGCGGCGATGGCGGGCGGGGGCTAGGAGCGCGCGCTGCGATCATTTAGTCAGTCGGTAATTCTTTTACAATACACTGCCTACGTCCAATTAACCTTCGACGTATTAGAAATACACGCAGTCATCGTTACCCGCGCCAGCCGTGGAGGCGCGCAGCCGGCCGAGTGACGGAGTCGGCGGGGAGGGCGCGCGCGTACTAGCGCGGCGACTTCGCGACGCGGCCGGGTTGCACGCGGCACGCATGAAGGAATGCCGGCAGGGTAGGCGGTCCGGTGTGCACGTGACCTGTGACCCGCGCGCTGTGTGGCGCCCGCGGGCTGGGGGGCTGGGGCCCCGCCGCCGCAGTGATACTGCACTATCCGCGCGGCCTTTTTGACATCCACGGAAATTAGGAATCGATACTTTACCCTTTTTATTCGATTACATTCTGTGATTATTCCTCGCGAGTCGCATTCCGGTAAAACGATCAAGTTTTGTAAACAAGCGGTAGATAACGCAAAACCCATTACCGAGAGCCTCTGTGCGTGCGCTCGGTGCAAAGGCCGTTTCACACTTCACGCTATATAATCACGTCAACAGGTTCGGGAAAGGCGTGAAGTAGCCTCGCGGTAAACGACCGCGCCTACGATAATACACGCCATAGTTTTTGCGCGTTCGTAACTGGTGCTGGTCCGGTTTGCACGCACCGGCGCCGGGCGCTGCTTGCTCGCGGCGGCCGGCATGTGCTCGCACCGAGGACGTGCTCGGCTGCTCACGGCGGCCGTCGGCTCGCAGGGTCCGTTGGATCGCTGATATACTGCCAGTCGTACACATTCCTTTCTTCCTGTAGCTGACAAATAAAGAGCACTACGGAGCCATTCAATCATACTTGCTTGGTGCGCTGGTGTATGCGATGGTCCAACTTTTTTAACGCGAACTCATTGTTACAGTTTGTTTTTAAATTTCCTGAGTTGTTCGTTGTTGTAGTTTTTTTGTCGGTGCAGCGTTATGCTCCGTCTGTTAAATATTTTTGTTCATAAATATTGGCTCAATCTTTAGAATATGGAAGTAGTCTAGGTCGCCGTAAGTAGGGGGGGGGGGGGTAATCATTAATCTATGAAGAAAATCATGCACAGCAACTCAGCAAATTTTATTATAAGTTTACGGCAAATACCTACTGTTTAAAAGTTTAGAATTAGACTTTGAATTAAAAAAATAACAATAATAATATTATTGTATTAAAAAATATACTTCAGTAGGCGGTTTATTACTATAATAATTGTAACTAAATATTAACACATCGTATGTAGTAGTCATGATTTGGGCACAAATTTTGGAATGCAATCTAGATTAAGTACTAACCCTAGCTATAGTCATTATTGTATGTTTTGATTGTATATTCTGTGTCTGTTTTAAATAAATAAAAAAAAATACGATCGTTGGTAGGAAAGTATCATGACTCAAGTCATGCAAAAAAAATTAGAACAAAATCACATCAGCCCGCGTGACCGGAGCTTTACGGAAATCATAATGCAACAGGTGCGTGAGAACTTATTTTTACATGTCAAATAGAAAAAAGGGGCCAATGTCCTTAAGAGTGTTTTTTTGAAAATGTTTCGGCCGAGCGTGGCGTAACAAAGGGCCGAGCCCAGCGACGGGAGGCGCGCAGTGACTTGCAACACCGCTATATCCATTTGTCATTTATTTTGATTGTGGCAACTGGACTGAGACGCAGGCCTGAGTGGCGATATCTCGAGGTCGCTCAGCGTTGTGATCAGAGCGGGGTGGTCTCACCGCACCTGCCCATCAACTGCCTGCTTGAGAAGGAACTTCAGCATTTTTCAGATAAATCTGTGGAATGTTAGCGATCGCACCGAGACGGATGTGTTTGAGCCGTAGTATTCTGTGCGGTATAGTAGAACTTCGTAGTTGACGCACGAGACTACAAATGAGTGCAGTTTTGCAGAGCTTTGCAATTCAAACTTCTGGGTAACATTGCTCCTGTTTGTGTGCATCATCAGGTAAGTGATTAACTTCCAAGTCACTCAGAGAAAAATACACTCTAGAGTCTAGATCGATTATAATTTAAACAACATAGTATGAAATCTTTGTCAGCTGTGGATGAAAGGAAAAGGTTTCCAAGGGTTTGAGTTTATCGCGTTCAAAAGAAAAACAGATGCGATAGGAGACTTTGTTTTATAATAAATAGTGATGTAAGAACACATCCTTAAACATAAAACTACAAAAAACCGCGAGAGAAAACAATCCGGCATAAAATTCCCGGTTCATATTTTTCCGGGATAAGCCGTAGCCTATGTCCTTCGATGGATCTCAAACTATCTTCATACTTATGTCTGCGGTTCCACTCGCAATAAAATATTTTCCGGGATAAAAGTCTCGGTTTTTTCCTAGGGACATGAATTAGCCTAGGTACTTCCCAGGGTTTTAAACTACTTCCCTACCAAATTGCATCGCAATTGGTTCAGTGGTTTGACTATGACGGCTCCACCGGATAAAATTCCCGGGCAAAGGTTTTCGGGATAAAAGCAGCTTATGTCCGCTTCTGGATCTCTAACTATTTCTATACTGGTTTTCTTGCGGTTCCACTCGCAGAAAACGATTGGCCGGGATAAAAGTCTGTCTATATTTTCTCGAGATAAGAAGTACCCTAAGGCCTTACCAGGATCTTAAAATATCTCCCTAACAAATTTCATCGAAATTGGTTCAGTGATTTTGACGTGACGGCTCGCGAGAAAATAAATCCAGGATAAAAGTTCCGCTTTATATTTTCCCAGGATAAAAAGTCTATGTCCTTTCTCAGGCTCTAGACTAAATATGTACCAAATTTTATTTAAATCGGTTTAGTTGTTTTGGCGTGAAAGAGCGACAGACAGACAGAGATACTTTCGCATTTATAATATTAGTAAGGATTCGGGTCTACGGTTTCCTTCAGCTGTGAAAAAATCAAACCTTTAAGGCAATGTTATCACAAGATATATCGCATATTTTGCAATTTCGTCAGGGAATCAAAAACTATAGGATACTGCCTATTGACCTATAATCGTGCCATTTGACAAGAAGCAAGGTCCTTACAGCACATGTAAACGAAAAAATTTGAAAACTGTAAATATGTAACAAGCGAATTTACAAACTTCTTACGTTTTATTAATTTAGTAATTAATTCTGCCGAACTATTTAATTTATTTATTCTAATAAATTTATTATAAATGGCAGATACCAATTATAACAAATAAATACTCCTAGACTGAATTATAATTTCTTAAAAATCATAAATAAATAACAAAATAAAATGTATTAAGTACTACACAAAATATATAGGTAAGTAAAAATCTAAAGTAAATATATATGGAAATAATAAATGGAATAAATGTTAAAGAAGTAAATATAATATTATATTATAATATTACATTTATGGAAATGATGTTATTACTGGATTAAAATAATATGAAATACTTGTATAAAATTTATTTCAAAATTACATATATACATATACACTCACGCCTGTTATCCCGGAAGGGGTAGGCAGAGGCACACTAGTGCACCCACTTTTCGCCATTATTCCGTCCGATGATGTGATAGGGGGCGAGCCTATCGCCATATCGGGCACAAATTTCAGACTCCGAGCTGATACTGAATAGAAAAACTTAATATCACTTTGCCCGACCCGGGGATCGAACCCGAGACCTCAGCTTTGCAGTCGTACTGTAATACAACTACGCCACCTAGGCAGTCAGTTTATTTCAAAATTATTTTAAATTAATTTTATTTATTTTGATATTATTTTGAATTGATTTAATTTAATTCGATTTAGTTTAAGTTCATTTGATTTAATTTAATTTGAATGTTTTTCTGCATGGATAAATAAAAGGCTGTTTTTTTTATTTACTTATGTATTTATGTTATTATTTAATTTATATCGGTACTTATCTAAGTACCTACATAAATTCAATAGTTCGCCGTTCCGTACAATCTTCTAGGTAAGGTATTTATCTTACTTAGAAGATACTACGGAACCCTCGGTACGTGAGTCCAACTCACACTTGTCCGCTTTTGTTGTTTCACCGAGTAGGCACAATGTTGCTCTAGTAATAGTAGGCATAGTTGTTTACACACAGACGTAGAATAATCTGTATGTGTGGCAGCAGCTACACACGTGCCACCTGTCGTGTGTCCGTGGCGGCGCGTCGCGGTCGCGGGTTCGAGTCTGGAGCACGGCGGCGTGCTAGCTGAGTATCTTCACACCAGATGGCGCTTACAATTATTTTGGATATACCCCTTACTAATGAACATTATGTGAATCTTAATCTAGGTACCTAATCAATTTAAAGCTTCATATAGGTAGTTGAGCAATTTTGCCGACACCGAGCGTTTCTTGACAGGAAATACTCTCGCCGCGTTCACAGGCCATACTTGCCCGCTTTAAACAATAATACTAACATGAATATGGGAGACTCTATGGAACTATGGAAGACAAAGCGTTCATTGGGTTTAACTGTATTATAAAATAATAAGAGGAACCCTTCGAAAATTAATTTAACAAAATACAAATATGTACTAAAAAATATTGAAATGTGTATTGAAATAGGTAGGTACTAGGTACCATTCGGTCAAATACGGCAACAAGTTGACAACGTCTGCTGATACTGTATCACTCGGTGAACCCATACATGCTACGCGAAAGTTTACCACAAAAGCGATCGAGATTCGCCTTTGTCCTGAAAAGGCTTCGTGGGTAGGATACAAAATGGGCCCTTTTACCCGCCACGCATTCCGTTTTGTTTGCTTACGATGTTTAGGGCAGGACTTAACATTTTAATAAAGAATCCATTTTGTGCTATTAGACCATTTATATTATTATTTATGTATGTTTAGGAAACATATAACTTAGAAAAGTTTTTTTTATTTCATGGTTTTGGGGTACAGATATTGTAGCATTCGAAGAATTTTCGGATGTACACGGCTCCAGGGAGGCTTTCAGTTGTCAATTATTACAATTATTATAGGGTGACCGCGAGAGCTGTACAGCGCCCTGGGCAGGAACTGAAGTAAGAGGGAAAAGAAAACAAAAGCACAATTTCACATGATATTGATACTGACAAGTGACAGGATATTTCCTGAGATATTGGTAGGATTTGGTTCATAAAATCTTAATGGATACGATATCTTCTTTAACGTTTAATTTTATCATGAAAGTAGATTGAATTATACATTATGTATAATATTTTTTAAATTTTGTAACCAAAATATTTAGCTTGCTACACCAATAGCCAGCGATAAGACTGGCACGTACCAGGGCACAGCAATCATCAATGGACGAGGCCAGCGGAGCCTTGGAGTTGGGCCACAGGTCGGGCCGTGTTGTGCAACAAACGCAAGAATCATTTAATTGGGCGCTTTGTTGGCGGCCTGTTGCAGCACGTCGACCATATTTTAATCACTTCAATGTTTATTTTACTAAAGGTCAGATGAATGGGAATATAATAAATAATTTATTGAGATAACAAGTATACCGAAATTGGCATTTAATATTTTGTATGCGCCCTTCGCTGGGAACTGGGAACTAAACGTTGATACAGGTGAATGACGAGCATCAGCCTGACAACATGACGGATGATAACTCTTCTCATGAAACACCAGAAATTAAAACAAGTATTGCAGATCATCATCAGATGTATTTAGATTTGAAAGTAGAAGAGGGACATTGTAAATATGTTTGTGTGCAACATGAATAAGCCAGCTTGACCGCGGTAATATCACTGTATTACCCCGCTCATGCCTGTCTTGAAAGAGATGAGTGATCTGTCGTTACTCCTTAGTGGTTTTTTTTACAAATAGACAAGTCGTGGCATTGGTATTCATCCACACTCCTACACAGGCCTAAAGTTAAAAAGCGAGTTTTCAATATCCTCGCAAAATATTATATCTGTAGGTATTGATATTATGAGACAAGATAATATTAATAGCTTTTCACTCGGATACTAAAAAAACCGTGCCAATAAAATAGCAATCTGTAGGTAATTTACTATCGGGAATATCTCCAGTTAGGCTATAAAATAAACAGGAATCAAACACTAAACATCGCGGTCGTAGCAGCAGCGCCAGTCAAGGCAAAATAGGCCATCAAGAATGTTGCCACACAAAAAATTTACAGCGGCCAATCAGCAGCACGCAGCCCGTGACGCGGTTTCAATATTTTGTGTATAACGAGTGTACAGCGCCGGCGGCCACTTCGGTAATTGCTTTCCTTGATATTTTATTGTTTATTCAACGCGTCTTTTTGTGAGGTAGCCGCTGCCACGCGTCGCCGCCCCTCCACCGCCTCGCCTTTGTCTCCAGGACGCAAGTGACTCGTTAATTATGCTCACAGAGGCGGAAGGTGTCCGTCTATCTTTATTTGGAGATACATTTTAATTGGTTGGTAATGAGCGCGGCCGTAAGACGTACATTTTTATTTCACTATCAGGTTAGGCATGTCACACAACACGCGCAGTACAGAATCCTAATGAGTTATCGTTAACATTAGAGTGTGAGTCGATCATTCGATCAGGCGTATGTAGGTTACTGCCGTCGTTTTATCGACCCTTCTGCAGAACTAAATCTAGCTTCAAGTTATATACATCCTTGTTCAAGTTATATACACAAATACCTAGTTAGTTGTAATATAATATAATTGAAAAATTGTCTCAAATGTCCAAACAAAATCACGTAACTAATATTAAAAACTAATAATAATACTAATACTTAATTGTTTTTACCTCGTGCTAGGTAGATCTGTCAGCGTTAAAGTGTGTGCTCCGCATCTAGCGGTAACAATTCACCGTTAATTAACAGAGAGTAGCGGCGGAGTGATGGCGAGCTCGTAAGGATATCAAATTCATATCCAAAGTGCGCATATCAGCCGGCAAGGGCTCGGGCGGGAGACGCGGGCGCACGCACACGCGATGTCGCCGCCCACGCTGCGCCGGCGCAAATGCGCGCATCGTGTCCTATGTAAATTCGCCTTGTCCACTCTTGAGTTTAATTAATCTGAACCGCATAAATAAACCCTTAGACGATAGTAAATAAACAATGACCGCAGCAAGCCCGTCGACACAACTCGATCATATTTTTTTAAATATCAATACGCCTCGTGCCTCTGATTGGATTTGTGATTGGATCAAAATTCTAACTGTGTCCCATTTGAATACGTTTATTTACATCCACTCCGAGTTTATTGTAATTAAAACGATCTCCAATTTATTACCGAGCGGACTTTCTCTCGCCGGCGCGGCCCGATTTAACCAAAACTAATTTATAAAAACTAGCGAAAGAATTGTTTTATGAAATATCATGTATAGATGCAAGATAAATAACAGAAGCTGTAAAACTCGACGCGCGTATCCTTGTTCTTATCTTTTTTATAAGGTTCAATACGTTTACAGTAACAGTGTGTTCATTACATAGTCAAGCAAAGGTCAAGTGGTAGAAATTAGCAGACTGATCGGTCGGTCTACCAACTCATTAAAATAACAAAAGATGGTCGTCGCATCAGGTCAATCACTCGACAAATTTGATAATAAAGTAATTATAAGCCGCGTGTCTGAGAGCGAATGCGACGCCATTGTGGCGGCACTCGGGACGCAACACCCAATACCAATGAATCTCGCATCGACGTTGTATCTAAAACAAATAATTTAAATAATGTCATCGGCCGAAGCGATGTAAGGGAGCGAGACTACTGCTAACTCCGTGCTACTTCCCTCGAGCGAACAAGGTGCGCTATCGATGTAAACTACTACTGTGGCATGTTGAGTTTCCATATTTCACTATTTAGTAGAACAATGCTCTAAGAATTAGCTAGTAAATATACAGGTATCTACATCCCATAAATCAACGACAAGCTGAAATCGAGTGATAGGGTAGGTAATGTCTATCCCCGCATATTTTAAAAAAATATTGTCATTGAAAAATAAAACAATAATTTTGTGCACCCTTTGATGTTCTTTCTATTACTACATCATACTATACTACAAATTCTTGCTTTTCTTACTTTTTCCACTTACTGATTATCGTGAATAACCCTTCTGTAAACGACAGATAAATATTATATTTCATTGCCAGGTGCTAGTTAAAATTAGTTTATTTTTTTAGAATGGCAATAATTAAAAGAAACGTGGCGTAGATTTTTTTTAATTTTCTGGGATTCATCTCTATCTGTACTGCCATTTCGGTTTGTCGTTGATTTATGTGACACCCTCTATAGAAAGACTAATTATTACTTTATTTTATTATGTACTATCAAAATATGTGTAAAAAATTTATATAGGTAACACATTTTCAAAAAAGCGGCGATGGCCTATTTGGGAGTGGAACGGACTGCTGAGACGAATGTCCGCAGGTTCAAAACCCAAGGGCACACACCTCTGACTTTTCTAAACTTATGTATGTATTCTTTGTGAAATACCTATCGCTTGCTTTAACGGTGAAGGAAAACATCGTGAGGAAACCTGCGTACCTGAGAAGTTCTTTATAAGAATTTCGAAGGTAATGAAAGTCTACCAATCCGCACTAGGCCATCGTGGTAGACTAAGGCCTAAATCCTCTCAGTAGTAGAGGATGCCCGTACCCAGCGGTGGGACAGTATATAATACAGGGCTGGTATTATTACTCCACACTTTTATGCTAGTATCTCTTACCAAATTTAACTGACCTATTATATTTCTAAGCTACCTTAATCTCATATCTTTCGATAGGCTATCACCTTTACCCATCTAAAGCGTTGATACCCAAAGACGTCCATTCACGGCGGAAAGCAATCAACGACTGACGATTTATGAGTTACGCCCGCGGCACCGTCCGTGCGCCCGCGCACCCCGTCGCACGCCTTTGGGACTCCGCAGCCCATTAGCACCACTGAGTCCAATATCCCTGATAAATTACCGGGATCATCACTGGTGTTGTCCGGTATTACCAATGATTTACGTCTAGGAAATGAATACTGATCATACCTACTGGGCCTCTCTGAATTATAAATAGCAGAGATGGTAACCTTTTTGTACAATGAATGACGATACCTGTTCACTTGTGTATGTGCGATAGATTTGTAAAAACACCCTACTAGTATAAAATAATACTATTTGGCACTGCACTGAGCTTGTAGAACCATTAGAATATGGCAAGTCACGTAATGTTGTGCAGAAATATCTATTGCTTCAATGACCTCCAAATCAGAACTTATTAATGCTTGGCAGCACACATAATAACCAATGACATGCCTACACAAAACATCAATACATACTTATATAAATGTGTATATTGTTTATTTATTTAATACTTTGTACATGGTGTATAGGCGCATTTAATGCCATATGCAGTCTCTACCAAGCAACCTGACGGGGTAGTGCGGGGGTAGTATAGATAAAGTGTAGTACCCACTTATAACAATTGACATAAAAATCTAAATCATATATCAACATTATTTATTAGTGAATTGAGACGGAGAATCATGCTACGTTTCTACACAACACAGTCCCCTGTCCCAATTCTTTGTTTGAAAGTACCTGCCGCATGTCCTGTTTCTAGAGCTGAGCGGGTTTTGCAATAGTCCTAACTTACCATCAGTTGACCAACCAATTCATCTACTCTTATATAGTGTTGTGTTATTCAAAAGGCTTTTTACATGAAGTGATAATATACACAATGAAACGGTCATAAATTATGCCTTTGTATTTATGACAAGTCATTTGTAAGTGAATTAAAATAAATAAACTATTTCAACATGTAAATCATAAATCATTTACTAGATATATCAAGCATCTCCACGTAAAGGTATTTTGTATGCGCGTGTTCGGCTGAGTAGGTGTCACCGCAATGTCTATTTCTGCCACTAAGCAGTAGGTTTTGTGTAAGTACTGTTGTGTTCCAGTCAGAGATGGTACCAGACAATGCAGTCAGTGTAATTATTAGAAATGATGTGATTTAGCATCTAATCCAATCTAACCTCTCGTGTTAGCGAGTGCAGTGTGTTACTATTGTCTCTGGGCGGTCTTGACGGTTACCATAAAGCGAGTGCTATGATCGTCTCGTCATTCAGTTTAAGACGTTTACGTTTTACGTTGCTTGCACTAATAATTGCATTATATAGAGTAATAGGTACAATCCGAGTAACTGACAGCAACTGTCGTATTTCTCGATGGACGTAACTCTTTATAATTACCTATAACATTATTTTATTACATTTTACATAAACAATCCAGTCGAGAAACATAACCGCATATGATAATTTGACCATGTCTCGTGAATTTTTACTTGTGCCATGATCAATTTCTCGGTAAACTCTACTTGATATAGTAGCTGCAGTATCTATCATTACAACAGAGTGATGTTCCGACGGAGTTATTACACATCGCACACTGCATAATACACATTGCTACTCTGACACGTTTATCTCCAAAGTTGTGAGCTTAGGAAGGGTTGCAACTACTACACCCAGCCTTCGCCAAGCTCATATCCTATTATGTATAGAGGGCACAAAGTCAAATCTGAGAATCTAACCAAAACCTGCCGGTTAACAGACCAAGTACACTGTCGCAAGGTTACTGAGGAGACGATGCACCAACTAATAATTGTGGCAACAATTGGCGTGGGGTAAACGAGGAGAGATCCCAGAGGTTGCGGAATGCGCAGTCCAGACCACCCGCCTCCCATGAATAGTCATGGCGTCACGAGGCGCGGGACTCGGGAGCCGACAACTTCATTACCGGCGAGTGTTAAAACGTGTTAACGCACTACTCAGTTAATTATTATTCCAGCCGTGCCCGTTAACCCTTAACTACCCAGTATGCTTTTGTAACGTACCTGACCAGTAGTGTCCGGCGGACACACTACAGAGATAAAATAGGAAAACTGTGCTAAAATCCGAAAACTACTTTTATTTCGATGTCTTACATTCGCGTAAATATAAGAAATCATTATTTATTTATTTTACCTCTTTTATAACTTTTTTCAAACAGATATTACACAACATAATATTTTTACCGAGTGTTCAGAGCATACATTTCATATGAGAATACTGTTAAAAAGATTTGTATATTTTCGATGGACAAATATTATGAAAACGGTTCTTGCTTTTTGCTTAGAAGATTGAGCAGCTCCTTGATCTGTGGTAGCATCAGATGATCCCATCATGTCTTCGATTATATGAGTACGATTCATCTTTTACACATACAAATCCAATTTATTTTGTAGAAAAGCCGAAGGTGTTAGATGCGATGACACATTGAAAAATTTTAGATATAGAAGCCTTATTTTGTCCTCATAGTATTTAACTACTATGAGACCATTTTGTGTCTAGGATTTCCTACTACGAGGCAAGTAAAATAATTACCAAAAGTAACGTTTCTACTACTTCGAACGTACGATTCACATGACTAGTTGACCATATTGTACGCAATATTTTGACCTTCTTTTCCCAGATATTCGGATCAAAAAAAGGGTATATGTGTTTCTTTTAGTCGCAGATCTCCTACATTTTAAATCTTACATCAGCTGAAAATCGGCCAGGATTTTTGGACAGATAATGTTTGAGTTATACCCTTCTTTCAGAAGATATATGCTCATCGATTGTAACATTTTGCCCATGCAAATAAAACTATTTTAGGTTTAGGCACACATAGTTTAACAACTTTCTAATGGGTGCAAGTAAATTTCTTGACTTTTTGAGAGATTTTGTATCAAGGGCACGTTGAATTTCTCCCTATCTCAGTGTTGATTTCTCAGAACAAATACGAGTATGACTGGCTTAGCACAAAATATCTAAGCACTGTGACTGTAACCAAATAGTCAAAATTACAAGTACAAAGACTGCTATTATAACACAAAGAATGCACTGTGAGTTGATTTATAGCCTACTTGATACGATATTGTTTTAAATAAACGTAAATAAACAATCTACCTTGGTACTTAAATCAAACAAAATTTATTTGTGTCTGTTGGACACTTGTGGGTTTATGCGTTACAGTTTTGCTTTACTTATAATAAATATTAAACTATTTATGTTACAAATATTTTTATTGCACAATTAGATTCGGTAAACTTCGGAGGTAGATTAGATAAAGTGGTTTTTCGTAAAAATAAATACTTTAGATTTTATGAATAACCGAACGCAAAAATGTGTCCGACAGACACTTGTGGGTTGTTTAGGGTTAATTGATTCGGCGGCGACAAAATGTTAATAAGCTCTCGATAACACGGCGAAATGAAATCGACGCACGTTTTTTTCATATGCAAATGGTGCGCGCGATAATAACGATAAATGATACTGCATGGTACGTGCCGCCCTCCCCTCGCCGCCCCCTCATCCTGGCACCCACTCTCTTCTATCTCCCTTCCACTGCAGCGCAATTTACACAATGCGCTTGCATTACGCGCCGTGTGGATGTGGAACATTGTTATTATGTACCTCGTAGAGCAGGACATTGTGCTGAAATAAATAATTATAGTATAACTGTCATTTGCTAGCATTGTCTGATTCTGCTTACAATCAAAATGTCGATATTGCTATGGTTCTCAGTCCCCAGAAATGTGCCGGCTAGTCTCATTTTGCTATCTGATCTGACTGACTCTGATGGAGGTCGGGACAAGACATTTTGTAGAGTGTTCACCATGTTCCTTATCCAATATAACTAAAACCGTCACCACATTTTGTCGCAGCAACATGGAACCCATAACCTGCTTTTCGGAAGTCCGGAGATTTTAGCAAATTTAAATTCCCAATTAATTAAGAGAGACAACTCTCTAAGTGGTCACTGAGTGATCTGGGTAAACCGGAGATAGCAGGCGGGGAGATACGCGGGCTTTCGTCAAAACACATACATTAGTCACGAGAGAGATAACACTCATTCAAGCTGTGTTAAGGCTGCGAATACGAAATTTTAGTCCTAAATTGCATCGAGCATTATTTTACGGTACACAAACTATGAGATCGCAATATTAGTTGACAGCGCAATTTAGAAATTTGTAATGCTAGTTGCGGAGCTTTGCTTTAATCAACTTATATAGAAGTGCATTACGGTCTGAAAGTCTTGCTTGGCTCCCATTCCTATTTGAATAATAAAGACATAGACGTCATAGATATGAAAATCTTTATAATTTTTTCCTAACCACCGAACATTAATTTCGTCGAAGTTAATTATAGTTGAAACTTATCGCAAAGTTCTTTAAATTCTACGTTCTGTATAATATGATGTCAAGATTATAAATAGGTAACTGAATTATCTTAGTACCTATAAGAATTACGTGCATCTTTTGGAAAGTCATATTGTAGTTCAACGGCTTGCCATTTGGAGCAATTATCTGGAACTGTCTTTCGTCCCTCATGGAATTAAGAAACAGCAGACTGTATTTAGAGAATGTATCTCGTATATTAAATTATTTGCTCACAATCACTCGGGACAAAGTACTTATTAGCACGTCCTAAATAAAAGTTTTTCTAGTTTAACCGACTCTCGTACAATCGCGTTTACGTCGTCTGCCTTCGTTGGCGTTCGGACTATAAAATTAATACGTCAAATTAAATGTCGTACCTTTTGTTCCATAAAATATTATTCCTGACTCGATTAATTATTTCTTAAACGTTATCGCGTTGTTTAATTTTATTATAATAACGTTATTATACTGATACTATTCCTATGTGAATTAACGATAGCGACTTGAGCTTTATACACCGGCGTTCAGTGGCCGGGCAGTGTTGAAACCGTGTCTTTATAATAGATCAGTGTCAGTGCCGAAGCTATGGCCTACATGTGTTTTTTTACAACTGTCCCAGCGGACCAGCAATCTTGCTTGATGGAACGTCATGATCAGAAAACAGAGGCAACTCCACGACGAAACGAACCGCGTGTGTCCTTTATTACACTATCCACCGTGTGCTTGGGATGTACGGAAACCCAAATAGCCTCCCACCCTTCCTTAAAATCTCTTTTTTGTGTGAAGTGTGAACTCTATCTGCTAACATGTCGGTTTATACAATAAGACACTGTTCTGCGTTTATGTAAGATCTTTAGACTTTTCACGTCCCGAGCCCCGCAGTATGTAACCGAACTCGAGTTGCGTGTAAAACAATCATTATCGATTCCATTCGGGCACAACAGTCTGGTATACGACATTACTTGACCTTACCCCAATGCTAATCGTATTAGACGTTAATGAACAGCGAACAAAAAAAAATATAAACGCAGGTGCCTAAACTGGGCACGATTGAGACATTAGAGCAATAAGCACTAAAAAAACCAACGCTGTCGCTCGGCTATTCATAATGGTGCGCTGATCAATTCATTATTACGCAATTCCTGGCAGCCTACATGGGGTTAAAGCGATATATAGGTATATACTGAGATTCTCTATCGACCTGTTTCTGTTTGTACACTCTTTGTATTACTCGCTGTATAGACATATTTTGATCGTTATGAAGTACGAATAAGATTTAAAAAGACTAGTTCCGACGCTCGTAGCAAGTAAAGTGCAAATCACTCGCATATTCACCGCCTTAACCCGCACAGGAACACTCGAAAAAATAAACAAACATGGTAATGTTGGTTTAAGAGCGAGCTGTGACGCGGCGCTGACCCTATATTATGCTAATTAATTAAATATCGGACGCTGCGAAGTGCAAAACGATAATACGACACCAGTGCACATTAAACCTACTGCAATAAAAACAAACTGTAACACGCTGACGGATTGCCGTTTTAGCTTACTGAGATAACGATGCTACTGTGACTTATTGGATTTAATCTATTCTAAAAGCGGCGATAACCTAGTAAAAGCGGCGATAGTCTACTTAGGAGTGGAACGGACTGCTGAGACAAATGTCCGCAGGATCAAAACCCAAGGGCACGCTCCTCTGACTTTTCTAAAAAAATATGAGTGTATTCTTTGCGAATTATCGCTCGCTTAACGGTGAAGGAAAACATCGTGAGAAAACCTGCATATCTGAGAAGTTCTCTGAATTTCGAAGGTATTGAAGTCTGCCAACCCGCACTAGGCCAGCGAGGTGGACTAAGGCCTAAACTCTCTCAGTAGTAGAGGTGGCCCGTGCTCAGCAGTGGACAGCATATAGTAAAGGGCTGGTAGGGTAGGGTATCCTACGTGTGGGTAGCTAAAATAATTTATAAAAGTTAACTAGATATTTTGTGAATGCTATAATATCATTTTCTGTTCATGGGGAATACAAAATTTGTTTTCAAACAGGCTGGCTTAATTGTGTCAATTTGTGAGGTGTCAATACTTGTCAGTAGACACTCTATGATCCTACACTATTTACTTTCCATACGTATTATAATTCTCTTTGCCACTTACTATCAGGGGCGGTAAGATCATTATGTGGTACCAGTATCACTTTTTTATCATTCTGTTGGAGTTAGTATTCCACTACTACAGATTACTCATTTTCCGTAGGACTTATACGCAAATTTGCGGAATAAAATGTATTCTAGACTCCCTATGTATAGACCGGTCAAAATAAATGGTGGCAGGGCTTTGGTATGCGTGGGGCCCTCTGAGTAGATATCATCGCCATGTCTATTTTTGCCGACAAGCATCAACATGCATTCACTCTTGTGATCCGTTTTGAAGAACATTGGAGCCAGCGTAATTATTGGTATTGTGGTTCTTAACATCTTATGGGTCAGGGTGACGAACGCAGTGGAGTGCCATGCAATGTAATTAAAAATTCTGCATGGTGTTGCTACTGTTTACGAGCCGTCATATCGCTACAATCAGACGACCGGCATTCTCGAGTATCGTCATTTAGTTTGCCTCAAGAAACAGACCATTACAAGTTTTTCAGACATTAACCCTTTTTATTATCGAGGGGAATAACGCGTTATCGCTACTACCACCGGGAGGTGAGTGGAACGATTATGGTGGTTACAGTCTTACGGCCCAATGTCGACACTCGGGAGTATAGCTTCATCCGAGGAGATTAACCCTGCCAAACAAACAAACAGACTGACAAACAAAGATTATAAAACCCTTTTTAGATTTTGTACGGCTGTGTTGCGAAAAACCTTTACTTCTAAATCACCAAAACATTTTTATTTTATTTATTTGTAGATTACTTTTGAGATATGAAACCAGTAATTATTTTTATTTATAACGCAAGTTTTAAATAAAAATATAGTAGTATGAGTTTATTTATTACACCGAGTTCATTTATCACAAACGTTGTGAGCTAGATTGTACCGTCGGCTGCCCGTTTATGCGAGATAACAGTTTCGTGCTCAGTGGACGCAGTATTTGAGCCTCGGCGCTGCTTCTCATGACAAACAATGAAATTCGGTTAGTTATAATTACTTTATTTATAGAACAATTAATTTAATTAGTAAAAAAAACTTAAGTTGTGCAGTCAGCATTACCACACAGTGATATGTAAAGTTGTAGGTGGTGTTGCTATTATTTATGGCTAGACGGGAGGTTGGGGCTGTCATTGGATAATACAAATATTTTGCCAAGACTGCACTACGCTTATCACCAAGCTTAGGGCAGTTAATTCAGTACTCGGAAAAAATAACGTCTCTCAAGCACTTATTTGAATATATCGCGTGGACTCGAATATTGCGCGAACATCTAAATAAGTAATTAACTGTGTAATCGACCCCCGGTAATTTATGTTATAAAACCAAGAGTTTATCTTATTTGTTTATAACCGCTATGGGGCAATCTTCATCGCCTTACGCTGAGATAAGTAAAGCGCAAATTAAATAAGTGGGAATAACAGATAGCCTTATTAATGGTTAAATAAGTGAGAATCCCACGCGTATTTATTCAGTAGGGTCGCTACCAATAATTACTTTTAGTTGCCGCTATCGTCAACAGCTGACGCCTACTACGCGGCAACTTGCATGTGTGTTTGAGTGCACTAGTTACTACTGTGCCTAATCTTTCGGAGACAATATAGTTCTTGAGCTTTAAATAAGAATTTTGGGGGTACCTCACTAAAGTGGTAGACGACAGTTATAGGTAACCGGGGAATCTTCTTATTTACATCTGCTTTCTCATTTACGGACAACTGCTATAAAAAGATATAAGTTGCTTTTAACAATCCACACAATATACTCACGTCCTTATCGATCCTTCATATTTCTCATTGTTAATTAACCTAATCAGTGTTTAGTCTCTAATTTAACAAGAGGCAAAACAATGATTATCGAACTCCTAATTAATAATGCGTTGGTAAGTGGATAAAACATTAAGTTGTGAATTAAAATAAAGATAATGTGAGCGTGCGTGGTGCACGCGCATGCGCACCGGTCACTAGACAAATTGCAAACACTATTAACATAATATTTAATGCATCGATGGCGAGTGTTACTGCTGAGCGAACACTGGGCTTTATTGCTCGTATACTACCCGTGTGTCTTATTAATGCTACTGCGAAAAGCCTGTTTATTAATATAGCTATATGTGTATACTTATGTTTGTTTTATACAACCGAACAACACGATGACCAACCCGCCCGCTTTATTTTAAGCACAACTGTCTGTAATCAGTCTAACTATGAATTACGGCACTATGTAACACTCAAATAGCTACTTTATACTACCAAAGCGGGTTGGCATGCAAATCTATAATCTCGTCAGCAGAGTTGAAGGCGTAGAGGGCATCACATAAGGCGTGAGAGCCATTGTATACAGAGAGAAGCGTAGGAAGTGGACAGGTAAGTAACTTGAAGAACAAGCAAATATTTGGGATTGCTAGATTTGGGTGCAAATCCGCAGAGTGCATTATGCAGGCAATGAAGCGTTTTAATTGTATATGGACAGTTGTGGTATTCAAGATCTAGTGAGCGGCATGTTCTTCTCGTCAGTCGTCAGTCCCTCAGGTCTCTCATAACAACTCAATATTCAATCATCTTGTAAATAGTAATTTGGGTTCATTTACTATTTATATCTCTAATAAAGGTCCGAGGTGGTCACGCCGCGATTAGATTCTGTTTACCGGGAGAGCGGCGCCTTGCACAGGCGCAGGCGCAGGCCTACGCTATTTACGATTTACGACGGACATACTGTAATGACGCAGAAGGCGTTCAATTAAAAAAGTTGTATCAATAAAAAATAAAATGGTGATCAACATTCTATATAATTGATTTAATTGTAGGAGAATGCCGGAGATAGATATTTGTTGAATGCTATTGCAGTTGAGCAATCGATATCAAAGCTGCTCGAGTAAGAGTTGATCATAATAAATGTGAGATAATGACACGCTCGTTTTCGGCACTTAGATAAATTATAATTTTGATTGGTGATATTTTTACTGTTGAAATATTTGTTGTAAGTGGCGAAATAGTGAATAAATTATATAGATCAATTTGAACAAGTGTAGTTTATAATATTATTTTCTATTAGTTTATAATTATAATCCTTGCCTGTATGACCAGCTGTGCGACCGACGTCGGCGGGCTTGACCACTGACAGGGATATTTTTATTTCGAAATATTTGTTTGTTTCTGGTTTGTGCAGTCGCGCGCACAAGATAGCCCAGGTGACATTCATTATAGTTTCCGTAGTATCATAATGCTCTTTGTATAATATCGACATCAGCTTCATGGACTTTGAAAATCTATATCCCTAATTATTGGAATATAATCTGTTTTCGGAAGAGAACCGCAAGAAACAGACTGTGTAAGATGCATTAGAAGTTTTAATATGGGTGGGTTTATGTGACCATCGGGTGTACTTATTCCAAAGTCGTCGGACATGAGTGTAGGTGGAATCTAGAGATCTGTAGTGATGAGACGAGCTTCGTCCGCACTCCGCAGGAGTTTCGGAGCGAAGTGTTCCAAGTGCTGCCGCGGCATCTCGTCCTCGGACTGGGTGCGCAAGGCGCGCGAGCAGGTCTACCACCTCGCGTGCTTTGCGTGCGACGCGTGCGGCCGCCAGCTATCCACCGGAGAGCAGTTCGCGCTGCACGAGGATCGCGTGCTTTGCAAGCCGCACTACCTCGAGACGCTTGATGGCGGATCCATCTCCTCCGACGGTAAGCTTAACGCAGTAAGACGACTGGTAAGCAGCATTCGCTTCCAGGAATAGTGGTACAATTCATATGGGCTCATTTCGACGGTTCCGTAGAACAAAGTCGTATATGCAAAATGAAGATTTTCAGTAGAGCGCTTAGAAAGTCTAAGTTAATTGTGAAAATCACAAGTTATAGTGAACAAAACATTATATTCTATAGGGTTCAGTAACAACTTTGAACTTAATGTGTGAAAATAGCACTAATTTGCACATGAGTACAAACTAACGACTTTCAAAGCTGAAAAGCTAACATTTTGCATATACGACTTTGTTCTACGGAACCGTCGATTTATCTCCGACCTAATATCCATATGACACAGAGCTGCCCCCATCTGTACGGTTATTTTATTATTTCGTACAAATTTAGATATGTAACTATTTTCATACATTAATTAATGATAAACGATCTTACCGACCTTGTTGTGTAGGTCTTATTTGAAGGCAGACTTAAATCTTTTGGTAGGAAGTGATCGAACTCATGAACACTAATTCTAAATTTAAAGCATGCAATATTGTTTTATCACTTTTATGTACAAGAAAATCTTCCAATCTATCCTCTTGTATTAGTTAATTCTTTAGAGCCCAGGTCATATTCTAAAACTTTATCTCCAGACGGCTGCGACTCCGAGGGCTATCACAAGAGCAAGGCGAAGCGGGTGAGGACAACCTTTACGGAGGAGCAGCTACAAGTCCTGCAGGCGAATTTCCAGCTGGACTCGAACCCCGACGGGCAAGATTTGGAGCGGATCGCGCAGGTCACTGGGCTCAGCAAGCGGGTCACGCAGGTCTGGTTCCAGAACAGTCGCGCGCGACAGAAGAAGCACCAGCACACTGGCAAGGGGAAGCAGAATCAATGTTAGTACCTACACGATAATTGATTTGGGATCTGTTTTGTAAACATGGCACAAGAATGACTGTTTTCTCTCTACTAGTTTCAGGAGATCCCTATATAAGACACATCAAAGCGATCCGTTTTCCCTTTTCATGAGTAGTCGCATCGCTGTGACATTTGTTCAACTAGGGGTTTCTGAAGTAAGGGAAACAGCTATTACTTATTAGGCGTAGACCATAACGAGTTAATGCAGATGTTTTTGGTTGTACTTTGAATTGTCACGGGCGACAAAGCAGCGTAAATATAGCATAAGCGTAATCTTTCTGCCGCCTGTATTATTAAAAGTGCACACGTATAATCGCAGTGCGCACTATCCATGTGCATTGCGATAGAACAGCGTGACATTATTATTACATAGCAACGTTCTAGATGGCAACTGCTTTTTTCCCGTGATTGAGAACAAAAACATCTCCGAAATGCTATGTTCTATCCTATTCAAAAAGAATGTTTAATGTTTTAACAGATCCTTATTATGTTGTCTACACTTTATTGGCTGTAAGCGAATTGGCTGCCTGGCGAGGGTGCGATGCGATATGTTGTATCTAAACGCGTGTGTCTCGTTGTTGAAAGTGCGGTGCGTTGTCCACAGTGATGTCGCGGGACGCGGATCCAGTGGGGTTTGGCCGCCCCATCAACCTCCACCTCACGTATTCGTTTCAGAACAAGCCGCCGTTCGTCCCTATAGGTGAGTGTTGCATTCAAACTAGTTTAAGGATGACCCTGCGTCGCTACAATAAAACCGTTGCTTTACTGTATGTACGCCAGTCGACCTCAGACTGGGCTCTCGTACTCGTCAGGTATGGATTTTTGCATCCATATTTAGGTCAAACTCAGATCGACTATATGTCAAGCGTTATCCTCTTTCATAAGTTTATGCTATTAGAGTGAAGTTATAATATTACATTAAGCACCAATTAGGCTGACAGAGTGGCTTTAAACCAAGAGCAAACATAAATTTAGAAAAAAATGCTATTTACAAAGGGATAATGTTCCTTAAGTTTGATTAACATAGATCAAAGGAATAATAAAGAATAACTTTGTCCAGTTACAAGTAAATAAATTGTAGAAGATAATAATGGGTTCAAAACATCGTTTTCAGATGGAACTTCTTTCACGGATTCTTCAATGGATGAGCTGTCAGAAGACTCTTCGATTCACTGCATGCAGAGCGAAGTGTGAGCGGTGTGAGCGAACAGAGCGGACGCTACGGCCGTATAGTGGGCCTCTGAACATTGTTGTAAATACTTGCCATATTTAAGCTTATTGTTATAATGCATAACATAGAATATATTCCGCAACTCATTTCTTTGATTAGCTAGAATGCCAATTAAAATTATTTAGTTCTCACACGGGTGTTGTGATAAGAAGCTGTCTTAAAAAAGATGTGGTTGACATGTAGCTTTTTGGAGGTGTGGGAATTAAGATGAATTACGAAATTATTATAAAAATCTTAGATATGTACCTTAAGACCTTATAAAATGTTTAGAGCTATACAGAGTGGTGGTGGTACACCAAGGTCTAAATGTTGATTATGTAATCAAAGTTCCCTTTTAGGCCAGAGAATATCTGTAAAAGTAAAGTTGAGATAGGAACTGATTTTAAGAGTTTCGACACAAAAGTCCCACCATTCTGAAAATAGCATTGACGCCTTGACATTAAAGTAACAAATTAACTTATGTGTTGTAAATGATGCCTCGTTTTCGCAGCACCTGTATATGGTAATTAATATCCTGTTTACATGTGAACGTAGTCCTTCCGACTATAGAAGTCTGGTGTTGATATTTTAATAAATTTTGCTTTCACGATACAGCCTGTTAATAAAGGCTGACGTTCCTTGACAGTATCATTATTGGTCCAAAAGTTGTTCGTTGAATTATTTTAAATCTTATTTTAATAAACATAGAGTGCATATTATTGATACTTTATGATTACACATGAATGTTAGTGAAATAAGGTTTAAAGTATTTTAGCACAAGTTACTTTGGCGTCTTTTTGTACTGTCAGTGTTCGTTGCACAATCGACATATCTTTATAATGTATAGATGTACCTAAGTAGGATAATATATACAAAATATTTTTAAAAGTTTTAATATCAACCTCCCGTATTTATTGTAAAAAGTTATATTTATTTATTTATTTCTAGTAACTGTGATACGTTCGCTGTTTTGACAGTTCCACATTAGTTTCAAACATTTGATCCAACACTTCTCGGTGTTATATTAATGTTTAAGACTACTAACATAAACTTTGTACTCTTACGCAACAATTGCGGTGCAACATTTGGCACGCAACATTTAATTTGTTATTCTGCAATGTTGCTAGACACGTGATGCGCGTCAAATGATGCTAATATAGCGGATAATGGGTATTCACTGGTAATATCATGACAAACCAACTTCGTGGTGTATTGTAGCTATGTTGCCGACTTTATTTGTATACAACTTATATTAATTTATTACCTAGAGATCGGCGATTGCTCAGAATAGCTAAGGATTTAACGATTTCATTGAAGACTAATAATCATTAAATGTTGACACTTGAAGAGTTATCACTCCACCTCGATAATAGTACGGCTCAAAATACAATATAGGATATTTTTTTATACTTTAGTGGATATAAATAAATAAATAAATAAATATCAAATATTTAATTGAATTTCTCATGTATCTATAAATCACGTCAAAAAATATATGTAATTTATTTTTATTGTCTACTATATTTTGTGCGTCCGAGGTGACAAGTCCACATCAACTCTCAACCCTTGGCTGTCCGTCCATATCGCACGATCTCAGCTTACAGTATAGTACGTCAATTACATCTCAATAGATGAATAGCAACTATTCTCTACACTATTGTATATAGAACACTTTTCTTCTTACAGCCTGTTCAAGTACGCGATATTCGCTGGAGTCAAATTGCTGGTAATTTTTACTAGCAAATATTCATAATGGCCGTCAAATACCGGTATTCGTATCGATATTCGCGCGAGTATTCCGTATTAGAATAGGCATAAGCTTCGAAGTAGGAGAGCTTCGCAGTACAAATAACAAAAGACGCTCTCCAAGACATTTATTTGCATTGATGTTGGATACTACATGGCATTCGCTATGAGGATAATACATAGCAATCGCTACGTGGCGGTCGCTATGTAATGTCGCCGCTCTCCTACACCGAAGCCTTACATTTCGTGTATATTTCTTGATATCTCCTAATTTATAATAGTTATAATTACGTACGATGTAACATCTCGTCATTTTTTATCACATTTCATAATTTTATTCTGTACAAATTCTTGAATATATAACGTTGGTTAATATCTTTGTTTCATTTACAAATGGCGTATAATAAATAAAGTATAAAATACATTATACTTTAATACCTAATTATACTAAGTAGAACGAGTACATAATAATATATAATTATTTAAATCTAACATAATAAGAGCTACAAAACAATACTTTTAGCATCGGCGATCTATAAACATTCTATAGAAAGCTATCTCTGATACTAAACGTATTTTCAACCGACGAAAACAAAAACGGAGGAAAGTTCTCGGTCCACATCGTAAAGCGGTGATTTATTGTTTACTCACATATTTTAATGCTGAGTTGTAAATTAATAAGCATCTAGTTGATACAGGGTCATTTTGACATTGCGTAACTAAATGGAACCACATACTTATCTCCTTCAAAATAACACTTTCCATTAAGTTATTTCAACCATAGATATAAAATAAAAAAGTGTTAGTTTCAAACAAAATAAATATCAATAAAATGTAACTAAGTTTACACGGCCTAATGCCACTAAATGGATTCATCGCAGGAGCAACATCACGCTTTCAGTCAGAAAAATACTCACCCACACGCCATGTTCGCACTAAACTACAAAATTATAAGACAATCAGGAAAGTAAATTGCGATTTTTGGTGAAAATATTGGTTTCTCATGGATGGTTTTTGGCATAATGTTAGCAAAAGCGAAGACAAGTATGTGGTTTCATTTATTCACTCAATGTCAAAATGACCCTGTATAATACACACACACTGACGTCATTTATCCCCGAAAGGGTAGGCAGAGGCGCAATTAATGCACACACTTTTCGCCGTGCGTATTCCGTCCCATGATGTGATAGGGGCCGAGCCTATTGCCATATCGGGACCAAATTCCAGATTACAGGCTGATACTGAGTAGAAAAATCCAATATCAATTTCGGATTTCGGGTTCAATCCCCGGGTCGGGCCAAGGGATTGAACCCGAAACTGTTTTGCCGTCGCACCGTAATACAACTACGCCACCGACGCAGTCATGTCGTTCATGTAGTTTACAGCCACAAAAAAATTATAATATAAAATCTTTTTAACTAAAAAAAATTAAACCGCACACTGAGAAACAAAAAAAAATAAACATTTTCTGTTTAACCTTAATAACTAATATATACGTACATTTGGAGTCGGTGCCTAATTTAAATTGCTAGCTAAGCTAAGCAAATACATGAAAAAATATACCTATGTTATGTATGTATATGTATGTTATGTAAGTTATTAAGTTGAAAGGCTTCTCAGAGTTTTAGCGGTTTAATTTTTTTGTTAAAAAGTTTTTGATACTGTTTATTTGGCTTAAATTGTACCGTTTAAAATATTCAGCACGGTTTATTTAAAGACACTGATATTTTATCTATTAATAAATTTCTTATAATTACTTATAACACAAGCATTATCATAATTATGACAGAAATATGCGCACAGACAAAAACACTGAAGCTATTTTGCTACATTTTGTGTTTGGTACCATTAATGAAGATACAACAGTTAGAACCAATTCTTGCAAGTCAATAACGGACTCTCAACTAAATAGGGGCCTATCATCAGAAGACCCAGCTTTCTGCTATAAAAAAATAACTAAGGTTAATGTCATTTGGCTGCCATCTTACTCTAAACTTAAACAAGCAAGTCTATAGTTTGTCCATGGCGTTGAGGAGCAGGTCCATCTCCTGGTGCACCTCCCGGAGTAAGTCCTTCATCTGACGTGGCGAGTCCAAGATGTCGATGCTCTGCGTGTACGGATTGTACCGCACGCCGAAGTCTCTCGGGATGGTTTGAGCGAACTTACTGCAAGGAATAAGAGATATTTGAACAGCTGATGATAATGAACGACCTCTCATCACAAACAGATACAGTAGCCGAGGAGTTAATTATTTCAATTATCATTGTTGATATTATTATAACGTTCATTATCGTTACGGGTTAGGATTTACATAAACAGTATGAAACTTACATCATCTTATCCTTGGCGTCCTCGAAGCTGTTAGCGACGAAGTACACGGGTTGGTACTCGGTGATGGGGTACTTGGTGTCTCCGGTGACCTCCGGCTCGAAGGCCCTGAGCTCCGGTTGGTCGGAGAGGCAGTACTGCAGCTCGCCGAACGAGGACAGCAGCCCGGCGCCAAATGCTTTCAGGTTGCCGTCTTGCCGGCACAGACCGAACTCCACAGTAAACCAGAAGCACTACAGGAACAAGAATGATACTGTTTGAATATGGATCGAAAACGGCAGTTCAACAATTAGCCCAAACATTACCGAAACCACCAAGACCAACCAAGAGTACACGACTAACAAGAAAAGACAAGCGGAGACGTGGTGACCAATGCTGTAGGAGCTTTTTCTGACGAGTCTTGGTGCTAGCTTATATTCCTATTATAAGACCTATGACGAATCATAAAAAATATCAATCAACGTATTAGAATATATTAGTCAATAATTCTAGTCATTACGTGTAGGTATTGATTGAATTAGGTACTAATGATGATAAAATTTGTTTTCAATACTCAAGAGTCTAGTTCGATGCAATAAATATTTTTGTACTGGGATTTGTTTACTATTCATTAAATAAAGATAGTTTCATAATGATCATGATGTTTATATATTTGCAGAAGGATGATTAATACTGATTATTGATGATATAATCAGTTTTACTCTGGTGATGATAATTCCTGATAAAATGTCTACCAACGATGAGCTCAGCTGGACTTTTGGAAATAGATTCACACTTAAAAAAACAAATAACGCGCATTTTCTTTCAGAGGAGAGAACTTTAAATAGCATTAAAATATTGAAACAGAACATTTTAAATATCTGTGTAATTACCATAATGTTGGAGATAGGTTTATGGTGTTTATGTTTCAGTATGATTTTGGACATGTAGGCATCATGGGTAGCGTATTTTGGAGGCTCATAATTCCCAAAATTAAAAACAATGTTCTGCATATTATTTTAATTTAAAGTTGTCCGTCTCTAAAAAAAACACTTGAATAGGAAAAAGTATGCACACGTATTCTCTCTTTACAGTTTAATCCAGTTTACAGGCATCCGCCCCTCCATGAAAATTAGCTAATGGGAGGTAAAAAATCTACACACATAAGATTTTCATATTTATTTTTAAGATGTATAGGCAAAGTACGGCCAAATGGGTAAACTGATGTTATGCACGATCGTTTACGCCAGTAAACGCAATCACTGTAAAAGATTCGGGCATCCATCTTATTGATACCCTCGCATATTTTCTGAAAAAGTTTGACATAAAATCTTAATCCAAAACATCGTAGTTTATATAGGCTTAGTAGCCTAATCATGAACATTACCGTGGCAAGTTTCTCGATGTAGTCATCAGGCGCTCCCAACGAGGCGAGTCCAATTTCCTGCGAGAACTGGGCGAAGGCAGGGTCTGCGAAGAGTGGAGCGTGGCCGAGCAGCTCATGGCACACGTCTGGCTCAGGGGTGTAAAGAGGGCGCGAGTGGTGCCGGATGTATTGTGTGCTGTGGAACACGCGGAACGCCAGTCCCGCCAGGAAGTCTCGGGAGGAGAGCAGACCAGCCACCGGTCGCAGGGTGAAGCCTGTGCAGTCTGTAATGAAGAGAAAGATGTTATTTAAGCCATTTAAAGGACCTGCAGGGTTCTAATGAGTAGAGTTGGGCATAGACTACCCTATGCGCTGTTGTTAGTCATTGTCTGCGGTATGCCTACAGTTGGAGAAGGGGTAATGTCGGCAGCTGTTGCATGTGGCACTGGGACTTTAAATATGCACTTATCTTTATTATAAACTAGAACTCATTACACGCTACTCTACCACTACTTAGCGAGTTACAGTAACTCTAAGATACGTAACTACCCCTCTAACAATGCATAGTCGGTAATCGGTATTAGGAAGCACTTTATAGTTTACTACCTAATTAAAAAAACAGCGGTTTACAGAAAACACTGTCGATGCAAAGTGATTAATGACTAGCTTCTTCCCATATTTATTTTATGTTACAGATGTCAGATTGCCTAAAAAATTACCTTTAAGGAAGTTGGAGACATCCTCTAGCTGTGGGATATTATCTTCCCTGTAGCCGCAGTTCTCGATCAACAGGGGGAACACGTGGTTATGCTCCTTGCACGCATGCGTGGGATACAATTCTACTAGCTTACGGAACACCACGCCCCAAGTGGCGACCTCCTCGGGGGTGTAGTCGACGTGGGGCAGCGGCTGGCCGTGCTTGTAGTTGTAAGCGATGTCGGCGAAGTATTTCCTGCGGGCGCGATACGTGGGATCTGTGAAGCCGGGGTGGTCAGAATCCAGCTCGGCACCGTACGACAGGATTTGGTTTGCGAAACGGTCGAGATCGCGGATTCTGCGCGGGAACCAGGGCACGGCCGCTGGAAATGATCAATTATTTACTTGAGTGCAATTTTTTTAAGTTCACAACTATTATTTGTTTGTAGATATAGTACACTTTGCATTACTTATTTTTTAATAACCATAAAAGCGATTTAAATTCTCACATCTGTTATCCTTGTAATTCCTGGAAATTATGTTTAAATAACCAACGTTCGTCTTCAGATCTTCAATGGCGGCTCCGAAGTCTCCAGCACCATGTTCGCATTCCACCATAAATTCGTAACCTGGTCTCCTGGCTGACGACCGGGACTCGATGTGGCTAAGGTTGACTCCGTGCGAGGAGAAGATGCTGAGGAACTTGGCGAGAGCTCCAGCTTCGTCGGGCGTAGCTGGAGAGAACAACAGCCAGGTCGACTTGGTGGAGTCGCGACCCTCGCGTATGTAGTTGCCACCCTGCATCAGTTTTGGCTGCAATTCAAATATGTTTATTGTTTAAGTTGCTTGTGAGAAGACCGTGAAGAATTTCGTAGTTGCTGTGATTAACATACTTACTAGTAGGTAAATATGTTAGCCAAGCATGCGTGGCAAGGTAGTCGAGGTTAGTCTACTGGATTGTGATTGTAGAATAGAACTCTAAAAGAGTATCACTAAATAATTTTATCCTACTGATATTATTAATGCGAAAGTTTGTAAGAAAGTATGGATGTATGGATGTTTGTTCCTCTTTCACGCAAAAACTGCTGAACAGATTTCGATGAAATTTGGCACACGGGTAGATTGTGTCCTGCATTAACACATAGGCTACTTTTTATCCCAGGAAAATATAAAGCGGAACTTTTATCCCGGAAAAAGACATTCACGCGGGCGGAGCCGCGGACAAAAAGCTAGTAAAAAATATAACAGGCCCCATAAGGTAGCTTGAATTGTGTGTTGTTATTTTAAATTAAGTATGGCGCATCATGAGACAAATCTTACATTGCAGCAAATAAAGTTAGTAAATACAATTCAATATTTTCACCATCAATTTTAAAATATTTCTTAAAATTTTATGTAACAGTTGAAATATTTCATGACTTTCAAACAAAATACTATATGCAGGTAAATTAAAATTACTCTAGTAACTAATATATTTAGTTACATTTTCACGCGTTTTACATCCAAGTGACGCAATAAATTTATTTTTATCAACACACATAAATTCTTAGATAAGAACCCTCCATCGCAAGCAAAAAACTTAAAATCGCAGTTCACGTTGAGTAGTCGGGTGTGTGTCCACGTGACGGTGCCCGACCCGGGAGTGACAGATAACGCGCTCATTAATTGATGATGCTCGGGTCACTGCGACGCGTAGAGTGGCTGTAAAACTGATAACTTGGCCAACTCCCCTCACAACACACCCTGCATGATTCTCCTGGTCTGACCACACCAGGATGTGGAAACTTGTTCTATATACTTTGTACTTTCCCCAACATATCGCTGGTTCACTGTTACAAGGTTCTATGTTATATTGTTTGCACAAATTGAATTGTATATATCACATGATTCTGTGTATTTCTGGTTAACATTTCCAATAATCCTGAAAGATAAGTAAAGGGGGAACAGTGCCTTAATTGTTTTCTCTCATTTTTACCAACATGAGAATTTGAAATCTCATTTTCCGAACGTAATTAAAATTAACATAGGACCTTGTAATAGTGAGCCAGCGATATGGAAATGGACTACGTAAGACTAATAATACATAAGGAAGGGTATAGCGCCGAAGTCGATAATTTTAGGCCTATCTCCAAGCTTTGTATAATAGCAAAGATTTTTGGATGATACGTTTATAGTCAGATGTACGCTGCTCTGCGTAACTCTTTCGTCCCATATCAGCATGGGTATTTAAAAGGACGATAGACAACATGCAATTGGACCTCTTTAATGAGTTTCTAAATGAGTCTATGAAAGCGGGTAATCAGGCAGACGTACTAAATATAGACTTCAGTAACCCCTTTGATAAAATAGATTATAACTTGCTCTTATATTAATTACGCGGTATTGGCATTAATGGGGATCTGCTTTGATAGTTCGCGTCTTATACATAGATTATAGGACTCAAGCCGTTGTAATAAATAATTACGTCTCTAGTCGGGTGCATTGTAAAAAAAACCCTGTCCGACCCGATACGGGCATACAGGTATTCCAAGAAATATTAAAAAAATACAAAAATATATAAACGTGAATATTTAGATTTATATTAATACCATTTATAATTATACGTCCTTGGGTCTAAACAAACTTAGTTTTTCATTGTAGTTTGCAAATTGAAAGTAACGTGATAAGAAACGTAAGTATTAGAATCCATCAACCAACCTCTAGTGACATCACATCTGTTTGGATGGTTGTCACCCGCCTGTGGTAGAAGCGATAACGCGTTTTTCCCCGCGATAAATAAATAAATAAATAAAAAAAGAGGTTGAGAGTTGTAAAGGTGAATATTTTTCAATTGCGACAATTAATTGATTTTAATAAAAATGGATGTTGGGTAAAAAAGAAGACTACCGAAAGTTAATTTTGACATGTATGGTTGTAGGTAGTTTTTTGTTGTTGAAAGTAAATTGTTTTCAAGTGTAGAAAAGAAAGGGACTAAACTACTACACACACAATTATTTCTATTTTATTCAGCACCTTCTACACATATCAGTAATTTTAGGTCAACAAGGTCTTATTGCGACAATGCAGTCGGTTATATCTAAATCAAAACAGATGGAAAATTGTGTAAAGTTAAAAGTCGAGTTACACCGGAGCTTCAAATACAAGCTTGAAATTAGTTATCTCATGATTCAGCTATTTAAAAGTAGTGTAACATCAATTATTGGAGTCGCCACAGTGTGACGTGTGTGACCGCGCAGCGTCGCGCGCCGATGTGAGGTCAACTCATTTCATTTAATGAACGCACTGATAAGACAATTCAATAAACGATTGCGTTGGCAAGGTTTATCTGTTTTTATAAACACGAGTAACCGCGCGTTATTGAATGTGAAGCCAGATCTTGCAACAGCTCGCTTTCACCAGTAGTGGTACCGCAACTGCGCAGGAGACCAGTTGCTGTTGCGTTTCGTTGGGCCCACGACATTGCATTATATTCCTCACCCTTATTCATGATTTTAGCGATGTCACGAAACCAATGTTCATCTCAATGCGAAATTTCAAAGGACGCACTTAGGACTCTGCGGATCGGAAGATATAAACTTAAATCTCTGTTGCAGGGGTGGCCACATTAATAATAACGCATAATTTTCAAGTTGTAAGTAGTATGTTGAAACAAAATCGATTTGCGTCGCGGAAAAATGTCGCGACAGTATGTCAACACCATGTATTAATAAGGAAATAATAAAGAAATCTTAACGCGTATAGAAGCAAATAGAAAATAAACAAGTTTTTGATCTTGACAAAAGTTTTCATCGTTAATTTCGGCGGGAATTTAATAAAAGCCTTTTTTGTAACTGTGGTTACCTGCATTTACTAATAAAAATTAGGCGGAATTTTGATAGCGTCATTCTAATTACGTTTTGAAAATTTGGCGACGTCACTTTGTTTGAATAGTCTAACATACAGTCTCAGCCACGAATTAAAGATAGAATGGATAGAGTTTAGCATCAATTTACTAAGAAAACCAGTGTCGCCAAACTCACACATGCGTATATTCACATACTATCATCTTTTCATTATGATTGGCCAAAATCAGCAATAAACATAAAACGTATAATACAAAATCATTTGCATTAAATTTAACCTTAATGCCATTCCATAAACTTCATATTTTAAAAATTCACATAAATTCATACGATATTATTCCTTCAGCCTGAATTTTGATTTTAATTCGATTTCATTCCACTACTCCACGCTAGATGGCATATAATGGTGATGGCATTCATAAGATCTCTATGGCTGTCGATTTAAGAAAAGTTATTGATTGACACCAAGTACACTAAGCATGCGTTAATAGTGTTGCACCCATATGATACCTTTTTGTAAACCTATCGATGTTTTTTATTTTATGGCTAAAATTATAAATAACATTAATTAATGAAATTGACTTATTACAAAAATATATAATATTATTTTGATAAGCACCGGAAAAGATGTTGAAAATATCTTGAATAAAATTTTCACTCAGTAAATTAAAATTTATTTTTAGTATAGATTTTAAATTCTTAATTTAAAATTTCAATACTGCAAACATGTATGTTAAATTACATAATGTATTACCTACACAGTATTACAGTATAGCTAGTTTGCAATAAATTATAATGAGTACATGTTATAGTTATATGATACATATTATAGTAATTTCACTGCCGGAGTAAAGTAAAGTTAAGTTAGTAGAGTAAAGTTTAAGGAAAATGTCAACCGGTAATAATACCAGCCCTGTATTATATAATGCTCACTGCTGAGCACGGGCCTCCTCTACTCTTGAGAGGGTTTAAGGCCTTAGTCCACCACGCTAGCCTAGTGCGGGTTGGCAGACTTCACACACAGTCGAAATTCTTATGGAGGATTCTCAGGTTAACAGGTTTCCTCACGATGTGTTCCTTCACCGTTATAGTGAACGATAATTGATAAATAATACACACGTAACGTAAAATTCAGAGGCCTTGGGTTTCGAACCTCCGGACATTGTCTCGGTAGACTGTTCCATTCCCAACTAGGCTATCGTCCACTGTCAACCGGTAAGGGAAGAAAATATTTTTTAACGGTTGGCACAATTATGCCGGCCTAGTAGGCTGGACAAAAGACATTGAAGTTTGTTCCACAGTTTAATAGCACAATTACGAACTTCTTAACCTTTTGTTACGGGTTGAGATAGAAGAATACACTAAGCAATGGTTTAGCAAGCCAGCAGTCAGCACGTGCTTCACCTCAGGAAGTGTGAGGATGAGCAAAGGTTAAACTTGTATTCAGTTATACTTTTGATATTTTTCTGTATAACATCGTTAGCTATATAATATGTATCTGCTACTATAACAGTGGGTTAAATAAAACAATACACACCTTTGAAGTTGATATTATATTTATTTACTTATCGGCTAAACTTAGCTCAAGACAGAAATACAACAAAACCGGGTTCCGGCTAATAAGGTAAGTTCTCCCACCTTACCTTATTAGCCGGAACCCGGTTTTGTTACATACTTTTTTCGTAATTTAAATACTTTTGTTGTTTAATTTCGAAAAATACCTATAAGAGTGTGTCGTCGATCCTCTAATGCAGAGTCAGGAATCACTGAGGCTTCATGCAGCTGGGGAAGATATCCTACTCTCTGGTGATGCAGGCAGTTTTAACTCTACCCGCGATAGACAAAGTGAATGAAAATTGTGCCTGAGGTAAAACTCCCGGGAATGAATAGAGAACCCGCAAAATCGGCAGGCCGGCGAGTATTCTCCTGTCAACTTCCGCGAAGGATTCCTGATATGTTCATCGTACACTAGAACAAAACGCTCTTCGCCGTCACGGGGTCACTGATACGTATAGGACGGCTAAGCGGCTACAGGTACAGCTGATCATAGCGAACACTCCGCGGGGCCCTTGGCCAAGCCTTCGTAATTTATGGGCACATACGAGCCGGTGACGAAATTACGTGCTCACGCGCTTGGTGCTGCCGCTCAAGAGGTCGAAGAGATGTCGTTCACCGGTAGGGTTGCAATCCCAACCAGAGATGGACTGAAATTGATATAACCAAAATTAGAACCAGACCACTCACAATTCTCAAATGTACGTTTTAAATAAAACTAATTTTATTACAAATACTGCACACGCAATCATAGTTTTAATACGTGTGTAGCATTTATTATTGTATACAAACAAAACAAGCAGTTGGAAAACTGACAACACTACTCGCACTTGTTTTACAACACACGACTTGTAGACCAAGGTACACAACCATACAGCCTTCAATCCGTTCATGTTTTACGAAAATAATTAGAGTATGGGGTTTGAAAGTTTTTATGCTACAACATAGCGCTTTAGTGAAAAATTGATAATTATCGATAACATTTTATCGACCATGCATGCACTAATTGAGTAGCGGTGACACTGTGAATTGGTGACAAATCATTCTAGAACAACTGATTTTCGTTTTCGAAAATTAACCTTATGATGAAAGAAATAAGAAACACTTTAAATTGTAATTTTTGTGCCATATTTGACATAGAAAATCAATATACATTTTTCAGCTAAATAAGCAATAAACCAGAAAATATTACTTACCGACGGTATGAAATACCTCTGTGGGACACATTTTTGCTATAGCTATGATTTCTGCATTCCAGAATAGCACAATAGGGCATTTTAATATTTTTAACTATTTTTTCTAGTTATTAAAGCTTTGACAATGCGTAATGACGACTGAGACCGCTCAAACGGGAGTTAGTGCTGCCTTGCTAACTAGAGGGTGAAAGGTTACGCCCACATTATAGTTCTATCTCTATCTCTGTTCTGTGGTCTCAGCAGATGTGTTTGTTCAATATTAATATATCAGTATTTGCACAAACTTTGTGTAACCTGTAATGAGGATAAGCAGCATTTCTTGCCATCAATTACAGTGATTTTTTGTAGTGATACAGTTGCCTGTAATGGCTAACATTACTTTTTGATTTGACGAGCCCCAAATTGGGTTTTTTAAAATTATTGTGTATTCTTCTAATTATTGGTTTGGAACAAAATAAGATTACTTTAATGAATTATACTCATTGACTAAAAATGTTTGCACTCTAATGCATAAGATATCACAATGATCTATTTGCCTATATTAATGATTATTAATTTAACGAGATACGACATGTCCATCTGAGAATATTTGGGGGAGGCCTGTGTATAGCAGTAGGCTTCATCTGGCTGATGATGATGATGAACGAGATATACGCAACTAATCCTTGGAACGTCGAAATCTAGCTATTCTCAAAATTATTTTACCAATATACATATAACTATATCTCCTCACAAATCACACAATTATGCCAGATATCGACTTTTTTTACCGACTTCAAAAAGGAGGTTCTATATTCGATCCGTATGTAAGTATGTTTATATGTATGTATGTAAATTTGTATGGCCTCGAGTTTCTCAATAAACTACTGATCCGATTTAGATGTGGTTTTCGATGTTTAAATGTATAGTTTTCAGGGAAGGTTTTAGTATATAATTTATGGTTTCGTATATTTGATCTTGTATTTCTTTGGCTTAGCTGGCAATTTAAATTAGGCATCGACTCCAAATATACGTATATACTAAGCGAATATAAAGTCGAATTATTTTTTGGTTTGCAGTGGTTTTGAAGTCGGATTATTTTTTGTTAAAAAGTGTTTATTTAGTTATTTCATTACTTTTGCTTTATAAACAGATTGTTACGTAGACGGAGTCACAACAAAACTCTAGGATCTACTTTTACATAATATTATTGTGAACATAATTTTAATAAGCGACAATTTCATTTTAGCTTTTAATCGATATGATACACGTTCTACTAGGTATGTAATATTTCCTTAGTTTCACGAACTTATAAGAGCGCAAATGTTTGTCGAGTAAATGCAGGAAGGAAATATTTATCTTATTACGTAGACTATAACCATGTTACCGTTCTTGCAAAATGGTACAGTGCTATCTATGGCTGCCATACCTGAGAGTATTTATCTGCTCTCTAGTAACTATTTATTTTGTATAATGTCGTAATCGTCATTAAATTTTAGGCTATGTGTTAATCCAGGACATGATCTACCCGTGTGCCAAATTTCATCGAAATTCGTGTAGTTGTTTCTGCGTGAACTTCTAACAAACATTCAAACAATCAAACATTTTCACTAACTTTCGCAATTATAATAATATAATAATATCAGCCCTGTATGGTTGGCCACGGGCCTCCTCTACTACTGAGAGGGTTTAGGCCTTAGTCCACCACGCTGGCATTTATAAAATAATTAAGATAACTAATAAGTAAGATAATATAAAATTGTTTGACATATTAAATTAGGGCACTATAGAAAAATTTTTTGGGCCCTAAAAATACTATTTTCTGAATGCAAATACCTACATTTCTTCATAATAAAAATAAAAACGTACAATCTTTAGGTATATATATATATAACTTAAAAAATATCTCTATAATTACATAATATGACCAAAATCTATTATGCAAAATATAATTTGTCAAATTAGAGATCGGAATAAACTTAAAGCACTTAATTATATGGGCACGAGGTAGTAAGCAATACAATGATAATATATAATAATAATACCAGCCCTGTATTATTATACTGCCCACTGCTGAGCACGGGGCTCCTCTACTGAGGGGGTTTAGGCCTTAGTCCACCACGCTGGCCTAGTGTGGGTTGGTAGACTTCACATAGGTACCTTCGAAATTCTTATAAGGAACTTCTTAGGTATGCAGGTTTCCTCATGATGTTTTTCCTTCACCGTTAAAGCGAACGATAATTGATAAACAATACACACGTAACTTCGAAAAGTCAGAGGTGTGTGCCTCGGGTTTCGAACATCCGGACATTGTCTCGGCAGACCGTTCCATTCCCAACTAGGCTATCGTCCACTTAAGCAATACAATATCATATATAATTTATTTAGGCGCTACGTTGGTGGAGCCCGCCATAAATATAAAGCCAGCAAACATATAGCCTCCATAAAGCAGACAGAGAGAAAGGTGTCTGTTGGTGTCACTTATGGTATCACTCTTTTTAGTACAGGAAAATAAAAGTGACGACAATAAAATATAAAATTTTGAGCATATTATTTCGCCACAAAGCACGATTCTTTCGCAAAAAGCATTGTTTTAGACATGATACATATATTATCACTAGTTGAATAAATGTAATATTAAGCATTTATTTAATTATAATGATATGTTCCCACCTTACATCTATACTAATATTATAAAGCTGAAGAGTTTGTTTGTTTGTTTGAACGCGCTAATCTCAGGAACTACTGAACCGATTTTGAAAATTCTTTCACTAATAGGAAGCTACAAAACGCCTTAGTCTATAGGCTACTTTTTTTCCCTGGAAAATATTTTTGTCCCGGAAAAACTTTTTCACGCGGGCGGAGCCGCGAGCACTACTAGTCTAATTATACAAACGGTCACGGATCTATAATTTTTCAATGTGACCTGAGTATATTTTAATAGATAACTTGTTTTTAATGATATAATTTATGCAGGCACATTTCGATAATTCTGCAGCATAACAAATCAATTGTCTCCGGTTACGGCTAGACCGCTAGACCTTCAGAATTACGCGTGCTAACTGTGAGTTTTACTTTAGCCGATAATAACTTAATTACCGGGTCTTTGTGCCACATAGGTACCGCGTTTTTGTTTTTATATAGTGAATGAATAACAGAATTGGAACTGCAATGTATTTTATATGTAGATTTCATAATAAATGTTTACTAATAAAAATCTCACCTTATCTGGGGGTGAAGAGGACACATTTTGCGGAGTACTTTGATTTGGGATCTCCATCTTTAAGGCGGTGTCCTGGCGTCGTGTAGCGAGCAACGGAGGGCGACGCCGTGAGCAGGGTCGGAGAGTAGTAGCGACGTCCGAGTCCGGCTAAGGACGCGGGTAAACAAACAACTTCGACGCCCGCGACGGTTTTATTACCAGTTCAGGACCGCGTCGATGTGTGAATACACTCGGATGTGGTTCATATTTACTGCGCCTAATAATAAGTATTATTAGAAGGGAAAATTTGGAAAATAACGAACGAGCATGTAGTGTAGCTGACATGTGGTCTTCATCGCCCATAAACACTGACGATGTAGGAAGTAGATCAATTGATGGTAAGCCCCAGCAACGCTGCCTTGCGTTACCAAGCTTGGAGCTACCGGTTACTTTACTATACAAAATTCTGTATGACATATCACATCAAACCAGCTCAAGTCATTACTGATTACAATTTCATACTCAAAATTATCGTATCCAAAGTAAAGTGAGCACACATTTCCTATATCTTCGGTATGGATAAAAAGTTAGTTCATGCAATAAAAGAGACAGGTTGCGTTTGAGTTGTTAGGGTTCAGGTTCAGTGAGACGCGATAGTTTGTTTACTCATTACGTCATAAGAATGCGGACGACAGCTCATAGATAACTGCGGGGGTATACTTGTGCCCGGTGGGGTTGACCTTGAGGGATGAATTAACAACATAATTTGAATCTTTCACATAATTTTGAGGTTGTGTGAAGAAGTGTAAATAGAAAAGCTGTAGATCTTGTTATTACCTACAACTTTGTCATTGTTGCAAGAAGTGGGGTATGTATTTATTTCAGGAATAAAGTAATTTATATTATCCTATATTTAACGAGGAACTTAGTAAAAAATATGGAAGCGAAAATTTTAAAGGGACGAAAAAATTATTCATTTCAAATTTATTTAATTTATTCGAATAGCTTAATGTTAAAAAATAATTGGATTTAACGGATATTGTATGTGAGCCAAACGGAATATGGCTATACATTAATTGAGCGAATTTGTAAATTCTCGACATCAATCCAAAAATTTGGTTTATTTAGATTTCATTTGTTACAAATTTTTGTACAGAACCTCTGTTTAGTTTGAAGCGAGTTGTGCACAGTCAGCGCTCGATCTGAAGGTCGGACCTGTTATTACAAACATTTTATGTACGATTTTGCGTCGTGCCTGGTCTATCGCGTGCCTCAAGAGCCTATAATTTATCGGTAAAATATCGCATGGAAACTTGTTCAAAAACCAGCTAGTGCACGGAGAGAGTTGCAGTTTCTTTCATTCTTTAGTATAATTAGTGTAAAATAGGTACGCTAGCAGTCAGCTTTTTAATGGGCCATGATACAAACTATCACTTTATAGTAAACTAGCTTTTGCCAGCGGCTCCGCCCGCGTGAAAGATTTTTTCCGGGATAAGAGTCCCGTTTTATATTTCACGGGGATAAAAAGTAGCCTATGTCCTTTTTCAGGTTCTAAAATATCTGTGTACCAAATTTCATTTAAATCGGTTCTGTAGTATTAGTGTGAAAGCGCGACAGACAGAGTTATTAATTTTGACCAAATTTGATTACCATAAAAACGGTTCTAGTGAGTTAATCTTAAAAGATAGACAGATACTGTTGCTGGCATTTTTTAGATCATTTCAAGAGGAATAATTCTTTCGTTCATATATTTTTTGTATCTTGAACCGTTTTCGCAGCGCACGCAATGGAAGCCCTCAAGGATGAATAATTTTCCCCGTTTTTTTCACATTTTCCATTATTTCTTAACTCCTAATAGTTGCATCATGATGTTATATAGCCTAAAGCCTTCCTCGATAAATGGTCTATTCAACACAAAAAGAATTTTTCAATTCGAACCAGTAGTTCCTGAGATTAGCGCGTTCAAACAAACAAACAAACTCTTCAGCTTTATAATATTAGTATAGATACAGTTGACAATTGTACCGGTCTGCATTCAAGCATTTGTTAAAAAGTACCATTCATGAAAACGGAACTGTGCTGGCCTTAGTTTCTCAACAATAGCTCGCGCGCGGCTCCTAAAGTCGGCTGGACCCGGGGACGGACTTGGACTACACTGTGGTAATTTCACCACTTATCGTTTATTCATTTTGATACCGGCAAACATCTAGCGCACATTGCTGCGTTGTTGATGAAGCTTGTTCGATGTTGTTTACATACAAAAAAAAAAAGTAAAATTCAAATAGTAGGTACCAATTGGAAGCAATTCAAAATCGAACGCAAAATAAATTTTAAAATTTGGTCTATGACTTGATGAAAAAAATTCAGTTACAAAGTAATATGAAGCAGCAATTTCCATACAAGGTTTTCATTTAGAATTTTCGATTTCCTGCTGGTCTTTTATACTTTCCTGATTTTTTTGCTCATAAATCTAACCCTGAACTGTCTCGAACAAAACAATCAAATAATTATTTAAATCAGTATAGCCGTTTTTGAGTTTCAGCTAGATTAACGAACAGCAATTCTTTTTTTTACATATACATAGGTATTGTCCTATGAAGTTTCCTCGTTCGTAATATATTGTGAAGTGTTCCTACTGGCGAAACCACGTTAAAAAAGCGCCGAGTGCACTATCTCAGAGGTGGTGTGGATATATGTGAATAAAATAGAAAAAATTGAAAAAACGACTTTCCTATGCTCTGAAATCGTAACTCGAAAACGGTGCTTTGTAAGAAAAAATTACTAATACCTTTTTTTGTAGACACTTTTACGACCTATAAACATTCTCTGAATCATTTTTGACACAGTATTTGTAATGTCGTATTTAAGGTCTGTACAAAAATCCAGCTTGTTAGGAATTAATGCAACTCGAATGTTTATCTTCACCGGAATATACGTTGGAATTCACAACAAAAATGTCAAGCAAAAAAAAACTGGTTTTCCCTTCTCAATAATGTAAATAAACAGAAATAGAGACTTTTAGTAATCTTGCAATAAAAACTACGAGGAAATAACTAACGAATAATTGTTTTTATATACCTGTAGAGCCGAGCGATATGCGCATGCGCCGCGCCAGCGCTCTTGCTCAGCTTACAACCGGCTCTCCAAACCTCCGTAATTATTTGAGTTATAAATGGCACAAACACGTTTTTTGGTTTACTCAGTAAACTTTATTATAAAATTAGGTATTCTTACCTCGGCTTATGTGCTATACATTGGAAATAATATAATTGCTATTCGTTTTTGTTTATAATCACGCTTTTATCTGCGAAGGGGTTCACGGAGACACAATGAGCGCATCGCCGACCTTAGAGCATTTAACATTCAACGCTGACACACTGAGCTCACGATGCCAGATAACTATTATTATTATACCTTTATTTATCCCTTACATTTTCACAAAAGAATTTAGCACATGGATAAAAGTGTACATATGTTTTTTGTTAGTAGTGTTAGTTTTGTTTCGGTGATAACTATTAGACTGCCTCGGTGGCGTAGTGGTATTGCGTACGCATTACGAGTACGATTTGCGCGCTGAGTTCCTGGGTTCGAATCCCGGGTCGAGCCAAAAACATTGTGACTGGGTTTTTCCATCTTAAAATTTACTCAGTCGCAGCTCGGAGTCAGGAAGTTGGCGGTGTGATACCCCCGTGCCTCGGAAAGCACGTAAAGCCGTTGGTCCTGCGCCTGATCTCTCTCCGGTCATGTCGGATTGCCGTCTCACCGGACTATGAGAGTGAAGGAATAGCGAGTGCACCTGTGTATTGCGCACACACTTGTGCACTATAATATCTCCTGCGTACCTGGCTGATCTCCGTTGAGATTGGCCGCCGTGGCCGAAACTGGCTAGGAGGATTTCAACTATTGTTAGTAACTATTTAATTTTAAGTTAGGTGTAAGGGCCGCCATTTGCGGTAAAAGCCTCCTCCAAACTGCTCCAGCAGGCTCTATCTTGTGCTGGTCTTGGCCATAGCGTGCCGGCTACTTGAACAATGTCGTCGGTCCATCTTTTTGAGGGTCTGCGTCTTCTCCTTTTCTTATAGATGGGGCACCAATTTATTAAAATTTTTGACCATCTTTTATCTGGGGCTCTCTGAATATGGCCAGCCCACCTCCATTTCAATTTCATTATTTATTTTGGTATATCTTTTGCTTTCGTTGCCTTTCTTATTAGTGAGCTTTTAATTTTGTCTTTTAGTTTTATATTCAGATAACTACGGTTATAATATTCATTTTATGTACTGCAGCTCAAACTCTAACCCCGAGCGAAGCTTAATTGTGTTTCGAATCGTAAACATCAATTACATTTTCATGTCAGACTTTGCCATCATCAGGATATCAACGAGAACACAAATGTATCAAAATATCAATAAGCCGATAAGACAATTAAAATAACACACATAATATTATTATACTGTAATTTTCTTTGGAAATACAACCGAGTGCCAAGTGATCGAATGAAAAGCCTTCCTTTTGGTGAAGTTTACAAATATCCGAGATAAGCTGATAATTATAATGTGTATAAATACGCGAGGACATGCGGCGTAAACAATAAGTGGATGGGTCACCACTCACCGCGGATACATTGCTTGTTCCCTAAGGCCTCATTCAACGCTGACACACTGAGCTCACGATGCCAGATAACAGGCCCAGGCTTAGACTAACAGGCCCTTTGATAAACAATACTACTAGATAACGCCTCACGAACAAAAACGAAACTCAAATATTATGGTATTGTTGATCGAAGAACAGGCGAAGTGTCGCGCGTGGCGTTGGGATGCGCGGTCCGCGCTGAATTCAAATATGTTATGTCGTTACATGAGTCCGTATACGGGGAAGCGATTTTACACCGTTTGCTTGAAATGTGGCGTTATTTGCGGCGGAGTCCGCAGATGAAACGCCGCGTCAAGCAATGGCAATTTTTCGGTGTTCCAGTGATGCCCGCAGCGTAGCACGTCTCGTTACTGCGCCTCAATCAGTGCTCGTCAATCGTCATGTGCGCCACCAGTTTTCACTCCGAGCATCGTTATAAACAACATAGTAGATTTGCTATATGACGCGGGCCGCTGCACGCGCCGCCTCTCTGTAAACGGAAATCGCCCAACGCGCCGGGACACATCCATTGGCGTCTGACAACAACAAACCAAGAATTGGATTTGCGCGATATTTCTACTTGTGTATTGGGGTCGCTGCAAAAACAGTTTGTATATTATATGGATTGCATGTCCATGTGACGGATATCTGACGGCACAGCAGTGCTCCCGCCAATTCGAGCATATAAGCGGCACGGCCTTACCATCCCTTTCTCGAAGTAGTTCAGGCCATTTGCGACCCCCTATAACTTTGTTGTGGATAAAACTAGAAGCCTGAATTTTCAGTTACCAAACCGGCATTGTATGCACACGATATATTTAAAATTTCATTTAATTTGAACCGAATTATTACTGTCAACATTTCTGTTCTGTGGCTACATCACACAAAATGTGCTACCTTAAAATAAAGGATTTTTTTTGCTATGTGAAAATGTTTTGTCAAGTAACAAAATATTAATATTTTCAAATCAAATACTTAAAAACTACTGGACCGATTTGGAAAACTCTTTCACTAATAGGAAGATATATTACTCCTGAGTGCTATAAGCTACATTTTATCCCGTAAAAGTTCAAACCAGGACTTTTGTCCTGGATTTTTTTCTCGCGAGTGGAGCAGTGACCACTTACGGCCAAACCGCTGAACGATTGCGATGAAATTCGGAAGGGATATAGTCTAAGATTCTCGGAAGGACCTAGGGTACTTCGTATCCCGGGAAAATATAAACCGGGACTTTACCCCGAAAAATATTTTCTTGCTGGTGGAACCACAAACAAATAAGTATGGAGATAGTTGGAGACCCAGAGAAGGATTCAGGCTACTGTTTATCCCGGAAATTTATCCCGGTAAATATTTTCTGGCGGGTGGAACTACGTGAGAATAAGTATGAAGATAGTTTCAGAACCAGAGAAGAAAAGGCTATTTTTGTCTTTTTATTTTTAAGGCTATGTCCTTACATCATTAAATATTATAAAACAAAGTCCCCCTGTCGCATCTGGTTGTCTGAACACAATAAACTCAAAAACTACCGAACGGATTTTCATATGCGTTCCACCAATGGACGGAGTGATTCAAGAGGAAAGTTTATGTGTATATTAAGTAGATTTTTTGCGACACAAAAATAAAATTGGCACATAATATTATGCGTTGCTACCTGTGCGGAGCCAGAACGGGCCGCTAGTTATGTTAATAAAAAAAAATCGTTCTCTATACCAATGATATTATTTTTAAATATTGCTTATATTATATCTCTATCGATCGCTGTTGGTGCACAATTGAGGTTGAATGGCATTTTAATAATTAAAAAGTATATTGATTGTCAAATTTTAGATGTCAATGCCATCCATAACTTCTATAATCTATGATGCCATCTAAACATTTTGATTTCCGTAGTATTATAATGCTCTTTGCATTTTGACTTGACGTGACTAGCCAAATATTCGCAAGAATGGTTCAATTATTAAAACACATCGTTATAAGACTCAAATCAATCAAGAGTATAAAGAAAATAACGAAGACAATGAAAATGGTGTCGGCTAGCAAGTAAGCATGATTGTTTATAACGTCATCGAGGCATTAATCTGTTACCGGCGATTCTTATACAGGTACTAGGCCAATGATTAGATACGTTATGAACTACACTGATGCGCGGTTTCTGAAGCTCCCAATTAAACTTTTAACAACTATTGACCCCTTAAAGTTAAACTTAAGACATAGATACAGAATACAAATACAAAATAGTTTATTGATAAAATGTTTACAATAGTTTAACAATTTACACTGTTTTAGTTAATATGATTACATTTTCATAGGTTTTTTAAATTTTATGCGTTTACCATGATTCCCACACTAAGCTAGGCTTGTATAGTGGGCATTCATTAACCTATACGTCGTCGTCGATACGTCGGTTCATGTCCACTATGTTTCTGAAACCGATCACCAGTTCCTTATTTGCTACTAGGTGACTCTTTATAGCAGTCGACTTTAAATCGAATTTTATTACTCAAATTCGTAACTAATAATTAATTATTGTATATACAAAAATAATTTAGCTTAATATAGATTAACATATTTTAATTTTGTTTTGTTTTAGTTCGTTATTTAGCACAGGCTGATGAATAACATCAATGCCAAACTCCTGAAATGGTTTTGATTCGCCGTGTCACGCTTGCCGCACACGTTCGGTTTCCTAATTAGGTTTCCTGATCAGGAATTCAGATTCGGAATTCCGAGTGACTAGCGCAAACGTCCGGTTTTTTGTACCAACACTTTCGGTTTCCTGATTAGGTTTCCTGATCAGGAATTCAGATTCAGGAACCTGTGCGCGTTGTTGAACATTTTCTATGTAAGCGGAGCATTCAGGTTTCCGAATCTGAATTCCTCATCAGAAAACCTACTCAGGAAACTGAACGTGTGCGGCAAGCGTTAATCATGTTCCTCTATATTGTAACTAATATCTAACAAGTTAACGTTGGTCACAAAATGGCACGTCAAATAGTTATGTAGTAAAAATAAGATTAAGCTGAGTTTACCTTGCAGTGCGCGGTTCAGAAACGCAATTTCATGGGTTATGGAACCAATAGCGCTAACGAATAGATAAACTGCCGATAACAGTCGAAGTACTATTATCGGCAGTTGTAGTGCTTTCTGAAGAGAAACCGAGCATTAAAGTGAACTTTAAAAAAAAGTAAGTTATGAATGAAGGAGTCTAAAAATATTTTTTGATGGATCCAAGATCCATAATTTTACCCCTTTAATATCCATAACGTTTGAGCCTGGTTAGATTTTGAATACAAAAAGCGGACATAGGCATCCTTTTCCACTGACTATGAAAAATAGCATGAAAATTATCGTTTGCTCATGAAAGCGACAGATTTAATAAATCTATCGATTGAACCGATTTTGTAGAAAACATTCCGAACACTTATAATCTAAGTTACATTTTATATGAAAAAAATACTTTAATAAATAATATTACAGACGCTTAGTTATAAATCAAATCGCAGTCGCTCTGCTTGAGAATTCGCAGTAGTTCATGTGGTAACTGATGTAGTATTCTCAATGGCCGTCCTGAGCCGAGGTTCGTAACCCGTTAATGGGTTGCCCTCAGCATGGTCGCTTAATTCAAAGGGTTGCGAGCGTCTTCTGCGTTCACCCTAAAGACCGGTGTGGCCAGAAAAGCCGACTCGCGTCAGGGTACTGGCAGTAGGGCCATTAACAAAAAAAAATGATGTAGTATCATCTGCTCGTCTATAGATTCACGAGAGCAGAACGAGAATTAGAGGCGGCTCGGCCTTTTGGGTACGGCCCGCGTAAGTTTTACGAGAGCACCAAGTTAGTGAAGGGTAACGTGGACGCGGAGGACTTCGCGCTCTACAGCAAGGAGGACATACCCAATAAGACCGTGCATCGGCTGCAGCTGATCGAGCGGCCAGAAGACAAGGGGAAGAAGATCAAGAAGATATACGTGGCCGTCACTTCTGACAGAGGTACGGTTACTGTTCTTAAATTTCGATTTTTTATACGAGCCGAGAGTTACGGCTGGTGATAAAGGCCACATTTACTAGTTAACATTCTTACTTATAATCTATATGGATCAGCATAGTGGGTTAGGATTCCTAATCATAAGAATCTAGCCATTATAATGGCAGTAGGCCGTCAATTAGCAAAAAATCAATGAATTTTAATGTCAATGCCATAAAAATTGGAGCATTGTATAAAAAGACGTCGCGATAAGGCCATCGGTTCGTGACACAGATGAATACCGCAGCGAAATATTTGGCGATAAGGGAGGTTATCGGCGCGGGCGCGGGTCGGCGCTCGCTGGTCGGAGCGCCCGTGCCCGCGCGGAGCCCTCCGTTGCTCACCCACACGTACCGGCAATCCTAACGTAATATCGAGACGAGCAATTCCTTGTTCACTCTGATGGCAACCGCAATAAACGATAAAGTAACCACCTTGTCTCAGCATCAAGTCTGTTGAAAAAGTAGCAGACAATTTAAGCCCTGACATAAAACTTGTGCGTTCCAGTAGTAAACATCAAACAACACATTAATTTCAATGAAACTTATTGTTACATAATATTATAATACAACAGTTAATAGTCCCTTATTCACCAACGCATCTCGCAACAGCTAAATGGATGTTGAAGTAAGATTCGTAAATAATAGCATATAGGAACGAAACCCTACGCAAACGGAGCTGTCCAACAAGTATACGATATAGGTTATTGTTTATGTTTCTAGCAGCAGATGATATATTTTGTTATTCCCAGAGCTAGTATCTCTGTTCTATAGTTGGTCGTTAATTAGATAATGTATGTCGTCATTGCGTGACCGCGTTTCGTTACATCAATCCACGCTATCACACCCAATGCCTATATTTAGAAGATTCAGACAGGTTTTTAGTTGACACACTGTGGACCTTAGTGTGGTGAAGTCGGTAATATGGTGTTTTTTCCAGCAAGAAAGAGAGTTGTTCTTTTTAAACTCAACTGCACTGCAGTCGGGTTTAAAAAGAACAACTCTGGGTACTGACCCTGGGGAGCTCTTAATATCAAGAAACACGTGACTTGCTAGTTGATTTTTGGATTAGGTACACTCTAGTTCCTACTACACTGTCTCTCTGGTCTTGGGACAAGGTAACTAGCCATGCAAAACCCAGTATCCACAAGTAGACAGTTGATGTGGGGCCGGCGGTCATTGGCAGTAACTGACTCATATCCTCTCAGTAATTGCATGCTTGCAAAAATGTGTGACGTTGGCCTCGCATAGGAATGGCATAAGATATCTGAAAGAAGATATTCCTCACATACAGGCCTTATCAGGATCTTGTTGAAAAAATATTATAAAGCGAATCTTCAGCCATTATTTCATAACTACGTGGCATGAATTCCCTTTGACCCTTTACTCCCAACCATGTCTCGTGTTTGCATCACGCAATAAATATTAAGTTTTCGTTAGCCGCTGTGACCGACGCTATTGACTCCCATCTTACGCATTTAGCAAACTACGCACTTAGAAATACATCCTTATTTTTACATTATAAACTCGATTGTGTTTGTTATTGTTAGATTGTTATTTTATGACAGTAGCCTCGGTCGAGCTGGTCTCATTCTGTAGATGCAGTTCCATCTATACCAAAGTAATATCATTGTAGCCTCATGCTAAATTTTTTAAATACATATAATGTACCCACCCATACCATACCAGTGCTGTATTATATACCACTGCTGAGCACGGGCCTCCTCTACAACTGAGACGTGGTGGTTAGACCAAAAATGGTTTAGACCTTAGTCCACCCAGTGCGCATTGGCAGGCTTCACATATCTTCGAAACTATTTTTGGGAAATTCTCAGGTATGTAGGTTTCCCGACGATATTTTTCTTCATCTTTATAGCTAACGATAATTTACACACATAACTTCAAAAAATCAGACGTGTGTCTCCTGGGTCCACGTTGAATTACTACAAACTGCCTATAAAATATGAAAATCTGTGTGGGTACATTACCAAGTGGACGACAGCCTAGTTGGGAATGGAACGGTCTGACGAGACGAATGTCTACGGGTTAAAAACCCACTGAGTTTTTAATCTGTGGACATTCGTCTCGTCCACTTGGTAATGTACCCACACAGACTTCATATTTTACAGGCAGTTTGTAATAATCGAAAGATGCAGTCAGTGCGATCAGGCTATCTGCTAAAACGAAGTCATTCAGTGTAAAGTTCCGGATGCTGTATTAAAATAGTCAAACTAAACAAAATTATAATTTTTTGTTCCTGAAAGTGATAATTGCGACTATTACCAGAGAATTCCAGAGTTATGCGCAACACCATTGACCTCCCTTATCACAACACATTTCTTGATTTCAAAACATTATTTTATCTAAAGAAAAATATTGGTTCGGTGGCTTTAACTTGCAGTAGCATCGATTCTTAATACACACGTTTATCCCCGAAGGAGTAGGTATAATAGTGACTACGTTTATCCTGCAAAATATAGTAAAGTCAAAAATTACGTACGAAATGTCAAGACCCTCGACGGTGTTCGCTTGTTTAGTCACAGGTGGTCACAGGCTATTGAAGTTTATTTTGATTGTATGGCGTAATTGAAAACGAGTCGTGTTATAATCTACATTTTATATAAATATTTTATAAAGCTGCAGAGATTGTTTTCTTGTAAATGGGTTTGTTTGCACATGTTACGCTTCCGAGTTAATGCACAGATTCGGAATATTCTTCGAGTAACACCATGCTACATTATCCCTCAGTACTTTAGGTAACCTATATTGTCCCGGGTTTGAGTTGCACGCTCCCAGTTCGAATCCAGAATCTCACAGATGTTATAGACAAGACAAACTGCAAGTACAATGTATAAACCTAGGTGCTGCTCGCGGCTTCGCTTGCGTGTAACGCCTTTATCTTACAAAAGTCCCCATAACACAGCATGACGCTAGGGCCATCTACATAAATAATCAAATTAGAAGTCTATTATTTCGTATGGGATCAAATAACCGGGATAAAAAGTAGCCTATGTGTTAACAATATGCAGAAGATGATCTGCCCGTGTGCGAATTTCTTCCGTTCCGTTATCTCTACGTTTATTTTTAACCAACATCAAAACATTTTCACAAATTTTTGCATTTATAATATTAATAAGGGTAAGATTATACAGTCATATAGTTTCCGTCCAAAATTGTGTACTAATTAATTTCCTCATGATGTGAAAATCAATACACGATGCTCGTTATTAAATTTTTCACGGGTTTTCCAAGTTGTACGCAGATCTCGTTTCCTTATCAGTCCGAATGTTTTACCTCTTCACAAGTTTCATCTACAAGTCCTCGATCGTTGTGAGCTTTGTTAGAAGCAGAAGTGTTTTGGATTTAAATAAAAACGATTATTCACTGATTTTACATGAACACATTTAACAGAAATCCTTTTACAAAGATATCAGCAACTAACCGACTGGCATGAAAATCAATGTTCAACTTACTCAACTGCCACTAAGACTACGACAGAGATCAACTGCGAGACTGAGCGCGAATGAGAGTGCACATCTTTTTTTTTGTCCCTGACTAAACTCTTGCTAGCCTGATGAGGGTCGGCTTATGCAAGAACACCGGTCTTTTGGGTGAGTGCAGAAGGCGCTGGCAACCCTTAAAATTTAAGCGACCACGCTGAGGGCGACCCACTAACGGGTCACGAACCTCGGCTCAGGACGGCCACTGAGAGGATAACACATCATCGTTTGGGGAATCAGAGTGCACATCGATATGGCACCCTTTTTATACACCCAACTGCCACATCCACTATTTGTGACTGACGTTACGACTGGTTTTTATCCGACTTCAAAAAGGAGGTTCTGTATTCGATCCGTACGTATGTATGTATGTATGTTTGTATGTATGTAAATTTGTATGGCTGCGAGTTTCTCAAAAACTAATGATCCGATTTGGATGTGGTTTTCGTTATTTAAATGTGTAGTTTTCAGGGAAGGTTTTTGTGTATAATTTATGAAGATCTGATGAAGATCTTGGGAGATACACAATGGAACTCTTCAATAACTAACAGCAGATGACTCGCGAAAGCTGTAATCGCATATCTATGATGTATTGTTTACACTATTCTATAATTAACTAACAAAAAAGCAATAAATAAAAACTTTTAACAAAAAATAAACCGACTTCAAAACCACTGCAAAGTGCAAACCAAAAAATAATTCAACTTTATACTCGCTTAGTAAGTATATACGTATATTTGGAGTCGGTGCCTAATTTAAATTGAACAATGTTATTAGATCATGTATTTCCTTAGCTTAGCTGGCAATTTACATTAGGCATCGACTCCAAATATACGTATACACTTACTAATCGAATATAAAGTTGAATAATTTTTTGGTTTGCAGTGGATTTGAAGTCGGTTTATTTTTTGTTAATTATAACTGGTCAGTACGTTACAAATACCCTCACAAATTTTTTATCCTAACAATATTGTATTATAATGATACAATATTTTTTTTAAATTCAGCTGTTAAATTGTTTTGTGATTTTCTACCTGCATCCCATCCACCCCCGCATGTTTTGTAGTTCTCTTCTATACTAATATTATGAAGAGGAAATTCGTTTACATTGAATAGGCTCAGAAACCACTGAACTGTTTTGAAAAAATCTTTCGCCCATATAAAGCTACTCTATCAGCGAGTGACATTAGCTACTTTTTATTCCGGGGAAATATAAAGCTGCACTTTTATATCGGTAAAACCCATTCATGCGAGTAGAGCCGCGACCGGAGGTCTAGTATTTTATCAAGTGGTTCATTTAAATGATTTTAAATGACAGCCGTGGGACTTGCGCTGCGCGGTGGGCCACCATGAGGTAGGGTTGCCACGCACGGACCGGGGCGGGTACATCTCGGACACGATAACACCGCCCGGCACGAAGCAATCGCATGTACTTGTAATATTTACAATTTAATCATTTTTTAAGGGATCGTGATTCGTGACGCAATAATACGTGTGATGATGTAGACATTTGTAAAGCAGGGAAGTGTGGTTTATAACGATGGCAGGGATAGTTTTTTTCATGCAACATCGTATATTTATTTTTTTATGTTGTAACTTTCAACATCATCATGCTGAGCACTTTTAAATAAGATCAATTGAAAAATTTGCCCTTAGTTTATTAACCTTTTCAGTACATATTTTTTGACCAACTAATATTTTCAAATCAAGGAAAGAGTGACAACGGCCTTTAGCTAAAATACTGATTATAATAACTTTTTAGGTAAATTATGGCTCTTAATCTACTGCCATTACGCGTCATCTGTGGTCGAGCAAACGTACTAAATGGTTCGCATGTAGACCAATCACCGAGTTTCCCTAACCCTCTGTAAGATGTCGTGTTTACGTGGCAGGGCTGTGCGGCGGCGTGCACACCGGCATCGCCCGGCGCATCCGGCGAGAGATGAAGGACGCCGCGCCCGAGATAAACAAGCTGGTGTGCATCGGAGAAAAGTCGCGCGGCATGCTACGGCGCTCTTTCCCGCTCAGCATGCTCATTAGCATCAAGGATGTATGAGACTTTAATTCAATTTTCTATATAAAAATTTACTAACTGAAAGCTTTTAGGACGTCTATGTCGCGCGTCAGTCTAGCTGTTCGGCCTTGAAATGGCTCTAACTTTCATAGGTACTTGGTCTTTAATCTATCTTCTGATTTTAGGTGCCTAGCAGGATGAGCAGGATGAACTATACTGGATATTATTATGTCAACAATTTATCATTAAAACACAATTTTTTGGGTTTGCAACCCAACTGCTTGGTTACGATACACACACTCACACACATACACTCACGCCTGTTATCCCCAAAGGGGTAGGCAGAGGCGCAACTAATGCACCCACTTTTCGCTGGTATTCCGTCCCATGATGTGATAGGGGGCGGGCCTATCGCCATATCGGGCACAAATTTCAGACTCCGGGCTGATACTGAATAGAAATACTCAATATCACTTTGCCCGACCTGGGGATCGAATCCGAGACCTCAGTTTGGCTACGATTTACCTATTTTTTAATTACAATCACCTTGAATGATGGCTTTTTCTAATATTTTTTTATTTATGCGTAAAATTTTATAAAATTTGCTATCTCCAATATTTAGAGTACTCTCCTTCCAGGGGCGGTTAAAAAATTTCACCCTATATAGTATGACGCGAGACCAGCGTCCAGTGCTTCCAAGTTCTATTGTCTTCGGGCTTAATCTATCGATATTGCAGATTGGGCGTATGGCGCCGGTGTTCTACGACGCGGCGCTGGTGGCCCACGCTATCGCCGACTCGGGCTACTTGTACGACGTGGGCGAAATATTCTACAACAAATACTTCTCGCCAGTAAAGTATGAGCTCTTCGTCATACCGTTTTTCAACAAAGTGCGCATTGAGGTACGTGACAATCCTATTGTACAGTTCAGAAAAGTCTACGCTTGACCACCTTAAGGTTCTACACAAGTCAATTGCGCGACGTCTGTCAGCAACATGCGCATATTACAACTAAAGTAGACAATAAGAGTTATCTACTGTTTCCCTTGTACAACTCCGAAATGATAGCATCGCTTGATAAAATATGAAAAAAGCGTGCGTTTTATCTTGAGACAGTGTACTAATCAGGTGAATGGGCGTAAATGTTATCACATTTAGGCACTTCACTTTCGTATGTGAACATGTTTGTATGTGTGCAGGTTTACGCGTAAAGGACCGATATCCTTTTAAGAAAGCTCTGAAGTTCCAGGTTGTGATGCTAATGTTTATGGGTAGGCGCAACTCAGCCTCATCAACTATAATCATCAGTTTAACCATATCGTCCCAACCATTTGATTTTGAGAATAGGTAATATACAAGACAGTCTCGCATGCGACAGCTTCCCTCTGTCCATCGCTATAAGAGTAAAGACTTGTATTATGTTCTTAGAGCGCCCCAAACATGAACGCATTCGAAGACGTGGACGACGAGGAGTTGGCGTGCTACTTGGAGTGGACGCTGGCGGCGCTGCTGTACTTCGCGATGAAGGAGAGCGCTGCGGCGGAGCAATCGTCGCGCATGGCCGCCATGGACAACGCGACTAAGAACGCGGATGACATGACCAACCACCTCACGCTCTTGTTCAACCGCACGCGCCAGGCTGTCATCACTCGGGAACTCACCGAGATCATCTCCGGCGCTGCCGCGCTCAAGAACGTCTGATTTTATAGCATTCTATTCTTAAATTGATGTCGAAGTCGTCTAAGACTAGGCGAGCTTGCCATCTAGAGGCGCGGTGAGCACCGGCGCAGTGTCGCTGTGGCAAATTTATTATTCAGTTGCCCGTCGCAAGTGGATTTTAGCTCTTTACCCTCAATGTCAAAAAATACTATGCTATGTCTTCGCTCCGTAACATATTTTTTTTATAATATTTGTCCTTAGATATTTGGATAAATGAAATTAATCATTTTAAAGTAAACGTTTTGTTTTATTAAATAATTATAATAGAAGTGATAATTAGATTATAAGTTCCTTGGTACGCGATAGTCTTTCTAGACTCTAGATAAATTTGCTCCATGCCTATTTCTGCCGTCATGAATTTACAATGGGCAAGCACGGTTTTGTTGCCAATAAATACTTTATTTGGTGTAATTACAGAACTTAAGAGACTTACGCCTCATTTTCAGAGATGCGAGGCTTCGCGCGGCGTGTTTGGCGTGCAAACTCGCGGCGCGTCGGGCGATGTTTCCGTTTATAGACTGACGGGACATGCGAGGCCACAAGGATCCTAGAACGCAGAATTTCAGCTGCATGCGCCGCCGCGTGGGACACGTCGTTGCCAGCCGCGAGCTCCGCTGTAAATATGGCTGCATTTCAAGCAAACGCGTGTAAAGTCGCTGCTTCTTGAACGCACTCCTACAGCGCCATATGTTTGAATTCAGTGCGGGCCGCCCAACCCCACGCGCGACACTCCGCGACTCCGTAAATGAGGCTTCCAAGCCTGTTTTACAATGTTCAAGCAAATTTTGACAGTTATATTTAAACACCTATTTAATGTAGATAGATATACATTGATTACAATTTATTTGGGAGCATGGATCAGAGTGTAGCTTTTGTCAGTTTAATCATTCATATGACGAGTGGAATTTACTCAGAAATTGTAAAATGGTGCCTTAACTTAAAGGCATTTACAAAAAAAGTTATAGTATACTTCGTGGAAATGAATTTTCTACTGGTTATGGTCTGGCGTGGCACTTGCCATCATACTTCGACAGAGGTTAAAAAAGTTCTATAACAACCACTCTAGATAGCATTATACAAACGAAATCGTGTTCAAATTCTCAACTACTAAACTCTTCATCGTATCATAGATTTCTTTGCGCGATAATTTGCGTGTTTGTAGAGTATTTAGGGACTTTATCAGCTGTTTCAAAGTCTAATTCCTCACCAGTTCATCCTAAAATCATACCCAGAGAGTCATCGGAAAACGCAGAGTATAAAACTGGACATGTAGATTTTAACTTATTTATTAAACATTATATAGGTAATAACAAAGAGTGAAGTGAAATTAGAAAAACAAATAAAGATAAATTAACAACTGCGCCTCAATTCTGTTACGACAATATTATCCTACTATCCTACTAATATCATAAAGGCGAAAGTTTGTAAGAATGTATGGATGTATAGATGTTTGTTCCTCTTTCACGCAAAAACTGCTCAACGGATTTCGATGAAATTTGGCACACGGGTAGAACATGTCCTGGATTAACACATAGGCTAATCCTGGGAAAACATAAAGCGGGACTTTTATCCCGGAAAAACTTTTTAACGCGGGCGGAGCCGTGGGCAAAATCTAGTACTATATTATGAAGATTACTAAGGGCGATTGCTGCACGCAGGTAGATACTTCTGATGGGTATACTTAATAAGTGTGGAAACTAATAATATAGCCTTTAGTGTATTTTTTATTGAAATTATGATCACAGGTAAAGGCGTTCGTCTGTATTTAAAATGGTTGAGTCTTTATTATCATAATTATTTGTCATCAGATTTTTTAATGATATTATCATTGTCTGCCACATGAAGTCCACTGCTGAACATAGGGCCCTCCTAAAGATTTTCAGTCGCACCTGGCTAAAACGGCTTAAATCCAGCGTGAAACGAATTGTAAAACACTAAAATACAATAATATTTTGTCTCACTATTTGCAAACATTTTCTGTGGCTTACTATTTAGTTTTATTAATCGAAAATAAGTAATAGCTATTCAAATTCAGCAAATCCTTGCAGAACTGAGGCCTAGCAGTTTAGATGTTCGTATTTTTTGTAGTCTAGATAGTAGTAATCAGTGTGACTCCTTGAGGTAGGTGTCATACGCGCTTTGGTCCATTAACATCTTCAACTCCTCGGGCTTACTCAGCCTCACCTTGAACAGCCAGCCCTCCTCGTAGCATGACTTGTTTATGAGCGATGGTGATGACTCCACTGCTGTGTTTTTTTCTGTCACCTGCGAAAAATATTTTTAGTAGTTTTTATTTTAGGTATAATAAAGGTTCAACTGCGCGGTGTAAAAAGTGCACTGTATGTTAATCCGGGACTTGATTTATCTGCGTGCTAAGATTTCCCGATTGAAACAAGTTAGTGTCGTGAGTAGATAGGTACCATTTTATTTAGTTTTTCTTTTACTTCTGTCCCAGAAATCACATTCACACTGGGGGCAACCGTAACTTGATGATTTTTTATTTTGACCAAGAAGTTTAGCCTCAAAGTTGGTTAAACAGGAATATTACAAATGCGATGCACACGGATAGATCATGTCTTGTATTAGCACAATTTTTCTCTGGTAATTTGCACCAAATGGAAATAATAAATAAATAGCCTTTATTTTTCCTTATCCTTAATTTGCTATTTTAAATGGTATTTGCGGTTACTTGTTAGCAGGTAATTTAATTACTTTCTAAGTGTTAGTACAGGTTAGTTCTTTTGGATATGGAACCCCTCCTCGGGTGAAGGCCTCCTCCAGTTTTTTCTTTTTGGCTGCCCATCTTCTTTTCGGCCTACCTACTCTTCTTTTTCCAGTGGCCTTTTTCCATTCTGTAATCTTAATTGTCCATCTGTTGTCAATGTATGTTGATACATGGCCAGCCCACTGCCATTTTAGTTTCAGAGCATACGTGATCTATAAGCTTTGTTTTTTGTCTAATGAGTTCATTTCTGACTTTGTGTATTTTTCTTATATTTAGGATACTTCTCTCCATAGCTCTTTGTGTTGTTCTAATCTTTTGTTTAATTCTTGTCGTAAAAACCCAGGTTTGACAACCATACAGTAGGCAGGGCATTATGCAGGTATATAATATAATTTTCTTTGTGTTTATCGAGTAGTCTTCTTTTAGGATTTCTTTAAGAGACCAGAACTTCTTCCAGGCTATATTTGTTCTTCTTTTGACTTCGTCTTCGTTGTGTGATAAATGATACTTGTTTGCCCAGGTAGATGTAGCGGTCGACATATTCTATTGTATTTTCTTTCACGTTAATAGGCTGTTTAATGCTGTTTGTCATTATTTTGGTTTTTGTGGCATTTAATTCCAATCCTACTTGCGAACTTGCTTGATCAAGTGAACACAGCATGTCTTGTTGATCTTTTGCTTTTTCGGATAACAAGACTATGTCGTCAGCGAATCTGAGATGGCTTAAATAGTTGTTTATTTTTATACCTCTAGTTTTCCATTCTATGTTTTGAAATATGTTTTCTAACACAGCAATAAACAACTAAGGCGACAGTGGATCACCCTGTCAGACTCCTCTTCCTATTTTTATTGCTTCGCCTCTGGATTCTAGCCTGACGTTGCTTGTGCTGTTGTTGTATATATATTTTAAAATGTTTATGTATTTTGAGTTGATCTTTAACATGCTTAGTGATTTCCATATAGAACTGTGGCTAATGGTGTCAAATGCTTTGCTGTAATCAATAAAACCTAAATATAGGGGCTTGTTAAACTCTTCATATTTTTTAATAACCTGTTCCAGTGTCTGTATATGGTCTAGTTTGTTAAAGCCAGAGCGAAACCCTGCTTGCTCTACGGGTTGTGCATTGTCTGTTTCCTGTTTTATTCGATTAAGAATTATAGATGAGAAAACTTTTGTATGTATTTACCAATAAAGTTATGGGCCTGTAGTTGTTGATGTCTAGTGCGTTTCCTTTTTTGTGTAATAATATAATATCTGATGTACACCACTGAACCGGTACGACTTCAGCTTCCAATATCAAATTGAATAGTTCTGATAGAGGACAAAGTAGAACTGGTGCACCTAGTTTCAAGGCTTCATTAGATATCCTATCGGGACTGGACTTTTGTCTGATTTTAATTTTTTCAACTGTACTTGTATTTCTTTTGTCCCTATAGGATTGATGGTTTGTATGTTATCAGAAAGATATATTTCTTTAAGTTCTTTAGTTAAGTGTTTTCTTCCCTAGTTTTGTACAGTTCTTGATAAAAAGTGGTTGCCTGGTGTATTATCTTTTGTCTTGTTTTGGTTTCTATGTGATGGCCTTCTAGTTTTTGTATCCATGTTTTGCATGGGCTCAATTCTTTGAAGGCTCTTTTTGTGCTTCTGAATTTGTTTAAGTTGTCTGTTATTATCTCTTGCCGGTGCAAGGTTTCTGTAGTCCCTTTTGATAGTTTTACTAGTTTCTTTATATAATTTGCTTAACTCTTTCTTCGTGTTTATATCTTTATTCTTTTCCATTGTTAGTTCACTTCTTTTATTTATTAACGTTAATGTTTCTTCGCTGAATATGTTGTGTCGTTTTTCTTTTCTAGGGTTGTTTCTGTTGGTTGGACTATTTGTTATGGCTTCTTGCAGCACCTCATTGTAAGATTGTACGCTTCTGATATAATCTAGTTTACTTCCGATGTAAAATGGAAATAATGGGATTATATAATTAGATTTTTTAAATACTTCGATGGCGCTGGCGTAATACGGATAGCGCTATAAATCCCTTCAGTGGTTTAGGGACTTTGTACCAGAAAAGACATTTCACGCAGGCATAGCCGCGAGCAACACCTAATGTTAAGAGAAGAGGAACGAAAGATAAGAGGACGTACCGTCCCGGAAACGGGTGTGTACACCTCACTGGCTGCCTTCACGCTCTCGAGCGCGCCGCTCTCGTCGCCGGCCGCCAGCTGCTTGCCCGAGTCGGGTAGCTGCGCGAACACCACCTCACCCAGCGCGTCCTGCGACAACATCGGCTAATTATAAGCAGATCTTTCATCAACATTATCGTTATCAGTCACAAGAAGTCCTTGTCTGTTTTTTTGCAAACCGGACTATCAGAAGCGCCCTGCATCCAGCAAGTTACTGTAAACTTTATTAGGTCGTTTGTCCACTTTGTAGATGCGTGACCAACGCTGCTCAACATTTGAGATATAATGTTAGGTAGGTACTTATAGGTACAACCAAAAAAATTTTAAGTACTTACAGTCTGACTTAAAAGAAGTTGCTATTACTTTTTTAATTCATTAATTCTATTCTATTACACTTTTACGCTTCAAAATAAAAGCGTGTTAATGCAATTTGCATCAGGCAAGAATGTTTGTTGAGTGTGAATTACTATCATAAACACATGCTACGCTTATAATTTTTGATGTTAGTTGCAAAAATTAAAATCCTATATACCCGAGTACAGCGCCACCTACCGGATCCAATTGTTAATCTAAACCATTCTCAATCCACGTGAAGACTCACAAAAAAATTAATTACAATCGGTTCAGCCGTTTAGGAGGAGTTCAGTGACATACACACGCACAAAAGAAGTATACGTATAAAGATAAACTACAATTAGATAAGTGGATCGAGCTTTTAAATTAAGTATTATTACTTATTGTTATAATGTTATCGACATTATCATATTTAATTAAGCGTAAAAATGATGATATTTTGTTTAGTGTATACGTCGTAGTCTGTCGAGCCCCCAGACGGACACCGATGTCCATATATATAGGGTTTTTCCATACATCTAGATATGTATGTAAGCGGGGCCTCCTTATTTTGTAAGAATATGGTAAGAATGTGTGCATTAAACTTGAAGATTTGTGTCATGACATATCTACATAGCTGTCTGCTAATAGATACCTTTCTTTTCTTTTTTCGCCGATAACCGATAAAGTGATCCTCTACCTCCACCGCCCAGCCTTCATGGGGGACGACTGGGCGATTACGACGGGTTCGCCAGCCTTACGAACCGGAGTTAAGTCACCTGGAAAGACGGAAGACGTTGGGCGACCGCCAGACCGAGTCCTTAATATTATATACGCCCTATGCACGAAACACCCACTAAAATTCGAGACGGCTGCGGGCTTCCTCTGACAGAAGGTGTCTAGTTTTCATCTGCAGCCGCCTCTGCGCTGTGCCGCCTAGTGTAATCTCCTTTTTGTGAGGAGAGCTCAGAAGCCCCCGTGTACGGAAGGATGCCCTTGGTGTCAACGGCAGCGTGAGGCCTACCAGCCACGCTGCCGTCCATCCCAGGGGTCATAACAATGTACTAAACGATATGATTACAATTTTATGATAAACGGCGGGCAGTCCCCTGCTGCCCCCGCCCGCAGACCCTCAATGGCCTATATTAGTCGCCTATTACGGTAGGCAGGGAATACCGTTGCGGAATGCTCCAAACTCCCCCAAACCACAAGGCCAAAGACACCGATCAGTCGTCCATGTCTACGGCTGGCGCCTCCTACGTCTCCTCTTACGGCCGGAGGGATCTACGCGCTCTCGATCCCTTTCGCCACTCTTCTTTCGCGAGAGGACCACAGCGCAAAAGTGGGCAACCGCACGCCTGCACCTGTGGCTACCGACCACAAAAGCGAACACGCTCGGGAGGAGACGCCACTTTACGGCAACTCGACAGAGGGAGGCCGTTTTGGCCTCCACCTCTTTCGGAGCCGGACACTACTTGCGACTGAACACCTCTTCCTGCCCATTGGCAGGTAGAGGTGTTAAGTCGCAAAGTCGCAGATGCTCGAAGAGGAATTTGGCGTCCAGATCCCGTGGCAGGTAAGCCTAAAGCTATCTGGAAAGCGACCGAGCGGTACACCTCGTCGCCGCTGTGTCACTACTCACTGCGGATTGCGCAGGAGAGCGATGCTGCGGTCACTCCAGGAGTCGGCCCAAACGGGAATCCCGTTAAGACCCATGGAACGCACGAGTCCATGATACAATATTCGTCAAGGGATGCCAGGACCTTTCAGGTTAGGCAGCAGGCTAAATAGAGCAGCCCCTGACCGGAACAGTTTCGTTCGTTACTTTTCGAAGTGAGTGCAAAATTTCCACCGCCTATCTAAGATTAAACCCAGATATTCCATGCTTTTACTGATGGGAAATCGCATCCCGTTCACGCTGAATGTGGGCATCCACCGGTGGCTTTTTACGAGGCCCATGAAAACATATGGACAAGGGCCATCGTCAAACGTAAATGTCGTATTCGACTAACTACGTCACCAGTGCCCGTCGCCGCCAAGATTACGGCGTCCTGGAACGTCCTGGCAGTAAATGTGACCAAATGACTGGTGTATCAACCGAGCCGCAATACATCCTCTGCTCTTGACTATTTTCACAAAAGGATGGGAGCCAGCGGTATTCTTGATGATGATAGCCACTAAGCCTTCTAGGTCCCAACCAATTGAGTAGCTGAACAACTCGGAAGAGGGCTCTCCAACTTAACTAATCTTAAATTCGAACAGCCACAAATCCTTGCCAAAGAACACCGATTCCTGCCTAGGATGATTTGCGAGGCTATTGAAATCAATGAACATCCCAATTTCAATAGGGAAGGTAGTTGGAAACTTGCGCAAGCCTGGGACCCGGTAATACATCTAATTAAATCGGGTCCCAAAAGACCTGCTCCCAGACCTCAAAACATTGTGAGCTCTTACTATATAGACTGGACCGCAAATAATGACTAACACCTTAGAATTGTAAATTGAAGGTAGATCTGTAACATTAATTTTTCGGATTACCAACACCTCAGTCCGTCCCGTGACCACGAAGTGCTGCAAAGCCTTCGGAACGTCGCGGCATCGGAAGAAAATATAAATTAAAAAACAGCGATAAAATTCTTAAAACAGTTTTATTTAAATGTCTACCATTCGCGTAAACATAAGAAATCATAATGGACTGTTACATTTTTTTCATGGGACGCTCGATAATTTAACAAATTCGTGTTAATTTTGATGCACGATTAACTAAAACATTCGATAATTAAGAAATTGGTGAAATTGGACCTTAGAGTGTATCGTTAAGTTCCCTAATATCTCAGGGTAGAAATCTTTAATTTCCTTACAGTATGTACATAACAGTTCTAAGCGGCATCTCAGAAGCAGCCACATTTCTTCATCAGGTGAATGGACTGCAATTAAATCATTATCTCTATCCACAAACCTGTGCATAGCTGGAAATGCCGACGGTGCCGATGTTGTCGCTCACCGACACCCACTCGTGCTTCTTCGTGTAATACCGAGCTGGAAATGTCACAACATGAACGTTAACACAACTGTGGAAGCAGAAAGGAAACTAGGGGGATATTTTATACACAACAATGGGTTTATAAATAAAAAAAATAGTGTAAATACTTGAAATTCCTAATAACACTATTACAATAAGTAATTTGTTACATCTTCTGTTAGGTTAGATTTTTTATGGCATCGCATGACCAGACGAGCATGCCGTTCGCCTGATGAGAAGCGATACAACCATCCATAAACAGTAGAAACAACATCCAGCACCTTGAGTTACAAAGTACTGTGTGGCATTCCACTGCGCTCGTCATCTTGAGAAATAAGATGTTAAGTTAAGTTAAGAAACACAACAGTGCGTGCACACTGCTGCTTGGCGGTAGAAATAGACATTGCGGTGGTATATACCTATCCAGGCGGACTCTTACATACATGTCCTACCACCTGGTAGATAGACAGATCTTGGTATTACGCTTTAGCACTTATTAAATTGTGTTGGTCCTTCTGCCTTTTGCGTTTAATAGTAGTTTAGGATCAGTAATCAAATATTTCATCATTTTCATTGTTATTATATTACCACTTGTTATTTGGCCACTGTATGTTACGAATACTATTTATTACTGTGTCAACCCTGACAGCATTAGTACAAACCTTAGTGGTTTTTAGATGTTACCTACTCCTACTAACAAATACTTGTAATTTCCTTGAGCACGTAAAATAAAATAATAAAAAAAAATTTATAAGTATGATCCTAAAATACACATGCACCTGGGTAAGGTTTACTCAATTCCATAAACTCGAAAAAATGTGCTAGCAACAAGAAATATCAAAAACAAAAAATCCGCCTGCGTCAAAATGTGCGAAGTTTATTAAATTCATTGTAGAACTGGAAAGATAGAAATAAGATTTTAATTTGAATATTTTATTTTGGTTTTGAATAATCTTAGTGTTCACAAACGCTGTTTTTGTTTTCTTCAATTTTTTATGTACCTCCCCAGTGTCACTCTCGCGGCTAAGACGAATCTATTGATATCACTCACATAAAAATACGACAAGTGTTTAGGGTCTAGGGCGTGCCAAAGAAATATACATACAGTCGAAAACATAACCCCCCTTCTTTCGCAGTCGGGTAAAAACATATAACAATCCTGTACCCTTTAGACGATAGTACATTCGCCATTTTCATTGACATTACTTTCGCGATTCGCAAGTAACAAGTCATAATATTCTTTAAAATAATTATAAATATTATTTAAGCACATTCGCTATGCCTCCATGCATACAAGTTTCATAAAATCCTTAAGTAATTTAAATTATTATTACAAACAAATTACAATTTTTTAATCTTTGGACGAACAAAATTTCCAAATCGATAACTAAAATAATTCTAACTAAAATAAATTGCGTTAAAGTTAAGTGTACTCTTATTGTGTGCAATAAGGGATGGAAATTTACTGTATGCCGGTATCTCGCTGTTGCACACCGGGGAAATTGCAGAGCTTCGTGTGAGCTAGTTCACAAGATCTCATTTGTCCTATGTTCCTGGTACTATAGATCATAGCATTTGTGCGATTTTGGACAGGGGATAGAAATAACTGTACCGATTCGTGACACCTACTTCGTACAGATTTGGGTATGATCAGCTTGTAACATTTAAGTTAAAACATAAAAAAACTACATTGATTTTAATTGGAAACTGTGCTCGCAGAAGTCTAGGCCCTAAAATAAAATCAAAGACTAATGCCGAAGCGTACGATTAGTGATTGGAGTCAAGGAAAAGCTAAATTGTTTATATTTCTGGTACAAGGTTATTTGTCTAAGTTTAGTCGGTGCAGTGGCCGAACACTGATAACAGTGCCCGTCGTGTCGTCTGTCCATTTCGCAAGAGTCCGAGGGATGCTGGCACTGGAGGTAATTGTTACAAGGCGACATTGGGTAACGCATATTCGGTAGATTGTACACGATATCATTTGTTTTTATACTCCATGATGGTAAAATAAATAGTAATAAATTCAGTCTTAGTTATAAGACTTTTTATCGCAAACAATAGTAAACACGACGTGAATATGATGACTAGGTAATGAGGAGTTTAAAGATCAATGTTAGGACCCATCGATGGCACACTTCAAATGTTCCTTTTGTAAGGCATAGACTCACATGTAATATCAAATTCAAAGATATAAAATGCTTTGTATCTTTGAATTTTATATTACAGTTAGGTACATTTTAAATACTGGTGGTAGGACTCTCATATGTAAGAGTCCGTCTGGGTGGATACCACCGCAATGTCTATTTCTACCGCCAAGCAGTAGTGTGCATGCACTTCTGTATGTCGGTTTGAAGGACATTGTAGCCAGTGTAACTACAGAACATGATGAGACTTAACATCTTACGAGCGCAGTGGAATGCTACACAGTAGGTATTTTGTAACTCAAGGTGCTGGATGGTGTTTCTACTATTTATAAGTGGTCGTATCGCTTACTATCAAGCAAACGGCATGCTCGTCTCATCATTGGATGCCATAAAATAAAATAAGTATACTAACTTATTTATATAGATATAGGCCATTCAATTGACGACGCCACATGCAAAACAAAGGGACTCCTGTTATTATGTAAATAATAATGATTACTTAAACTTAAATGTTACACAACATTATTTTGTAATATTTATTCGCAAATTGCCATTGCCAAGCATTTTTACCATAGAACATTTCACGTCTGAATAACAAGATCAAAGAGAATTACAATAAACAAGATATTGTTTTACCTTATGACACACATCGTGGGTCTACTAACAACACCATCAATTAGGTTCAGTAGGACAACAAAGAGGTTTATAAGGACAGAAGGGGGCATACTGCAGGAACACCAGTGAAATCAGTGCTCTAGTGTGGAAACTGCCATTAATAGCCAAGGGAAGGCAACCGATGCTGTATTCAATTAGGGGACGTCGCCTTGAAGTGGGAGAGTATGTGGAGAGACAAGGCCTGGCAGCTTTTGCGTTACGCACAGGCTGAGCGCAGCTCGCTCTGTTGGCTCTTGCCGATCAATCATGGGTGTTTCGGCTAGTTTCTGTGTCGGATTGGAAAGCAGGAGTCCGCCGTGTGCTGTGAATCTGCACTAGGCCAGCGTAGTGGACTATAACCTTAACCCTCTCAGTTGTAGAAGAGGCCCATGCTCAGCAATGGGCAGTATAGTACAGGGCACAGTAGTACAGGGCTGGTATAGTGTGGTATGTATGTACATACATACATACATAGTATCCCCTGCCTGTCGTAAGAGACGAATAAATTTGGTTAGCGAGATTCGCGTGAGATTCCCGATTACTTCAATTTAAGCAAACCCGAGATTGACGACAATGCGGGTGGTCGGTCTACTGCAAGTGTAGACGCTAAAGGCGTGCTATAGAGTTGCGTTAGAGTTTTTTTTAGCTGAAACTGCATAATATGGCAAAAGCAGCCTTTGGGAATGATACCGGCAATGCGGGCGTCCTAAAATTAAAGGGGCAGTGCCAACCTAACTGGAACTAAGAGTGAAGTAGTTCAACAAGATGAATTGATCACCCGTCTGTGCAACTGCATACGTCCCCACAAAACATACATACATACAACACCATCAAGATGTTTAAATTGAAAAGATTTTGTATTGACTTGACGTTGTGATATTCGTACATCAGGTACCTAAGGCTTCTAAGTACTGTTGCCTGTAGAAAGCACCAAAGTGCTACCCAAACAATCTATCTTACGTGGGACCCTCTTTATAATCAAGTAACAACAGCATGGAGATTACCTTTACTGTCCGAGGAGTAGAACGCTCGGTGGCAGCAGAGCGGCGTTACGATGGAGCGAGGAAGACGCGATGCAGCGCGGATCAGGGTGCCCATCGACATGACTGGAATCAATATAGAGCGCACATCAACATATAATTATTTATTTAGTCTTTTGTATGTCTCTACTACAGGGTAGATAGGCGACTTCATTTTTTTTATGGCATTGAATGACGAGACGAGCATGCCGTTCGCCTGATGGTAAGGGATACGAAGGCCCATAAAGAGTAGTAACACTACACAGCACCTTGAGTTACGAAGTACTGTGTGGCATTCCACTGCGCTCGTCATCCTGAGACATAAGATGTTAAGTCAAAACACAACAGTGCATGCACTCTGTTGCTCGATGGTAGAAATAGACATTGCGGTGGTACCCATCCAGACGGACTCTTACATATGAAAGACCTACCACCGGTGAAAAAGGGGATGCCTATAATATGTTCAGCGGTGGACATCATGTAGCTGATGATGATTTATTATGATTTCTACTTGCACTTTTCCCACTCCATTATGGGGTCAGTGCAGAAAACTTTTTCAAGCGTGTTGGAGAAATGATTAAGCTTAGTTTTTATGACCGGTTGCTTATTTGGCAAATCATGTTGAACCCATTAAACCCAAAATGTGATGGTCCCTAGATCATAAATACGGTACTTCTGTACCATCTGCCGTCGAAATCTGTTCAGTACTGTTATATTATACGTACAAATAGAAAAATCTAACACGAATAATACGAACTTACAACGCGATTAAACAAACCCACTGTACGATACTTACGTTATGAGTGATTTGTATAGATGACAATAACCTCAGTAAACCTTTAGCAATCAAGACCTAAGCTGAGATATAAAACAAACTCGACAGCCCAACCCTGTCACACAAATGGCAATTATTATGAGCTTAATGCTGTTGGATTTCGATTAATAATACATTCCTAAAACAGCATTTCTATAAATGAAACTAAGTGACATACAACTCATTAAGAAGTTGAGTAATTAAATGTCCTATCAGTTGTTAGAATTAGCGCCTAAAAATAATAGTAATTAATCTAATCAGTCTTTACTTTCCAAATTATTTGTCGAATGGAAATTAACTTAAGAATGATTATGTAATTATTCTTAAGTTAATTTTCATCCACTATCATTATATCATTAATCATCATCAGTGTGTTTATGTAAACTCGATTTGTTACATTTATTACAGGTGCTGGGGTTTCATAAATCAGCCGCGGTGTAAATACTAGACTTACCTAAGTAATCTCGGTAGTGGCGGTACGGTTGCGTTAGCCGGGGCGCGCGACGGCGGAGTGTCGACGAACCTATCGCGACGAACATAATCGCGTCTTAACGTAAGCACGGACTCAGGGGAGAAATTATTTCCTATAGTCATTTATTTTCAATATTTTTAAGCTAATATAATTATTACAAATTCTTTAATTATAACGATTATTTTTGTAGATATCCATCGTAACTACTAGCATAATATTATCAGCACGAAAATTCGAGAATCTCATCAAAATAAATTCGAAATATAAGTTCATCATAACTTGCTCAGCATCAAAATGATACAAAATATTCTACTTCCTACTAATATTATAAAGGCGAAAGTTTGTAAGAATGTTTGGATGTATGGATGTAAGGATGTTTGTTCCTCTTTCACGCAAAAACTACTGAACGGATTTCGATGAAATTTGGCACACGGGTAGATCATGTCCTGGATTAACACATAGGCTACTTTTTATCCCGGAAAAATATAAACCGGGACTTTTATATCGGAAAAACTTTTTAATGCGGACGGAGCCGCGGGCAAAAGCTAGTAAACAAATAATTAATATAATTTTGACCAACGTGAGAGGTTACTTGTCACCTTGTCGGTTTGTCGCCTTCCACAGAATTGTGCTAACCTGAAGACCCTGGTATCCCTTGTCGAATACTGTATCATGAAGGCATATTACAGAATTAGGGACATAGGGGTAGACAGACAGCGGGAAGTGACTTTGTTTTACCTATACTATTAGTGATGATGATACAAAGTGTTATCCTGGAACGTGGCTTGCGGAAGCAGTTATATTTTCGTAACACTACCAACAAGATTAATTTGTCAACAATAATATGTCCTCATTATCATTTTATTTGTGAGTACACGACCATCCAATTGTCTTTGGAGTCCGTACCAGCTGCCCGTACCCTCATTATCAAAGTGCAGCGCGACCTCTCCCCTTGTGTTATTATTCGGCGCGACACCGTATGTGCGCGTGCGCACGCACTACATCATATAAACTTATTTAATTCTTTTAAATAACTTGTGTAAGGTCTAGAATGTAGGTCTGGTTAAAGTCTTTGAAAATTTTGTAAAGCTTTAAGTTGTTAAATATTGTAACGGTAAACTTTTTTTCTAGTGTATCCCACCTTACGTTGTAATAGTATATTTACGTATAACAATTACTGGTGTTTATTCTATAGTGAGTTTCTCTCCCTCCTTCTTGTCTGAAAGAGAATCAAAACGACAACACAATACGATTAAACATGATTCGGTACTTCTTAAATATTTTGTAAATGTCTACTGGCAACTCCCGTAATTTATTTTTCTGGTTTCGTACCTCGTCTGTCTGTCTGTCTAAAACAGCGGGCAAATCCATACTAACGGTTTTTACTCGATGTATAGCTGCAGGTATTTTAGCGGAGAAGTGATAAATTTAATAATTAATTATACTAGTAGTAGTAGTAATTAATTGTGCCGCCACAGTATCTTTTCCGAATTTGGCGTTGCGGTTTCATTCGGATTTTATCTAAGAGTGGCGACAAGTTACCCGAGGACCCGCAAATCGTATTGACTATTTGCATATAACTTTATTACCATCTTTAGATAAATAACTTGAACGCCTCATTGTCAGAATTGAATTGACCTTAATTTCACGACCAATAATTAGCTTTTACTGTAGGTAAAACTATAATTATTGACGCAGCAATATCGGTCAGAAAAACAGTTAGTGTTCAGAACATACATACGTTTCAGAAATCCTTTTGAATATTTCCGGTTCCTTTCATAATGCTTAAATTTTGATAATTGCAAGATTGAATAACGTTGCAATTAAAATAAAATAATCAGTCTGCTACCTAGGATTCATTTTAGAGCGTATTTTTTCGTTTATTGAGCATATTAAAAACATCGAGGAAAAAGCTAAAAGAAATTTCTGCTCTTTAACAAGGATATCCACATCAACGTGCGGTCTATCATTAAATACACTAAAGGTCCATTAATTATGGAACCACTTGCGCCGTAGGAAGAAAATTGCTCCAGAGCCAGCTCTTGGTGTTGAATTCTTGTGTAAGGCGTATATAACAGTTAGCATAGAAGCTTTACCTGTCCTCGCGGGTGTACTGAGTACTTACTCCCAGTCGATCTTGAGTTACAACATCGCGCCGCGATCTTATTACTCTGCTAGAGACAAATCTTCTCACAAAAAGCTCTTTGACTTCGCGCGAACTTTTGAAAACAGATTATTTAAGCTGAGATCAGATATTATTAACTATCTTCTACAGGACTGGCAGTGTAGGTGGGATATGTCTCTGAAAGGACGGCATTTGTATAATTTTTTTCCTTCTGTTCAGGACCGTCTTACAAAATCTTGGCTCGAAATTGACCATTGTGTTTCGCAATTCCTTACAGGCCATGGTAATTATAAGTGCAAATTAACCCCCTTTAGGGTAGTTGATTCGCCTGCGTGTCCATGTTCGCCTACTGACTGCAAATACGAACAATCTGCACATCACATTCTTTGGGAGTGTAGTCTTTGGCAAAAGGAGGGCACCGTTGTGTTATAGTATGCAAATAACATCTGGAGTTGTATACTACATGAACCTTGTGGAGACTAGGTAGAACTTTCGTGCATTTCGTTGTTTTTGCCATACCTACTATTGGAATCAAGTCTAAAAGCTCAAATAATAGGACCCTTTTAATTTTATCCCTGGTATTTTACCACTAGCTTTTCCTGTTGTTAAAAGTCTTCATAATTAAAGCTAAAAATACCAATTAGTTCATTATTTTATGTCCCATTTTGCTATAGAGGGATGTGAAATATGTATTTCCAACTCCTCCCTATCCGTCTATTTGATTAAGTTCGTTGCGGGTTTAGACTAATTAGTGCTCCCAGAGACTCGCCGAGTTTCACCACTTAGTGTCATAAAATGCGTGCCACTGCCGATCCTGGCTTACAAGAGTTGCAGTGGTGGGTGTCAGGGCGGGATAGTCTCGTTACGATAGGATTTCGGTAGAAGGTACTGCTAGGTATTATACAAAATGTCTGTCTGTCTATCAAAACCCTTTTCTCAGGAAGGCGTAGAGGTATCAAGTTGATATCTATATCAATTACCTCTAAGTCAACGCAATCAAAAGATAGGACCGATTATGTCGCATATTTTCGCATCCGTGTGCAGTTTTGCGGGTAATCGTGCATTCTCGGGTAGAAATTTACCTAATGTGTCACGCGTTTATAAAACATCGCGAGCATGCTCTGCGCTGCGCTCCGCCTAACGCGCAAATTATACAGAAACGGCGAAAAGCGAAGGCGCGGCACAGGAGCCATATGTGCGCCGACCACTACGACGCAAAAATAAGTAAATAGAATAGGATCTACTAACATTATATTATGATGTTTTTATACATGTTAATGGCCATGTAGTGCCTGGATAATGTTTTTATATTTTATGGAAACTTGAAAAAAAAAACAGTCGAAGGCGGGATTTGAACCCACGACCTCCAGCGTACCGTGCCGGTGCTCTGCCAATTAAGCTACATCGACCCCACCCTCGGCTGTCCAATTTCAAGTTTCCATAAAAAGTATAAAAACATTATCCAGGCACTACATGGCCATTAAAATGTATAAAAAATCATAATATAGGATTAGAAAAAGTTTAGCGACTCGTTTCAGTGAACTTACTCCTGTAAAGGAGTAACGCTGAGTTAGTAATTGCAATAATTGCTAACAGATGTCGCTGGTCATCTCCTTTAAGAGATTCAAATAGGGAACTTGAAATTGGACAGCCGAGGGTGGGGTCGAAGTAGCGCAATTTGCAGAGCACCGGCACGGTACGCTGGAGGTCGTGGGTACAAATCCCGCCTTCAACTGTTTCTTTTTCAAGTTTCCATAAAAATATAAAAACACGATCTACTAATCCCTCACGTAGGTGTGTAGAATTACTGACAATAATTATTTTCCCTATTGTTAGCGAAAATGGTTAAACGATATCAAAAAGAATAATTATATGAACCCAATAGATATGTTTAAAAAAAATGCCGCTCAGATTTTAGTCAGCACGTGTATGGTGCGCTTAATACGTTTACGTACCCATCCCGAAAATTACAAATATCTGCCAGAAGAAGTAAGGTTAATTGCAGAGTTTGCGCTGCCGCGGAGCTATACCATACAGACAAGCGCGTCTTACAATTTACATCTAATATTAACTATTGTTTCTGCTATGATTTTCGACTGAGAACATTTTAGATGTCCATTTGATCAATCATAACGCTTACAGTAAATTTATGCATATTGCATGTATTATTGTATTCGTCTCTTTAAAATCTATGGTTAAATTATTTTATTCGTATTTTTTACAACATACTTTAAGGGACTCCTTTTCAAAATCTGCGAAAATACGTGTTTGACGATTCTTAACTTCTACTTTAAAATGACTGAACAACATTAAACGGAAAACATACAATATATTATGATAATATGATTGATAGACTTTAGAACGAAATTTTCTATTTATTGTTGATTAAGAAAAATACAAACGAAATAATAAAAAGATGATACTCAATTTAAGTTAAATTCATGTAATTTTACTTTTGATTCATGTAATTACATGAATTTTACTTAAATTCTACTTTTGATAGTGTTATTCTACAGTTGATACTGAATTTCAGTGAAATTCTAGTAATTTCACTTAAATTCATTACCAACTATTTCACCTATGTACTTATGAATATAACACTTACATTTATTAATAGGTAATAAATTTATAGGGATTTATAGGGATGTTTTTTTTATTAACTTGAAATCAAACATTTACATTTTTCATATTTTATTAGATGTGGAGATGGAGTTACAACTAGTCCAGAAGGGTTAGGCAAAGGCAAACGCCCGGGGTCATCCGCATTAGGGAGCCCCTTAAAATCACAAAATAAAATGTAACTGACTTTATATTAACACTTGATTTACCCTTACATATTATGTTGTCAAACTAATCTTTTAAACAATACAGGTGAGTTTTTCAAGTGGATGTGTGGATGTCGATATCCGAAAATATAAGGAATAGCGAAAAATGTTCAAAGGAGTCTCGAGGCCGATTTCATGAAAACCAAAACTGTAAAAAAAGTTGGTAAAAAAAGAACGCACTGTGTTACATCATACGATAGCGTCGCTGATAAGGATCAAATCTTGGGAAATAATGACGTATGGCAAACTAGAGGAAGGGGATCATTTCTAACAAATACTATTTTAATTTTTTTCTGTTCTGTTTCTTCTGTCTGAGATTAATACCAATCTATACTATCTATACTAATATTATAAAGCTGAAGAGTTTGTTTGTTTGTTTGTTTGTTTGAACGCGCTAATCTCAGGAACTACTGGTTCGAATTGAAAAATTATTTTTGTGTTGAATAGACCATTTATCGAGGAAGGCTTTAGGCTATATAACATCACGATGCAACTATTAGGAGCGAAGAAATAATGGAAAATGTGAAAAAACGGGGAAAATTATTCATCCTTGAGGGCTTCCATTGCGTGCGCTGCGAAAACGGTTAAAGATACCAAAAATATATGTATGAAAGAATTATTCCTCTTGAAATGATCTAAAAAAATGTCCGTAACAGTATATGTCTATCTTTTAAGATTAACTCACTAGAACCGTTTGTATGGTAATCAAATTTGGTCGAAATTAATGCATTATTTGTTAAGAGTTGTATCAACGTCATAATATTAATATTTATCCAAATAAATGTGTTGGGTATATTGATTCAACGGGAAGGTTTTTATGTACTTTTAGCCCGGAAAAACTTTATAACGCGGGCGAAGCCGTGGGCAAAAGCTAGTAATATTATAAAGGTGAAGAGTTTGTTTGTTTGTTTGAACGCGCTAATCTCAGGAACTACTGAACCGATTTTGAAAATTCTTTCACTAATAGGAAGCTACATAACTCCTGAGTGCTATAGGCTACTTTTTATCCCGGGAAAATATTTTTGTCCCGGAAAAACTTTTTCACACGGGCGGAGCCGCGAGCACTACTAGTGTTCATATACTCCATGGCGAGTCTTTCGTCAGCTATGTTTCGATATCGACGCATTCGCAGCGTGTTGTTGTAGTGATAAGCGCTGATAAGGCTGTGACGGAGGCCCGCTGGGGGTCGGCGGCGCTTGTTTATCACTACAATCAACTCGCTGTGTGTGATGAAATTTCCGTGCCAACATGGTTTTAATTATTTCATCACCTATAAAACAAAGTTTTTTTATGGAATTGAATCACGAGACGAGCATGCCGTTCGCCTGATGGTAAGCGACACGATCACCCATAAACAGCTGCAACACCATCCCACACCCCGAGCTACAAAGTACAGTATGGCATTTCACTGCGCTCGTCATCCTGAGACATAAGTTGTTAAGTCTCATTATGTCCAGTAGTTACGCTGGCTGCAATGTCCTTCAAACCGAAACGCAACAATGCATGTACACTGCTGCTTGGCGGTAGAAATAGACATTGCGGTGGTATCCACCCAGACGGAATCTTACATTTGAGAGTCCTACCACCAGTAGAGCTAGTAGTTAGCCTGGATTGATTATTATGCAATGCAATGCAAAGCAATCAGCTCTGTATTTTATAGGTACTGCCCATTGCTGAGCACGGGCCTCCTCTACTACTGAGAGGGGTTAGACCTTAGTCCACTACGTTGGCCTAGTGCGGGTTGGTAGATTTCACACACCCTCGAAATTCTTATGGAGAATTCTCAGGTATGTAGGTTTCATCACGGTGTTTTGCTTCACCGTTAACTTAACAGGTAACTTCGAAAAGTCAGATGTATGTGACTTGGGTTTTGAACCTCCAGCTATTGCCTCGGCAGACCGTTCCATTCCCAACTAGGCTATCGTCCACTATCGTCGATTTTTATATTCTATGATTTTTTAGCATTTAAGGTAATAGTGAGCAGCCAGGCGATGTTTGAAAAGCAAGAATGGCTTTTGAGAGCGGTGTGCTGGTGCCAACGCTTATGTACGGAAGTGAATGTTGGACTGGGCAGAAGAAGCAAGGAAGTCGAGTAAATGTTCTGGAAATGCTCTGCTTATCGATAAAGAAATTGAGATACTCCGGTATGTATGTGGTCACGTCTGCTGTTCGTATAGGGAATAGTATGATAACACATCGTTGCAAATTGAAGGATGGTGTGGTGAAGTAGATTAAGAGGAATGCTGACATTGGACACGTGGAGAGGGTGGATGAAAGATGAGTCACAAAAGATATTTATCGAGAAACCTTAACCGACGAAAACATATGAGGAGAATTATGAATGTGGCAGAGATGAAACAGGTGTGTCACGATCGCAGCATGTGACGCTCAGTAGTCCCTATCTACCTCTATTCTACCTTATGGGATAAGTCGTGAGTCTGTGTGAATGTATTATATTTTCATAATTATTTTTGTACATTTATTGCACTTAATTTTTTTTGAGTATTATTTATTTTCATAAAAGAACTGAATAAAATTCTACGAATAAGTTAATACAACATTTATTTATTCTGAGCCAACACAAAGTTCGTCGGATCAGCTAGTAAAATACAGAAAGGTCTTAGGTAAAAAAAAACAATATTATAGCTATAAATTAAGTTTTTTCTCTCGCAGAGTCCATCTATAGAAGGCTATTTCTATCCCCAAGTACCAGTTCATGTTTGAGCAAATGCGTAACCATTACTTAAACGGCAAGTTTCTTTGATCATAGTGTCATAAAAAAATTATATCAACAATTATAATTTAATACTCATACTTACTACGTTAACAATAAATTCATTGTTTAAGGTAAAGGGTAAGTAAAATATCTTTAATTAACCATACTTTATTAACTATAAAATAAACAATTACATTAATAAACACGGAGAGCGAATATCATAAACAATTAAGTATCGTACTACTTGATCTATGATTATGCATTTATATAATTAGGTACAGTCCGCACGTAACTGCCAGTCACCTACGTTTGTTTACGCCAGGGGAGTGCGGGCAATGTGTGTTTGTAGCCATCGATACGCATGCTGCACTAAAGGTTTGCCCAAGCAAAGTGTTATAAGAGCGCTGTGTATCGATGTTATAATACGCCAAACAGTGTCACAATTATTTAGTGCTTTCAATTTTCAAATAGATCTTAGCATATTATATGACCTTCACGTTTGCTAGCACTTAATTCAGTATTTGTATGTTAGGCCACAATACGAGCACACTTTGACGTTGCACAATCTCTCGAGTGAAGCAGGTGACTGTCAATTGCGTGCGAGCTATAAAATTATACGGCACTTTATCGGACACTGTAACTGAACTATAAAGCGCGTTTTAGACTAAGTTGTAGTATTCATCGATAGTATATGACATTAGACATAACATACGCCATCTCTCGTCCTTATGGCGTATTTATGTCTTTATCATATAGCCTATGCGTAATTGCATGTCCGACAGTAACGTAGCGCCAAGTACTAAGAACAAGTACTTGGTACAACTAAGTACCAAGACTCTAGCAGGAATTTTGTATCATTAATATAGATGCTCTAAAAAACCTTGTCCACAAATGATGAGATAATATTTGGTGGTACAAAAGATTACAGCGTAACTTAAAATGTGCTACTTATGAAGCATAGAGAGAGGTTAGAGAGTTAAATTTATGCAAAAGTTACAGGAATCTTAACATTAATATTATAAACTATTTTATTAACATACGTGACAATTGACGCAAAATACGATGTCCTTTATACCTAGCAACGGGTACACACGCATAGTCCAATCGGTAATCGTTTGCAAATATTGTAGGTATAACAATCCGCGAACGAAGCTTGATATTGATGGATGATATTCTCCCGATCAGTAAATCGTCAATAGAGCGTGAATAATGCCTAAAAGTACGAAAACATACAGATAGAGACATAAGCGTGATGTGTGTATTACTTTGCGCTTCGTCGTCACCAAGCACAGGCATCATGTTGTGCCTCAAATGTCCGTCGAATGTATTATAATCTCAATTCTAAACACTTACATAATATTATGAAACGAGCACATAAGCTTTGAACGCTACTGGACCGGGTCCTAACTTGTGTTGGAATTGCTCTATAAACTATTGCGGTAACAATGGCAGTGATAAATATTAAGTTATTGTTATTTTCATTAAATTCTACAAATACATTGAAATAACTAGCGTAAAAAGCGGATGATTATAACTAGTCGTACGATAACATCGAATATGGACCCATTAAAATCGTATCGCTCGAACGCAGATACCATCAAAGTATTTTCATTACGAAACATATTTTATTAGAATAACTGAGACAAAAACCCTATAGCCAATGCTGTCAATAAGTGTAAAACAACATTTTAAAATGTGTAAAGTAAAAGCTGAAGTCTCAGATGCCCTTGTAAATACCCGTGTTGTATCTAGTGCGTAGTTAGGAGACCCCTGGAGCTGAGCGCTTATCACAGGTAGCAAGGAGTGGCCTGCGCAGTGCTGAAGATGGCGCTGACGGCGCTGTAGGTGGCCGCGATACCGCCCAGCACTCCCAAAGCGATCACCTCGTAGCACACCATCTTCATCCATCCAGGGGTTACACTGGAATGGAAGAAGTTGATTAATTAAGTAGATACGATAAAACATATGTATTTCAGTATTGAGCAGCATGTATATGTGAGGTGAAATCTATGTGTATGTAACCCTTCCATGGAAACTCGTAATTAATTTCCAATACAAATAAATTAAGTTTACATCTTCCACCATTCCAGAAAGACAATCTCTCCTACTTACACAGCAGCCTGGCCTGGCCTGGGCGCCTGGGATATGAGGTTCAGGTAGCAGTAAGAAGGCAGGATGTAGGTGAGCAGGGCGACGCTGCTACCACCCACCAGCGCTAGGATTGTGTAGAACCGCGGGACGCTCTCGCCGATGAACAATATACCCGCCATGATGGATAGGCGGACCGCCATACGCCAACCGATCGACTCTGTAGCGGAAATTTTATGAAGGATTTTGGAATATAATCTTATTTTCCTATTCAAATACATCTTTTCAATATAAAACGCGACGAGGCTATCAAAACCAAATACACAATATTTAGATTTTTATACAATATACTCTTGTGCGCAAGGTCCTTACCATTTGAGACGTTGTAGAGCTCTTCCATCTCCTGACAGACGGGGTTGATGAGGATGATGAAGGCGAACACCAGGTGGACGGCCATTAGTATGTTTGCAACGAGAGTAAGAGGAGTCGCCATCAGCGATGTTGCCACGTTGGACCCCACAGACTCACCGTACACCGCGTATCCACCAATGGCGATAGGCAAGTACAGTAGTAGGATCGCTAGAACAGGTTAAACAGTCAGCTTTGGCCTAAAACGGCCGTGCATAGTCTAATAGAAACAGGAACGTGCGTAGTCGTGAATAGAACCGTATGTGTGAACGAGAAATCATACGAGATTGGTGTTCATGATGTAAAAAAAAATTATATTTATATAATAGGTCCTTCCACCCTTCGGAACATAGACTATCATTATGTTCAAAACAGGAAACATACTACCTTACTAGCGCGAAAGATGCACAGCCAGTAATTCTGCTTGACCTATTTTCGAAACCCATCCAAAATTACCCAAAAATAGTAGAAATGTACAACTTTTACTCTCGAATCATCCATAACAAAGACTGCAGTTCTGTTACTGTTGTGTTGTGTTTGTAAAATTCATTCTATTGTATTTTATCCCTATACAACGGTGATGTGTGTGCATTAGCTTATATAACTCATCTGACTTTGTATGCAAAAGACTTGGAAAAAAATATATAAAGATGAAATGGACAATTGATGACAAAAAAGTAAGCCCGGAGTTTCTTTCTGCCTTTCTTCTTCGGGTAGTCATCGCTTAGGTAGCTAGTGAAAGGCTGGTAGGTTAGCTAGGCTAGGGTCTGTCCTCACCGGTAAGGATCGCGACACGTTCCTCCCATTATTTTTAATAAAATTAATTCAGTTTTTTTTAACATCTCTTTCCTGCCAGCCCGAGCTTGGCTTCTTGATTTATTTTTCATTGCTTTTGCTCCCTATGAGAATGACAGTAGTTATATAAGTGATTTTTTATAACAATTATTATTAGTAATTGAATGTATCTTGACTTATCATAAGTGCAACTATGTTCGCCTACGTGATGAATAAAGTATTTTATTTTATTTATTTAGTTCCTGCAGTTGCAATCATTTAACAATCATTTAATTACTAAGTACCGTCTAGATTTATAGCTTACTTTACATTAAGAGAGAAACCAAAAGGGCAGGGCTATGAAAAAGAATAGATGAAGATCAAGAAAACCAAGCCGTAATAAAAATAGCTAAATAGCCCTATTGGGCTTCCTACAAATTTAAATAAAATCCAACTATCTCAATGATGTAGTTGTATTGCGTTACGCGTACAACACTCTGAGTTCCGGGGCTCGAAGCCCGGGTCGGACAAAGAGGGTTTATCGGCTCCGCACTAGCCTGAAGTCTGGAATTAGCTCCTGATATAGTGCTATCGCCATATCGAGAACGCCATATCAATCAATCAATGTGAAAAGTGGGTTCCCTGGGTGCACGCCTGCGTACGTCAAAGATAAGGATGTGATGTATGTTGGTTTCTTTGCATGTGTGATATGGGAGATATTTTACTACCTAATGTGAACTGTCTCACTAATACAATGCAACTTTCTGTTTGTACTGGCGTTTGAGTTTAGTCTGCCCTAAAAAATGTGAAGTAAATAACTGTTCAAAAACAAAAGAAAGGTTTGCAATTTTTTTCTTCACCTCTAATTAACTCCACTTCTCCTTCCCTATCCTTAGTCATGTCCCGAACATCTGTGTCCTCTGTACCTATTAGCCCGTGTTGATTGCTCGTTTTTTTGTTGTTGTAGGTACTACTTAAAATTATTTAATTGAATAAATAAAATAACCTTTATAAATTATTATACTTTTTACGTTGTGATGACTTGTCATTAATACTATTTATATAATACTATTTACATGACTAATGAATGCTTTTAATCCTGACCATCCTACCACGGAACTGACTGTGGCTTCATTTCAACATCGTTTCAACCAGACTCAACCTGTTTTTAAGTACAACATGCCGTTTACGCTAGGTTTGCTTACCAGCGTTCTCTTCGACGATAATATTCCAAATGTCTTCGGTTGCATGAAAGACGATATAACTATAAATTCATTGAACAAAAAATATACCTATACCTATTCAGAGATTGCCCATGGTTTCCGTCAACTTAGGTGTGTTTATTCTATTGAAATGCTGATATATTGTTTTATTTTATTTTAGAAATATCTATAAGTTTAGTCACAATATAATGATATGGAAAGTAATTTAGGCTGCCATACCTACTTCCTTTTTCTTTTATCATTCTAACGTGAAAGTCCATGTGTGTAAGCACCGCCGCATTGTCTATGTCTGTTGTAGCAGCCAGTGCACTAAAGTTATTATTACTATGTTCTGGTTTCAACATTATAGCTAGTGTAATTACTGAACATTAGAAGGTCCACTATCCCATATCTCAGGATGAGAACCAGGAACTTAACATCAAGCGCGCGCTTGCTGGTCTCGTCTTCGTTTTTTTTATAATTTTATCAATATATTCTGTACATTCCACATACCAATGAAGCTGTAGTGCAGGCTCTTGCTGAACTTGGTCTTGTCAGACATGTCGTTCTGAATGGTGGGGAAGGTGGAGGCGCCGCCAAACGCAAACATAATGGTGCCAAACGCGAGGAAGAAGTCCTGGAAACCGTGAATGCCCCAGCGGAACACGAACGGGTGGATTTCGTTCATCATCTCGATGAAGTACAGCACGCATGCGATCACCGTCGAACCAAATGCGATGATGCCGGTGAAACTGGGGATGCACATTGTCAATTAATTTTCTCAGCCACTCACTGACCGTGCGAATATTCATCGGTGTTTCTCTAATAAAGTTAGAGTAATTTTTGTTATTCCGATTTCAGCATATTGCAATGCAATCAGCCCTGCATTATATAATATACTGCCCACTTCTGAGCACGGGCCTCCTCTAGGTACTACTGAGAGGCGTTAGATCACCACGCTAGCCTTGTGTGGGTTGGTAGACTTCACTAGACTTCACATACCCTCGAAATTCTGATGGAGAATTCTCAGGTATGTAGGTTCTTCAGGATGTTTTAAGCCTCATTAGAAATCTGGAGAAATAAATAAGTTTTTAATGTGTTTTGCACATTTACTCACATGAAGTTTTTCTGAAATAAACTGCAGTTTTTGTCAAAAACTTTTTGAATATAATACTATATTGGTAGATTTAGGGCCATAATTTCAAACTTATCTACAGCTTTTAAATATTTTATGATTTATTATGAATGTTATTTACTAGAAAACAACAAAATACTCCAATCCCATTCAGTACTTTTTTTATTATTGAATTTTATTTGTAAGTGGACGATAGTCTAGTTGGGAATGGAACGGTCTGCCGAGACAATGTCCGGAGGTTCGAAACCCAAAGCACACACCTCTGACTTTTCGAAGTTACGTGTGTATTGTTTATCAATTATCTTTCGCTTTAACGGTGAAGGAAAACATAATGAGGAAACCTGCATACCTAAGAAGTTCTTTATAAGAATTTCAAAGGTATGTGAAGTCTACCAACCCGCACTAGGCCAGCGTGGTGGACTAAGGCCTAAACCCCCTCAGTAGTAGAGGAGGCCCGTGCCCAGCAGTGGGACAGTATATAATACAGGGCTGGTGTTATTTATTTATTTATTTATTTATTTATTTATTTATTTAATTTAAGGAAAACTTACAACTAGCGTAACAAAAAATAGTAAATATAATAACAAAAGAAAAGGTCAATTACAAGTTTCCACAAATACAGTACAACAATATAGAACTATAATAGGCAGATAACCAGCTTAAAGGTCTAAGTATTATAATAAATGCACATTACGATACGTGAAAAAACACATTGCACAAAGTTTTCTTTAATTTGGAAGAGTTAAAGTTAAAGAGGTCAATATCAACTTTAGATGCAATATCATTGAATGATCTGCACGCTCTTATTACGTATGAGTTCTGCCGATATACTGATTTAGCACATGGAACATATAAGAGGTTCGGTTTTCTAATCGTAGTACTAGGTGTGCGCAGTCCGATTTTACTTAGCAGTTCAGGGCAATCAACAGTGCCGTTGAGAATATTAAAAAGATATGCTAGATCCGCTATTGTCCTACGCTCCTGCAATGGAAGAATATGAAATTTCTTGCATCGAGTAAAATAATCATTGGAATAATTGCCTGAACGGAATTGCAAATATCGTAGAAATTTTTTTTGTATTTTTTCAACTCGGTTAATGTAGATATTGTATTTAGGGTTCCACACTTGCGAGGCATATTCAAGGTGGCTGCGGACGAAAGAACAATAAATTATTTTGAAGGTCTTGATATCATTAAATTCATAGCACAATCTTAAAACAAAACCGAGTGCCATGGAGGCTCTCCTGACTATGTTCTCGACATGAGCATCAAACAGCAGTTTAGCGTCGAAAGTAACTCCAAGATCTCTTATAGATGTCACGCGTGATACAGTGGTGTTTAATAAGAAGTAGTTGTGGATATATGGTGTATGCTTCCGAGTGTAAGAACAAATATAGCACTTACTGGCATTGAGATCTAGCTTGTTGATGTGGCAATAATTTTGGAATCTATCAAGGTCCTCTTGGAGACGAAGGGAGTCTGCAACAGAGCTAATTGGGCAAAGTATTTTCATGTCATCTGCATATAATAATATTTTAGAATAAATAAAGCTATTAGATATGTCATTAATGAATATAATGAATAGCAGTGGCCCCAACAAGGACCCCTGCGGAACCCCCGACGGAACAAACAGTGCTCTCGAAGAGAAACCGTTCAGAACAACAGTTTGACACCTGTTCTCCACGTATGACGAGAACCATCTATATAGGTTACCTCTAATTCCCAGGGATAGTAATTTTTTCAGTAGAATTTTGTGGTCAATACGATCGAAGGCCTTACTATAATCTGTGTATATAACATCGACCTGACCGCATCGAGACATGTGATGTGTTAAGAATTCGTTGCACAGAATCAAGTTAGAAGTGGTAGAACGCCCTTTTAGAAAACCATGTTGACAATCGCTAAAGCTGTGTTTGAGAGCAGAGTAAAGTTGTTGATAAACTATTTTTTCCAAGACTTTTGCGAATAAACAGAGCTTCGAAATAGGCCTATAATTTTCAACGGAGTTTTTAGCTCCTTTTTTATGAACAGGTGTAATAAGTGCGCATTTCCATATGTTCGGCACCACACCAAGATCAAGTGACCGGCGATATAATATTGTGAGGGGAACACTGAGACTTTTCGCACATTTGACAATGAAGAATGAAGGAATGCCATCAGGCCCCGCCGACTTATTAGAGTCGATGAATCTAAGCAGTCTGTACACCTCAAGTTCGCGCACTTCAACTGATGGTAAATCAGTACAAACATTGGCAGATTCATTGCTGTCATAAGTGCCTGACGAACAAGAGAGAAAATTTGAGTTAAAGTAATCACCAAACAGATTGCAGATCTCCACTCCATCCTCAGAGGACCGATCACCATATTTCATGACTGAAGGATAACAATGTGACTGTTTTTTGGATTTAACGAAGGACCAAAACGCCTTAGGGTTCTTACGAATATTACTTTCTATAGAAGAGATATATTTTGCGAACATCTCTTTTCCAAGGATCTTGGCTCTTTCACGTAATAAAACAAAAGATTGATAATCGTAGTCATTACCATATTTTTTGAATTTAATGTGGTGTTTTGATTTTTCTTTCAAAATTTTAATTAGAGGGCTTTTGTACCAGATAGGATACTTATATTTGGGAACTATAGTTTTGGTAGGAGTATATGAGTCACGTAATTTATAAAGAACATCATAAAAGAAGGTTAAAGACTCCTCAAAGGCCAACGCACCAAATTCCTGCAGCCAATTAACTTTATCTAATTCCATGCAAATTGCATCAAAATCTGCTAAATTGTATAAAAACTTCACACGTGAATTTTCAGCTAGCGTATGAAGTTGAACAAAGTCAACAACAGCGCATAGTGCTTTATGGTGCGGATCTTCAGGAACAAGTGGGTCTATACAGGTAGTTACATTAATATCATTGTTAGAGAAAATTAAGTCTAAGGTCCTATTGTTACAGTTAGTGTAGGAATTGTATTGAAACAAATTACATGCATTGAGATTGACAAAGAAGTCGCTCTGCACATTACCATGGATGTTAACAGGACACAGAGAAAGGCCATCATCTGCTAGAACCCAGTTTATGTGCGGCAAATTGAAATCACCAAAAACTACAAATTTATCAGCGGGGTGGTTTAAGACAGTCTTAATTAAATTGTCTGAGAAGTTGGCTAGTTGATCGGACATTGAGAAACCGAGGTTTTCAGGGCAAATATATACTACACATAGGTGCATTTTATATGCTACATTAGGATTTTTGTGTCGGAGGGTTATCGTTACCCACAAATATAATTATAGTTTAATTTGGTCTTAAATGTGCTTTACCCTGAAATTCAATAAATATATTTTTTTAAACTATTAAGTTCCGGATATGGAACTTTGGAGCTTTATGGAACAAAATCGCTTTGAGCTTGTGAGCCAATCCACATGCTCTTAACGGGAATACGTCATATTACAAGTCACCTTGTATATTACGTGCAGCATATTATGTATAGTTATTTAATTTTGTTTTTAAATTACCTATGTTAAAACAAGAAACTAAAACATATTTTTCACGCATATTAAGTACAGCTTTGCTCGCGGCTCCGCCCGCGTGAAAAAGTTTGTCCGGGATAAAAGTCGCGCTTTATATTTTCCCGGGAAAAAAGTAGTCTATGTGTTAATGCAGGTTATGATCTACCCGTGTGACAAATTTCATCGAAATCCGTTCTGACGTATTTGCGTGAAAGCGTAACAAAAATCCATAGATTCTTACAAACTTTCGCATTTATAATATTAGTAGGGTTATGATTTATGTGTAATATTGTTCGACCCAAAATTCGACAATATTCCAATGAGTATTATAATTACTTAGATTATAATCTAAGTAATTCAATAAGTCGCATCGCGCGTCGCCTCTATAGCGTCTTTATCTCACTTACTCCTCAACTCAAAAGGAGCGCTTTAGCATGAGCTATTGCTCATAAGACGGAATTACTTTAGTTTTCCTGCAGGCGCAAAGGAGAGAACACGCTTGCGCTCCTGTATCGAAACGCGTTACTTTACAAATAAATTAGCACTTAACAAAAATTGGCAAATGTATTTAATTTTTGAAACGGCATGCTAACAATTAACCCTTCGAGCCTCGCTAATATATATATATATATATATAATGACCCTTTTACGGTAAATGTTGCTCCAGTGTGAAGTTAGAACAAATGTTGATCCACCTATTTTGCCTGTTTACTCAGCTCCAAGTCTCGCAAACTGATATACTTTGATCCGTGTTTGATGCGCGTGTGACGTCGGTGGATCTGCACTCACAGGTTTTCAACATACTCGTCGACGTTTTGACCAACATTTGTGGATCCATTAACGGTTAAAAAAATGATACTGAATGTGATTACTTTGATCCAGAATATATTTAACTTATATGCGATATTTACTTTGACTAAGTTGATCCGGAGCCAAAATTGACGAATAGGTACTGAAACACAAAGCGGCAAAATCCCTGATTCTACTGTTTTCTCCTGTTTTTGAAGTTATACTTTATTAGGCGCGTTATGAAAAATAGATAGGAGTGAAGTTTTACGATGCGCGCGCATGTGCGACACAAAATTTTCTCACGGGAGAATTATCATAAGGGGCAGATTTAATGTTAGATTTCAAAAAAGTGACCACCATTGTGAATTTCTTTGTTTTAAGGCCAGCCGACCTCAAAATCGATATCTGGGCATGGCTTTACGTACAAAGAGCAGATTTAATGTTAGATTTAAAAAAATTGGCCTCCATTTTGAATTTCTTTGTTTGAAGGCCAATCAACGTCAAAATAGATATCATATCTAAGCATGGCTTTAAATACAAAGGGCAGATCCAATTTTAGAAATGAACAAAGTGGCTGCCGTTTTGAATTTCTTTGTTTTAAGGCCAATCGACCTCAAAATCGACATCTGAGCATGGCCTTAGGTACAAAGGGCAGATCCAATGTTATAATTGAAAAAAGTGGCCGGTATTTTGAATTTCTTTGTTTTAAGGACAATTGACGTCAAAATCGATACTTGGGCATGCCATTGATATTAAAAAACAGATCTACTGGTGGTAGGACTCTCATATGTAAGAGTCCGTCTGGGTGGGTACCACCGCAATGTTTATTTCTACCACCAAGCAGCAGTGTGCATGCATTGTTGTTTTTCGATTTGAAGAGCATTGTAGCCAGTGTAACTACATGACATAATGAGACTTAACATCTTATGTCTCAGAATGCCACACAGTACTTTGTAACTCAAGGTTCTGGATGGTATTTCTACTGTTTCTGGGTGGTCGTATCGCTTACCATCAGGCGAACGGCATGCTTGTCTCGTCATTCAATGCTATAAATAAAATCTTATATTAGACTTAAGAAAAGAGGTCGCTATTTTGAATTTCTTAACATTAAGATTTCAATCTCTTATAAGGTAAAGTTTAGTATAATACTAGGTAACACATTTATAATTAAGCGTTTTCTGTTTTGCAAAAATGTTTTATGAGCATTTAACACATTTTCAAGTCTAAAGCGGATGGGTATTAAAATAACTTAGTGTGATAGAAAGGGGCGACTTTTCGTGGGAGACAAAAATGAAACGTCCATTCTCATGCAGCAAATTTGTGAGTCCATTTCAACAGAACAATCATCGAGGTCTATCATCCGGTATCGTCATCATCATTATCAGCCGTATGGCGTCCACTGCTAAACATAGGCCTCCCCCAAAGATTTCCAGATGGACCTATCAAAAGCGGCCTGTATCCAGCGCGTTCCTGCAGCCTTTAACAAGTCATCGGTCCATCTTGCAGATGGACGGCTGAAGCTACGCTTGCCAGTACGTGGTCTCCACTCGAAAACTTTTTTGTCCCATCTGCCGTCAGTTCTTCGAACTATGTGCCCTGCCCATTGCCACTTCAGCTTGCTTATCCGTTGGGCTATGTCAGTGACTTTCGTTCTTCTACGGATCTCCTCATTTCTGATTCGATCGCGTAGAGAAACACCTAGCAAAGCCCTTTCCATAGCTCGCTGAGTGACCGTGAGCCATCTTAGGCGGCCCATAGTCAGAGGGCACGTCTCAGTGCCGTATGTCATCACTGGTGACACACATTGATTGAAGTCTTGTCTTCAGGCACTGAGGTATTTTGGACGAAAAGACCTCGCTTGGTTTCCCGAACGGTGCCCATCTGAGCTGGATTCGCCGATTGATCTCTTTCTCAAAGTTAGACTTGCCGAGTTGGACTACTTGACCTAAACAGACGTATTCGTCTACAACTTCGAGAATTGAGCTCCCAACGGTAATCGGGGTAGGCACAAAATGAACATTCGACATGATCTTGGTCTTGTCCATGTTCATCCTGAGACCCACCAGTTGAGAAACTCGGTGGAGCATTGTGCTCAGACCCTCCAGCGATTCTGCCAATACAACGATATCATCGGCAAAACGAAGGTGAGTGATGTATTCGCCATTGATGTTGATGCCGAGTCCTTTCCAGTCCAAGAGCTTGTAAGCATCTTCCAACGCGGCAGTGAACAGTTTCGGAGAGATAACATCTCCGTCTCACGCCTCTATGTAGTGGAATAGCTTTCGAACTCTGTTCATGTACTCGGACCTAGATGGTGGCGTTGTTATACAAGCACCTCAACACTTCGATGTACCGATGATCAATGTGGCACCGCTATAGAGACTGCAGCACAGCCCAGGTCTCAATCGAATCGAAGGCTTTCTCATAGTCCATGAACGCTAAGCAAAGTAGCAAGTTATACTCCCTAGTTTTTTGTATAACTTGCCGCAGGGTATGGATGTGGTCTATTGTACTATAATCTTTACGGAATCCGGCTTGTTCGGGAGGCTGGAAGTCATCTAGGCTGTGCTCGAGACGATTCGTGATGACTTTTGAGAACAGCTTGTAAAAATGGCTCAAGAAGATGGGTCTGTAATTCTTCAAAAAGGCGTTATACCCTTTTTTGAAGAACAATACCACCACACTCCTGTTCCATGCCTTGGGCGTTATACCCTGGATCAGAACGAAGTTGAATAGCTTTTGAAAAATGTAAGAGTCCTGTATCACAGAGTAAAAAATACAGTAAAAAAATCTAGATAAATTATCTCTTTCACATGAAGCATAAAACAATCTACGACACTTTAGATAGCATCACTTTTTTATACTTTGACTAGTTGCGCTCCGCGGTGTTAGACGCGGCTTAAATTACCGCAGGAATACTTTTCGGAATAAAAGTTAGCCTATGTACTAATTTAGGGTGCCAACTACCGCTATATCAAATTTCATTAAAATTGGTCCAGCGGTTTGAGCGTGAAGACGTTACTAACATGCACACACACTTTTTCACAAACTTTCGCCATTATAATATTAGTGTGATTACCAATTGGGCTCAGTGACACCGTATTAGTAACATGTTGATACTATGAAAAAAATATCATTAATTGGATGTGTTTAAAACGTCACGGCTGCTGTCAGCCAATCTGATCTGAATCTGATTGTTTGCTGTGCTTTGATTGGCTCATTTAAATCGGATCAACATTTTCCGTAACTATCGCAAGGTGGATTTGTATATCGGATCAACTTCGGCAAACTCTTGTAAGCAGTCCCATGTGTGCAGATGTTGATCCGGTTGGAGCCACATTAGTAACCAGAAATGCATATTGGATCAACAAAAGGCGCCGGATCAACATAGATTTTTGGATCAACAAAGTGCTCGCGTGAAGTCGCGTCTGATCAACATTTACCGCTAAGAGATCTCTATATATATATATATATATATATATATAATGACGGATTTACGGTATATATATATATATATATATATATATATATATATATATATATATATATATATATATATATATATATATATATATATAGATGTATGGGAAAACCCTATATATATGGACACCGGTGTCCGTCGCGGGGCTTGAGGAGTCAATGGTAATGCTAAACGAGGTATTATGATCAACTTACGTCATGTCCCGTGGTGTTCCGAAGAACATGAGTGGAGTCATAGCGCCGACCACGATGAGGTACCAGGTGCAGATGGTGAGCGTGGGGATGACGGCCAGGAACACTTGCTCTATGATCTGCGCCGCCAGCAGCAGGTACACCACCGACGCGCCGAACAGCGTCACGATGATGGCCATGGATACGATCACGCTGGGGAACATAGGATTATGCTGTATTGGTATAAATTTGATTATCTCCAAGGAGATTGACAAATAATGTTAATGCAACATGCTAGATTACGAGCATATGGTAGAAGAATGTAGTATAAATTTATTTTGGAAGAGTGCCCACAGTTGCTAGTTTCAGCCGTAGCATTATAATAAAACGATATTAAGAATTAAATATAAAGGTTTGCAATCTAGACCACACAAAGCCTTGCATGCTGCCACTTGACGCCAAAGAGATGAATTTGAAGTAATGCAAACTGACTCACAGCCTTAACAAACGCTATGACAATTTAAATATAGTAAGGGAACAATCACCTCCAAGTCTTGCCAAGGGTTTGCTCAGCGATGATGGCATAAGGGTTCCTCTTTCTGCTCCTCATGTTGGGGTCCCTATCCTCAATGATGGTCCAGCAGTCGCCGAGGCGCTTGCCACTGAAGGCAGCCACCAAACACATCACCATGATGATGGGAACGCCCACCCATCCTGGAAGTCACACGAAAATTATTACCGGGATTTATTCCTGAAATACCTTAGACTTATAATAAAGTGATAAAGTATGCGAGTTTATGTGTCGAAGATACATTCCGGAGCTACTGAATCGATTCTGAAGATTTTTTTCACTGATTAAAAGCAACGTTAGTCCTGTATTAATTTATCTCTTATACACATAATACATCAATGCTTATAGACTATTTTTTGCACACACGTGGTACTCAGTTAGTCGTGATAAGTTTCTTTTGCGTTTACCCCACTGGTTGAGTATTTATTTAGTAGAACATTGTTTTACTAAAGAACCTGCGATGTTCATTTTATATAAATGTTAATATTTTTCTAAAGTGGACGATAGCCTAGTCGGGAATGGAACGGTCTGCCGAGACAATGTCCGGAGGTTCAAAATCCAAGGCACACACCTCTGACTTTTCCAAGTTATGTGTGTATTGTTTATCAATTATCGTTTACTTTAACAGTGAAGAACTGAGAATTCTCCATAAAAATTTCGAGGGTATGAAGTTGTAAGTTGAAGTCTGCCAATCCGCACTAGGCCAGCGTGGTAGACTAAAGCCTAAAACCCTCTCAGTAGAGGAGGCCCGTGCTCAGCAGTGGGTAGTATATAATACAGGGCTGGGATTATTATATTAAGATTTTTCATGTGTTGCTATTGGTACTTATGTATAATATTATATTTTTGGCATAAAGCTGTGAATTTCATTAGATTATAGTAATAAATGAATAAATCGTTCACATTATTTTAAATTGGGGCAACTGGCATCAGATTTTTACTCAAAAATCTAGCCAGTACCTCAATAAAGTGTTGTTATCATAGGTAATCTGATCGAAATATTAATTTACATTCCGTTACATGTATTAAAAATGTATACGCAGTGGACTATCGAAATACATTAGTAGCTAATATATTGACTGGTTGACCTAGACGAATAGAATGTGTTTTCCACAAATATTCATAACGTTTTTATCTATAACAGACCGCATACCAAATTTAAAGAGTGTCGGACAGTTCGTTCACACGATTATCGAAGATATTCCCATAATCAACTACTCACATTTCAATACAGCCTGGAAACCAACATAAGTTTCCTGTGATGATTAGGATATAAGCCGAAGATATTTGTCGGGCTTCACAAATTGGTAATTTCACTTTCTGTTCAGAATGCAGTAGTAAAGCTCCCCCTAAACGATATTTTTTTAATATAGTATCACAAGTCCAGGAGATATAATTACATAATTTTAAGAATAAGAATAGTAAGAATAAGAATAGTTTTAAGTTAATTAAGAAATCTGAATAAAGCGTAGCTCTACCACGGAAGAAAATCGTGGTTTTCAATATCTTTGCATTCAATATTATTGGAGAAATACCTGCAAGACGCGAGAAATAACATATTCATTTTAATTTAATTTATGTTATCGTACTAGCCCAACAGTATATATTAAAAATCATAAAAAATAACATTCTCTCATTATATCACAGGCCAATGTATATGCACCTATTGCATAAAAATTATATGTTCCAGTGAAAAAGAAAACCAAAATAAATTAAACTTCTAATATAAACAGATAATGGAAAATAAAAGAAAATCTTTGGAAATTTTCGTTTATTTGATCACAATGTACGTTGGCGTATCACATCAAAACCAATAATTGTATTCAATATGTAGCATGTAGATCAGAGCCCACGTAGATAAAGTTGTGGGCACAACAGTTGTATAATAAACAGCAAATCAACTTCCATAATTCACGATATGTTTTGGTACAGTTGTGGGTACCGTGAAATTGACAAAATTGGGAAGATAAAGCTTTAAAGCGGCAGTCAATATAAAGTGGCAGTAATGTAAAATAATCGTTGGTAGAATTGTGTCCAAAGTTCTAGCTCCATGTAAAATATCATATAAAATATTATCGAATAGTCTATGTGTTTACATTATAATATTGTGAGAATTATATTTCAGAATGACTTGATGACGAAAGATAGAGGAGAATGGAAGTGAAAAACATGTTGCGCCGACCCCAAGTAATTTGGGACCAGAGCAGGAAGATGATGATGAATTATTAACGCGGTCTGATGGGAGAAGTTCATACTATTTTTAACCGACTTCAAAAAGGAGGTTCTGTATTCGATCCGTATGTATGTATGTATGTTTGTATGTATGTAAATTTGTATGGCCGCGCGTTTCTCAAAAACTACTGATCCGATTTGGATGTGGTTTTCGATGTAAAAATGTATAGTTTTCAGGGAAGGTGTTAGTATATAATTTATGAAGATTTGATGCATATCTTTGGAGATACACAATGGAAGTCTTCAATAACTAACAGCAGATGACTCGCGAATGCTGCAATCGTATATCTATGATGTGTTGTTTACACAACTCTATAATTAACTAACAAAAAAACAATAAATAAAAACTTTTTAACAAAAAATAAACCGACTTCAAAACCACTGCAAACCAAAAAATAATTCAACTTTATATTCGCTTAGTATGTACCCAAGTATATTTGGAGTCGATGCCTAATTCAAATTGAACAATGTTTTCGTATATTTTCTTGTCTTGATACAGATAGAGAACATGATTGAACTAGGTTTATTTATTGTTGGGCTTGTAAGAATATAAGTTTTTACAATATCGTTTTCTTTTATTTACATTTATTGATAGATCTAGGTATTTAATGTAAATAAAAAACCGGTCTAGTGCGGGTTGGCCTCGCGTACAGAGCGTCCCGATCAAACTTCATAAGTAGGTACATTGAGAAAGCATCTAACATTATTGCTCTAATTAAAAGACGAACAAGGTTGAAGGATAAATTTCACTTTGCCGTTCGATCCTTATATAAAGTAATGGCACAAACCGCAAAAAAATAGTAAATTAGCATTATTATGTTATTAAAGTACATTTTTTTAAATTCTTTCTACTGTAAGACCTTGCTTCTTGCCAAATACATATTATGCAAAAATATGCGACATAAACGGTCATATCTTTTAAATTTTTACAAATGAAAGAGATTATAGACTCGAGTATTTTATATAGATTACAACCTAATAACTCTACGCGTTCCAGAGAAAGACGGAAAACAAAGTGATCCTATAAGGGTTCCTTTCGAAGTTGGGAACCCTAAAAAATAGTCTACAATATATCACGACACAGGATTATTTTTATTATGATATAGGGGGCAAACGAGCATACGGTTCACTTGATGGTACGTAATCACCGCCGCCCATGAACATCTGCAATACCAGGGGGTACAGAGAAGCGTTGCCGGCCTTTTAGGTGGGAATACGCTCTTTATTTGAAGGTCGCTAGGTCGTATATGTCCGGAAATGCTGCTGGCGGCAATTGGTTCCATAGTTTAGTAGTACGTGGTAAAAAATGTCGGCTGAAACGTACAGTAGTGGATTGCCAACCTCCGAGGTGATGTGGATGTAACTCAGCACTCCCCGTGGTAAATGCGATAGAGAATGCAGAGCGATGCTACATCTCTACGCAAAGCCAAAGGATCAAGCCGAACGGAAAGAATACGGTCGTCAACGATACGAGGTGCCCTACGTTGAGCACGATCAAGAGAAAGAAGCTGGTACTGGGGAGCCCCTGCCCAAAGATGAGAACAATATTCCACGTGGAGCCGAACCTGCGCCTTATAAAGTTGGAATGAAACCATATTGGATAGTAAATTTATGTTACGTCGCAAAACATTTTGTAGATAGGAAAAAAATTTGGTGGTCTTCCTTGTAGTATAATTAAACCTGCGTTTAGAATGAAACTCAATCGTTATTTAATAAAATGATAAGACAATAATATTTTCATCTATTTAAATAAAACCAATATAGTTATAAGTTTTAACTTGTGCACATAAGTATGTAGGTAGATACCTCCGCTCCACGGAAATAAATTCGTAATAAAAAGTGGTCAAACCAGTCGCGAGGCTGAGGTCAATTTATGTAATCATTTGGGCAGCTACTCCACTCATACCTAAAATGTCATTAGATTAATATTTAAATACATTAAGGCGTAAAATTATTCTTTCTTTGATAAAATTCTACAGGAGTCTTATACAGCGAAATAATCTATATATTTTTAGTTGTAATAATTGGTCTCTATCTATCACTATAAGGAATAATGCATAGTTCCGTGATTCGGTATACGACAAAATAAAGTTTTAAAACAGTAATTCTTAATAATGATGTTTCAACTTAAATAATCATTGATCTTAAAATAACTAAGGCAATAAGGCAGATTCGGACACCTAAAATAAAGTGTTTTGTTATCGGATCCGAGTGTAGCTTATTTATGAAAAAGTCACGGTTATTGTTGCTACAAACGGGTAGAGTTGGAAACATTAAGTATATACAAATAACGATATAACTTATTACCATACCGAAGCCGTTCCGAATTAGACACGTATCGTCACACACAAAAGTGGCCACGGTCACATGGCCAATTAAATTCCGATAAATAATCTAACGCTGACCTACGATAATAAATAACTGGTCTTGATCCCCTGCTGGTACACAGATGTTTACCTTGTTTTCACAACAATTTGCGTATAATAACACTTATAAATATTCGGAATAAAAAACTCGCGCGCCGTCTAGCTTCGCCACATTACTGTACACTGTAGCAGTTGATTTTTTCAAACTGTTTAATTTATTATTATGTGTTCGGGTATTATAGACTTATGTTCGACAGAGAACTTAATGTGGCTGATGATGACGATGATGATGATGTGCTTCGTTATGATTTTTTATTGCACTGTATAACGACACTGGCATGCGTGTCACCTGATGGTAAGTGATATGACCATCCATAAACAGCAGCAACACCATCCAGCATTTTCATCCATATTCGACTGCGCTTCTCGTTCTGAGATATAATTTCCAGGTCTCATTATGTCCAGTAGTTTCACTGGCTACAATGTCCTTCTAATCAAAACACAATAGTGCACGCACACTGCTGTTTGGCGGCAGAAATAGACATTGTAGTGGTGCCACCCAGATGGACTCTTACATATGAGAGACCTACCACCAGTAATTTATAATAATTTTTGTACTACTTGTCATTAATTTCTAATAACTGATCAAACGATTGAGATTATATTTTGTATACGCGTTTAGTTTGAATGGCAATGCATAGTTAGCTAAGTGAGTTCATTCAATAAAATCCAATATGACGAACGGCCAAGATGGCCAAATGGTTATTTTTGACGTACTCCTATAATAAGGGTATCAAATTAAAGGTTATGCTAAATTAAATATGAATAAACTGACAGATCTGCGTTCAACCCTTCGATGTGACGGTGTATTATTGCCCGGTCCAACGTCAAAGCCTAGCTGGGTCATGTTTTAACTATTATCGATCTAAGCAAATTCTAGCGGTGGTGAAGAAAATCCAAGTGGTGGAAAAGAAGATGTCCGCCATACCAATTCTAAATTTAAAGAGTCATAACTTGACATAGGTTAGGGATAATTTGCTGGTGCTCGAACCATTTTTGTACGGAGCCATAACGCCCGTGGTTGTTGGCGTTTTGCGGTTAAAAACATGAAACTCTGAACTTTAACAACTAAAAAATGAATTAACGGTAAAAAAGCATTTTTTAAAATAAGCTTTTATTTAAATGTTCTTAAAAGAAAATAACAATCTCTAAATTGAATCAAACTTTGTTTTATACTTTTTAAGGGTTTTTGGTAATACCATGTGATACGTTTTGTATATTTAATAGCAAGTTGTTTATAACTCCGTAATCTACGTGAGTGGCAAAATATAATTCATTATATTGAATACTGTCAAATGGACTATTCGTAACACTTTTCCATCAGAAAGTCCGGCGAGTTGTTTTTCCGTAGAACTTGTCTCTTCGATGTAATCTCATTTTATATTTATTCTATTCGATCGTAAATTAGATTTTGAAACTGATCTAATATTACGCGAATACTTAATGAGCTTTATATTTACATTTTTTAATAAAAAATCCAGAATGCTGACGTGTTGCTGGTTTTTTAGTATCTAAGGCCGGTCTCTAGTTCATTAAGCGTGAAAAACGAAGCGGAGGTAAGCAAAAACACATTTTTGACGCTTTTTCATAAAACTAAATTTAGTTCCTTAACCACTTGTTTGTTACAGGCTTATACCAGGCCATACCTGGAACGTACTACGCTTACAATTGGCGGCAGTCTAGTAATATCGCCATTCCAGAACGACTAATAATATGGCAACATGGTTAAATAAAATAAACATACTACTGGTTAAATAACTGTCATTAGATAGTAGCAACACCTCCGAGAGCTTTTGATAATAAACTAAATTTTCTTAGTCGTTAGGACCAGCGCGCTAACGCAGCAAGGGCGCGCAATGACCAACGAGACTTAATTTTTTGAAGACAGTAAATGCGCTCTCTCGCTTCTGCTGCGACTTCGCGTCAACTTTCAGTGTATCACGCCATACCATGCATTTGCGATCATACAAGCTAAATATAATCTCATTTACTTTTCACTGTTATTCTATAAAAAAAACTTGAATAAGACTTGTTATAAATAGCTTTTGAATATATTAATGAAATATGTGTGAGATCTTGTTTAAAGTTGTGTGGGAAATGGACAAAAAACGAATATTGAATAAATTAATGTCGATGGCGGAAGCTACAGTCGAAAAATATTGTTGCGAAAAAAGTGTCCTTTTACTTCTTGTGTGAAATAAATAATGTTTACTTGGATACGAATTTATTATAACGTATTTCCTAAGATTTTTGTGTGTTTAACCGCTGTGCTATTCGGAGTCGCGGGTATTATTAGAGAAACATCTCTATTTGAGAAAAACCATTCAAAAGGGGTTTGCACATATTTAGTATTCAATAAATTTTCTTTAATTAAACCACGTATTCAAAAGGATAATGCTGCCCAACATTTAACCAAGAACACATAACACCAAGAAATGTTATGCACGGGTATACCTACAAACATAACTTGGGACATACAACCGTCAACCATGGACCCTCGTAATAAGTGTTTGGCCACGGTAGTTGTCGCATATTGAACCTCAATTGAAAAGAGCACACGTGTCGTAATTTTTAGTATATTAATTAACCTACTTGCATTTTATATAATGAGAATACAAAAATATGAGGCTCCATTAGATATAAAGTTTACAGATATTTAATTTTAAGCTTTGATTGCTTGGTTCAATAACAAAATAAAATAAAAGTGTGCTAATGCCCTCTAGGCTTAGACAATTTACATTTAAGCATACATGTATGTAAAGGAAGCAAAAATTAACTTTTAATTCAATTAAAGCCTAATTTAGTGACCTCCACCAGTCCTAATGTCAATGCAGTTTCAAAAGAATTATGAATTAGTTACAGGAGGGATGAGGAGAGTGGAGTCCTGGATACCTCGCCCGTCATACTAAACTCAACATCACACTAGTTTCCGTCGGACTACTAACTTTAACTGCCCTTGTCAAACTGACTAATTCATGTGATTGAATTTTTTATTAATTCTACCATGGCTAAGACTCTACCAATTTTAATAGATTACTAGCGGCCCCGACAGACGTTGTCCTGCCCTAAAAAGGAAATGAAATCCTAGAACCCGAGTACAGCGCCACCTACCGGATCTAATTGTTAATCGAAACTATTCTCAAACCCACCTGAGGACACAAAAAAATCATTAAAATCGGTCCAGCCGCTTAGGAGGAATTCAGTGACATACACGTTTAATATGGCGGTTAAGTATTCTTAAATTTTCAAATTTTCCGCGTAATTTTCTTGCAAAAAACCTCCCTGCCACCAAATGAGTCCTTATTTAACGAAATTTGAAAATCCCTAAACACCCCCACCCCCCCGTAAATAATACCTAACCATATTTTTTTCCGGAAAAAAATCCCGAATAAAATTCCCGGTGTCTGTTTTCCGGGATAATAGTAGCCTATGGGCGGTATTAATAGGTCAATTTCAAGTTTGAGTTACATCTCAAGTAGACATAATGTATTGAACTGTTCATACATTATGTCTACTTGAGATGTAACTCAAACTTGAGATTGATTTCCTTTGGATCACAAACTATCTCCATACTTATTTTCATACGGTTCCACTGGCAAAAAACTATTTTCCGAGATTAAGGTCCCGGTTTATATTTTCCCGGGATATGAAGTAGCCTAGATTCTTCCCAGGGTTTAAAACTATCTCCCTGCCAAATTGCATCGCTATCGGTTCAGTGGTTTAGTCGTGGCGGCTCCACTCGCGAGAAATTAAAATCCGGGATATATTTCCCGGTTTATCTTTTTCCGGGATAAGAGTAATTATGTCCTCAACTGGATCTCGAAATATCTCTATACTTGTTTTCTTGCGGTTCCACTGGCAGAAAACAATTATCCGGGATAAAAGTCCCGGTTTATATTTTCCCGGGATAAAAAGTATCCTATGTCCGTCTCCTGGTTCTAAGCTACCTCTCCACCAATTTCAGATAAATCCGTTCAGCCATTCTTGAGTTATAAGTGGTGTAACTAACACCACTTTCTTTTATATATATAGATAATAAGTATTAAAACTTTGTGGGCGATGAGTCTTCAAACACATTAAAAAGAATTGATATTTTAAGTCGGAAAGAGCTTACAGAAGAGAAACTGGTTCAGCATCCGCACTTTGGCGAGATTATCTAATGATTCAATACGGGAAGCGCCTGTCGCACGGCGCATCCCAACCCGGGACTGCTCAAGTTTGCAAATTGAAAATCCACAAACTGTTATTAGACCTTGGAATATTTATCTATCTGAATGTATGAAAATATTGATAGCTGAGTAATTAAGTACCATATTTTATGCAACTTATCTATTTAATCATTCTAAAAAAAATATTATGTATATATTTTGCTTTGCACTGGTCCATAATTTATTCTACTAATATGTCCAGATAAAAAAAATAGCAGTAGTAACCGCTAGCAAATTTTTTTTTTATAACAATGTTATATTTTGGAAGGCCGGTATAAGTCTGCTGGCGGATTTTAAGCGATCAAAGGGTATGCGTAAGTTGCATTGTCGACAATTCTTTATTTGATTTCCGGACATAAAATATGTATAAGTTTTTCGATTCGATGATATGTATAATTTTTACTGTAGATTACAATTGGCGCCCGATTTAGTTTGATAGCATGCACTAATCGCGCCTCTGCTTAATCCTTCTCTGATAAAGACGTGAACTTACGTTATAGTTGTACCTAGTACCTACCATTTCCGTCTCCAACTCACGTAAATCGATTGTAGATTGCATAATAAAGTAAAATTAATTCTAATTAAAATGCGATTTATCATGATTCTAACCGCCAGTTGTAATAGGAGACATTTGGCCTCCCACGGCAAGAGGCAACCGACCTTTGGACGTAATATTTGGTAACAGCCGGTGCCCACACAAACACACCGTCGGAAAAATATAAGCTAAAGGAGAGTGCACACTGCGTTACCGAAACCGCGCCATATTATGTACATTCTGTACGTACTCGATAGCGACTATATTACCAAACAGTACCCAGTAGCCGAAATTATAATAGAATGCTGTATATTGCTCTAAGTCTAACTCTATATTACAGTATATTACAGTTGAAATATACACGTTACAGATGGTAATAATACACAACAGTGCTTGAACACTGATATTGAATGGTATAAATAACAAATGTTTCTCGATACTAATTCCAATGTAAAAGGTAGCAAGAATTGACTTCCTGAAAAAAGAGGCGCGAGTTGTAACAAAAGTTTAAATATTATACATTCCGTAGAAACTTACCGAACATTAAGAAATTTAGCGATATCAGTGGAAAAGCCACACGAGTCAGTCTCTTTTGTGCGTGCTACTTAGCGCTAATAAAAATATCACGTAGAATAATAGTAGTACCCGCTAGCCTTATAACCTGTTATAAAAATCAAAAATTTCTTAATGATTTGTAACATGAATAGTGGAAGTATGTTATACGTATTTGTAATATAAAACTGATTGCGTGTCATTATGGCGTAGGTGTGATAGTTGGTTTTGTTGCACGCAGCTATCGTATATCTTGTTAAATATTTAATGCGGCATATACTATACAACTGAATGGCCTGCAAAACAAGTGACCCGCATCATAGGGCGGTATTAATAAATAAATCTCAAGTTTCAGTTACATCTCAAGTAGACATAATGTATGAATAGTTCAATATATTATGTCTACTTGAGATGTAACTCAAACTAGACATTGATTTATTAATACCACCTATAGTAACTACCCTTGGATACACTAGACACCATCGTTTTCCGAAATACAGAAGACATTACACTGCATTTCTTACTTCAAGGTGACAAGTCTCGTAGTGTCCAATTATTACATTACTTATTAATTGCCTCAAGTCCTAACATAATTGTGCTGACACCCTGCTGCTTGGCGGTCGAAATTAATGATTGTAATTCGCTTTGCATGGATATATTCAGCAGCAGAGTTTATGTGGCTGATGATGACGATAGAAATATTAAAATGCATAGCACATTCGCAAGGCAGCTGTAGAGAACTTACAAATAGGTCGCAATATCAGTTGATCGAGTGGACGATAGCCTAGTTGGGAATGGAACTCTGGTCTGCTGAGACAATGTCGGGAGGTTCAAAACCCAAAACACACCTCTGACTTTTCGAAGTTACGTGTGTATTGTTTATCAATTATCGTTGACTTAAACGATGAACGAAAACACCGTGATGAAACCTACATACCTGAGAATTCTCTATAAGTATTTCGAGGGTATGTGAAGTCTGCCAAGCCGCACTAGGTCAGCATAGAGAGAGAGAGTAGAGGAGGCCCGTGCTCAGCAGTGGGCAGTATATAATACAAGGCTGGTTGCATTACATTGCATCGGTTGATACTTTAAAATGTAGTGTACTTAATGTGCTGTGTGTAGTGTAATGTACTTTTGTTGGGTGATTCACTACAGTACACAAAAATAAAACTCAATTACTAAGAAATCAGGGACTCGAACTAGAATGGGTTAGAGCTGGTCTAGAGTGTCAGCTATATTTGGCAATTCGACCTAATTTTGCAATGATCCAAAAAAAGGTATCACTAAGTCGATTAAGTACATCTGGGAGAGTTTCCATTTCACTGTGACCTTAGAAACATTGGTGGTCCGTCTTCTAATATTTATAATGGCGAATCCGTCCGTTTATTTGTATGGTTTACATGTTGAGGGGCGCTTTGCTTAACCTAATTTTAAAATGTATATTAAGCCGCTCAGCCGTTTTTCGTTTGTGAGTGAATAAATTAATGTTTTATTATGTGTATATGGCGAGTATTTGCTTCAACCGCTTAAACTTCGAGTGCATTTTTAATCAATATGCATTGAAGTCAAAATATTATATAATCGATTCAGTAGATCCTGAGATTATCCTTACAAATCCCGCTATGTGATTATCATGTTATGCCAACTAATATTATACAAAATTTTAACATTCCACCCATCTGCTGAATCAAATAATTTAATATTTTATGTGTAATCTCATCACAATATATAAAGGAACGATCTTTTCTTTTTGACTAAGTATAAGAGCATAAATGTACATAGTTATAAAAACTGTTGCAAGTACACAGTAGCCTCATAACCTCTCAAGATGGTCTAAGAATGTTATGCTACAACAATGTCTAATATAGATATATATACCCTAGAGTAAAATCTGTAGGAGCTACACTCACCAGTCTTGACGAGTGCGCGCGGCAGGGCAAGCACACCACTGCCCGCCATCTCCCCGGCGATCAGAAACGCCGTCTGGGAGGTGGACAGACCTCCTCCTTTGTCGTTGCTATCGCTGCCTTCGAGCTCCTAGGTGATTAAGAATAAAATGTATTCTTTTGGAACACTCTTATCTGGTAGTATACGGACATAGAAATATTAAAAAATATAGAAAGCTCTGTCTAAAATATCTAATCGAGCATGTCGCTAATCGCTTACCTGATTAATAGGGCCTCATTACTGCCTATAAATAGAGATACTAAGTAGCATATGGCTTAGTTTTCGTCATTCTGAGACAATGTAATTATGTGACTTATGACCGTCCTTTAAATAGAAGCCAATTGCTAGATAATACAATTACTTAAGTATTAAGTGTGGATTTAGAGTTAGTTACCATAAAATGTATATTAAATTAGAATAGTATGAGCGTTAAACATGTTCAATAAAAATTTCAACAAATCTAGTCCGCGTTTATTACCCATACTTATTAGGTTATTTTCGTATTTTTCTTCGTAAATAATAATTATTTTTATATTGAAGAACGCCTCCGTTAATGGATACTTAAACCTACAAAGCAAAAATACGAAAACAAGTTTGGAGACAAGAATAATTAAATTACTTTGAATGTTATTTTTATTATGTTTAGTTTCGTCCGCTGCGGAGCCATGACGATATATATGAAAAAAATATTTTATAATATAGGTATGTCTACAACGGAAACAATAAAAACACACCTAGCAAGAGGGACGTACTCCTTATCAATTAATTGTCATTCTTCAATAAGTATCAAATCAATTTTCTATTTGTAAAAAAAAAAGAAGTACAATACCTACTCATTGAATTCCTCCAGCAATCATAATATTATAACCTAAGCGGTAAGATAATCACAAATTTAAATTTTAAACTGTGATACCGACCTCACTTTACCTAGATCACAACTGTATCTATATTTTTTTATGACAACACCAGATAGTAAATATTGTAATGTTATATACTAACAATACGTAATGAGGTGTACCCTATAGCTGTACCAATGTATACCCACGATATATCATGTGACAGAACTCCTACAAACGCTATGACGGCAAGAAATACGATATATGTGTACAAAGTATTGGTGGACGAATTTCGGTTTAGTTACGCATCAACGATTTATTGTCTAGTGGCAAGTTATAATAAGTATCCTACTTCCTACTAATATTATAAAGGCGAAAGTTTGTAAGAATGTATGGATGTTTGGATGTATGGGTGTTTGTTACTCTTTGACGCAAAAACTACTGAACGGATTTCGATGAAATTTGGCACACGGGTAGATCATGTTCTGGATTAACACATAGGCTACTTTTTATCCCGGGACAATATAAAGCGGGACTTTTATCCCGGGAAAACTCATTCACGCGGGCGGAGCCGCGGGCAAAAGCTAGTAAGAAATATTTAAAATATGTATTAGTTTATTTCAATCATAAAACACAGCTTATAGTTAGTAGAGTTTGTGAACTGTGGTCCGGGGGCATCTAAAGAATTTCGCCACGGCATCCCCTGTCGTAAGGGGCGACTAAATGGGGTAAGCGACAGTCGCGGGGCGAGCAGTGAGGGTCTGCTCGCTCAACTACTCAAATGTAAGCGACTATGAGGTGGACGACAATGCAGGTGGTCGGTCTTTTGCAGTCGTAGACGCAAAAGCGTGCTCTAGTGTTCGGAGGCTTCTCAGCCTCCTAATTTAGATGGGCCGCAATGCGGCATCGCGCAGGGGCGGTTCCGTGCAGCTATCTTCGTGCAACAAGATACCCCGGGGCCGTCATGTAGGTGCTAAAGAAGGCCACCGCGGGTTTTGGTAGGTATGCCGGTGTAGGGTGTAAATAGTGTTAGGGACTCGGTCCAGGACTCGCTCGGATGAAGCTATACTCCTGAGTGTCGACATTAGGCCGTAAGACTGTGTGAAACCAACTTAACCGTTCCACTCACCCCCCAGTAGTGGTAGCAATAACGCGTTTTTCCTAACGATAAAAAAAAATTAGTAGAGTTCAAAATATTTTTATCTTGGTCATTCCGTATTATCCACAATCACCCTACGTTTTCCTACCATGATTCCATAATTGGCACATACGCACAATTTATTTCAAATAATTTAATATATTACAAAGTATTATTATTATTCAGTATTAGGTACATGTAAAAGCGCCCACAATTGAGCAAATAGTAAATTTCCATTTTGAACTGACCACGTGAAATGATATGTTAATCCAGATGATATACCTTGATTGTGAAACAGTAGAGAGCTCAAGTCCGGCGATCTGTATGCCCAAAAATTTTTTTTATAAAAAATATAAAATAGCAAGAGTGCCACATCTTGGTAAGTGATATAAGAAGCTATTGTTTTCCATCATGGTGGCCTAATGTGGGTTCCTGAACATCATAACTAACCTCCGAGATTTTTATAGAAAGCTCTCATGTTAGAGGACTTTTCTATTGCTTTAACAACGAGACGAGCTTGCCGTTCGCCTGATGGTAAACGATACGAACACCCATAAATAGTAACAACACCATCCAGCACCTTGAGTTACAAAGTACTGTGTGGCATCCCACTGCGCTCGTCATCCTGAGACATAAAATGTTAAGTCTCTTTATGTGCAGTAGTTACACTGGCTACAATTTCCTTTAAACCGAAACACAACAGTGTATTCTCAGTCCTGCATGGCGGTACAAATAAACATTGCGGTGGTACCCACCCAGACGGACTCTTACATATGGGAGACCTACCACCAGTAAGTTTGAGTTAGTCCTAGATTATTCGTCGTCGCAAGAGCAAACTGTATAGAGTCTGGAAGTGATCGTAAGAACTCTGTTGAATATTTATGCCTTTTTAACGACGAATTAAAGTCTATCTAAATATAATTCAATTATGGAATTTCGTAATAAACTAAGGATACATTTACAATAACAAGAAACACGCTCTCCTCGACTGCGCAGCATTGAGGTGTGTTATTGCTTAGTTTTTATATTAATAATATGTTAATAGCGGTGTCTGTCCGTTTGGTAGATAAGCTATACATAATCATTCGTTTGTACGAAATGAGAATATGAAAAAGTTCAAGGTCATTTTCAGAATATTTGCATTTTGCAACAACATCACCTAACCACAAAATGGCATGCCTAATACCTAACTATGAAAAATATTTTAAAACAGTTATGTGCGTGTGTTGCAGGAGAGCTTAATTAATAATTGTACAAAAAGGAAACGGAATGGAATGGATTGACGAGACGCATGCCCGCCGGTTCAAGCCCCAAGGGTACACACCTCTGACTATTCAAAGTTGTGTGAATTCTTTGAAAATTATCGCTTGCTTTAACGGCGAAGGAATACATCCTGGTTCGTGAGAAAACCTGAGAAGTTCTCTATAAGATTGTCGAATGGATGTGAAGTTTGCGAACCCGCACTAGTCCATCGTGGTGAAATAATGCCTAAAGCCAGCACTGGGACAGTATATAATACAGCCCTGGTATTATTTTATTTATTTTTAATGAATAGAAAACATTATACGCAATAAGGCCAATTTCATCGAGAGATCCGCAGATGTCAAAGTAACTTCAGTCAGCAGTCAGCGTGGAGGCATTGTTGTGGAGCCTCTATCAAGCAATTACGTCGTCCAATTTATGTGATTGGTCGTAGTTACGCCCACGTGACGCTTCTTGATCGTTAACCCATTAGACCTTAGTTAGGCTCCACCATCATGGCGTGATGAGTGGTGTGTATAAGTACTGTGCAGTGCTTTGCAATTATATGAACGAAAGACGTTGAATCCACGCGCGCCACAATTATACACCCTTGCCTAAAAACACATCGAGCCACGATTACCTAAAAAAAATATACTATTGCAGTATCATTCACTATTGTCAACATCAGAAGCTGTTATGCCACAATTTGCACGCGAATATTATACGCTTTGCGATCTCTGTAGTCGAAGATAAACATATTTAGGTCACAGGAAACCATTGAAACTAATCGGCGTTCTTCTAGTCGATCTTTTCAAATAACCTTCATCCCAAAATGGACTCTACTAGATTGAACAGTAAGATTATATTCAAATGAATTTTGTCTTTGGCAGATTTAAGAGCACTGGATGGTTAATTGGAAAATGATAGCTGGAGAACGCTAACCTGAGGCAGCCGTGAACCGACTCTCGATGTAATGTGTGGTATTGTGGCAGGAATCTTAAAAATGTGGATCACCTGGTGGATGCATCCATACAACTGATACAACGTAGTCTGATAGAGGAGTAATGCATTGCCGACCTTTATGAAATATATCGTTAATAGAGTTTGCACTCAAATGTTCACTTATATATATAGGCTCGCCCCCTATTACATCATGGGACGCAATATGCACGGCGGAAAGTGAGTGCGCCTCTACTTACCCCTTCGGGGATACAAGGCGTGAGATTGTGTGTACCTATGTAGTTTGCACTCAATCGGGTGAGCATAATTATGCCAATAATCAAGAGTTAGGCTTGTCGTTTGTCGACTTTACTACACAGTATTTTACTTACTATCACATAGACCGTAGCCACATTGGCCTTTGTCATGTCGGAAAAAAGGAATGTAGCGGGTGACGGCTCTATCTATAATTTTGACTACCCAACAGTGACCCGGGCCCTTCACCTTCAAGTAGTTATTTGACATTGAGTCTTACCCACTTAGACATAAAATGTAATATACCAAAGCTCGTAAAAAAGTTTAATGGGTTATCGTATGTTTTTTTTAATGTAATTAAAGTGCTGGCAGACTTGTTGAGGGCCCTTCACCGATGAGTTTGAAAAAGGCTTTGTTATACAAAAAGCGTTTTAGCACGCTTACCTATTCATAGATGTTATAGTTGTAGATATATAGACCACATGATTATAAAGGAAGCCATGTTATGTAATTTTATTGAAGTACCTATACTTAACTAAACTAAATTATACTTAACTAATTAAAATATGATTGTAAAAAAAATCGAACTAAGTATACATTAAAATTAATATCGAACGTATTAAAAAAAGTCATGAAAGACTTTTATATACCTGCATGATTGTTTTGTCCTTGTGCTTCTTGTTGGTAATCGCTCATCAAAAGAGGGTAATTTGTCTAATTTTTATATTTATTGTTTATTACCTTTGAAAGCAGATGAGCTAATATAAGGGCCACCTGATGTTAAGTGCTATATTTAAAAGAATCCTGAATTTGTCGCGCGTAGGTACTAGTTCATTACAAATCTTCTTAGATCTTCCTATCCTGCGAACACAACACGGTGGCGCGGCGTGGCGCGGCGTGACGTCTAACCCTCTTGTTTCATCTAAAAACGCGCCAAAACCTCTTACTGATTGACCACACCTTACGTTGATGGTATCAGATATGATTAGAAAGAAGAAAGAAAGAAAGAAAGCAGTTATTTGTTAATGAGACATGCCTTAATAGCCTAACGAGGCAAATCATTTAGACGCCATTTAAAAATGTGCAATGTTGTGTTTTAATGGCGTTTTGGTTCTTAATTTTTTATACATAGAATTACGTTCAGGTCTTTGAAGTTAAGGACTTTGGCGCTGAGAACAGCTGACTATAAACAGTCGCTAGCCAGGACTTTATATTGCAAACTGCATGGGAAACTGTATAGGTATATCTAAAGTCTATCCCTAAACATAGTACCTAATTACATTTCTGTCTGTCTGAGATTGCTTTCATTACGTTTGCACTACGCTAATATTTCACGTAGCTTGCTTTCCGATATTACTGGAAAGTTTATATATGAACGTACTTAAAAAATGAATTAAGAACACTGTTCTGTCCAGAGCCAAAACATAATATGTTTTGGCTGCAATGAAAGCACTCTCGCATGTATACGGTACCTAGTTTTCCGCCTGCAGGCTTTAATATCTAGACCATCCAATTTTAGCTCGAACCAATTAATTATTGATTTACGTCCCAGTTTGCAGCCTCCTGGTGTACACCGGACGCGGCCCTTAGCCCCCTTTAAAGTGTAACGACCTGATGCACCCATGACACGATTCAGTTCATATTTAGGCCGTTGGAAATAGCCCCAACCATTTTAAACTTAAAATATTATGAACGACTATTTCATCCCCGAATATCTGGAGAGTTCGAAGTCTGGTATTATTATAGTCTGGCAGAATGCTGAGCTTCGAACTGACTGCTCTAATACATACAACCCACGAATCGGCTCCAAGATCCCGTAATAGGTATTACAAGTCAAAACTAGAATTGACCCAAAACGACTTCGCTAATGGAACACCTGCACCACGTACGTTTTAATGACACGCATTTTATATCTCCGGAGTGCTAGATACTATTATAATGGCTGCAATTGAAACTATTAAACTGTACTCCTGATTTCGTTGCTATGATGATATCTACTGTCAAGTGTTATCATAGGATCCTTTGTATTGGTGGTGATCGATTCGATCTGATTGCAGGCGTTTCTTTCAAACAAACGCATTCAATTATATAGGTGGTAAGTGCCTGCCCGTAATCAGTATCTCTACGAGTCTACACTGCGAGCCTTTGAATTACAAAGCTCTCTGTACTGCACTGAGCTCATTATCTCCGTAGTTATGATTCATAATGGTCAACAATTACGCTGGGGCAATAACTTTAAACCAGAATAGTGCTTACATACTGTAAATGGTAAAACGTCTAAGAGCAATAGTAAATGGAGAGACTCTAGCGTTCGGAAACCTACCTTATAGGCATTTGAATATTATTATAACTTAAATGATTACAACAGGGAACCCAATTCTTATCTCATCGCATTATCATTGATATTTATTCATAGAGCAAGTTTAAATGTTAAAAACGTAGAATGTTTGAAACGATTCACAACGATATGCTAATGATTTTTGTAATTTGAAACTATGGTATAACGTTTATTTTTACATTTGTAAACCTTTAATGTTTTTAGTCACCGCACTAAATTAGCGCTATTGCTATTTTATAGGTAGGTACCTAATTAGTTTAAGTAAATACCTAATAATCGTAATCATGTTACCTCCGAGACATCCAGGCACGGCTACAGCAACACTGCAACTCCTCATTAACCAACACCAGGAGGTAACTAACATTTAAACTTCGAACAATTATGATGCCATATTTATACTGTTAACCCCTTGGCGATGAATTTCTACGTAAGTAGATAATAATATTATGTTAATAGGCAACATAATTTAGGTTACGTTAGGTATTTTACATAAAATACACAGAAACTATAATTCGTGAACATCTGTGAAGGTGTTTTACAATGGTTAAACGTTTAATAAAGAGAGATGGCGTGATCTTTTGGTGACGTCACAAGATAATTAACTTCGTTAATTTGAACTAATCTCCGTTTTACAAGAAAAGCATACGTCTTTCCTTGCAAAATCCCATATTATGCGATTGACGGCTAGTTTTCTCAAACTGTTAAAGTTACTGAGACATTTGTCAAAATTATGAAGTTCGTCTTTTGGCAATTTGCTAAGAGATTAGCAAAGTTCTTCTATCAATTAATTGCGCAAGAACTCTCAGGTGCATTTACACTAGCGGCATTATTTCAATAATTATATACGACACACACGACTTGTCGCAAGTCCTGCAGGTTTCAGTATTAGTAGCAGTCAGTTTGCCGTTTTTACGTAGCAACAATCGCTTGCGGAACAAATCTTGTGCAAGTTTTCTTGCTAATCTAAACTCCGCTTTTAATTTTCTATATCATCAGATTTGAATATTTTTACTGTTTAGGTCTTCACTTCCCTCCGCGCGCGCGCACTGTATGGTGACGTTCTTACGCACTGGTTAATTATATTGTGCTAATCGTGTTTGGAGTTGAACTATCGGTTCGTGGGTTGTTTCTGGTTGTGTGGTGTTGCTTTGTGTACTACGGTCCGTAAGTTTTTAAGTGTTTTATCACGGATTTTCGAAATAATTACCTAATTATTTCATCGGTAAGTGTTTTTATTTTTATTGTGAGGGTACTTGCCTGATCCGGCGGAAGATTAATTTAATTTATTTTCGATTTAATATAATATTTGAGTGCGTTAATTTTAAATAACCATGTCGGCTAATAACGACGACCCCCCTGACCGCGGTCCAAACCCTTTCCGTAAAAGCGGAATAGTACAGAGATCGCCTTCTTCTGCGAAACCGAAACGGCTATTTAGCGAAGTTTCGCCGTCATTAAACAATTCACCCGAACAATCTAAGCGTATACAGCGATCGGAATCAGATAATACGGTTTCGCCCGCGTCTGATAATAACAGAGGCGACGTTACGAGTGATAATTATTGCGATTTAGTATCTGAGGCCGCTAATTACCTGAGCAAAATTAACGAACTAGTCAATGATCAGGGTTCACGTATGAACGTCGCGAACAAATCGGCGATAATGGATTTTACTCAGCGTATCACAGCATTAATTTCGGTGTTGGCCTTAAAATCGTCTTGCAATGAAACCAAGTTGGCCAATACGCAACGGGAGTTGGAGGCCCTCAAACATTGTCCTCAAATTATTCCACCCAAAGAGGACAATAAAAGCGGCTATGCGAGCACAGTCAAGCTCCGTCTGCCAAAACAAGTCCCGGCAATGGAGCCTCGCGCCCCGCTTCCGTGCGTAGTGGCATATCCGACTAGCGAGCGATCAGCTGATCTTGCGTCATCGTCTGCCACGAAACAAGCGCTGTTTAAAGCAATTAAACCCAGCGACGACGGGTTTCAAATCGTAGGCGTTAAAAAAACCGCGAAAGCAGGCGTTGTACTTCGCGTCGCGAATGAAAATCAAATAAAAAAATTGCAGTCGGTTGAGGCAATCAAATCAGCGGGTCTACGTTTGGAAAAACCTAAAGGTCGTCGTCCGCGAATTTTGATTAAAGATGTGCCATCTTCAATGGACGATAAACCGTTTTTAACCGCTTTATATAGGCAAAATATAAAAGATGAGATGCCAATAAAGGAGGATGATTTCATCAAATCAGTTAAGATTGTTCGGAGACGTACCTTGGATCACGGGCGTAAATGGATAGGCGTAGAAATAGACACAGAAATACGCAAACATCTAGTTGCGACCAAAGATAAATTATTTATAGATTGGGCAACTTGTCGATTTATCGATGACGTCGAGATAGTCCGCTGCCTTAATTGCCAACAATACGGGCATGTGCATAAGTTCTGCACTATCAAGACACCAACTTGTGCCGTATGTGCCGAAGCGCATGAGACCAAGGTTTGCCCAAACAGAGAAAATCGTGATTTTAAGGCCGTATGCGCAACTTGCAAACGCTTTAAAAAACCTCACGACCATCGTTGTGGATCTCAGGATTGTCCATCGTATAAACACAAGTTAGAAACCCTCATTCTTTCAACTCATTATTAAATAAATTTAAAATGGATAACTTTACTATAGGACAGTTAAATCTCCATAATGATAGGGTGGCGACGTCGGAGCTAGATACGTTAGTCCGCGAATATAAACTCGACATTGTACTTGTACAGGAGCAATACCAACACGCTCAACTTCGTAGCAGGGTCGTACAGCTTGATAGCAACTCACGAGCTGGCATTTATATATCGAGTTCAAATTTTACTATCACCTCAGTGCGTAATCTTATGACGTCACACTGTGCAGTCGCGGAGGTTTCAAATCCGAGCTGTAAGGTTTATGTAGTGAGCTGTTATTTCCAATACTCAGACCCCGTAGGACCACACATTCATCATCTCCGCCATGTCTTACGGTCGCTTGCAGGCCGTAAAGTCATTATAGGCGCTGACGTTAACGCGTCATCTACTCTCTGGTATGGCAAATATCGTTCCACCGATACCGATCGGCGTTGCGCTGTCGAAGATTTTATCGCAGAGATGAATCTTATTATCCACAATACCCCCGAAGCACCACCAACGTACTGCAGCCCTACGGGCGAGTCTTCTATTGACGTCACACTTTCTAGTGGAGACGTTCGACTTGATAGATGGCGCGTCCTACCGGATGCGTCATGTAGTGACCATCGCCTGATTGTGTACGAATTCTTGCCTAGATTGACGCAAGGTATACATAACAACTTTGATTTTAGATATAAAACTAAAGGGGCAAACTGGGACTTTTTCAGCTCTTTATTTGCTAAACATGCCAAGGACTTCACTCGCAATGATCTGTCACCTGAAACGTGTGCCGAAATTATGTCGGACACTTTCACCTACTGTGCGGATGTTGCTATCGGCCGAGGTTCCATCACTAACACTCGTAGATGTGATTGGTGGAATGATTACCTAGTCCACCTACGGCGAACTTTTCGCAGGGCGCGCAGGAGATTTAATAAGCTTAAAAAGCGTCGTGACACTAGTGAAGTATTTACATCTGCTTTTAATGCACTTAAAATTGCCAGGTCACATTATAGAGCTGCAGTACAACAATCAAAATGTAATTTATTGCATAAAATTGCCGCGCGTTTGGATAAAGAGGGCCCGTGGTCTCCTTTATATCATGAGTTTAAAGCAAATAAGTCAATTCATCTGGCTTACATTGATAACATTAAAATTAATAATAGCTATACGACTGGTATTGAGGAGACCACGGAAGCTCTATTAAATTCTCTAATACCCGATGACACTGTTAACGACAGCGAGTATCACAATCAAATTAGAATGTGGGCCGCGGAAATTCCAAACTCTCCTGTCTCAAACCTCGTAACGTTTGATGAATTTATTAGCATCGTTAGATCTTTACCGCTAAACAAAGCCTCCGGTGAGGATAAAGTATCCAACAAGATGATTAAGGAAGCGTGTAAATCATCCGGTGAAGCGTTACTAACTGTCTTTAACCGATGTATTGCTGAAGGTATATTTCCGCGAATATGGCGTTCCGGTTTCATTCGAATAATACCTAAAAGTGGCGATAAGTCTCCCGAGGACCCCAAGTCATATAGACCTATAACGCTGTTACCGTCTCTAGGTAAACTTTTAGAACGTCTTATCGTCCCTCGTCTGTTACCGGGCGGACCAGTTTTCCACAAAAATCAATTCGGCTTTACAATAGGTAGGTCGACTACTGACGCGGCTATATCGGTTAGAAGAACGGTGAGTACTTCGGAACATAAATATGTACTCGGTATCTTCCTAGACATCTCTGGTGCCTTCGATAATGCTTGGTGGCCTATGATACTTCTCAAGTTAAAAATACGAGGTTGTTATAGGAATATATATTCCCTTATTTACACATACTTCTCGTACGGAACAACTAAACTGAAACTTGGCCACCACGCCGTGTCGAAGCCGCTGACGATGGGATGTCCACAAGGTTCGGTTGTAGGTCCTTATTTATGGAATTTGGGCTTCGATGATTTTCTTTCGATTCCTTTACCTGTGGGGTGCACTTTGACCGGATATGCGGATGACGGACTATTACTCATAGAGTCAAATAGTAGATCGGGGCTAGAAAGCTTGGCGGAGACGTCTTTACAATTAATATCTGAATGGGGTGTAAGAAACCGCCTTACCTTTGCACCGCAGAAAACGTTTCAATTGCTTTTAAAAGGAATATTAAAATCAACGCCACGAATTAAATTTAATAACGTCACTGTTAAGAGAAAAGAATCGGTTTGTTATTTAGGGTTAATCTTAGAGAGAAATTTTTCTTTTGTGGAACATATAAGAAACGTTGGAGAAAAATCCAAAAGGAACTTTTACGCTTTGACAAGAATATCGACTTCTACGTGGGGACTATCTTTCACTACACTCAAAGTCATTTATGGAGCGACTTACTTAGCATGTATTACATACGGATCACCTGTATGGGCCGATAGGGCTACTATCGGTGCTGTGCGCAGAAAACTGCTCCAGAGTCAACGTCTGGCGTTGATATTCTTGTGTAAGGCGTATAGAACTGTTAGTACGGAAGCTTTGCCTGTCCTTGCGGGCGTACTCCCAGTCGATTTGGAGGTACAGCGTCGTGCCGCTATGTATTACTCCACCAGAGAGGATATGGACAAACGGTTTCTTACGTCACGTGAGCTCTTAAGAACCAACAGATTATTTAAACCGCACACTGATGTACACAGTGAGCTTTTAAACGAATGGCAATATAGATGGGACGTATCCTCGAAAGGGCGTCATTTATATAAATACTTTCCATGCGTTCGCGATCGCCTAAATAAAACTTGGCTAGAAATTGATCATTGTGTATCGCAATTTCTTACCGGCCACGGTAATTTTAAGGGCAAACTATTTTCATTTAGGTTGGTTGACTCTCCTGTGTGCCCATGCTCTACACCTGGTTACGTGTATGAACAGTCTGCACATCACGTACTTTGGGAGTGTGGTCTTTGGCATGATGAGCGCAACATCATGCTGGATAGTATGCAAGTAACATCTGGGGTTGTATACTACATGGACCTTGTGGAGACTAGACGGAATTTCCGTGCTTTCCGGCGTTTTTGCCATACCTATTATTGGAATCAAATTTGACAGCTCATATGATAGGACCCTTTCATTGAATTTTGTCCGTGGTGCTTTACAACTGGCTTTTCTAGTTGTAAACGTCTCTAAACTTGAGGTTAGAATACCTCCTTAGTTCATTATTTTTGTCTGCCGCTTTGCTATGGAGGGAAGTGGACAATTAATATTTCCAACTCCTCCCTATCTTTCTTTTTGATTAATTTCGTTGCGGGTTACAGACATATTTATTAGTGTTCCCTGAGACTCGCCGAGCTTCACCGCTCGGTGTCATAAAATGCGTGCCACTGCTGATCCTGGCATACAGGAGTTGCAGTGGCGGGTGTGAGGGCGGGATAGTCTCTGTTTAGGTATTCTTTTTGATATTGTTCAATAGGTTACGATGACCTATTTTTCAATGTTACTGAATATTTCACTGTGCTTACTTTCACATGTTTATTAATGATAATTATTTTGTTAGTTTTTTGTATGAGATGTATGTATACGTATTTAGTATGTTTTTATATGAGATACTTATTTGCGTCTTGGAATATATGTTTTTAAGAAATAGCCAATTAAATGGACTATATTGTTAACATTGCAAGGTCTATCAAAACGGTTTTAATGTTTAATTTGCATTTATATTAGATATGAGATTTGGAATGTCCTTAAATATGAACAATGTTAAATAATGTCAAATAAAAAGTGTAAAGTAAATGTACAGTGCAATATACCTATGTATTTAATTTTACTTATATCTAAAAATTAGGATCTTACAGGTAACAGTAAGTTTACATAGAATAATTACAGAAAAAATTATGAATATCATAATTTTTAAGTCACAAAGAAACAAGTACCTATTGTTATTTAAAATTCCAGAATGTTCCTTAGGCCAAGCGCGCACGTTCGGTTTCCTAATTAGGTGTCTTGATCAGGAATTCAGATTCAGGAACGTGTGCGCGTTGTGGAACATTTTCTATGTAAGCGGAACATTCAGGTTCCCGAATCTGAATTCCTCATTAGGAAACCCAATTAGGAAACCGAACGTGTGCGGCAAGCGTAAATCGTAGGAAAATCACTCGGCTCGAATTCGAGCCCGCATATTCGCATCTCGCAGCAAATTATAATCTTTCACCGAGCGGTCGTTAATTATGAATCTTAATCCTAGAGTATTCACAAAACGGCAAATAAAATATATTTTGAACACTAGACAACTTCAATTTAATACCTAAAGATCATAATGAAATCCAATTCCAACCGGACCGAATCACAAGACAGTACTTTAACCACAAAACTATCAATTACCGAATAATACTCACAGTCTTGGCAACCAGTGGCGTGGTCTCCGTCGCCTTGCTCCCCGCCGCCCGCGTCTCTAGCCCGCTCTTAGACATGTTTCTACAACAATACAGGAGTTGAAGTAATCGAGATCAGCGCACAGTACCTCAGAAGAGTTACTCACAGTCAGCGTCAGTGAGCACATGCGACCACCAGCGGTTGAGCGATGGAACTGTGAAGTCGTACGCAGGGGACGAGCAAACTAGTCAGACGGGTCGCGCGCTGCGTCGGAGGGGTCCTATTCGGGCGTCGAGACTATGTTGAAAATAAAAAACCTTATGTAAAGCAGTACCTTCAATTTTTTCTAGACTTGTATAATATAATTCGTAACGTTGATATAACATACGACGTTAGAAGCATGAATAATATCTGAGATAAGATAAATTACCCACACATTCAAATTATTTTTTTGAAGTACCTATTCACTTATTACCAGAACCTACACAAGTTCTAACATTTACCAATGCCTGTTCGTTGGTCCAGGTAATTTGTAAAAATGGTTATAATAATAATAATAATAATAATACCAGCCCTGTATTAAATAGGTACTGTTCCACTGCTGGGCACGGGCCTCCTCTACTACTGAGGTTTGGTATTAGTCCACCACGCTGGTCTAGTGCGGGTTGGTTGACTTCACATACCTTCGAAATTCTTGTAAAGAGCTTCTTAGGTATGCAGGTTTCCTCACGATGTTTTCCTTCACCGGTAACGCGAACGATAATTATAATTGACTAGACTTCTGCTCGCGGCTCCGCCCGCATGAAAGAGATAAAAATATTTTCCCGGGATAAAAATTAGCCTATAGCACTCAGAAGTAAAGTAGCTTCCTATTAGTGAAAGAATTTTCAAAATCGGTTCAGTAGTTCCTGAGATTAACGCGTTCAAACAAACAAACTAACAAACAAACTCTTCAGCTTTATAATATTAGTATAGATAAACAAAACACAGGTAACTTTGAAAAGTCAGAGGTGTGTGTCTTGGTTTTTGAACCTCCCGACATTGTCTCGGCAGACCGTTCCATTCCCAACTAAGCTATCGTCCACTGTCCAGTCCACATGTCCACAGTCCATAAAAATGGTTAGTTATGATTTAATTCCATAAAACTTACATGACCATTTTTTCATTGTAATGCAATCAGCCCTGTATTTATATTCTGCCCACTGCTGAGCATGGGTCTCCTCTACAAGAAAGGAGTCCACCATGCTGGCCTATTACACCCCGCCGCAGCATAGAGCCTACGACTAACGAATTGAAGCTGACGTCCCCAGATAACTGGTTTTTTACACTATCACTGTACGAGATAATAGTACCGTCACAAGACACACAAGGTTGTTCACACATGTTCCATAATTTGAATTTACCTATTGTTATTTGCAATTTGTAATATAATATATATATTTAAAAAAAAATTATGTGACCCGTCACGGGACGCCTGGCAGATGTGAAACATCGACATTATTTTGTAAAAGTAATATGCAGGAAAGAACAGATTGTGATAGGAACTAATAGACCGTGGGCCAGGTCAAAATTTCGTCAGTTATTTCCTCTCAAACGATAATTGGTGAGACGCATCAGAGAAGTGTATCATAAAGCCTCGTGAACGTCAGCTGCGGCTCCGTGAGGGCCATGAGCGGTGGTAGCCTCCCAAACACGTAGAAAAAATATTTATTCAGTCATTTCCTCTCAACTAAAAACTATTTCAAATTGTAGCTAACCCGATACCTTGAAGAAAAAAAATAATCAGCTGACTGTAACTTGGGGCGTTATGCGTCAGCTGGTCAATCAAACATGTAAAAAAAAATTACAATTTCAGTGATTTCCTCTCAACTGAAAATTTACCTGATGAAAGCTTATACGCAACTATGAATAAGTATATATGTCAGCTGGCTGTATGCCGGGGCAAAAAACTTCAGCTGATGCCTTGAAAGTTATAACGTAAGTGTTAGGCGAGAGCTTCTATCACATATTTAAATGCATCAGCTGACAATGTTTCCCTCGACATACTGATAGCAGATTCTTTTTATTAATTACAACATTATAATAGCAATCTATACAATATATAAAATGCTTTATCCTGAATACTGACTGACGGTAAAACGCACAGCCTAAACCTCTGATCGTAGAGACCTAAAACTTGGAGGGTGTGTTCTTTGTATAACGTAGGCATGTGACAAAGGCGGTACCTGCAGTAGGTTGTGTTAGCCTGAAAAGTCTTCTGCTGACCATGTCATCATATTTCGGAGAGTATAATAAACAATAAATTGATAATCACTTATCTTAATATTTCTGCAGTTATTTAATTCTAAACGTAGGTATTAGTTGTAAAGTATTTATTCATTTCATCGGAAAACTCATATCGGAGCGTGAAGTGGAAAAATTTAAAATGCCTCATTTTTTCCCAGATGAAAATTTATAAGCTGACTAGCTTTTGCCCGCGGCCTCGACCGCATGAAAGAGTTTTTCCTGGATAAAACTTCCTCCTCTACATTTTCCCGGGATAAGAAGTAGCCTAAAACCTTCCAGTTTCCCAGGTGCTCGCATTATCTTGATATCAAATTTCATGGAAATCCGTTTGGTAGTTTTTGAGTTTATCGCGTATAACCCTTTTTACCCCATTAGGGGTTGAATTTCGCAAAATCTCGTATTAGTGAGTTCCTACGTCCTAAAAGAAACCTCCACAAAATTTGAGACTCCTAGCACGTGTAGTTTCTCAGATTTTGTGATGAGTGAGTACCGAAATGACTTTTCGCTTTTATACATATATATTAGGGGATGAATTTCAATAAAACACGAAACACGTCTTCCATCAATTATCTTAAAAAAATATTTGAAGTAGATTGGATTGACTGCCTCGGCAGCGTAATTGTATTACGGTACGACTGCAATGCTGAGGTCTCGGGTTCGATGCCCGGGTTGGGCACACTGGTATTGGATTTATCTACACAGTATCAGCCCGGAGTCTGGAAATTGTGCCCAATATGGTGAAAGGCTCGCCCCCTATTACACCATGGGACGGCAAACACCATACGCATGGCAAAAAGTGGGTGCACTAGTTGTGCCTCTGCCTACCCCTTCAGGGATAAAAAGCGTGAGTGCGTATGTATGTATGAAGAAGATTGAACCAAGGAATCACATTGTCCCATACAATCTGGCCCCCCTTTTTTTAATCCCCTTAGGGGTAGGATTTCGGAAAATCCATTCTTATCGCATGCCTACGTCATACAAAGAACACACCCTTCAAGTTTCAGGTCTCTACGATCAGAGATTTAGGCTGTGTGTTTTACCTACCGTCAGTCAGTCATTCAGGACAAAGCATTTTATATGTATAGATTGCTATTATAATGCTGTAATTAATAAAAAGAATCTGCTATCAGTAAGTCGAGGGAAACATTGTCAACTGATGCATTTAAATATGTAATAGAAGCTCTCGCCTAACACCTATGTTATAACTTTCAACGCATCAGCTGAAGGTTTTTGCCCCGGCATACAGCCAGCTGACATAGAATCTTAGCTAGTTATTTCAATATATTACTAAAGATCGTAAATTATAAATATCAATAATGAATGTTTCACTATAAATTCCACTATAATTAGAAAAATTAATTAATTTTGCGTATGGCGGAAATCGGTTCTACGTGCGGCTATAGATGTTTTACATCAACAAGATGACAAAAAAATACCCACGCTGAGTTTCTTGGTGCTTCTTCTCAGGTCAGTGGGATTTTCCGAAGTACTGGTAGAGTCTTATAGTCAAAAAATTTTTTAAAATGACGTGTAAAAGTGCCCCTTTGAAAACAAAGTTGCGACCAATCGACCCTGGATATCATCCTAGGGCTGCCGATGACAATTACTTGTGTTTTCGATGGATTTACTAACAAGCCATTTTAATAATTTAAATTTTTTTTTTTAATGTAACCTTTTTAAAAACCGACGGGCCTGGCTCGTGGCTCGTCAGTGATGTAATTTTTACTCGGCTCGTCATACAAAACAATGCGTCGAAAGCCGCCGCGCTACCCCTGCAGTTTGCAGCGACAGGTTCCCAATGCATTATAATCAAAGTCCAAAGACATTCAACAGTACAGTTTGATTATAATAATCTTTGGGTACCTAATAACTTTTGGATTCAAAGTTTGGTCCTGTATCAAAGATGAAAGAACATTATAATTTTCCGTAGTATTATAATGCTCTTTGGTTATTACTACTCATAGAATAATAACGCCTTACTACTTTTTAAACTTTAATGTCTCTGTTACCAACCAATTTTTTCAAACAACCGTTATTTACGGGAAGCAAGCGGCGTGGCCGCCAAAGCAACAATCAAAGTTTATATTTTGGAACATCTAGCGCATTTTTTATCTAAAATAATTTGATTTACAATATAACATTTCGAATTGGATTAAACGTTCATGCTTCTAATATTATAAGGAATTAAAAATATTTTAGACAATTGCTGGCTCTTTGTCGCGCTCGTCTGGTGTAAATTTTCTATGTGAAACGGAACGCAAATGCCATCGCCATTCGCCATAGACAAGATAACGCGAATTAAGTTACGTTGGACAATACCGGGTAGTACTATCGTTCCAGTGTATGCGTACTTAATTTGGTCATATCATACATTAGTAATGCAATCTGTCAAATAGTACTTGTGGTAGAAGTCTGCGTGATTGTGAAAAATACAATTAGAATTTTTCCTATTTGGCGTTCAATTTTATCTAAAATAGTGTTTTGAAGTGTCGCATGCGATTTATGGTAGTCGTTCGTGGATTTTAAAGCCGATTTCCGGCCATTTCCACCGTTTTAAGGTACAAGATTTGAGCTAACTTAAACCTACCGTCTTTATCCCATAAAAAATAAGAAGTAAATACTTTTACCGTGATAAGAGGCTTTAAATTGTGGCGGCGTCGGCCTAACTATAAAAGGATATTATTACGAATACAATTGAGTAAGTTGTGACTTTCAATTTAGGAAAAATGGTTGTTTATGTTAGTACCTTTATTCGAATAGTTTTTGGTGTTTATCATCCAATTGGAGGTATTCGGGAGAGTAATTTAGCAGCTCTCCCCAAGTTGACAATATTTTTTTTTTTCAATCCGCGATTATTGCTCAGTGACGTCTACTTACAAGACGTCTATTATAGTTTCACGTCAGTGCGTGATTCAATAATCGCGATAACTACCCACGAAGGTCTGTGCCCAGTCTACTACAGTTTTTATCATTCAAGTACAAAGTGGATTTCTCAGTGATTCACAAAGAACATGTTCAAAAACGGGCTTAAAATTCTAACCAAGATGCTTTATATATATTTGGATAGTACACCCTTAATCATGGCCTTTGTAATAAATTGTATAATTTTAAAGTCCTTTAATTATGAGGCATATGTAATTTTATTTTGCTTGACTCGTCAAGCCCCGCGACGGACGCTGGCGTCCATATATATAGGGTTTCCCCACATATCTATATAAGTGGGGCTTGACGGGTTAAAAACTACACTTATATTGAATCTTATAAAATAAGTTAGCTATAAATAAAATAAAATTCATATTAAGTTTGAGCCTGGTTACATTTGGAGGCTCAGCAGAACCAGAACCTATACAAAAAGCGGACATCTTCTTTAATCATGTATCTATGTCATAGTAAATATCCACACAGTATTTCTTAGAAGGTGCTTAGACCCAAATCAGACATTGTAATTTTCATCAACATAAACAATAAGCTGTGTGAATACTGGGTATAATACTGGTATTTACTGGGTATAGTACATTATACATGTATAGGTTTACCTTTTGTCAGTTAATAGCAGTAATAAGTTAACTGACAAAGGTTTTTAGACTAAAGGGTAACAGGTAACATGGTAACAATTGATTAGTCTTGAGACTGCACTAAAGAATTGGTCGCTTCACATGATTTTTTATTTATTTGCAAAAGCTTTATTAATTTATGTTTAAAATAATTAGGTAAGCATACGTTTTTAATTACCAACATGACTTGATAATATGTTCACAGTAAAGATTGACTTTAATGTTGCTACTGCTAGCCTTTTTGGAAAGAACATATTTACTAACACTTTGCACTTTTTGCTACAATGGCTTTTTATTTTACTAAATATTATAAAATATATTGACTGTCCTTTAAGGTAATTGGCCTTGAAGCACAATAATAGCAGCCCTGTATTATATACTGCCCACTGCTGAGCATGGGCCTCCTCTACTGAGAGGGTTTTAGGCCTTAGTCTATCACGTTGCCCTAGTGCAGATTACCAATCAGAGACTTCACATACTCTTGAAATTCTTATGGAGAACTCTCAGGTATGTAGGTTTCCTTACGATGTTTTCCTTCACTGTTAAAGCGAACGATAATTGATAAACAATACACACATAACTTCGAAAAGTCAGAGGTGTGTGACTTGGGTTTCGAACCTCCGGACACTGTCTCGGCAGACCATTCTATTCCCGACTAGGCTATTGTCACTTAATATTATAAAACATGAATTCTAAAGTATTAAGTTTATATATTATGCAGTAGTTTTAAAGGTTATTTTTGTTTATGGCATTGAATGACGAGATAAGCATACCATTCGCCTGATGGTAAACGATACGACCCTCCATAAACAGCAGCAACAGCATAAAGCGCCTTGAGCTACAAAGTACCATGTGGCATTCCACTGCGCTCATCAGCCTGAGATATAAAATCGACGGCCCCTACGTATAAAAAGACATGTCGAAAATGGCATTTTTTTTTTATTGCATTTTATGCTTATATTTATCAATATGCATGTACCAATTTAATATTTTTTTAATTATTCAATTATTTCACGAGATACGTGAAGCGTATATGGTAATAAATCCGACACATTTCACGGAACGTGTAGTATACACGGACAAGTCGTACTTAACGCGAAATACCATGTTTGAAAAGATAGTTGTCCGTTTACAATGTCACGGTTTTTCGACGCAGGAGTAAAGGAAGCGACATGTTTTGTGTAAGATGAAACTATAGCAAGACGCGGTGCAAACGAAGTGATAAGTTGTTTATATTTTTTTTTTATTAAAAATAGGATTTAAGGATGGTATAGTAGATTTCCGTTTTTGGTCTGATAATTGCGCAGGACAAAACCGTAACCGGATTGTTTTTTTTATGTACATGTGGGCTTGCAAAACATTTAATATTAAAATATGCCACCAGTTTCTTGAAAAAGGACGTACACAAAATGAAGCAGACAGTGGCCATACTTTGATTGAAAAAGCAATTAAAAATAAGCTTATATTTTATATCCCAGACAAGTGGTACACCTTAGTAAGATGGGCTAAACAAAACAATCCTCCATACAAGGTTGTAGAAGTTAATCAGGACCTAGTGCTAGATTTCAAAGCTTGGTTACACACAAAAACCTGGTTTAAAGATGCCAATGGTAATAAAATAAATTGGAATAAGATTCGAGAAGTAAAAATTCTAGCAAATGAACCTGATAAATTGCTTTTTAAATATGATTTCTATGAAGAATTAAGTTAACTTGATAATGCCAAAAATATAAAATTACAAGAGGAAGAAATAGAGTAGAGCAAGAAATAACGTTTCAACCTTTGTATAGAGAACCAATCCATTTATCAGATTTAAAACATAAAGATTTAATTAATTTGTGAGACACAATGATAATACCTCAGAAATATCATAACTTATTTAAAAATATTAGTCACAGCAATAATGTTATGTTGATGATGAAGACTGATTTCAATATATTTTATATAATTACACTATTTTTTATATAATTAATAACTGATCATTGTATTGATCCTGATCCTTGATTGATTTAAGTTTCTTTTTCTGGTCTCATATCTATGAGACTGCTAAAAGTAAAATTGAGAGCTTTTTTTAACACGCTTTTGTTATTTATATTGATTATTAAAAATGTTTATTTGTTTGTTGATTGGTTTGAATAGAAATCACTAAACAGTATTAAACAAAGTCGCTTGCTGCTGTCTGTCCCTATGTATGCTTAGATCTTTAGAACTACACAACGGATTTTGAAGCGGTTTTTTTTTAATAGATAGAGTGATTCAAGAGGAAAGTTTATGTTATGTATTATTTATCCCGGGGAAATATAAGGCGGGACTTTTGTCCCGGAAAAAACTCATTCAAGCGGGCGAATCCGAGAGCAGAAGTCTTGTATAATTATAATTAGCATATTCCCTAGTTTTCCGAGTAACAGTAATAGTTTATTGAAAGTGAATTATAGTACCAAATAATCTAGATTACGTCTATAAATATAACACTTTATTGAGTGTACCTACTGTGTTTTTAGAATATGAATACCTTAAGTATAAACCATTATTACCACATTATCATTCTAAAGAGATAATATTCTAAATTTTGTTTTGTAACTCATAATATTTGTTATACATAATATATGTATATATAATTAATTAATTAAATATAATATTAAAAAATATATTTTGTTTTCTAGCTTCATATTTCATTTATTTTTTAAACCACTTGTCTTTAGATACCAACAGTAAAGATGAAATACTTACCACGTAGAAAGGGTTATGTAACATTATTTTAATTATTTATCTTCTTCTGTAAATAAATTCCAACAAAATATTGCAATTTCTTACCTAGTTATTTGGTACAACGTAAATAATACATAACATTTTAAACATTTGTTAGAAATGAAGTATATTTAGTTTTCCACGTACAAACGGACATATCAGACTTATCTCTCATGACGTATTCCTAAAAATTATTGTAGAAACGGTCAGCTATCAAGTTTTCCATGAAAATTCACATGTAAATTTTTTTCAATACTGCCAATAGAAGCTATAATAATTATATACTTAAATTCAAAAGTCATATCAGAGAAAAATATAACGATTTTTTTTGAATCTTTAATTGAACCTTTAAATCGCTCTCCTGTAAACCATTGATTTAGACATGTCGCGGTATACGTAGGGACCGTCGAAATGTTAAGTCCCATTATGTTCAATAGTTACACTGGCTACAATTTCTATTAAATCGAAACATAATAGTGCATGCGCACTGCTTCTTGACAGTAGAAATAGACATTGTGGTGGTACCCACTCAGACAGGCTTGCATATGAGAAACCAGTGAAACACAAACTGTTGTAACTCAGTTACAAAACTTTTGTAACTCATTGCTGCAAGTATACTATAAATGTTTTCAGAATTAATAAGGAAGAATGCTGCTCTAGAAAAAAGTGCAGTGTTGGTTATAATGTTCATTATGAAAAGGCTCAACTGATAAGTTAAATTTTATACAAACCATTCATTTGCAATTTTTTAGCCGACCATTTCTATAGTTTCATAATTTTCATAAACCATATTTCAGATAGATACATTACTGTAACACTATACAGATCATAATTAAACTGTTTGATTTATGGAATTCCACTTAACTGACATAATATTACATATAATAATTAGCATTACCATGCTAGATCTGTGACACTTCGACATTTCAAATGACATCCATATAAATGCTCAATAATTCATTCAACACACTCTTTATTTTACAAATAACTTAAATTATTCTATATGGCTGTGCTCTACTTCTCTTAATTGTACAAGGTTTGACTCCTCAGGCCCCCCGCTATGAATGCTGGCGTCTGAGTATATAGTGTTTCCCCATACATCTATATATAAGCGAGGATTGACGGATTAATTTAGAACAAATTTCTTATTGTGATCTATAATGCACAATGCTCACCTATGTTAATTTTGCTCCAAAGCATTACACTTGGAATATATTATATAAATTTTGTCAACCATCTCATTCCCTTATCAGTAGTAAATTACATATATTTATAGCTGTGCTAGTTTCAATACACTACATGCAAGTCTCATGCAATGGCACATTCATTTAAAAATTATTGGTTCATGCAAATGTTTTATTTACTCTAATTTAAGGCTGCTCAACCTCAGGCCAGTGGGCCATAATGTAGCCTGTGGAGGAAGTTATATACCCTGTGCAAACAATTTAAAAATCCCTTAAGAGTTGAAATAGTTTTGCTTGATGTAGAAAAAACGAGTGGCATGACTACCAAACCATTTTCCCCTTTTCTTAATATTGGATTTTCATTGGTTAATAGAAAGGTCAGTGGCCCGTGAAAAAAATCTGAATTGACCGTTTGGCCTGCCTGTAAAAAATGTTGTACAGATCTGCTTTAATTAATTTGACATACTTATGTAACACTAGCAGTGCTCGTGGCTCCGCCCTCGTGAAAAAGTTTTTCCGGGATAAAAGTAGCCTATAGCACTCAGGAGTTATGTAGCTTCCTATTAGTGAAAGAATTTTCAAAATCGGTTCAATAGTTCCTGAGATTAGCGCGTTCAAACAAACAAACAAATTCTTCAGCTTTATAATATTACTATAGATAAAACCTATGCAAGCAGCAGAGGTAAAAATAGGCAGTAACAATATAGTTTCCAGATTACCTTAATACTGTATTTCCAGGTGTGGGTGCAATAGTGGGTATGAAAACATAATGTTGATCTCATATTTCAGTGTAGGAATTAAATGGTGATCATGTATTTAAACCACCCAAACGAAATTGTTAGATCTGCTCCTACTGGCATTTTTTTTATTCTTTCTTTAATAAGCACTGGCAGTGAAAATATTGTGTAATTTAATACAAACCTTGTGGGCTCCTACAAATACAGATCTTTTTTGCCTGCATTAATATACAGTGATTGATTCTGCCAAGTGACATTGAGTCTTGTTGCTATAATATTAGGTATTTACCTATGAAATGAAATTGCTGTTTAGTATACAGAAAGTTAGTCATCTTTTTAAATATGCACCCATGCTGTTGATGCTTCTCTGCCACTGCAGTGATAATTTTCAATGCCCTTCTTGAAGAAGTCAGGTGTAGGGAGCCAACAAACTCTTCAAAGGCATTTTGTACTAAAAACCTAATAGTAAGCCACTTTTTAAGCATTGTGGTTACTGTTTTAGTTTTTATCTCTTACCAGTCGACATTTCCTTATGGCGTCACTTCACTTAACATCAGGTGCAGTGATGCCGTTATGCTATGCTTTCAATTAAAAAACAAGAAAATCCTTCCGATACCCTCCTTAGTACTTAAGAACTCATATCTTTTAAAAAAAATATTTATTATTATAGAATTATCGTACTTATAATTCTTCTTTGTCGGTATCACTCTTGACAGAGTGGTCGTGGTCATCACTTCAGGTGTTGGTGGTAAGCTTCACAACACCCCGCCACTCTTCTCTGATGGTCGCCTTCCTCGTGCATCCATATAGTGATGATGAGCCATTCACTGCCGCTTTAATGCGTACTTATAATAATATTGTATTAAATTGCCCAATATTAACTGTGTTGATTAATGATTTGGGAATTGGCATATTAATGAGTCAGTCAGTAAACCAGGCAACAATGATTGGTCACTGGCATATCAGTTTGTAATAGCCTGTAGCAGGTCATCAAAATCTATCCTTTTGACTCATTGGGATTTTATGAATGCATATAAAGGGCAATTAGGGACAAGGTCATTAAGGAATAACAAATTAAAATCATATATGTATAAGGAAAAATTTAATAAAACATATTAGAACACTTTATTTTAAATTATGCAGTTTGCTTCCACCAACTAATGGTTAACCAAATACATCTATATCAATGTTATAAAGAGGCAAGATTTGATTGTTTCTTTGTATTGAATAGGTTATAGGTTCCGATACTACTAGCCCGATTTGAAATTTTTTTTCACTAATATAAAGCCTCATTATTAACAAGTAACATATTATGCTACTTTCATCCCAGGGAAATATAAAGCATGACTTTTATCCCGGAAAAACTCATTCACGCGGGCGGCGCCGCGCGTCAAAAGTCTAGTTAATTATAATTAGAAAGCTGGTCTGTATGAAATTGCACATATATGTATATCTTCTCTAATCAATTATACAGGATACTGATGACAGGGTTGGTTAAAACAATAATTGCTGTATATTATCAAACACACAAGTGTCCTTCAAATATCTTTTAGTCGCTATACAATCAACACCAAATCAATTATATCAATTGAATCAAAGCCAATCTAGCAGCTGAAAATGAATATAGCCAATTTGTTTATTGTGTGCCTTGTTTTACATTGTTGCAATGCGAATACATGCTAGTGTCGATAGTGTATTGTTATCTGTATGAGCTTCAGCGAGTGCCGAGCCCAGCTTCGTGATAACTTTGTGATAACAAAGCTCTTTGTTTCAGAAGTGACGATGCAAAATGGACGCTAACATCTTTGTCACTCTTGAGGTAATTTACTTACATAAATTTCGAATGTTGTATTTGTTGTTTGAAAATGTTTTACAGATATTTTCAAATATTTAGTAATAGTTAGAAGTCATTTATTTTATACATTTCTAACCATTTTTTTAAATTTATTAAATTAATGCGTGAAGACGTGAAGAAGACTTTAATGTATAATATTATGGTTTAAACATAGATGGATTTTTTAATAATGTGCGATTTTTATTAACTCTGTGTCATTAACATGTCATGATCCTAGAATTTAGACAACTGACTAAATCCTGAAAACCTTCAAACATCCTTAATTTCTCCTAGTTTATAGTGCAGTGCTGTCTACGAGCAAAAATGGTTTTGTCGATGTATTAATTTTATCACTGGAACGTAACAGGTAAACTCGAAATAGCTCACGCGTAGTCAATGACAACGTAAGCTCATATTTTGTGATTGATTAAAATCAATGACGTAAACATAGGGTGGGGTGCGGGGGACGGCGCGGCGCGGCGGTCTCCCATCGACACATTAGCGGTGAGCACGGTACCTTGCTCATGTACCTATGTACGTCAGGATACGTAGATACTCGCTTAGCATCCGACTTTCGTCCGGATAAATCTAATGCTACCGTAAACGAACCAAGTGCATCGTCGCGTGGCACTTATGAACACCAGCCTTCCTTACGACTTTTAATTCGGATGACAAAAGTCGTGCCGTATATCGATAGCGGATTAAAATGTGGCGTAGGAATACTAGATGTGTTAAAGGGTCGAACATCGCGTGGCAGCTCTATATCGGTATGAAACTATAAAATCATAATTTCACAAGGTATATTTTCTTTGGGTGAGGTCTTCCTAGTCGTCGATCTCAAGGACACTAAGCGAGCAGAGCTCTAAGTTTCTGTCCAATGACTGATGAATTATATAAGGGGTCGTAGCCAACATGCTATTCTACAAGCGTTAACGCCAATAAAATATAAACTAATGTATGCGAAAGACATATCCGATCGATAATAGTAATATATTCTCTTACCATAGGGGATATATCTTCCACTGGCGGGGATCACTATATTTTTTTTCCTATCACAGGACTATTCTAGGTCTTGGTCGCATACTATTCTCAGCAGCGTGACTCTAATAAAAAAGTGTTCATACGTGTTTGCATCGTTGCTTTTATGTGACATAGAGTAAAAATATGTCATTATGCTGAAATGATGTAAATGACACAGTACAAGGTCTAGAACTCTTTAAAAAGAGGAGACGTCAGCTCTGCCAACGTCACAGGGTTCCACCACACCGTCATCATCCATGATGTGAGAGTAAAACCCCAACTTGTCCATCATCTTTTATTTCTGAATACTCCAAACTTATTTCCGGAGCTCCGCACAGTTGAAAGGCTCACAAGAGACTGACTACTTCAAATGCGAGGTGCCCTATTTATACCAACGATTTGACATCTCGACTGGTTTTTGCACGATTATTTTTTCAAAATACCCGCCGTTCCGACAAGGCCATTCTGATAGGCGATGCGTGCTCTGCACCAGCCTGACGATTGTTTCTCTTAAAAAGGCTCGTCGTCAACTCGTGGAAAGGCTCGTAGACAACTCGTGGAAAGGCTCGTCGACAACTCGTGGAAAGGCTCGTCGACAACTCGTGGAAAGGTTCGTCGACAACTCGTGGAAATGCTCATCGACAACTCGTGGAAAGCCTCGTCGACAACTCGTGGAAAGCCTCGTGGAATGTCTCGTGGAAAGCCTCGTAGGATCCCCGAGGAAAAACTTACGGGAACCCCGAGGAAAGCCCCGCGGGAACCCACGTGGATCCCCACAAAATCCTTGAGGAAACCTCGTAGAAACCTGCAATAAAAAAATAACACAGCAGCATCACATAGCTCGGCTCATTCTGACCAAAGATCAGGACCAAACCTTTCAACCAAGGAGACATTTTCCTTAAAAATTTAGGTATAGCCCTTGATCAGTAGTTTGTGTCAAGCTAGTCCCGATTGAAAGGATGTTCCCGATCTGAGTTAAAAATAAGCAACCTGCGTTGCTTATAGTTTGTTAGCATATGGTTATTGTTGCTGCAACAGCTCACAAAGATATCTTAAGTGTACTGCCTTATTAATTTAGAATCTGTGGTGTGTACGTGTCTACCCATAGTTTCACAAGGCGTCCCTACGGTATCTCAGGGTTCGCTTATGGATGCATCAAGGATCCGTGGTTAGCTCAAGGGTAACACATGGGTTAGCTCAGAGGTACCACTCTCCAGACATTATATTCTTGTTTATTATTTTTTTTTTTATTATAGTTGAAGATGTCGTGAAAAATAATGAATTTTGACTCACCGGTTTTAATCCGATGACGCGTGTTCGTCGTTGTGAATTATCTGGACTGGCTGACCAGTTTCGCAGGTTCTCGTAGGGTCTCGGAGGTTCTTGGGGATCATTGTAAGTGGCACAGGCCAATCCCACTTCTGATGACTGGGAGAAGGTCTAGAACTCTTTAACAAGAGGTGACGTCAGCTCTGCCGACAAGGCTGAAAGGCTCACAAGAGACTGACTACTTAATTTTTTGTCCCTGACTCTAATTACTCTTTCTAGCCTGACGAGGGTCGGCTTATGAAAGAACACCGGTCTTTTGGGTGAGTGCAGAAGGCGCTCGCAACCCTTAACTACTTCAAATGCGAGGCGCCCTATTTATACCAACGATTTGACATCTCGACTGGTTTTTGCACGATTATTATTTCAAAATACCCGCCGTTCCGACATACATAATTTTTATTTGATTAAAAATAATATCTTTATACATAGTATACCTATACTTTTTAAAACTTGCCCATTAAGTTTTTGACAAATATTATTCCTGCTAAGCGAAATGTTTTCGATTGCCCCGGAAACATGAAACCATGAAGCACTGGACACCTTAACAAAAGTAATGTCTGAACTAATAAAGTATATCATGGCTATTTAAAACACTCATAAAATGATATAGGTTCTGTCCAACGCAATGAAACACTTATAAGTAAAATTAAGCGAATTAAATCACTACCCATCTAGACGTACGTATATGAAGATTAGGCCTTTGTGGCATCATTACGTGTCGTCGACGAGATGTTCTTTGTCGGTCGTCCGCGGCGAGGGGTCGTCGCCTCGCTAAACGTAAGTTATTTCATACTAGCGTTTATATTCCAGGGACATTAATCACCAGAGCGGATCATCATGAACTCAGAGGAAACGGACTCCGTCAATACCATCCCCATGGATGGACACCCAGAAGATACCTCAGGTAAGTGACGAGTCTTTATTTTGGAAATGTGATTGCACGGGATCTGACTGAAATAGTGTAATCCTAATAAACTCATTTGCAAAAAAAACGGGCACCTAAGCAATGAACCATTTCAAATGTTAGTATTGGTTTGTTTGATAATTATAGGTAGTTTTACTTTCACAATTTTGTAAATTAATAAGCAAATAATCGTTTTCGTCAGTATTATAAAATTTTGATAAAATTTATGGGTTTTAAGGCTAAAGTTCACTAGTAGTGTATGCTCGCTAGTAGTGCATATGCTCGTGAAGTAAAACTTAACCAAGATTTTTGTTTGTTTTTTCTTTAATAAAGTAAAAGCAGATAAATGTTTAGTATCGAGTGTGACCCCCTCTAGCTGAAATCACAGCTTGAATTCGTCTGGGTATGCTAATGAGGATATCCCGGATACTTGCTTGCGGAATACGTTCCCACTCCGCGGTAATCACATTCTTTAGCTCTCTGATGGTTTGCGGAGCCGGTTGTACTGATCTCACGCGTCGTTTCAGAACGTCCCAGACATGCTCTATAGGATTGAGGTCGGGACTTCGAGCTGGCCAATCCAAACGACGACTGCCGACCTCTTGCACGTACGCTTCCACATCGCCAGACCGGTGGGCGCGAGCGTTGTCGTCCATAAAAATTGAGTCCTCGCCTAAAGCGGCCAATGCGGGTTGTGCATGAGGAATAAGAACTTCCGTTATGTATCGATGTCCAGTCAGTGAGCCGTTTACAATGAAGACTAACTCTGTACGATCCATTGAATTTATTCCTGCCCAAAACATAATAGAGCCCCCATCATAAGGTGTGATTTCTTCAAAACAAGCCTCTGCAAAGCGTTCTCCTCGTCTTCGTAGCACTCGCCGACGTCGATCTTCACCGAACAGAGATATCCTGGCTTCATCGGAGAACAATACCCTATTCCAGTCTTCTTGAGTCCATGACTCACAATTTCGAGCAAACCTAAGCCTGGCAACTCTGTGCTCACGGAGTAACTTAGGGCCGCGGGCCGGGCGATGACTGCGTATATTGGCCGCGAGCAGCCTCTTCCTGACCGTCCATAGACTAATATGCACATTTCTTACTTCTTCGAGGTTGTTCTTAAGGTCCACATACGAAGACTTGCGATTTCTCAATGCGTGACTCACAAGAAAACGATCATCCCGTGGTTGGGTACATGGTTTTCTTCCAGAACCAGGCCTTCTCTCGACGGAACCGGTGTCTTGATACCGCTGCCAGGTCCTTTGAACCGTCGAGCGACTCACACTTAGCCTCTGAGCCACGAAGCATTGGCTGCAGCCCTCTTCGAGCAGCGCAATAATTTTGGTAGCTTTTACCACTTTCTCTAACATTATTGAGACAGCTAAACAGCAATAAATGAAGCTTTGACAATTAAGAATATGAAATAAATTCATAAAAATTGACTAAAGTTATGAAAACCGATATCATCTTTTGGAACTTCGCACCAAAAATGTAGGATAAAAAGTGGTTTTCTGTAAAAACGAGCATCAAACGAAATTTTTAATTTAGAACGTACTGTTTTAAACACCACGGCATTTTTAAAACCGGCCAGTAACATGTACAAATGATTGAAATCATTTTGGCACCGTATTTTTTTAAAAAAGAATTAAAATCCAAACCGCCCGTTTTTTTTTGCAAATGAGTGTATAATGTTGACGATATTACATCCGACTTGACGCACACGTACCCGTTGAATCTACTCTATGAGCCATTATGGAGTGATGTCGCTTGTCGGTAATTATATTTAACAGGTAAGTATTATTTTAGACGAGCATTATGGTAATTTTATCTTATTGACACTGATGGGTCAAGCGACTAACTTGTCTTGTTATTAAGTTACTCAATGGAATTATAATCATTGTCTGTACAGCCACAGGCACAGAAGAGGCTCCATCATCGATGGTGTCGAGCGAGGCGGAGTCTGAGGGCAGCATGCTGTCGGAGCCTCCGCGACACGACTCCGACACGCTTGTGAGCCACAGCGACGGCGGCTCCGAGTCGCACACCATGCAGGACAAGCCCACCGCGCCCGCCAGCGACTACCGCGTCGGGAACTCCATGGCATCTTTCGTATCCACTAGAGGTAACTTTTAATTAGAACCCTCGTAAAAACGCACAAATGTGCATTTTTACGAGGAAACCTTACCTTTCTAAATAGAAAGGTGTGAAAAAGTTTTCTCGTGTTAAAATATTGGGGAAAATCACTGAAAGCTCTTCTCCCGAGCAAATCTCACGCATGCTTAATGGAATTGTTATCGGTGAACTGAGCAAGCCACTCTAATACGGTGATATGTACTCGCGGAACACATTCATCACCAGTTAAGCGGTGTGTACATATGCATAATCATACATGAACATGCCATTTTGGCCGTGTTGCTGTCGACGAGGGATGACCATAGGGTCAACAATCTCTTCACGGTATTTCACCACATTTAAATTGCCTCGTATCGAAACAAGATAATAATATACGTTCTTCCACCTAGGCGAATTCCAGCCCACACCATTGTCGTTCCGACATGGTAAGGGTGAACTTCCTGAAGATTCTGGAGTCGACTCTAACAACCAGGAAGTCGCCAAACTCCTTGAATTGAGATGAAATCGAGACTCATACGAAAACAACATGTGCCCACTGTACATCGCAAATGTGTATTAATAAACGACAACGTCGAATTCCACGTCGCAGGGCGTTCTGCGAGCGTGAAGATTGACTTCATGTAACCTTCTTCTGGCAGTTTGGTCACTGATAATTACTTTGTGCTGGGACTGGAGTCTTCCTACCAATAGGTTTTACTGGTGGTAAGACTCTCATATGTAAGAGTCCGTCTTTGTGGGTACCACTGCAATGCCTATTTCTACCGCCAAGCAGCCGTGTGCATGCACTGTTGTGTTCCGGTTTTAAGGACATTGTAGCCAGTGTGACTACAAGACATAATGAGACTTAACATCTTATGTCTCAGGATGACGAGCGCAGTGGAATGCCACACAGTACTTTGTCACTCAAGTAGTGGTAGTTTTTGGCAGTAGAGATCCGAATCGATGGTTCTGGCCGACGGTAAGAGCTGATAATGAATAACGCACTTTCAATCCCACCATACACACAGCATCACCTTGTTGAGAGTTAACCCAGGATTTAACACAGTCTGTGAAGCCTGACCGACCTTTGACCACGACCTTTTTCGTACGTTCTAGTCGCACGTGTTCCACTTTTCATAACCAGTATCTCTTCAAAAACGGTTTGGAGTACAAAATTCATTAGGTTTCTTTCAGTGAGCTAGTGTAGCAGCCAAATATCGAGCTTTATTGGTACCCAGCTTTTTTAAAATGGGTCACAACTTTTATCAGTTAATTCTCAGTTCTTCAGCTTTGTCGTAACTACTGACACGTCGATCTTGCTCCATTTTTTCAAAAGGCGTCCACTTTATCCGTAACAGGGCGAACAGAGCGAGGTGATCTCTGACATCAAAAATTCCGGATTGAAAACGCTTGAACCAACTTTGTCCTACTCGTACTGACGCTGTATTAAGTCCATAAACTTCACAACGTTTTTTTCACGGTTTTCTGTGATTTCTTTCCTTTTTTAACCGTCTTCCAAAAGGAAGAGGTTCTCAATGCGTGTGTTTGTATATTTTTGTAATAAATTTTTAAAATGTATCGAATTTCTTTATTAGATTCACTCATTTAGATAGAAATAAATATAAACGAAAAAAAAAATAGCTGAAAACACATTTTACCTACTTATTTGTTTCTTTTTTTGAAATATTTTGTTTTTAGTGTCATCGAAACCAGGCAGATACAAATAGTACAGCCAAAGATATTTTATAACAAGTTTATACATACTAAATGCGACAACACTTTTCCCCAACCTATTTTGATTAACAAGTATAGTAACTTACGTTTAAAAATTGTATCAACACTTAAACAATAAAATAATTTATTTAGGGTGTTTCTTATAAATAAAATATCGTTTCCTAAACCTGGCAATAATAATTATTGTATAATTTATCCTTACAGGCACATTATTTATACGTTTATTATTTTTTCCTTATGTACACACGTTACGCGCTCCCATTCCGATGCCTCTCAAGCATCGTGTCAAAATGAATTGGTTTATTTATTTCGACGGCGAATTTTCTGTGTATAGTATTTACTAAAATGTCTTGTACATACGCGAGCAAAATATTAAAGTTAATAAATTCCCGGCGTCGTTATGAAGACGTCCGAATCAATAGTGTGTGTGTACGATACATAATGTCGGAATCGAGCGCCGGTCACCACGCTCGTGGTCATGGTGAGATTAAGTTTTTTACTGTTATGTCTGGTGTGCAGTGGCTTGTGCTCTCCGGGATAATGGATACGAGTAATGACTGAAAAGCCAATAAAAAAAAATGGGATGCGAAATCAAAGATTCGTTTTTCGATAACGCAATACGTGAGTTAGGCAGCATTTTTTTTCTTAACGCCGCCTTAATGCCGTAGGCATCCTCTACCAGTCAACCTTAGGGTGGTGCAGAGATAAGATAAACAGGCTACGTGCATCAAAGTTACGTGTAGCGGTAAACAGATTCATGAAAAATATACATGTTATACGATAGATATACATATTAAATAATTATAAATATATTAAATGTCGGCACAACTAAAAGTAAAGATATAAAAATAATAAATATATAGAATACATGTGACATATATAAATATATAATGAGTTATAGAGGTGACTCTTCCATTCCATTCAGAAATAGATGTCGTACCCGAAGGCAAACCGAGTCGTTGACGCTCTCATTTCGAGGGGGAGTGAATTCCATAGAAGTATAGATTGAATTGTGAAAGAAGAGTGAATAAAATCAGAGCTGTGAGGAGGATACTTGAGAAGATTGCTAGATGAGCGAATGTTTCAATCATGGCTTTTGCAAAGGTATGGGGTTTTTGAAAATAAGTAGGCAGGTGGAGTAAGGGAGGTAAGCAGAGAGAATACAGTGAACAACATTTTTGTCCAGTATGGTTAAAAACTTATCACATTTGTACACGGAAAGTTAGCAAACTGTATACTAGTTGCGCATGTGCTTAACCTTTACATAAAAGCGTGAAGTTGAATCCAATTAGTGGATGTATGATGTAATTTATTACACGGATTAGATGTTGGTGCTATAAGTGGTCGAATATTGTCTATTTTTTATGTCAAGCGTGTTAGGTTTGTTGCCTAGTTTTGAAGAAGGAAGTGGATTAGTTATAGAAATTTTGTATATTTCATATTTTACATGAGATAGGGATTTGGAAGAGAGCAGGCAATTCTTGGGCCTCTAGTTATCTCACGAGGCGTACGAAACGGCAAAAAAAAACTGCTTTATGCGGTTAGGCATTCACAATAGTGCCAACATAACTTTACTTACATGGGGTTTATACCAGTCGTCCTTACATTACTTACATGTCCTTGTAGCGTGTGTTGAGTTGAGTCTACATTAGTAATAGAAAACTTAGGGCCAATTGTATTTCTAGCTGATAAATGCTAGGTATTCTTCACATACATTTGTAAGGTGATTAAATCCAAAAGTCATACTTTATGCTGGAAATTTAAAATGAGTCTTATCTCCTAATGTAGTATTATTATAATTAGTAGTAATAATTTACTTTCTCCGCGTAAACAAAAAAAAAACGGTAATGAGTGGTGTTGCTACTGTTTATGGTTGGTCGTATCACTTGCTATCAGGCGAACGGCATGCTCGTCTCGTCATACTATTAATAAAAAAAAAGAAATAATAATAATCACCCGAGTTAGCTGGAGTTTGTATATTATGCACAATAATCATCCCTATAGCATGGAACACTTACAAGCTCGACGGATAAATATAAGTGCAATAATTTACCCTTTACGTCTATCTATTCAAGTCCACACAATCTAGACACTACTCATCCAATGCAGAGGGGTCATTTAGCTTGTGTTCTTCCTCAGGGTCGATGTTGCCGTGGGGCTCTCACAAGGGTCCGGTGGTGGCGTCCACGGACTCTGACCTTCGCCCCGGCGAGTTTGTCATGCGGTTGCTGTTCACCGAGTTCACCGTGCAGGCCGAGCGGAAGATGGAAGCGGTCATGGCCGAACCACTGGTACATTGCTTGAGTGTATAGCGTGTGATTGAGCGAGTACACCAGTATAACTCTGCTAAGATATAGTTAATTATAATTAATAATTTTTCTTTTCCCTACCTATATGCTACTTTCATGTGGAGTCAGGGCTACACAAGTATTTTGTAATGTTTTCACCACTTATCACTCACTGACTTGGATACTGGCCCCCATGGAAACTACTCGTCTTGAATGCAATCATTACTTATTGCCTATAATTGTATTACCAGGAGAAGCCCCTGAACAAGACCCTACAGCGTGGCGAGGACCCGCAACTGGACCAGATCCTGTCGGCGTTCGGCACCGTCGCCGAGCACTGCCTGCCGTCGCTGCTGCGCGCGCTGTTCGGCTGGCTCGAGCGGCAGATGGCCGACTCGCCGCAGCTCAGCGAACAGGCCAAAAAACCACATCAGGATCTCAGGAATAAGAGGTATGCGAGGGAGTGATCGTAATGGTTTCTGATATTTTTCCAAAGGTGTTGCGACTTGTGACTGACTCGGTGGCGTAATTTTTTTATGGTACGAATGCAATGCTTATTATTATGTTTAGCTTATGGTAAAAAGATACATGTAGTCTGTGGTTTAAAAATAATTGGTAGCAAGCGCCCTCTGTACGACCACATTTTAATAAGTTCTAAATAAAGTGGCCAGTGTGTAACACGAACTGTTTACGTGTTTTGACTCCTCAAGCCCCGCGACGGACACCGTTGTCCATATATATAGGGTTTTTTCATACATCTATATATAAGCGGGGCTTGAAGGGTTAATAATCCTGATGTCTTAGATTCGATCTCTGGGTCAGGCAAAATGATATTGGGTTTTTTAATTAGTATTAGCCCGAAGTCTGGAATTTGTGCCCGATATGGCGGAAGGCTCGCCACTATTAAATCATGGGACGGAATACGGACCGCGAAAAGTAGGCGCCCTAGTTGCGCCTTTAATTTTTTGCAGGTGTTTCAGTGTAATAAAAATAATAAGCTAAAAAAGGTATTATATAATTATAATATATTATAATAGAATTTTCACATCATTATAAATAAAAGACAGATTAAACCTAAAAAAAAATATTTTACTAAATCAATACTTTTATGATTTTATATTTTTTATAGAATCCTGATACCTGATTAACCAGGCACTATATGGCCATTGACATGTACAAAAAATCATAATATGAAATCAATACTTTTATAATTTTATATTATGATTTTTTATACATGTCATGGCCATGTAGTGCCTGGTTAATGATTTTATATTTTTATAGAATCCTGAAAAAGAAACAATATAAAATCATTAACCAGGCACTACATAGCCATGAAATGTATAAAAAATCATAATATGAAATCAATACTTTTATAATTTTATATTATGATTTTTTATACATGTCATGGCCATGTAGTGCCTGGTTAATGATTTTATATTTTTATAGAATCCTGAAAAAGAAACAATATAAAATCATTAACCAGGCACTACATGGCCATGACATGTATAAAAAATCATAATATAAAATTAGAAAAAAAAGTTTAGCGACTCGTTTCGGTTACTTACTCCTGTAAAGGGGTAATGCTAAGTTAGTAGTTGTAATAACTGCTAACAGATGTCGCTGGTCATCTCCTTTAAGAGAATTAAGTACGGATCCTGAAATTGGCAATCGACAGCGGGGTCGGAATAGCTCAATTGGAAGAGCACCGGCACGGTACGCCGAAGGTTGTGGGTTCATATCCCGCTTTCGACTGTTTCTTTTTCAGGATTCTATAAAAATATAAAATCAATACTTTTATGTTATATATTTTATTTCTAAAAGTTTACAATCATTGTCTATGCATTCATTTTTCCGTTTTAGTACTCAAAATCCTTCTCTCCCCGCAGTATAATCTACATAGTGTCAGGCAGCGGCGCGGGCCCGGAGGCGGTGGAGCGCAGCTGCGAGGAGCTGCAGGCGGAACGGCGCGACCTCGCCGTCGAGTTCCTCTTCTGCCTCGCGCTCATCGAGGTGCTCAAACAGCTGCCTTTCCACCCAGGACATGAGGACCTCGTGCAGTATATTGAGAATGTCGCCTTCAAGAGATTTAACTATAAAGAGGGGTCAGTTAAGATAGGTTTACCGCTAGTTTAATAAACTACCCTGATAGATCCATTTCGGAAATGGACTAATTAGAATTAGTATTTTTTTGATTGCTTTATCTCAGAGTCGTCGAAAGCCTAGTTGGGTGTGGAACAGACTTCCGAGACGAATGTCCGCAGGTTCAAAACCCAATGGCACACCTCTGACTTTCTAAAAAAGTTATGGGTGTATTCTTTGTAAACCTGCATACCAGTGGGGCTAAGATGTGAAAAGAAAGCACGATGCGTCTCCGTTTTGTTTTATTGTGATTAGTTGAGTGACTGGGCGTATCGGTATTTTTGATGTTTGTGATTGATCGAGAGAACGACACATCAGTCTCTCAACCAATCACAATAAAGCGAAGCGGAGACGCATCGTGTTTTCTTTTCAAATCCTAGTCCCACTGAGAAGTTCTCTGAATTTCAAAGGTGTGTGAAGTCTGCTAACCTGGATTGCGCCAGCGTGGTGGAGTAAGGCCTCAACCCTTTCAGTAGTAGAGGAGGCCTGTGCTCAATAGTGGGCAGTATATAATACAAGGCTGATATTATTATTATTGTTAATCGCTCGCTGACAAACATTATTTTCTACATAAAAGTATGGGCCGAACGAATACAAAACTCACCAATCAATGCTCCTAGATTGGAGTGTGTCGCTTAGCGTTGCATCCGAGCTGTAATATTGATCTGTAACAGGTTGCAGTCGAACCCGAACGCAGCGAACGTGCACATTATAGCGGATCTGTACGCGGAGGTGATCGGCGTGCTGGCGCAGTCGCGGTTCGCGTCCGTACGGAAACGATTCACCGCCGAGCTTAAGGTGAACGCCTATATATATCTAAGGCCTCAATTTAACTAAAGATTGGAAATGGCAATATTATGTTTGCCATTCATTGTATTGGATCTTGGTCAAAAATATATACGCTATCTACTTAAAGGTCGCAGGGTCACGCGACATGCAGGTCGCTTTTGACAGGTCCATCTAAAAAATTTAAGGGAAGCCTATGTTCAGTAGTAGACTCTATGTGGTTGAAAATGATAATGATGTTGATCTGCCTCTGAAAAGACAAAAATGTGTGATTCTACGGTGCTATGAAAACAAGTTGTTGCACACCGCAGGAGTTGAAGAGTCGCGAGCCGTCCCCGCACACCACACAGAGCATCATCTCCCTGCTGATGGGCATGAAGTTCTTCCGTGTGAAGATGGTGCCCATCGAGGAGTTCGAGGCGTCGTTCCAGTTCCTGCAGGAGTGCGCGCAATACTTCCTGGAAGTGAAGGATAAGGACATACGGCACGCGCTCGCTGGACTGTTCGTGGAGATACTAGTGCCGGTCGCAGCTGTGAGTTAAACATTAGAGATTTGAGTCTAGGAGGTCTAGCAATCTGCTGGATATTTGATTACTTCGCACCCGAATATATAGAGATGTCACATAAACACCCCGTCATAAACAAATAATTTACATACTCTGACAGTATAATTGAGGAGGCAACGCGGGATTTGTAAAGATTATTAAATATGTTGGTAGTCTTCTATGAATCAGCAATGGACAAGTTATAAAAAATAAAAGTGATTTTATTACGGTCCCATTTATATTGATGGGATGGTAATAATACAAGGCTAATGTTCAAATGTTAAAAGATACTTTCTGCTCGGTTACATACTTAAACTTTTAAGCTAATATTATGTTATATTGTAACAGACGGTAAAGAACGAGGTAAACGTGCCTTGCCTGAAGAACTTCGTGGAGATGCTGTACAGCCACACGCTGGATGCGAGCACCAAGTCCAAGCACCGTCTGGCGCTGTTCCCGCTCGTCACCTGCCTGCTGTGCGTCTCGCAGAAGCAGTTCTTCCTCGCCAACTGGCACTGCTTCCTCGCCATGTGCCTCTCGCATCTCAAGAACAGGGACCCCAAGATGTGCAGAGTCGCGCTGGGTGTGCATTTATATTTTACTAAATTTTACTCGCGGTTCCGCCCGCATGAATAAGTTGTTCCGGGATAAAAAGTAGCCTATGTTATCGCTGATAATGTAGCTTTATATTGGTGAAAGATTTTTTTTATCAGTCCAGTAGTTTGAGTTTATTCGTTACAAACATACAAAAAAAAAATATTCAAATCTTTCTTCTTTATAATATTAGTATACATTATAATGCAGTATGATTTACTATTTTAATATAAACATTAACTAATATTAAAATTTATAATGTGACATAATATTATGAATTAAAATAAATTCAACTTACAAATGCCTAATGAAAATCGTACATTTACTAAAACTGTTTGTCTGCAGAATCTCTGTACCGTCTGCTGTGGGTGTACATGATCAGGATCAAATGCGAGAGCAACTCTGCCACGCAATCCCGGCTCCAGAGCATCGTCAACTCACTCTTCCCGAAGGGCTCCAAGGGAGTCGTACCCCGGGACACGCCACTCAATATTTTTGTCAAAATCATACAATTCATAGCGCAAGAGAGGCTAGATTTCGCCATGCGGGAGATCGTGTACGACTTACTGATGGTCGGGAGGCCCATCAAGATCATCCTCACTCCAGAGAGGATGTCGATTGGCCTCCGAGCGTTCCTGGTGGTAGCCGATAGCCTGCAGCAGAAGGAAGGCGAGCCACCGATGCCGCGGACTTCCGGGACACTTCCATCAGGCAACACGCTCAGGGTCAAGAAGACCTTCTTAAACAAGATGCTGACTGACGAGACGGCTCGTTCTATCGGCATGAGTGCGTACTTCCCGTACGTGAGGCGGGTGCTGGTGGAGATCCTGCGAGCACTGGACGCGCACTACGGACGCCCGCTGATGCTCACCAACACACAGAACGTTACCAAAGAACAGGAGATCAACACCGGCGAGAGGAAGCCCAGGATTGATCTGTTTAGGACTTGTGTTGCCGCTATACCAAGGTATGGTTACTGATCATGAAGTAAATTTAATTATTATTTGTAATTGAACAAAAGTAAGCAGCTTGCTTGATCAGTTATGATAACCCATAAATTGTGGTAGCCAACTCAGAACTTATACATATATTTTTCCATAAAAAATAACCATGGCATACGTAATGTTGATGTGATTTCGTATTTATCTGATTCTACAGACTGATCCCGGAAGGCATGAGTCCCAGCGAGCTGGTGGACCTCCTGTGCCGACTGACCGTGCACATGGACGAGGAGTTGCGCGGCCTCTCGTTCCAGAGCCTGCAGACCCTCATTGTGGACTTCCCCGAGTGGAGACAAGATGTGCTCGCCGGGTTCACACAATTTTTGGCCAAAGAAGTTCAGGTATAAAGCAACATATTTTTTTTACAACAATATACCTGGTCAAGTTAGTATATGGACTTGACTCATGGTAAATTCATGACTCCCCATAAATATTAGCAGTGCCACCCAGAACTTCGAATTGAAATGCCTGGCACTAAATCTTCTGTCATTAATTATTGTTATGTTTCATATGTCCAGTAATAGTTAGAATATACTATAAATTGGAACGCAATGTTATCACTCTAATAGGTTGCCAAAACTATTAAGCGATGTAACATTTCAAGCCATTGACGATTTCCTTGGGCTTCACATTAGATCATCTAGAAAAGACACGCCACGTATACAGTATTATTCTCTCTGGTCTTCACTTGAACACCCAATAAAAAATAAACAAATAATTCGTGATTCCTGAGGGTTGTGCACTCGAATGGGAGTTGATAATTTATTATGACGCAGTAATATATGAACTGCTCTAAACACAATAAAAATCTGTATGTATATTTGTATTATGCACTGTATCTAATTTATACCTTCGAACTGATTTTGAAAAGAGCAACCCTAGAGTTTCTTGCCCGTTCTTCTCTGGTGGAAACTGCTTTCCGAACTGGTGGTAGAGCAAAAATTTACCGAATCTTAGTAATGTTCAATATTTTATGGATTCGAATAAATGATTTTATTTAATTTCAAAATACTTACTTTTCTGTTCCAAAGGACACGTCACCTCAATTAGTAGAGAACGGTCTCCGCATGCTGCTCCAGCTGGTGACGAGCTGGAAGAACGGCGAGCCGACGGCCACCACCGCGCCGCCCAAGATGGAGCCGCTCGCGTCCGTGGTGCGCGGGGCCGAGGCGCTCGGGCTCGTGATGCTGTGCCAGTGCAAGGCCTATCCGAGGAGGCTGGCTGTCCACGTCATGAGGTATTGCTTCTGACGGTAGTGAAATATACACAAAACATGTGTGTTTATACGTCTTATACAATAATATTTATTAATTGCATGCAAATTGTCTAATCCTGCCACGCTTATGAAATTATTAGAAACGCAAACGTATTCTTCTGTACACCGATGATATAGACAACTTACCCGATTTCTTTCATTCTGTCGTTTAATAAGTATTAATGTGCTTGTTTGCAATAATATATCTATTTTCCATTGTAACAATCTAACCTACAATCTTCAATCCTATCCAAATTATAGGTACATTATTCTGATATATGACACTATTCTGTTCCGAATATTTAGTGACTATTTACCATCAGATGACTACGCTTATTTGTCTTAAAAATACATTTTATTTCCAGAGAAACAAAATATCTGTTAGAGAAGCTGCAGCTGACCCGCGAGGAGCCGGCGCTGATCGACGCGGCGGACGCTCACGTGCCCTACTTTGCGGAGAAGTGTGTGTCGCTGCTGCCTCCCGCCGAGAAGCAGGCCATCCTCGCTGCTGGGCAGCCCGACCTCGTCTGGATAGCGGAGAGGACGCACGCCGTGTGGACTGCTGGTAAATTGGCGTCAGATAATAAGTAACCTGTAAACTGGTAAAGCCACAACTTGGCTGTAGCTTTAATATAAATTTCTTGTTAAAATAAAATGCTAAATATGAATAACGTACGTCCACAGGTGTCCAGCACGACGACACGTCGACTAAAAACAGCTGGAGCGGTAGCGCGTCCAACGGCGCCGACCCTTGGGAGGTAATCTTACTAGATGCAATAACAACTTGTATCTGAGGAATCGCAATAACTGCACACTGGGCCTCGATCTATTGTAAAGGCGGTAACGCTCTCACGACTCGTTAAAATTGATATTAATTATGATTGTCACCAAATAACACTAAAATATCGTAAAGATGAAATAGATCGTAAACTAATGAAGATGTGTCACATTTTTATTTCCAGGTGGTATTATTCGGGCTGCTAGAGCGTAGCCGCGTGCCGGCCCGCTGCTCCTCCACCATCCAACAAGCGTGGCCCATGCTCCACGCGAGGATACACGCCCTCTTCACCATAATCGAGCCTGCGTAAGTCTCGAATCATTCTAGTTTTATCTAATTGTCTAATTCGCAATACTAACAAATGCAAATTTCATTATTCATTGGAAATTTAATGTATGAGTAATATAGGACCATTTCTAATAAACGGGTATTATTTTGTATGTCTGACATGACCACAATCTATATCCAACACGGGCGGTTATATTAAAAGTTTATTTTTGCGCCAGACCTGTTAATGACAACCGCGCGTCGCTGTTGTCGCGCGGAGACCGCGGCATACCACGGAAACCGGAGAAGGAACGAGACGGCTACATGCAGGTCAGTTATAGAAGTGTACATACACACACTCACGCCGTTTATCCCCGAAGGGGTAGGCGCAGGCGCAATTAGTGCGCCCACTTTTCGCCGTTATTCCGACCCATGATGTGATAGGGGGCGAGCCTATCGCCATATCGGGCACAAATTCCATACTACGAGTTGATACTGAATAGAAAATCCAATATCACTGCCCGACCTAGGAATCGAACCCGAGACCTCAGCATTGCAGTCGTACCATAATACAACTACGCCACCGAGGCAGTCATAGAAGTGTATTGTAATATTATACAAGTTCATGTCATCAATAGACTAGAACACAATTGAAATATGGAACGTTTTCACAACACCCTACATATTTTTGTGTTATTTTATTTGCGACCAATTTCAGGTGTGGAAATACTACATGACGATGGCGTATCTGGTGGTGCCAGCGGTGCCGAGCCCGGTGATACGCTGCGCTAGTCCAGACCTCAGTCTAAGGTGAACACTTTCGTTCATCAATCAACAACATATGATTCAAATTATATGACATGCCGCTGAATTATTTTGGTTGAATTATGCTTATGAATTGACGATAAAATGTTTGATAGCAAAGCAAGCTTTAATAACCTTGCGTTGTTAAAACTCAACTTGTGGACTACAACCTACGGTTAAAGTATCTTTGATTTTTCAGTAATTTAAGAAATAAAATTATGAGTAGAATTCAACCAAAGTATTAAAAAAATGCAAGTTCCTGCCACGTCCACCCAAAAATTAGTACAAAAAACTATATACCGCCGTCTAGAGTGCTTGACTTTCAAATCTCTTTACTTTGAGTATGTATGATTGGCAGTAACCTATTTTTATGTTTCTAAATTGTCGTTTTGAAGCGTACGCCGTTGCAGTGTAGCATTGTTTGCCGTGTACAACAGCTTTACTTATAAACGGTTTTAGTCGAGGCTTACACGCGCATATAGTCGCTGTATCGAACTTTATTAATATAACCATGTTTATTTCTTATTGATAAAGTGCTTTTTAAACGTGGCTGACGAGGTATTTTTTTTTATCGATTACTTACTTTTTAAACGTTGGGTATAAGTTTTTGTCTTAACGGCGTATAATTTATATTCAGATTTTAAAACTTTCGTATTACATATTGGTGAAATGCAAACTCGGTATTAGTGGTGTTTGGAGTATAAACTATTGGTGCCGTAATTAGAATTATTAATTCATTAGCATAGTATGTAGATTATGAAAATGTTATTTTCATCAAATCCTCGGCTTATTTGTAATATAAATTTATGTATTTAGAATTTGCCTAATTTTCTAAAGTGTTAAAACGAAAGGGATAAAACGGTGAATACACATTTTCTTCCAATAAACTGGAATTCAACTCATGCCAGCTATTATGTGTTTAAAATTTTAACATTCAGGCCCGTTACTGTCATATTATATTTGCATTTCTTACTGACTTAAGTGAAATTTTACGCTGTCTCTATTGCTTAGTTTAGCATTACATGAAAAGTCACGCATTCAACAAAAACTAGTGTTTCTATGGCTACGTAAAACGTAATGACTTTGGCAGGCCCAATCGTAATGCAGTACCCCGCTTCCTCAAACCTCAGAATCCATTTGTAGAAAAATATTGGGCAATAGGTGTCTAGGGGTTATATAGTCGTTAGGCAAAACAATATGACAAACGTGTACAGCGATTATTAGTAAGGCCCTAAATAAACATATCGGTCGTTATACTTTAAAATAGGTACCTACAGGGAAACGGTGTTTGTATCTCACAAGGCATAGAAAGCTAATTGGGATTCAAAACATTACTCACATAAACTTGAAGGTCTAGAGAGCTGTTTCGTCTATTATTTTAAAAATCATTTACTATTTGGCTGTTTTGATTAGTTTTTTCATCAAAATTCATAAAAACTCCTAAAACAAACTAAATATTGCAAAGTATTAGAAGCAAGAAATGACTACGAAGAGATCGAGTTTAATAAAAAAGAAATATTCCGAAAGTTTAAAATTAAAATCCAAACAACGCTCGAAGCTACATGCGAGTTTCCGTTCATTAATATGAACATACGTGTAGGAACATAATGAATAAATATTATATCAGATTCGATTCATTCAGAGCTTCTGCATCAATTACCCGTCGAGGTTAATTCACATTGATAGTTAAAAAAAAAACGTTTATAAGTAAAGAATTGTATAGCAAAACGTGAGATACACATTGTCTTAGATTTGTCCTTCTGTATTATTAACAGTACTGAGGTGATCTCACGGAATACGTCGCAGAGTAAACGCATATGGCATGTTTTGTTTATGATTGTCTATTTTTAATTATTTTATTACTACACTACTCTTTCCTTAGGGCCGTAGCATATGGGATGCAATTTCCATCGATGAACGGTGGTATAGAAATTATGTGAACATTTTACCTCTTTTTAATTTTATATGCAACTGTATCAAGTCTTGCATTATAATGAATGGTTGTTCTGGGCAAGATGATAAAATAGTGTTTTGTAGTCACCGTTCGCCGATACTAATAGCCTCGTATGTTGTGGTCCTTATTTACACTGACTTGCGGCGGGTACTTACAGAGACGGCATCACTTCACGTATGTTATATTTTGAAGTGATATATTGTGAAGATTACCACGTGAAATGTACTATTTAGATACGATATGAGTGGAAGTATGAACCTTAGTGGGGTGCTTGTCCAAACCTAAGTAACAAGGACATCGCTGTGAAAAATGGAAAAAATGCTTGGGTATTAATATTTTCTTTTGAAGATCATTCAGAACGTCGGCATTTCCCAAACTCAATTCAAGTTTGGTTTGGATTATTTCAAACAAATCCTCCCCGGTTACTAGTACGCTAGAGGGCACTGGGACGCATGGCCCCATGGCACACAATGTCGACTCTGTCCCGTAGCACGGAGGCGGAGGCGTGGCCGGCGTCGGCCGTGCTGAGCGCCTCCAGCGAGAACCTCAACGCGCCGGGCGGGTTCTTCACGCTGCCACTGAGCTACGCGCGTGCGCATAGGCAACACAAACGAACGAGGTGTTCTACTGTCGATACATGCACGTCGCATCTATCATCGTGTAGGCGAACGCACGGTTTTTGAGCGAGAAATTTGATTTTTTAAGTTAATTGCTAAACGTGTGTGCCTGAATTCTGCATTGAAACGACAGTGTCGAACATTGTTGAGCTTGTCAACGCTGCATTGAGAGCCTCGCACGTTTACAATTGACGCATTCTGTCATCTGCCAATACCAACAGGATAGAGAAGAGCGAGGGTTACAAATCTTAACCCAAAACTATGCATCACTACAGTTGGTTTGATCGCTGATTAAGTGCTATTACACCTAATATCGAGATGCAATTACTTTACCGAGCTACCCCTTCACTTGTCCTACGCTCAAAATCCGCGCCTCGACCTACATTCGTGTCGTTTCCATCGTACGCGCTTCCATTGTCTCACCGTGCTACTATATCAGTATGGCGCCATCATTGCTATTTTTGTCTTTTTTGCTCGCTTTGCGCTGTTTTTTTTTTGAGTGAAAAGGATGGAAATATCCAGAAAACTAAGTTAATAGGTTTGACCTTTTGTTCGCAATGCCATTCATTAAATACTTATACGAATATAGCAAAATAATTTTATTTAGCGTAGAAGAATAATGAAACGGATCAGTTATATTCGAGGAATTTAGTGATGGAATCGACACACAATTCATGTACATTGTGGGTAATTCGGTGCATTGGCCTTTCAAACAACAGTGTACGTTACTATCATAGGTTTAAAGGTCATTGTAGCTGTGCCTATCATCGCTCATTCACGCATAGGTTTTGTGCACAGCTAGTTTCTCATACGGAACTGGACCTTGAGTTATGATGCCTAAGGTTGAAATGTACATTTCCGCCGTGGAGATGAAATATTAGGCTACATACACGTCACACATTCACAACCATATACATACATGTAAATGTTATGTTTAACATAGCCTTATGTTTTGTTTTGTAAATGACAATTTTGTATTGTGACCGTTGTCTAAAGATTTATACAGTCTGTATTCGAATGTGTCTATAGGGGTATGAGGTAAGACCGAAAGAGATATAAATGTGAGTCGCGTTATATTAAATAGTAAAGTAGGTAATTCACGTGACTGGGGCTTCGATTGTTACAAACAATATCGGTCTTCCGTCATCAACGTGACGTCAGACTGTACGAATCGTAAGACTGTGATTATGAATATCGTTTAATACGAATGGATTAGATTAGATACAATAATATCTCCGCGTCTATAGTTGGGCATGTGCTTCTTAAACGATATATTAGATCTAACATTTATCTATCGATATCGATACATTTCATACGTTTACCGCATGTTTTGATTATAGTTGCGATCGATTATGTTTGATAAATTTGCAAAACTCATCTATAGATGCGTAGATAAAGCTCGATTTTAGCCTGAGCAGATTTAAATAGGGAATGTTTAGTTAAAAAAGTAACCTAAATCACGACATTTGTTGTTTAACCCTATTTTACCTCATAGTAGGCAGGAGATATAAAAACTGTTTGTATTACTAGCTCCTTATTATACGGCTTATATGTCGGACATTGCAAGCCAGCCGGTATGACAATTAAAATTTTTCGCGACGCGATAACTGTGAAAACGTCTACCCAAAAAAATTTAAAGTCAACTACATAATTTCAAATACTTATCGCGTTCTCCATGTATTATAACAAAGAGTATCATACTTATGTAACATATTTGAATTAATATTGTAAAAACATACTGAAATAATGAACATAATCTTGAGTTTTATATCAACGTGACGCGTTTACAAAGTTGTATATTGCAGTTTATGAGCGTAGTGTTGGAAAGTTTTAAATCGCTTGGCAACCAAACGTAACCGATTACTGAAAAAATAGACCCTTTGGATGTAAATAAAAACATTGCTGTTAATTTAAAAAATTATGTTTAAAGTACATTTTACAACAGATTTGAACAACGCGTTAGATATTTTTTAAAAATTACACATCTCATACTCGAAGAAAGAAAACAAAGATCTCAAAAGTAAATAATTAAACCGCAGCACTATATTTGTTATTTTTTTTCAATACACACGCGTAATTATTTCTTTGTAATGACTTATACCAATTGAAAAGTTATGAAAGGATAACCGTGAAATTTTATAGGAACATCAAAACGAACGACTAACAATAAATAACTCTTGTAATAAAAAACAAATCCGTGCGGGTATGTATGTACGCGCATGAGAAGTTATACTTCTTCTACTTCTAGAAGTTCAAAATAGCGACCTTTTTTCTTAAGTCTAATTTTAAGATCTGTCTTTTGCTATCAATGGCATGCACAAGTATCGTTTTTGACGACAATTATTGTCCGTAGTCTGTCAAGGCCCGCGACGGACACCGGTGTCCATATATATAGGGTTTTTCCATACATCTATATATATCCATAAGCGGGGCTTGACGGGTTAAAACAAAGAAATTAGAAATGGCGGTCACTTTTTCATTTCTAACATTGGATCTGCCCTTTGTACCTAAAGCCATGCTCAGATTGATTTTGAGGTCGATTGGCCTCAAACAAAGAAATTCAAAATGGCGGCCACTTTTTTGAAATCTGACATTAAATCTAACAACATCAACATTAAATCTAACATTAATTTGTAATGTGTAAGATTTAATAATAATATAACTCTATTTACATACGATAATAAACTCCTTGAATAAAAAATCGATTGAACTCAAGAATCGGCTAATTGGAGCAACTGATTTTTTGTTCTCTTCCATGCACATATTACCTATTCCGTGAAGTGTCAATAAATTGTCATATCGGCCAGCTAAGTTTGTCCGACCTACATTAGTGTGAATAAAAAACATAATCATATACATATTAGGCTTGAATACATTTTATATAATTATTGATATGTTATTATGTCTTATTTTTAAATAAGATAGGTATTACAATATTTTTTTCTTAAACGTTTTTTGAGAATTTGCTTATGATCAGCGACAATTAATCGTACCGTCATTAATTAGTATGAAAGAAATGTTTGTCATATCGTTGGTAAATTTTTCGGACGGTGTATACGAAAATCTAGATTTGATCAAGACCAGCTTGAATAAGATAACTGAATTCAGGACAAATCGGTTTTTAGTCTGGTGGAAATTTATTTTAATCTTTAACTTATTTATTGAAATACAGAGGATGTTACCAAGACCTCGATAGAATCAATTTTTATACGTCAGTTTACACTTTGTTTCTCTACAAGGGTGTATATAAGTTTTGTTTTGCCCGGACAGTGCGCTCTTCTTGCCGGCGTGTCCGGAGACACTGTGGGGGTAATGTGCACCACTAGTATGTCTGCGTGTTTGTGGCGTCGGTATATGTGACACCTTGACATAGATTTCAGTTTCGATTTTATGTAAACCTTGGAATTGTCCGTTTCGTGCAGTGATTAGGTAGAGATGGGATCGATTAAAAAAAAATGTACATAGCTTTATATGAACGCCTTAACATACACCGACGCGTTATATTATAGTAACATGTATTTTGAGTATAAATTGACATGGTGTCAAAAATAATTGATATACAGCCTTGCCACGAACGCACATCACAAGTGTACATTTCAAGTAATAAATATCGAAGCAGATGGACTCTATGCCAACGCTTCACAAGTGACACGTAAATTTTTACGCCGACACGTTCATAAACGCTGTGCCCCGTGACAATAACCATTTTTGCATATTATGTGTCAGTAAGTCCTGTGACTGTAACCCCTATCCTCACACTGTTCCGGTTAACCCTAAGGAATCCACTATATCTATGTTACTATGAGTGAGGTGGTGATTTTCATTTATAGAGCTAGCTTTGTTTGTTTACCTTATACTGTAAATATACAAGCACCATCATTAAAAAATATGTAGTTACTTGGATCCTCCTGTAACCATAGCTGATGCTAATCTTAGTTTGAAGATAATCATCGGGGACATCAGATACTCGGTAGCGTTGGTTGGGAAGCTGATAGTTTGGGCTGTTTCTGGTCGCTAAAAGTCACTTATGCTGACCCACTCCAGAAATGTTAAAAACTAGTAAAATACCTCAAATATTATGGATATCAATATCTATTTCAACGCGACGTTACTGTATTACTTCACTTTACTAGGTTCCAATTCGCCACTATTATAACGTGTACCAGCGACGTTGCTTATTTTTTTAAATGACATTTTTTCTATACATAGGTATAGTCTTTTTAATGTGCATTGATTTTGGAATGGTAATATTTTTATGAATTTTGTTGATATTATCTCCTGTATCAGGTTGCGTAATATGGAGAGAATCAAATAAATTTGCCTTCATGTTATGGAATTATTAACTTCAAAGCGAATACTATTAGTAGGTGCTTGTCGAAAATAGCCGTATAGTTATACTGGCACTTTATAAGTAGGCATGTTTAGATCGTCTATACTTTCTAGTATTTAGCGATGGAACAGACGGGATGGCGACAAAAAGCTTAAATAAATATCTACCTTATATCTCTTGAATATCTTAAAACTCCGTATTCATTTTACACGCGCAGAGTTAGAAACATGTTAACGATAAATACGATTGCTTCGAATAAATGCGTAGATTTTCTAACACCATCAGTCGAATATAAAAGAGATATGGTTGATATTTAACTGTCTAGCCTTCTCTTTGCCACTCCGCACTGACGAGAACAATCCACTGTTATTCCTTTTCTTTAGTGTTTGTATTTATTTAATGTATAATATGTTGTGTTACACATAAATGAGATAAAGTGAGACAAAATGAAGTCAAATGTTCCATTACGTCATCAATCCATTGGGATGTGTTCATGGCATAAGATATTTTTGTTTGTATTATATCACTCATTGTTAACACTGAGGCTGCACTCGGGCTGGTGGAGCGTGCAAATATATAGAGTGGCTTCAAACGTGTTTTGTTCACTGAATGCAGGTTTCATACACACTACTGTGTACGCTCTGCGAGAACGATTGAGGCCGTAAAATTATGACAATTGCGCTCCTGGCAGGAAGTTTTATTCAAATAAATTAAATTGAAACTACAGTTATATGTATAAAGTTTAAATTTATACGGAAAGTAGGGAGCGCAATTGTCTGATGTCAAAAGTGTCGCCAGCCCAGCTAGATGTGTTGTCTAGATTTACGTGCTTCTTATTGTTCCATATTATGTTCTTAGTGCTAATCTAGAATAGATAGCTTTTTTAGTTTCCATATATTTATAAAATATGTGTTATTAAGTTGTATAATATAATTAGTTTGATTGGAATTAATTTTTGTTATGAAATATTGAGTCCCATTGAAATCTCTAGCTGAGAGACAACTCTCAGCAATCAAAATACTATATCGAATAAACTTGTCAATGAAAGAAATTAAGTTGAAGTAAATATTGAATAAAACGATTATTTTATATTGAAAATAAATTGATATTTTATAGAAATCTGTTCACATACTTTCGAGACGTGTCAGAGCCTCGGTAGTATTTTTTGTCATACAAAGAGCGTCCCTTTATTTAGACATGCTTGCATAGGTATGTCTTTCAGCACACTTAATTGTATTATATGAACATCATTTTTGGCATTAGATTTTATGATTTTTGTATACGGCTATAATGAATAAATGTTTAATCAATAGCCTCTTTATCCTCAATCTTTCTTCAAATTAATCAGTATAGGTATATAAACAGTATTTTTGTTGTTGGAGAACTGATTTAAAAGCACGCAACGCCTCAGCCCTGACACGTCACGATTGTGAATGGATATACCTTTCCATTTACTTAATATGAGGTCTGTGTACAGTTCGTCGCCGGACTCGCTGAGCGAGCGCAGCGGCGGCGAGGCGCGCGGGGCGGCCGCGGCGCCGGGCTCGCTGCACAAGCTGGCCGTGCCGCTCGCGCGCTGCGAGGTGCCCGAGGTCAGAGATGCTGCTGTTGCTGCGTGCGGCAACATCAACCCGGACGCTCTCAAGTGAGTCGTTTGTTGCTGGTGGTTTGATATAACTGTAAGTCGAAATTGAGACATACCAAACGAGAAAATATTTGCGAGTAACCAACCAAAATACTTGCTCAAAATAAGCACAAAATACGCACCGTAACAGGTATCGATCCAAAAGAGAAATAGAGAGCATATAAGAAATAAGAAAACGTCCGTCTCTATTCTAAAAAAAATGCCACGTTTATAAAAAACGTATATTTTTCTTAAATCTACAAATATACCTCGCGTCATCGTCCACCAGAGATCTGATGGAGGAACTGGTTCCTCTCCTACGTGAGGCGGTCGACCGCAAGCAAGAGAACATGCGCCGGCGGCGGCGGCGCGACGCGTTGCGACTCAACCTCAACAAGATGCTGCTGCTCATCGCGCAGAAGAAGACGTTCGCTAACAGGTAGGTGGCGGGAAAAACAAAGAAAGTAAAGAGAAAAAGAGGAAGCACGTAGATCTCTAGTCATTGATGAAAATTGTTAATTCAAGAGTGTGTTTAATATCTGACGTCCAAAAAGAGGCTTGGTTGTTTTATTGTTGTAGTACCAGTCACTTTCATTACTACGGTGCGAAAATTATGACTTTTTAAATTCAATTAACCAACAATTTCTATTATCAAAAATTCAAATAAGCGCGTTAATTCAAATATTCGATCAGTGTTCGCGCGGTAATAATTGTAAAGTAGCCAATTACCGGCGCCTCTGGGCGCTGTAGGTATCACCGACGATTGCGCGGGATTGGCGGAGTGACAATGGAACCCACCCGATCAATAAAGTAACTCGTCTGCGCGTCACAGTACAAACCATTCCTGATTCCAATGAACACAAACTGCCGAACCACGAGCCGCGAACGTCGAACACTGCTCGCAATATGTTCAACTATATCTTGTAATATTATAAACATGTTGGTGTTATCAGAATTTGAATTTGTATGTAGTTACACCTCATGAGTGGTTTGACGTTGCAGTACGTTTGCGCTCGAGGGGGGTAGCCTGCACTCGAACCTGACCGAATACCTGGATGGCGTCCGGCAGTGCCTAGAGGTGGAGGCTGAGAAGGATGCTCCAGCCGCCCGCGAGCAGCGCCTCACCTTCGCAGACTTCGTCACCGAGCTCGTCAAGAGCTTCCCGCGTAAGTGTTCGTATTCGCCAATTTTATACAAGGTTATTGTGTTACGTTTTTTGTGTGGGGTAGTATAGTTGTCTAAAAATGTTGGTTCTGCTAGTCGTGTAGCTCCCAATTTGATGATAAGCACTAGCAATATCAGTACGGCGTGACATTAAATGTCTAAAAATATATGTCACTTAGTTACAAATCTTACAGATGAAGTATGAAGGTCAATTTTAGAATGGCAAAATTTTTTGAATTGCTCTCGAAGCAATGTTTTAATATTGCGTTAACCCGATATTCTCTCACTATGTACTGTGTTCACGTCACCCATATTATTCATGTCTAATGTAAAATATAATTACCTCCCCAATCCTGTACTATACATGTGATTATTGTAACGATCTACACCCAATCTAACCGTCCCGTTTGTGTACAGTGGAGATGTACAGCTCGCTGCTGAAGAAGGAGCTGTGCCGGTCTCTGTTCTCGCTGTTCAGCGGGTGGTGCGGCCCGCTGGCGAGGCACCTCGGCGCGCTGGTGCCGCAGCCGGCGCCGCAGGATGTGGACGACAGGCTGAACCTCTCGGCGCTTAGGGTACGTTCACATACTGTACTGGCATTGTCCATGTCTACGGCGACCACTTACCATCAGGTGGGCTGTTAGCTCGTAGGTAGTCGGTGGCAATAAAAAATTAATAATGAAGAAATTAATAATTGAGATCGTGCCGTTCTGCATTATTTCTTACAGAATCTTAGAGCGTATTTTTAGAATACTATAAATGTAATTGTGTGTGTAGGCTATGAGCGCGCTGGTGTGCTGCGGACCATGCTTTGCGCCCAGTGCTCTCGCTGAGGATGGAACCCTGTACCCGTGGCTCAGCGAGATGCTCTCCTCTACCAATGACAAGGTAATAATAACAATTATATGAACCTATCAACAATTCTTTTTATTTGATCCTTTTTTCTGAATGAAAAAGCAACGTGTAAAATATAAGTTGCACCAACACAGCATGACAAAACAATCTATTTTAAGTGACCATCATTATCAACGAATAATTTTGAAAAAATTGGATATATTGAAATTTGTAATAGAATTAAGATTGATTATGACTACAGAAACTAAGGGTTTTCTTGTATATTTAAGTCTCTATGGTTTTTTGTAGACGGCAAAGTGAGTGCACTACACGTACTGTTGTGTATTGAGCGCGTTATTGAATGCGCAGGTGTACGAGCTAGCGCGCGAGACCATCGTGCTGCTGCTGGACTGCAACCCTGACATCGGCCCGCTGCTGGACTGGACGGTGGACAAGTGCTTCACGGGGGCGCCGCGAGTCGCCGACGGCTGCTTCATGGCGCTCGCCACCATATTCAGTGCCAGGTTCGTAATCATTACAAGACTGTATGTCGGCGTGAGTGCAGGTGCGGGCTCCATGAGATGTTTGTATGAAGCACGATACAACCTCTAGATACCGCAAACAGACGATCTGTTTTCATGAACACATCTGAGTATCAGACCAAATCTAGCTTTCCATTCAATATTTACAAGTCAATTGCGAGCGGTAAACATTCCCATATTAGTAATTTAGTTAATAGTATAATAGTTTCCGGTACAAACAGTGGTGTTGTAAACAGGCCACCTTCTGGTTTTCAAAAAATGATATAAGTTTGAAATTTTAGCATTGAAGCGCCATCGCTCTTATTATATTTGCATCTCTTTCTAATGCAAGTTCATTTCACATTATCACTATCTATAGCTTCGAAGTTTATCATAACAAGTGTGCTCCATGACTACATAAAACGTAATAATGTTGGCATGGTTAATTGTTGCATGGTAATTAATAGAATTAATTTCAAGAAAACTATTGGTGTCCATCGCTGTATCATTACTGGTAAGAAGTTTTTTTTAGATGTGTCCTAGTTAATAGTCAACATTTACAGAGATTTCCTATAATATTGATAATTATTAGGTGATATTAGCAGTAGATTGGTCCCACCTCCCGGCTGGTTTTGTAGGAGCTTTTTTATTTTTATGTGAAGGTAGGTTCACGTTCACTGTACCGACTATTTATATGTACAAATCAAAAAGCCATTTAATATTGTACTCTGGACGACTTGCGAGCTCGTAGATTACTATTTTTTTTTTTATTTGTGTGTTCAATATCAATGAACCGCATATTCGACGATAAAGATGCGGGCACGCATAAAATATTAAGTATAATTCAATAATACTCGCGTGCCATCTATTTTGCGTAGATGGTCCTATGAAAACATTTAAACAAATATCAACTACAATCGACGGTTCAATTATAATACAGTTGAATTATCCGCGAACAAATATTCCTAAATTAAAGTCGTTAGATTTAAAAAAAGCAAGTTCCTAATTAATTTCTTGTAAATAATAGGCAAAGGGATTTTGCTATAGACTACTATGAATCTAAAATATCTTCATTTAATTGATTACCAGCCAGTTGCACAAACAAACTTTAAAATTTAAAGAGGACATTAAACACTAATCTTTCATTATGTCATTGCAGGAAACAAAATTCTAACAAACTTTAAAGTGTCTTTAACTTTAACTAATGAAATGTCAAATCCGTCATTAAGACAAATTTTACGTTGCACGTAACGCCATTAGCGTTAATTAGCATGTGGTGAATTTTAAGTTTGACAGTTAGAGGCTTTAAATTTTAATTGGTCGGGAAGCATCCATTAAAAATTACATTAAACTCTTTTCAACGGTATACAAGTGCACTTGCGTGATTTTAAGAATTTCAATATGTCTACAACGAGTCTCTCATCTTTATCTGACGCAGAAGAAAATGTATCCCGCCGCCAAATCCCAGATAGAGTGGATTTATTCTCAAAGCATGATGGTGAAGAGTTCCGTGTAAGGTACAGAATTTCTAAAGAGGCAGTTCTTCAGATTAACAATATTCTTAGTTTAGAACCAGTGACACGAAGAAATAAAGCCATTGATGGCCTGACACAGCTTTTGATTTGCCTAAGATTCTTCGCCACAGGATCTTTCCAGCAAGTGTTAGGTGATCTAACAAATATTCATAAATCAACAATTTGTCGTATTGTGCAAAAAGTTACACGTGAACTTGCTCAATTGAGCCGCATTTATATTAAAATGCCTAACAGGGAAGAACTACGAAGCGTTGCTGAAGGCTTCTATGAAATTGATGGATTTCCGCGTGTAGCAGGAGCCTTAGACTGTACACATGTGAAAATTATTAGCAGAGGAGGTGTGCTGTCTGAACTGTATAGGTGCAGGAAAAGATATTTTTCCATAAATGTACAAGTTGTATGTGATGCATCTTTAAAGATAAGAGATATTATCGCTCGCTGGCCAGGATCAGTTCATGACTGTACAATATTCAACAATTCCCACCTATGTGCAGATTTTGAAATGGGCAGATATAATAACTACCATTTATTGGGTGACAGCGGTTATTACAATAAAAATTTCTTGCTCACACCTTTCTTGCACCCGCAAACGAATGCAGAAGAAGCATATAATCGAAGCCACATTACTACTGGTCATTGAAGGACTTGGCGTCTAAAGCCGAGTGTGAGCTGGAGAATTGTACTTCGAGTTGTGTGCAGCGCGTTACAATATTGGTTATTTATTTATTGTTCTAATGTTAATTAAGGCCAGTTGTATTCAGCATCGACTACGTCGTTGGCGTAGTCATATTTCGTGGTATTTGGCACGACACCGCTCTAAAGACCCGGTTTTGATAACCGGGTCCAGCAAAGTGATATTTTGTTTTACAATTCAGCATTAGCCTGGAGTCCGGAATTTGTGGCCGATATGCCGCTGACTCGTTTGTTATATAAACAAATTGTTATCCTGAAACAATAGCTGTTCAAATGCCTAAGCAAGTATTTACTTCTAGTAAATCACAAAGAACATAATTCTAACGTGTCCCTACGGACGGCCTGTAGCCTGACGCGTGGCGGAATTTACTTAAAGCTTTAAAGCTTTAGGGTGAACGCTTTAGGCGCCCGCAACTCTTAACATAATTATTATACCTTATACTTCCGAAATAGTTTCAATACCCTCTCACTACGAGCGCTAAAGTCGACTTCATTACTTTGTATCTTGCTCAGCACAGCTCAGCGAATGATTGTATTTCATTGATATTTTGCGTTTAATGTTTGCTGTTCTACTTGTCTTGAACTTCCTGCACACATACTTCTGTATCTGTGCACGTCTTTAGTTGACCATTCGTGTTCTAGTGATGGTAAATAAATAGTTAAATAATTCCTTCGTTGATGTTGTGAGGCTCAGAATGGCGAGCGTCGAGTTGTGTAATACTAATGTAGTCAGACGAACTTACCATAAGCTGACTTGAAAAACTTCTTGTAAATTACTGTTATAATAATGCCGTAATATATTGGACACCACTAACACAACAGCTATTCCCTATCTCCACCAACCGAAAAGTATTGCATATAGATCACAGTATAGTTTGCTTAATTAGTTGCGTAATAGATATAGACATAGTTGTAATATCAAAATAGAGCTATAGTTTACTTCAACGCAACATAATATACATTGCTTCGGGTGGTAAGTAAAATAGATAACAAATAGTAATATAAACCAACCAACATAAATTATAAAGTCGACCAATGATAGTCGCCCAGTTGACTGAAAGACAAATATTGAAAGGTTCGATCAAATGAAGAAAAGGGTTCGGTAGTGTAGTCCGCTGCTATTTGATTTAGGGCTAAGGAGCTGTTTCACAAGTTTCAAGTTAATTCGTTAACAATTGCCGTATTACCAGCTAATGTAGGTTCTCATTTTATTACCATTAATTGAGAGCATAGATTGCAGTATGACTTTTTTATTTGGTTGGCTAATTGATTTGTGTCACAATAACACTAAGTTGTGAAACAGGCCTTGCTGTTGTAAAGCTCCTTATAGTGGATGCCCACGACACGCTGTCTTGGTGTAGGGTGAATTTTGACAATGAGTATCTTAAAATATTATCACAATTTATTTATTTATATGTGTGTTTTTATATTTATGATTTTTTTATGTTGTCATTATGGGCGTAGTATTTTTAACCGGCTTGATTGATATATCAAAATGCCTTTGAAGAGTTTTGTTTATAATATCAAAGCTTTTGCGTGGCTTATATAAAATATGCTAAGTTCTAATATGTACAAAATTCGATTCTAGGTTCGAATCATCCCAGAGTCAGCGCCATCTAGTTGTTTAGTGTAAAAATACGTTATGCCTTTGCTTAACAAGTTTTCGTGTCGCATATTGTGCTGATACACATATTTTTATAATTATAAAAATGTATGAGTATGAGTTTAGACCATCATACTGAATATTGCAACCTTTACTCTCGTTAGTTGGGTGGATTTGTTTTCTGACAGCGGGCTGAATCACGCTGTTTTCAATTAGTCGCTGTTTGCAATCTTGCTGTTTGAACGCCATCTTGCGGTATGGGTTCAACTCTGAACTGTGTGGTTAAAGTTTATTATTTTTTTTTTATTCTCATAACATTCAGATTAAATTATAAAGGTCTTGAAAAACTGTAATAAAATATAAATACACTATTGTTGATAAATTGAGTTACGCGATTTTTATAAAACTAGTGCTATCTCGTTACACAGAACGTAACGTCAGTCGGACAATTTGTATATTTGGACAATTTGTATATTTGGACAATTTTAAATATAAACATATACCATATAATAATAAGGAATGCATCATACTTACAGCTGTTAATATTTAGTTTGCTATATTTTTTATTAATCCCTCCCGTGTTGTGTCCTCTCTGTAACGGATGGCGCCACATGTAGTTTGAAAAAACGGTAGCATTCAATTACATTGAAATTAACCCGTCAAGCCCCGCTTATATATTATATAGATGTATGGGGCATATATATATTATATGGACGCCGGCGTCCGTCGCGGGGCTTGACGAGTCAAGCACGATTATTTCACTAAAATCTTTACTTTTTTTTACCGTAATATTCAATTTGTCAACGGTATTTTAAGAGTGGATTTTTTCAAAATCTTTTAATAGAACTGTTGTTTATGATTTTCTATCTAGATATATTTTATCAGTAACCAAACAATCGATCCACATAGATATATCCAAACCATATTTTTAATGATTTTTGTTCAAGGATATAATCACAACTGTTTTTAGTAGATACAAAAAAACCTATTAGAGTCACCAGGAAGCAAAACAATAATTATAATAAGAAACATAATATGTTACTTTTATTTTTGCTGAATACTCAACTAAGTAACCAACATACATATTGCGTTACAAATGAAGCAGATCAAAAGCGTACTATTTGAAAACTAGTCTAGTGACTCGGTTTAAGGCTTCATGGCTATGTTATTTAAAGCACATGATGGCAAGTTTGGATGTTACACCATATACAGCTTTACATTAGTCACGATCTGCTTGTCGTGTGTGTGTGTACCAAATTATAATCTTAAAGGTCAATAACTTCTAAATATAACATATAGACTACACTGTGTATCTGACCGTCTCAGTGTAGCTATATGGAGATTGCAGTTTCACATATACTCAGTGACTGGAAAATATATTAGAAATAATAAACAAGACTATTTTTAGGCAGCAAGTCAGGCTTATTTCGATAATAGAATAAGTACAATAAATCGTTGCAAGTAAAAAAGCTATAAATATAGCTTTCATTTCTTATATATATTTTTACACAGGTAGCAAAGAATAATATTTTATGATGTCTACATTTATTTTTCTATCGTATAAAATAATTACGAATTATACACATAAACCTCCTCTTGAATCACTCCGTCCAATAGTGAACGTATGAAAATCTGTTCGGTAGTTTGAGTTTATCGCGTTCAGACAGATGCGATGAGGGTATTTGTATTATAATATGTAGTGATGTAAATAAATATTCGTATGTTTGAGTGCAGAGTAATATTGCATTGCAATAATTGTAGATAAGACCTCGGGCTACTGCGAAATATTGTTGAATTATGACACCTTCAATATGGGAATTCATCCAGAGGTCACCGGACACCCACTTACTGTCCATTTCAGGGCTTGATAACGTTACCAGTTCACATTAAAAGTATCGGTAAGTAACGGTAATTTCATAAAGATACCTGTGTATCGGTAAAATTTTGTAGCGGTAATTACTTTAGTAACTTAACATAATTATAACGATACCATTAACGTTAAAACTTACCGGTAAGTTTTTATGCCGATAACGTTAAAAATTACCTGTGAATTTTAACGTTACTTCAAGCGACGTTGCCGTTTTTACCAAGGCGCGAATCAACCCATAAGCGCCCCTCGCGATACACGCGCTGTTGCCGTTCTGTTTTTCTATACACTTACCTCTTCCATCGAAATTCAAATACCCATAACTTGTTGATTTTAGCCTGGATTTGAATTATTCTTTTTGTGTTAGTATTTAAATAATGTACACATTTGATAAAGTTATAAAACAAAAATGAGTCCAATACCTCATTAATGTTGAGAATATATTTACGTATACGTTAAAATGGTCATAAAACGGTGTGAATTAGGAGTATTGTATTTTTAATGTAGTAGTGATATTGAAAGAGTCAGAATTTTAGTCCGCGGTAATAAGTACACGGCGCGTCTTGTCTACATAGTATAGGTAAGGATAAAAATAATATATTAGATTGCTAAAGAAGAATTTCACCCGCTCCAGGTCGAGGTTTGATCCTCCGGCGTGACGACGCTTGGATCAAATATTACTAGGCACTTATAATAAAGTTAACATACATAATATTATTTTTTTTTACTTTTTAATCTTTTTAGGATTGCGTAACTCAAAAGGAATTAACAAAAAATAAAACCAACTTCAAAACCACTACAAACCAAAAAAATATTTAACTTTATATTCGCTTAGTATATACGTATATTTGGAGTCGATGCCTAATTTAAATTGCCAGGTAAGCAAAGTAAATACATGACATATCAATATACGAAAACATTGTTCAATTTAAATTAGGCACCGACTCCAAATATGTGTATATACTAAGCGAATACAAATTTCAATAATTTTTTGATTTGTAGTGGTTTTGAAGTCGGTTTATTTTTGTTAAAAAGTTTTTATTTATTGCTTTTTTGTTAGTTAATTATGGAATGGTGTAAACAATATATCATAGATATACGATTGCAGCATTCGTGAGTCATCTGCTGTTAGTCATTAAAGAGTTCCATTGTGTATCTCCGAAGATCTTCATCAGATCGTCATAAATTATATACTAAAACCTTCCCTGAAAAATACACATTTCAATGTCGAAAACCATATCCAAATCGGATCAGTAGTTTTTGAGAAACTCGCGGCCATACAAATTTACATACATACATACAAACATACATACATACATAGATACATACATACGGATTGAATATAGAAAAAAAAAAAAAAAAAATCCTCCTAGCCAGTTTCGGCCACGGCGGCCAATCTCAACGGAGATCAGCCAGGTACGCAGGAGATATTATAGTGCACAAGTGTGTGCGCAATACACAGGTGCACTCGCTATTCCTTCACTCTCATAGTCCGGTGAGACGGCAATCCGACATGACCGGAGAGAGATCAGGCGCAGGACCAACGGCTTTACGTGCTTTCCGAGGCACGGGGGTATCACACCGCCAACTTCCTGACTCCGAGCTGCGACTGAGCAAATTTTAAGATGGAAAAACCCAGTCACAATTTTTTTTTGGCTCGACCCGGGAATCGAACCCAGGACCTCAGCGCGCAAATCGTACTCGTAATGCGTACGCAATACCACTACGCCACCGAGGCAGTCATTGAATACAGAACCTCCTTTTTGAAGTCGGTTAAAAAAGGGACCAGTTTTAATTTTATGACGATAACTCAACTTTAATTTTTTTTATTGTATCGTTCTCGTTCTAAAGGTGCGAATTATAATATAGATAATAGGGTCTTCGGTCTCTGTTAGTTGTGAAAAATCTAACTGTAAATCAACGCGATCAAAAGATATGACCGTTTATGTCGCATGTTTTGCGATTTCTTAAGGGAAAAACCAATAGGTTACTTCCCGTTGACGTAGAATCATGAAAATTTAAGGTTGACTCACTAATAACCTTTTTTATGGTAATCAAATTTTAAAATATTTGTTTTAAAATATTGCATTATTTGCGATGGTGTTTTTAAAAACATATTATTAGTCCTTATCCAAATAAATACGTTATTCATCACAAGTATTTAACTTTGAACAAAATTGCGTTCGACATCATTTGATTTCAATTAATATCTTAAGATATATCATAGTTTGAAAATAACTCCGCAAGAAAATAATGATTAAGTACCACGCACGCAGTTATGAACACGCTGATCTCAGGAACTACTGAATTTGAAAATGTCTTCACTAATAGCTACATTACTCCCGAGTGCTATAGGCTACATTTTATCTCGAAAAAAATGTTTCAAATTGGTGGAGCCGCGGCCATAAGCTATGTATTATAAATTTCGAATAGATAGATAGCTTCCAAACAGAACCTCCTTTTTGAAGTCGGTTAAAAATACGGTTAGCGCGCCGTTTTGCTGGGGGAGCACCTTAGGTATATACGTGCGCTGCCGCGCTCTTAGCATCAATGCGGTTTGGTTATCTTTGCGAGTCGACGAGAGCGATGGTAACGAAATATACTCATAACGATAAAATTATCGGTAATTAAGGTATTACCGGTATTTACATTTAACGGCAAAAGGTTTGAGATATAACGTTAAATGGTTAACGTTACTTTTATAATTACCGATACCTGCCTCTAGCAGCCATAACGATACCAACTTTTTACCGGTATTTCAAGCCCTGGTCCATTTGATTCCATTAGAATACCAATACTTAGAACATGATTGTTTTAAACTGTAAAGAACAGACGCTGAAAGGAATGACTCAAGGATTTTGTACATCAATGCTCCAAGCGCATTAATCTCTCTTATAGTGCTTTGAGTCATCCCATTCAGCGTGTATACATTTCGGAAAGATTTTATTAGTGTAATAAAATGCTTTCGGATGTTGGATCAGTTTCTCTTTCTCCGCACGCATTCACATGACAATTATTATAACATTACACTTTGATACATTTAATTGAAGTTCATTCCGAAGAAGCAAAGATACGCCACATCATTAACACAAAAGACAAAAGAAACATTTATTTGTAATAAACACGTTGTGGTAGCTTTTATGAACATAACAATTTCAAAGCCTAATTAGAACTGATATAATTCATACACCCAGGTGTAGGGTGGCTTTGAGTGAAACCATCACCGCATTGTGGTAGGTCCCTTTAAACAAAGGTAATGGGACTTAGGAAATAATTAATTCAATGTTTCGTTCACATTATATAGCAAATAAAAAGGAGAAGCGACCATCATATAAAAAGTGTTGAAATTCACTTTCTCATTAAATCTAAAACATTCGATTGATACCAAATTATGTTTAAATTTAAGTCTGTTGAAAATCTGAAAATGCATGTCGAAATCTCAGTCTTGCATCTCTCTTTATTTTACTTCAATAATCAATATGGTATTGCATTCCTGATCTCGAGCCCCTTCGGGCGATCTCATTTCGAATACCTACATAGTGTAAGAAACGCTAACACAAAGTGAAATCTCTTGAAAAGACTCTTGAAATCCGCATAAAATTCACCCAAAATTTTAGGACAGTAGAGAGTGTACTCTTAAGAACATTTTCCTTGAAGTACAGCCGTTTACATTATTTGACTACCCCGTCACAGAATTACACTCTGTATGTTGTGGTTTATTTGAATTAACATTTTAACTCCGTAAAGAAATGTTATTTTATGGTACATTGTTTCATACGAAAACCTTTAAATAAGCGTATGCGCCGTTATTCGTGTATAGCGGTGTTAGGTAACGATATGATCCATCGTGAACTCCCGAAGGAACGGTTAAAATGAAATGTTACGATTAATGATACACGCCATGAGCCGATCTTTTAGAAATGGACATATTTTTAAATAATTTATAAGCCGATCAAACCCAAAATTCACACTCTAATTTAAGGAGCATAGATTATAGTATGACAAAAGTCAAGTATTTGGTTGCAGCTTATACATTCGTGTGGCAAATAGCGTTTAAATCAGTAAGTCGTGAAATCGGACCTTAATATTTTTATTAAGAGATAAATCTTTGATCAAGAAAAGAGGCTTTATAGATTATATTGCACTGTTTTTGGTTGTTGAATTCTTGTCCATGTTTCACAAAGAAATTCATTTTTAAATAATATGACCATGTATTCTTGCCCACTGCTGAGCATGGGCCTCATACTACTGAGGGGTTAGGCCTTAGTCCACCATGCTGGCCTAGAACGGGTTGGCAGACTTCACTTACCTTCGAAATTCTTATGAAGAATTCTCAGGTATGCAGGTATCCTCACGAATTTTTCATTCGCCGTTAAAGCGAACGATAATTATTGATAAACAACACATGAGTTCGAAAAGGCAGAGGTGTGTGCTTCGGGTGTTGAACCGCCGGACATTTTCTCGACAGGCCGTTCAATTCCTAACTAAGCTATCGTCCACTTTTTACAGTGGTATTAGATTTTTCTATTCAGTGTCAGCCCGAAGTCTGGAATTTGTGCCCGAAATGGCGATAGGCTCGCCCCCTATCACATCATAGGACGGAATACTAACGACGAAAAGTGGATGCACTAGTTGCGCCTCTGCCTACCGCTTCGATGATAAAAGGCGTTTGTGTAAGTATGTACAATCTCAAAACTAGAAAGAAACTCAAGTATCTTAGAATAAATTAAAATAATGTAGACGGGCAGCCCGATGGCGTGTTTACGTACCGCCTGGCTGTAGGTAACTACTTCAAGGACACGGCCAAGTGAGAGTACTTTTAGTTAGGTTTACTATGTTATTACTAAGTTGTAATCTCTTTCAATTGTAATCTGTTCCTGTATTTGTTTGGTAGAACCAATCGATTGGTATTGGAGTCAAGAGTAAATTAGCTGGTCATAACTATATGTCACGTTGTCGTGCCAATCAATTTACTTATTCGGACAAAGGGTTTATGCCTTCGCCCTTTACGTGCGACAAATTGTATGGTTTAATATGCAAATCGATCCATTTTATGGTAAACACGAGTTAATAATGTCAAAGGAACTAGATCGCGTATTGTTCAATTGTTTAGTACAGCATGCGTATTTCTAGTAGGTAGGTATACGATGATTGGTCACTGTTGCCGAGGCACTGATAAAAATTTCAAGTCATCGATTGCGGCCCCGCTCTACTTTGACTAATGTTGATTTCAAACTGAATCGTGTTTTTTTTTATTGGATAGCCATGTTACATGCTTTTTATTTAAATGATGCTGGCTATGAGTACAATAGCACAATAATTTTGTTTTCGCGGATAATTTAAAAATGCAGGTTAAACCTAGTTACGGGTGCCAGGGAACAAAACCTTGTTATGTAAAAAATATTTTTTGGGAATTAAATAAATAAATAAAAATGATTTATCACTACCGTCCAGCCTTCGTGGAGGGAGACTGAGCGGCTATGTTGGATTCGCCAGCCTTACGACCCAGCGTTAAGCCGCCCGGAGAGACGGAAAACGTCAGGCGACAGCCGGGCCGAGTCGCTAACACTATATATGGCATAGAGATGCGGGGCCGGCCTTTTAGGTGGGAATACTGTCCTTTTTTTACGGTCGCTAGATTGTATCAGTCCGGAAATGCTGCTGGCGACAATCGGTTCCATAGTTTTGTAGTACTTATGATATTACTATAGAACTATGTTTGAATGAAGAATAACCGTGAAATTTTGGCCTCTGCCTACCCCTTCGGGGATAAAAGGCTTGAGTGTGTGTGCGAAAGTTTTTAAGAATGTATGTATCGATGTATTTGTATTACTCTTTCACGCAAAAACTACTGAACGAATTTCGTGAAATTGGCACATGAGTAGATCATGTCTTGGATTAACACATAGGCTACTTTTTATCTTTTATCCTGAAAAAACTTTTTAACGCGGGCAGAGCTGCGGGCCAAAGCTAGTTATTCATAAATTCCGTGGACCATGCCATAAAACTGCAATCTCGGTGTTGCTCTATTTTAACCCGATTATTCACATCAAAAAAGATTTTACTAAAATGCGTTTCGTTAAATTGTGAATTTGCATTACATCGGTCCAGGACTATATAGACACGTCCCAGCACTTAATGAAAAACGGATTGCTTTGACGTGAAAAAAAAAACATTTTTTTGGGAGTCGGAATAGAAAAATATATTATATTTTCAATGGAGTGCAGTTTAAAGTAAAAATTATATGCGGTGGAAATTGAAGAAGATTATTGATGAAGTCTGTACTGAGTACCTCTATATAAAAGACTAGTAGTGCTCGCGGCTCCGCCCGCGTGAATAAGTTTTTCCGGGACAAAAATATTTTCCCGGGATAAAAAGTAGCCTATAGCACTCAGGAGTAAAGTAGCTTCCTATTAGTGAAAGAATTTTCAAAATCGGTTCAGTAGTTCCCGAGATTAGCGCGTTCAAACAAACAAACTCTTCAGCTTTTATTAGTATAGATATACGAATGACCTGCCCTTATACTGCATCATTTTAATAGGATCTAAATCATTTTGACTCTTCAAGCCCCGCGACGGACGCCGGCGGCCATATATATAGGGCTTCCCCATACATCTATATATATAAGCGGGGCTTGACGGGTTAAGATTCCTTCAGGTGAAGCTGAGCGCATCTCTAAAAGTGTCTAGGTTTTCTCTATCCCACAAAGAATATAATACAACAGTGAAATGTGTGAGAGTTGTGAAAGATGGAGCGACACAGTCTGCAAATGGACTCTATAGATACTTAGTTTATAATGAGAAAATAAATGAAATAGCAGACGTGACTTATAGCCATTAAACATTGTTAAGCCGGTATTATAAGCAGATTATTTTCCTCGTAAACAGAAAACATTTTTAATAGGGTCTTAAATGGTTTTTTTTTTTTTTTTTGGAAAGAAACAAGCGAGGCTTCTGTTTATTTATAATATCCATTCTCGATGATATTTGTAAAAACGTTGATCCGATTAGAAAAGAGAATAACGACGTAGATACCTATTTGTAATTTATATAAATGTTATTGTTCGTTAATTGGAGGGTACTTATGGCAATCATTTATATTCTGCGATGTTTTTTATTGGTACCAAATTACCCAGCTTTTATCTGGACTTTATAATAATATGGGATTCTATATAGACAATTACATATAATAATTATTAAGAGTAGGTTCTCCTTGTGTTGCTTCGTGTAGTACGTCGTTGCTGTCTATAAAATATAAAGAGCGCAGAGCTGATCAAAAGAAATTTTAATTAAATACATAATCAAAAGGGATTTAAAGAAATACATATGAAAAATCCTCATAGAATGCGCACTTGTATTAAGAACAGAGGCTCACAAGTTGAGCAAGGTTTGGAAAAATAAAGGAAATGTATTTTATTGAAAGATTCATTCACTTAAATACAGGGTCATTTTGCCATTGCGTTCATAAATGAAACCACATGCTTTTCTCGTTGAAAATAACACTTTCCATTAAGTTATTTTAACCATAGATCTAAAATAAAAAAGTGTAAGTTTCGAACAAAATAAATATCAATAAAATGTAACTTTAAGTTGACACGCCCTGATGCCACTATGACTGCTCTAGGAGAATTCGTCGCAGCAGCAGCATTACACTTTCAGTTAGAAATACACGTACGCACACATCATATTCGTAATAAACTACAAAATTATCAAAAAATTGGAATACTACAACCGGGAATTGGTGAAAGTATTCGTTATTCATTGATAATTTTTAGTACGATATTAGCAGAGGATGAATATGTGGTTTCATTTAATAACGCAATATAAAAATGATCCTTTATAATACGCTTTAATAAGTTGCATATTATGAAACAATGTGGTAGCATAGTCCGGTCAAAATAAACATTCGAGTTTGCATTAATTTCTAACAAGCTGGATTTTTGTACAGACCTTAAATACGACATTACAAATGCTATGTCAAAAGTCCCCATCGATCCCGCTTGTGCGTTGTTTTTTATTCGAGGTTTGAGGTGACAAATTTTCCTTTTTTGCGTATATCTCTGAAATGGTGAGAGCTATCGGAAAATGAATTAGCGAACAGTCGTAGATCGTAAAATTCTCTACAAAAAGGTATTAGTACTTTTTTCTTACAAGGCACCGTTCTCAAGTTAGCGCTATTTGAATTAATGCAAACTTAAATGTTTATTTTGACCAGACAATTGATAACCATGTGACATTTAGAGAGCTGGCGGCGTATACCCTGGCGCGGTGCATTACGAATGTAGCAGGCGTAATTATAGTGCCAGGTTGTACGTAATAATGCCTAGCATGAAGTATCCTATAAAAGGTCCTCGCCGCCGAACGCCTAATACGATCCTCCTAGCCAGTTTCGGCCACGGCGGCTAATCTCAAAGGAGATCAGCCAGGTACGCAGGAGATGTGCACAAGTGTGTGCGCAATACACAGGTGCACTCGCTATTCCTTCACTCTCATAGCCCGGTGAGACGGCAATCCGACATGACCGGGGAGAGATCAGGCGCAGGGCCAACGGCTTTAAGTGCTTTCCGAGGCACGGGGGTATCACACCGCCAACTTCCTGAATCCGAGCTACGACTGAGTAATTTTTAAGATGGAAAAACCCAGTCACAATGTTTTTTTTTTACTCGACCCGGGTTCGAACCCAGGACCTCAGCGCGCAAATCGTACTCGTAACGCGTACGCAATACAACTACGCCACCGAGGCAGTCGTAATACTATTAATGTTATGTTTGTACGATATTACATAATTAGTTTAAAACGTGAGAGCTAAAGTTTGTAACGCGTCTTTTATTTACTCGTCGGGATATTTGAATGAAAAAGCAAAAATATATTGCACGCCTCGGCAACCATCTGCAAAAAAAAACAGTTGCCGCTCGCGTTGCATGTACAAGCTCCAGGTCAAAATTTAGTTTGTATGCCGTCCGGAGGCTTTGTATTTTGGATTTTAATTATTTTTTGAATTTTTACAACTAGAAATGAAATAGTTTGGTATTTTAAATTTTTCAACTAGATATCATAAAATTTTATGAGAAGTGAGCGTGTTACGCCTCCGACAGCGTTTGTGAACACTGTTAACTAAGATTATTCAAGACCAAAATAAAATATTCAAATAAAAATGTTGTTTCTACCTTTTCAGTTCTTCAATGAATTTAATAAAGATGGCAGATATTGACGCCGTCGGAGTTCTTTTTAAACATTTGTTCTTATTTCCATCTTTTTAGTTTTAATTTTTTATAAACTACCTGTGTGTCAAATTTAGCCAAACCCTTCAACCTTCTTTACCGTGAAGAAGCAACGAACTAACAAGCTTCGGATTCATATTATTAGTGTGAAGTGAGATGTGATTTCCTATTCCAAACTCCAATAAAACATATAAGTTTATGTATATTCGTAATCACCGTTACAAATTCTTTGTATTGATACCACACTCGATGTATTCTGAAAACTTTTTTTGAGATTACTTTTACCGCTAAATTTTGTTTTTTTTTTAATTTTGATGTACCCAGTGTCAATGTCACGACTAAGACGAATCTATTGACACCACTCACATAAAATGACGACAAGCCGTTTAGGCTCTAAGGCGTGCCAAAGAAATATACATACATACATACATACACTCAAAAAAACATAACCCTCCTTCTTTCGCAGTCGGATATAAAAGGTTAGCGCTACGAAACGATATGAATTTGTTGTATGAATGTAAAAAAAACTATGCAGCGCATTGCCTTGGATGATTTTATTTCTAACTGAATAATTGAAATATTCGTTACCTACGGCGTAGACTCTACGATGGTTACGATAACTGCGCTACGCCGTATCGGATCATCGTTTCCTACGCTCGCATTTGACTTATAAGATTCTGAGAAACTCAAAAGAAACCTGAAAATACCAGAGTATCATTAAATTTTTACAATTACCTAGCTATCTTTGTAATATACTCGTATGACGTTTCTGACAAAACAATACGGTAGTTTCCTACGTTTTATTTTGTACATTATTTTATATTTCGGAGTTGGATGATGGATGTATGGGCGAAAGTGGTATTTCCATGTTTTAGACTTCGTCATGATTTAAGCTTTCAATAATAATTAAAAGCTGGTTTTTCTCATATAAACATAATATATTTCGTCTGAACAACAATACAGAGTAATAACAACGTTCTGTTGAGCTAGCCAACTAAACTTCGAATGCCCTGAAGCGCGTCTGCACTCTCATTATAAAGGTTCGCTCCCCTCTACATAATTTCATACTACTTGATTCATTGAAGTCAACAGTAATACAATATTCATAAATAAAAATAGTCAAATCAACAACTTATTTTACAAATTCAAATTAATCTGCAACATTGTGTATTTTAAATCTCACTGTGCAATATTGAAATACTGGTAATTAGCTAGCATCCTATTTTATAGTATTTTAGTCACTCCGACATATATGTAACAGAAAATAATACGACAAAGAAATTCGTCTGTGAAATCAACATCAAAATTTGTTGAAAATAAAGCAGTTATTCGTATTCCAAATATTACATACATACATACATATACACTCACGCCTGTTATCCCCGAAGGGGTAGGCAGAGGCGCAACTAGTGCACCCACTTTTCGCCATTATTCCGTCCCATGATGTGATAGGGGGCGAGCCTATCGCCATATCGGGCACAAATTCCAGACTCCGAGCTGATACTGAATAGAAAAACTCAATACCACTTTGCCCGACCCGAGGATCGAACCTGAGACCTCAGCTTTGCAGTCGTACTGTAATACAACTACGCCACCGAGGCAGTCGGTATTCCAGGCAGTTGGCGATATTCCAAATATTGTCCCTATTAAATTAAATATTATCCCCTCCACGTTGTGCAGGACTCCCAATGTGGAGGAGATATCGCGCTATCTCTTTCGCACGCAGGCAGCGTGATGGCCGGTGACTACTGGCGACGTCACTGTCTGACATTACTGTTATTTGACATTTACCACTTCCACCGAATTTTAAAGCTTTCTAAATTATTACTGCTCCAATTTGGATTTTTTTTCTGTTAGATGTTGGATGGCATATTTTTTTTATAAATTATTAAAAATATAGCGAACTATGCTATTCGTAGCTTTTAAAATTAAAAATGATTTATTTCGTTAAGGAAGCACACTAATCTTGACTCTACGATATGATGTAGTAAGGTCTGTGTTGATAATATACGAAGCTGTTAGAATGTGCCTAGCTGTACCTATGTTTATTGTACCGCGCCGTTCCATCGTTTGCATTACTAAATGTTATATAACTATAAGTAGGTACGATGCGCTCGCGCCGCATCGATCGTGTCCGTTACCAGTAGCTAATTGTTTTCGTTAGTAAATGCACGTCCTTGTGTTCCTAAAATCTGTAGTTTTGTTTGTCCCTGAGGGTGTCTGCCAAGCGTCTGGTACTGTTTCTAAGTTTACTTAAGTATCTAAATATAACTAGCTACCATAATTCACATAAAAAAATTGCTATTGACGCAGGAATACTAGACATTGAAAAACAAGCTTATATTGAAATGCCTTAAATCGAATCAAACTTTGTTTAATATTATGTAGGGATAAAAGCTTGTCGCGAAATTTAATTTTATCAAGATCAAGCTACATAAACCCACCCCCATCTACTTCCCGACCTCAGTTCGCCCGTAGGTTATTCCTGTCATTATTGTTATATTCTCTTCCATTTCTAATGAGTTCATTCCACTATTATTTTATTTCACTTTTTACCATTTTCAAAAGCTTCACCACTGGTCTATCAGGAGTAACGTAGCTTTCTATTAGTGAAAGAATTTTCAAAATCGGTTCAGTAGTTCCTGAGATTAGGGCGTTCAACCAAACAAACAAACTCTTCAGCTTTATAAAATTAGTATAAATATATTATGGATTTCATTATTTTATGTTCCTCTGTCACTTGGAAGTTCTTGTTGTTAGGCAGCAACGTGAAAATGCTGCTCTCATTGAAAAAACGGTTGCTCTATTTAAAACCCATACCTATAATGGAAATTGCAATGTACTCCACAATTTAATCGAAAGCAGCTCAATCATACATACATAGCTATACGAACAGGGCCTTAAATGCAGCTTTTATGTGGCGTGTGGAATATCACCGAAATTAATTACTTGCCATAGAGATGACAGCAATCACCACTTACAATCAACCAATTTACAGACCATCGAGAATTAATTATGCGGTCTCTCGGGTGACGTGCTGGACACGCTTCCAATGAAATACAGCTGCGGTCACAAAATAAGTTTCGGGAAATCGATAAGTTTATAATAACTATCTGCTGCACCGTAATCAACGTAACGTAACATTTGCCCACTTTTCATTATTCATTTCATTATTCCTGTTAGATTTGGTTTGACTGACATGATAGTTGCAAAACGCAAGCAATATATCACATTCTTCGTTAATGTAGGTATTGTGTATTAGCTTCTGCCCGCGGCTCCGCCCGCGTTAAAAAGTTTTTCGGGGATAAAAGTCCCGGTTTATATTTTCGGGGATAAGAAGTAGCATATGTGTTAATCCAGGACATGATCTACCCATGTGCCAAATTTCATCGGAATCCATTCAGTAGTTTTTGCGTGATAGAATAACAAACATCCATACATTATTACCAACTTTCGCGTTTATAGTAGGATTGCCACCAGTTTACTGTACAGTCACACACAAAAGTTGCTGAACATATTAAAAACTTCAAAACACTGCTACACATTAACTTCTATCGAAATCTTATTTTTTCCTTGTCTAAAATAAAGTAATTGCGGGTCCGCCCCACCTCGTGACCACGAATTGCTGCAAAGCTTTCGAGACGTAGGGAGAAAATGTAAATAAAAAAACCGTGATAAAATCCGCAAAATAGTTTTATTTAAATGACTTACATTCGCGTAAATAGATGAAGTCATTATACAAGTAAAATAGATAGCGTGAAAAAAATTAAAGTATCTTTTCCTATCAACTTGCATAGTCAATCAAAGTGATACGCAAACACCATTTATAAATATGTATGCGTCTATTTATAGTTTTTTGAGTAGTGATCACAGGGGTTATGTTCCCAGAGAGTACCCGTGCGACCACTACACGGCGATCATCAACGTGACGCTGATGTGTACGGGATGCCCGCGCGCGCCCGTGCACGAGAGCGCGCTGCAGCTGCTGCAACTGCTCGACAAACGGTTCTTCGGCACCGTACCGCCGCTCGCCGCCGACGACGATAATGGTGAGTACCAAACACCAACAATCGTCGCGAAACAATCATGTTTCATTGTTATTGTAAAGTTTTGTGGGTAGTTGTAAGCCAATTGTGTTACATTATCATCTGTAGTCTACCAGGGTGGCATGTTAATATACGTCGCTCGCCTACTATAGCCTTGTATACTGTCGAAAGTCTTATAAAGAAGTATAAAGTTTCCTCATAGGTTTATCTGTAAGCGCGCTATAGCAGTAAATACATAACTATGAAAATCTGATTTGTCTTTTGAATAGAACCAATTTTCCTAGTCTCGCTAGTCTATCTTTTGAAACATTTTATATTAAATTCAAAATCTCTGCCGCGCTTGTATTTCTATGTCTTCCCTTTGAGAAGTTATATTAAATTCTTTGTGAATGAATGAAGGCCGCATCTAAGCCCCAAGAGTCGCGTCGTCTGTGCTTCGACTATTAGCGGGAGCGCGCAATAATATGGTCGTGAATTCACGCGATATTTTGCTCGAATTTGTCTCTTTGGTCGAACTGAAGTTACAACAACCGAAGTGACGTGACTAATACTTAGAGAAACGTAAAGGAAACAGAAGATTGGATGCACTAGAGAGGCTTCGTGCTTTATGCTGGCCGAAGTAATTGACTATGAAAAAAACTATTAAAATTATGGCTCAGGATTGAAATAATTTATATTGGTAGCCGGACAAACAGAAGTCAAACATTAGAAATATCAGTCATTGAATAACCTATGAACTGAATGAGTCGTAATATTTTAGCCCGCGTTGAAAGCATATTAAATCATATAAAATTTATTTTCCATAAAGTCTGCTGACCTTCGCTTTGGGATATTGAATGTAGTAATCATTATTATGCGCTCGAAATCTTTACAATAATTTAAAAGCGCATAGTTTTGTAACTATCCGCTCCAACCAAATATATGATAAAATATTTTTAACATAAGAGATTTATATGAAATGTAGGGATCCTGTTAACAACTTAAAAATAAGTACTATTTTTTATACAATAGCATGGCAATATTGAACTACAATGGACTGAGATAATGCCAAACAACAAACACTACGTAGTACTGTTCAGTATTCTGTGCTATTACTAACTCAATGTCCCTTAAATCAGAGCGCAACAATACCAATTGCATGACGGCAAAAGTACAATACTTTTCTCTACCAATAAAAATAAGTAGACTCTGGTTTCGAGTCTATATTTTTAACTGACTTTTGTTAACTTGAGGTTCTGGCTGGGTTGTTTCATCCGTGGTTATATTATTATTATCACAGTGGTAAATTACAAGTCAATTCACAGTGAGGCGAAGTCTGTTAACTACTTGACCACGGTAGAAACAACGTCGGCTTAGAATGTAAGCGCAAAGGGTTATGGTAAAACGAGGTCAAAACCACATATAGGGTTAAACTTTTCCATAAATTATAATTATTCCCTATCTCATTGGAGATATAATGATCGTTGTGTTTAGACAGATTACAGTCTGTTTATATGATTTATCCTTTTTCACCTCTAAAGTGGTATTTACCGTTTCTGCGCAGGATTCCAAAATCCCCTCTCATCGCGCTATGATTGCACTGCTCTCATACATTTTATGCATGCTCACGATGCGTGGAAAATCGTTTATTTATTTAGTTGTGGAATTGTAATATTTTCGACGATATTCAGCTTTGGTACGTGACTAAACATAACGCATCTTTAGAATGAAAACTACACAATTCATAAAGATAGAAAATTGAGTTATCGTCATAAAATTACTTAAAACGAAGTTCTCAATACAACAATAGTTCAAACACAGCCATATTCGAGCAGGAAAAGGACAAAACTGTAATATCGGTCGCTTTTTTATTATCTATACTAATATTATAAAGCTGAAGAGTTTGTTCGTTTGTTTGTTTGTTTGTTTGAACGCGCGAATCTCAGGAACTACTGAACCGATTTTGAAAATTCTTTTACTAATAGGAAGCTAAATAACTCCTGAGTGCTATAGGCTACTTTTTATCCCGGGAAAATATTTTTGTCCCGGAAAAACTTTTTCACGCGGGCGGAGCCGCGAGCACTACTAGTATTTTTATAAATAAGGTACTAGTTTTTAGTCATTTAAAAATGACAACTCAATTTTCTATTTTTTGAATTGTGTCTTTCGTTCTAAAGGTGCGATAATATGTATGAGAAAGAAAAAAATATTATAAACTTATATAAAACTCAATGATACCATAGTTATTAGTTATGTTAATTGCAGATACAAATTATTAAGAATTATTGTAAACTCCGTTAGCAATTCGTAACTAATAAATATTATTTTTTTTCGATCGTACCTAATCTGAAGTCACAAACCCTCGAGCTTTATCATTATAAATAGGACTAAAAGTCGCTCTCCGGTCGCGATCACCACGACTACCCATTATAAGCACAAGCACCAGAGCTTAAGGATGTAAACTACAGAGTAATGTAAACATCACCCTGACGGGTTAACCCACACGTCTCAAAGCCTTGTGATTTATCTCGCTACATGTTCTTAAAAAACAATGTTTTTAACGCATATTAAACTAATAAGTAATATTGGAAAGTTATTATTTATTTAAGTTTCTCTCGCACGAGCAAGTCTTGTGTGATCAACTTTGACGACGGTAAGGAATAGTCTTGTCTCAGCATACTTTGAGTTGGGATGTTTTCTCGCGCCAAAGTTGCTGAAAATGATGAATTATGGAATACATATCGCAATTTATTTAGTTTCTTATAATAAGTGTAAAATACCGTAATTTATTGCACATGTTTTCCACACATTGATCTCTTGATATTTTTTATAAATATAATCTCGAGGTTCATGCTGGTGTATATTTTAATCAACTTATAATTCATGTATTTTTTGTTTTATTTGTGTAGTTTTATGGTTGACCATGTATTGTGTTAATTATAATCTGTAAATATTGCATATTGGAAATGTAATAAATTAATTATACATGACCCCGGTAAGTTAATGTCAGTAATAGGTAGCAATCGCTGCTGGCGTCTTCGTTGGAGGTTTTTCTTCAAGGTAGGTGATACATGTTAACTCGTATCGATTTATTGATTCCGTTCAATGAGAGGCACTATTTTCACATTTCGATTATAGATTCATGCACTCGTAAATGTCGGAGTTACTTCGATACATAAATCGTCGCGAAGCGAAAATATTCAGCTACTCTGTTATAATTTTAATATGTTATAATATGATGACATCGTTGTATTGGCACAATCGCTGGAAGATCTTAGCACAATGTTCAGTGAACTCAACCGAGTTTCTCAACTAGTGGGCCTCAGGATGAACATTGACAAGACCAAGTTCATATTAAATGTTCATGTTGTGCCTACCCCCGATTACCGTTGGGAGCTCAATTCTCGAAGTTGTAGACGAGTACGTCTATTTAGGTCAAGTAGTCCAACTAGGCAAGTCAACTTTGTGAAAGAGGTCAATCGGCGAATCCAGCTCGAATGGGCAGCGTTCGGGTTTTCTCGTCCAAAAAACTTCAGTGCTTGAAGACAAAAGTCTTCAACCAATGTGTGTTACCAGTGATGACATATGGCACTGAGACATGGCCTCTGACTATGGGCCGCTTAAGACGGCTCAAGGTTACTCAGCGAGCTATAGAGAGGGCTATTTTAGGTGTTTCTTTACACAATCGAATCAGAAATGAGGAATGAGAAATCAGAAATCCGTAGAAGAACGAAAGTCACTGACATAGCCCAGTGGATTAGCAAGCTGAAGTGGCAGTGGGCAGGGCACATATTTCGAAGAAGTGACGGCAGATGGGGCAAATAGTTCTTGGGTGGAGGTCACGTATTGGCAAGCGCACCGTCGGCCGTCTACCTACAAGTTGGACAGACGACTTGATAAAGGTTGCAGGACACGCTGGTTGCGAGCCACTTTTGACAGGTCCATCTGGAAATCTTTGGGGGAGGTTTACGTTCAGCAGTGTACGTCGTGTGGCTGATGATGATGATGGAGTGTGGCCACAACGACCCAGGGAGTTGCGATAATTATCTTCCCTTGTAAAATAGTAATAAATCACACCGCTTGTTGACAATCAGTATCTCAGGGCGGCGCTGACTACGCCCCCCGACTAATACGGGCTAATGGGGGAGGAATATAAATGACCAATTATACGACACTCTGTGGCATAAAAAAATTGTGATTTTTCCGTTTTCTTTCTAAGTATATTATTAAACGTTCTTATTTAGCTGAGCAAATTTCTTTAATGGATTAATGACATACGGACACATGCTTCACGTGATGTCATGTGCTGTCCAACACAATTCCAGCCCACAATGCTCAGAATAAGGACTATACCACAATGTCAAAAGAATCGTGGAGGTGTTGCTAGCCTTATAGAGAAAGAATAGAGAGTAGAAAATGGTAGGAAGTCATTTAGTCTTCTACATATCTATATTTTCATGTTGTCAAATGCGTGTATTGTTCATCTTTATCGTTCATATAAACGGTGAAGGAAAACATTGTGAGGAAACCTACACACCTGAGAATTCTTCATTAGAATTTATATGGTGTGTGAAGTCTGCCAACCCGCATTTGGCTAGCGTGGTGTACTAAAACCTAACCCTTCTCAGTCGTAGAGGAGGCCTGTGCTCAGTAGGGGGCAGTGTATAATGCAGGGCTGCTTGCATTGTATTTCATTGCATTGCAAATGCTTTAATATACGTACATTTACGTTTTTAGTCACTCACTCACGAAAAATTCGAGAACAATAGAACCTACGTAATTCAAATTTTGAATTTGAATATAATTACAGATGGATTTTAAAAAAGTGTATAAAGATTCGGTAAAAGGTTTTTAGGAAATTCTGCTCCTGCAGGAATTAGAAAGTTAACGGAGTCCTGAGCAACTGCTAGTTTATAAAAGTTATATTTTCTAAGGTTTAAGGTTTAAGAATGATTTATTTCTCATAAGATTATAAATTAATCACTTACTGAGAAAACAACTTACACAATTATAAATTTGAATAAATTTTGTTGGATTACTCAACATTAACAATTACACATAACACAATCATACAAACAGCAAAATCGTATTTTGAGCAAATACTATTACATCATGGGACGGAATAACGGCGAAAAGTGGGTGTACCAGTTGCGCCTCTGCCTACCCCTTCGGGGATAACAGGCGTGAGTGTATATGTATGTATATGTACTATTAAAATGTACCTACTTTGGTGGGTAGTTTTGTAACGGCGATATGTACCCACTCGAGGCAGCGCGGCGACATACTAGGATTTATAATGTTAAATAGTTTGAATGCTCTAATCTCTCGAACTACTAGGAAACTGAATTATTCCTGGAAGCTGTTACGTCAAAAACGGCTCTCTTCGCGGACAGATCTGCGAGCCAAAACTTAGTTGTAGCAATGAAATATCATAATTCAAAATAAACGATAACCGTTTCTTTAAACAGCTCAAAAGAACAAGGAAATTATACAATTTGACAGAGACAATAATAGCGATGTCGCCAAAAGTTTATTACTGTTTACGAAAGTTAAATATTCAGTCTACCCATTGATGTATTAAAAAGTTCTCTCTCGCATTGTCGAGTTTTGCCACAAATTCAGTATTAAGCGGATCACCCGTAGTCAACAGGTTGATAATCGGCTTGGCGCGGCTCCAAATCTATTTATGCCTGGGATGGAGCCTGAATTCAACAGGGTGGAGTGTTCCACTTGAACATGCAAGGTCGGTTTTTCCTTTCATCCTCGCTGTTAAAGTGTTTCTCCTTGACAGCCGCATGCATGGAAATGTGTTGTGCGTTGTGTAGTTAAGTCGTTTTTTGGTAATAGGAAATAATAAAGAGTTCACACGACGAGTGATACGATTTCTATCGGCTAGCCTGTACAAACTTGCAAAATAGCTAAAGCGCACTAAGATTTCAAGTTCATTTCATAATATTTTATTATTCAATTGTTACACAATTCCTGCACGAATAATATTGTCATTTTAACGTATTTTTACCTAGTACGATAAAATTAATCTAAAAATTGATAAATCAACTAATACTGCTAATTCGCATTACAATAATTATAATTTAACAAAAAATCACAACTATTAAAATTAATAAAGAGCTCTTTGCATAATTAAATAAAGAAAGGCAAATAAAGTAATCGAATTTCTCGTCGTACAAACACGGCGCGTGTTAATTCACTCAGTTTTGGACAGCAGCCGACTACCTGTAGACTAGACATGGGCGCCGCCTAGGAAAAAGCCGGCGGCGGCGTGCTGGTAATTTTTGGTCGGCGGCGGCGTAACGCCGGCGGCGTGGATTTTTTTAATGAATATTGAATATATGTAGAGGCCACATATAAATTCCTCAGTTACATGTTCGTAGATAGTTGGAAGCACTAGCCAATTAACTTATCGGTATAAAAATCCCTTCAGGATCCATGCTCCATCCACCCTGTAGATTGGGGGCGTTTGGAGAATTCCACCACGGTATCCCCTACCTGTCGTAAGAGACTATTAGTCAATAGAGGCCACCGGGGGTCCCAGGTGGACGGCAGGGGGCTGTCCGTCTTTAGTTTTGTGTTTTTTTAGCACATTGTTGCAATCCCTGTGATAGACGGCAGCGTGGCAGGTAGGCCTCACGTTGCCGTTGACGCAGAGGGCGCCCTTCGGTGCGCGAGAGCGTCTGAGCCTAACACAACAGCAGACGGGCCGCACTAGGCGGCACCGCGCAGGGGCGGTTGCGGACGACAACTTAGAAACTTCCGTCAGAGGAAGCCCGCAGCTGTCCCTAATGCGCCGAAGATGGCCACAGCGGAGTTTTGGTTTGTATGCCGTGCGTTGTACATACGTTGGGCGATCACCTAATGGTTTCATCTCTCCGGGCGGCTCAAAGTCGGGTCGTAAGGCACGGTGAACCCAGCTTAACCGCTCAGTCGCCCCCCTTGAAGGATGGGCGGTAACAAAAAAAGACAAATGCTCCATGGCACTCGCGAGTCTTTATCTTGTTTCGCGGAGAAGGTGAAATGACCATTAATGCCCTTTGGTGCCACCATCCAGTTATCAAAAATGACTGCGCGGTTATAATATTATCACCGCTTTTACGACCTAGCGTTACGCCACTTATAGAGATGGAAGCATCGGGCGACACACCAAGCTGGACCAAGTCTTTTAGTCTATGAAAACTAGTAGTGACGGCGTTAGGCGTTGGCGACCGCCGACGCCCTCGCGCTTAAGGGGCCTTACAAAAAAAATATTTAATATTACTTTTTGATAGTGGCGGCCTTAGCCAACGCAGGGCTCCGGGGGCAGATGTTTGCAAGTGGCCTTTTTCTTTGTGCCCTTTGTCAACCGAGGGTTCAGCCGCCGTTAGGCCCGGGCGAGAGAAAAGTGGAAAATAAAAGGGGCCTCACAAAGCTGATGTCGCCGACGTCCACGTTTGGTCTAGCGCCGCCATTGTAAACTACCACGGCATACTAAATGTATACCAAAGCACTTTGTTGCGTCAGGGACGGCTTCATGATCTCATGGTCATATGCGCCTAATCATTTTATCCGCAAATCTCCATCGAAAGGACGGGTAGTATTCAGTTCTCCACCTCATGCCTCAAATTTCTCTACTTCTGGCGGGAGGAGTCCGACCTTTCGTGTTCCCGCACCATCTCTTTTCATAAGACGTCTACCTTCGTACTCGTAGGCCATCAAAAATTAAGATCTCTTGCTGTGGTCTTGGTTAGTAACACAGCGATAGCGAGAGGCCTCCTCCATTAAATGGCACGAAATCGCTATGCTCTCAATTAAGGTTAGCTAAAACTTCGATAAATGTTAGGTTATATATTGGACCGTATATTGCAACCTCAAAGGCCGAGTGGACGGTTATTCGGGAGACCCCAAGATCGCCCGATAGCCCCTATTAGTCGGCTGTTATAACAGACCGGGGATGCTGTAGTGGACTTCCCTAAACGCCCCCAATTCACAGGTCAGGACCAGGAGTCTCTAACGTCTCTGATGGCAGAGGGATTGGCCCGCTATCGATCTCTTGTAGCACTGTCTTTCTGATGGAGGACTACTCCGAAAAAGTTAGCCACCACAATCTAAAATCTCCGCCTGTTGACCATGGACAAGTAAAAACGATCACATGCACCTGACCGTAAGACACCTACGATCTGCCACAGATAGTCTCCGGAACAATGTTCTCCGATGAGTACATTTATCAGTTGATAGTTGGACCATAGTTGCTTCACGCCTTGGTGAAATCAGGGTGGACTACTAAAACATTTGGGCACCGAGGACGGGGTCTCCAGCCTGACACCACATCCTCCATGGCAACTCCGCCGAAAGGTGCCCGCTTGGCCTCTATTTAGGAGCCGGACGCTGCTCGTGTGTGGAAGCTCCCTCGAGCCAGTGGAAGGTGGCCGTAGGGCTTTGGGGTCCAGATCCTTGGCCGGTATCTAACCAACAAGTAAGTCACGTACAAGATCGTGTGGTACGCCCTTATTATCTGCCTCGGATTCCACTGGAGAGCATTGCAGAGAGATTCGGAGGTCCAAGGTTTCGGCCGAAAAGGTACTGCTGTAAAAGATCATGGACCACATAACTCCGTGGCATAAAGTTTAGTTAGCGATGCCAGGACCTTTTAGGTTAGACAGCTTGAAAGAGTGCGGCCGCGTATGGGCGCGTGAGCACAGAGGCCGTAGCCAAGATGCCTTTTACAATCGTTAACGCTAATAGTCGTTTTTCTGTTATTAACTTTATAAAACCCAAGTCGGCCAATAACTATGAATAAAATTTTGAAGAAAAATTTTTTTTTATTCCAATCCGCCGGCGTGGCGCATATGTCTACATCGAACTAAATATGACATTTGAGACCCAATCATTCATAAAATTTTGCAATAAAAATTAAAAGTATTCACAAAATCCACGCCGTCCAACTTAGGCGGCGGCGGCGGCGGCGCGCGGGTCCGGCCCGGCGGCGTAACGCCGGCGCGGCGCCCATGTCTACTGTAGACTGGCTATTTCGACGAGAAGTAATTTTATTCCGTATTACGTGAAGTTAAAAAGTAATAACTTAGAGCTCTGAGATGTTAAAGTTGTCTGCGATTGTGGCGGGTTCGACCGAGGTACCTACCTCTGTCTTACAGAAAAATTGCTTAAAACGGCTGTTTGTTGGTGCATTTTGTAATTGATATTGCCAAAGATTGCAGTTTTTAAGTGATATTTATAATGGGTAACGATCGACAAATCACTAATCGATCGCCCGGTGGACACAGTTATAACTGTTTATGAATGGTGTAATACAACTGATTTACATTAAAGGTTACTGAAACATCAATCATACTAAATAAGTACCACGTGACGCCCAAGGTCTTGTATGGGCCATTCTACTTTTTGATGCCTAAAACCTAGAGTATATTGAGATAAAAATTTAAAATAAAAATGTTAAACTTTGGTGATGTGAGTGGTTGTATATGTAGGGAATATAATACCACAATGTGTGCTAATGTCAGCAGCGAAGTTTTACCGTGCGTTTTTGGTTTATTTAAGTTTATAGGAGGAAAGGATGGAGAAATAACACCACTGCGTTACTGAATTATGAACATATTTTTTAAATTAAATAAAAATCAAAATGAGATCAAGTCTCGTAATTATTTCCTAACTTAATGTTAAATATTACCTTCTTAAGTCAAATCACAAGAAATATCAGAACAATTGTGCTTTTTTTTCAATAATAACAGTCCCTGCGTTACCGAAACTAAGCTTAAAAACAATATTGTTTTAAATAAAATGCAAAAATATAGTTATTAAAACTTGGTATTTATAGAATACGTAGATTTCGGTTGTTATTACAAGTATCTACCAAGTATATCTTTTTTTTTTTGTGAAATTAGCCCGGTTATTACACAAAATATTAACCTGATTGTGGGGACATCAATGTAACGCAGTTTTTACTTTAGTAACATAGTAGTCTTTGTAACACATATTATGTCATTATTTGAAGTAACATTATGTATCTACTAGAATAAATCTCTAAATTATTAAGATAACGACACGATCGGAAAAGGATTTAATAGTTTCTCTTAAGATGGGTAGTTTTGGAGCAGTCTGTCATATCTTAATTTGATCAACATACAACGAATCCCGAACAATACCAGTTTTCATTCGAGAATTAAGAACACTCCGTCATTGAAATATCTGTTTTACAATTCCCTTAGGTATACTTTCTATTCTTTATTTTCCTATAATGGTCTTTGATAGCATTTTGTTAATATATTATATTTATCGTTTACATCTTGCTTAGAAACAGACTTTCGTTTAGGAATAGACTTCTTTATTCTTTGCTTTAACGGCAAAGGAAACGTCGTGAGTAAACCTGCATACCCTAGAAGTTCTCTATAAGAATTTCGAAGGTATGTGAAGTCTGCCAACCCGCACTAGGCCAGCATGGAAGACCAAGGCCTTAACCCTCTTAGTTGTAGAGGAGGCCCGTGCTCAGCAGAGCACGGGGGTCCTCTAGAACTGAGAGGGTTAAGGCTATAGTCCACCACACTGGTCTAGTCTGGGTTGGCAGTCTTCACATACCTTCGAAATTCAGAGAACTTCTCAGGTATGTAGGTTTCCTCAAGGTGCTTTCCTTCACCGTTAAAACGAGCGATAATTCATAAAGAATGCACACGTAACTTTTTAGAAAAGTCAGAGTTGTGTGCCCTTGGGTTTTGAAACTGCGGTTATTCGTTTCAGCAGTCCGTTCCACTCCCAACTAGGCTAAGTAGAGGAGGCCCGTGCTCAGCAGTGGGTAGTATATTAATACAGGGCTGGTATTATTATTATTATATATATTATTATCAATGCAACAACTGCGGTACCTTTTTGTAGTAACGCAGTATAGCGGTAACGCAGGGGTTAATCTTAGTCTATTTGAATATTTTACTACAGAATATAAATGATTACTTCAGAATAGTATGACTTTTAAGCTACGGACACATTAATAAATAACTGAATATATATAAATCTAAAGAAATTGCAATACTCTCCGTTTCCTGACAGTAACTCAGCAGACTCCGAATAAACACACGGACACCTTTCCACGCCTGTCGGCTAACTGGCTCGGTCACTCGGCTTCCCCCCACGCGGGTGCCACGTGACACTTTTGAATCACACTCTAACAAACAGCCCAATGAAAACGGACTGTTAAAATTTTTGATTTAAAACATGTTTTCCTATGGTAACGGTAAGTAGTAAAAATTTTACCCGACGCCAGTGACAAGACTTTCGGATTTTTTTATAAAATACCTATTATGCCGAAATGTTTGTGCATTGCATAATTATAAACTTCCATTTCTTTTGCGTAATCTAAAGCCACTAAATATTATGTCGTCTTGGGAGTTTTTTTTTCCAATGATATTGCAAAATAGAATGTCATACAGCGACATCCAAATTTTGTATGAAAAACCACTGAGTTACCGAAGAATACAACTGAGTCACCCTAAATATGAGAATAATTATTACGATTACATTAAAAACAAAGTTACGTAGGGACACTACAACCAGTATAACATGGCGACATCACGTAATTTTCCCATTAATTAAATATTTGTGTTTATGAGAGAGTGTAGTTTAAAGGAGACCAACTTTTAGGCACTAAAAAGTAGAATGGCCCGTATACATCCAGTAAGCAGAGGCAGCTCGTGAAAGATTATATTGGGAGCTCACTAAAAAGAGGGTGAAAGTCCTTACCAATTATTTGTAAATAAAGTCCATTCGGCGATTTTCAGTTTTTTTTTTTTATATAAAAACGCACTAACGCTCCTTTGAGCGAGCCGCATGTGCCAAAAAGTAAATGTATTGTAGTGACAGTTGAAAGACGCAAAGTATCTTTGTTCTTCTACACTCGACTATACTGTGTACTATCAGGTTACTTTGGCGTTTTAACAGCGCATAAAATATAGGTAATTCTGGACCGAAGTCAAACGAAGCAACCTGTTGCCTGCAAACCTCAGCCAATTGACGAATCCCGAACCGAGTTGAGTATCTATACTAATATTATAAAGCTGAAGAGTTTGTTTGTTTGAACGCGCTAATCTCAGGAACTACTGAACCGATTTTGAAAATTCTTTTACTAATAAGAAGCTACTTTACTCCTGAGTGCTAAAGGCTACATTTTATCCCGGGAAAATATTTTTATCCCGGAAAAACTTTTACACGCCGCGAGCACTACTAGTTAAAAATATGCAGCCCAGTCTTCAAATTTTATTAGCTTTAGGTGCTTAGTTTAATAGAGTTAATGTGTGCTTGAGTTTCCACAGTATTATGAGGTACCTAATGGTTTCTTCTTGTCACGGCAAAGTGCCAGTACTTCATACAGGTGACTTAGAATATAGATTTCGAAAATTTAACCTTAGACACTCTCTATTCAACTGTCAAATGATTTGCTAAGAAGTGTGAGAGTGAGAAAAACCAACATGCGGCCAATACGTAATTGGGTTACCGGAATTCTCATTGGTCCCGTGACAGGCTTGCAAAAGCGGACGAGCTGTGCGCGTGCGTCTTATCTCTTCTGACATACAGGAATGAGACGAGTATTAGCCACTCAGTCGCTTCTCTTTCTGCGGGTAGTCAATGAGAACTACCAATTTCAACGTAATTAGTTGAGACAAGGAATGGAGTGGGTGGATCATAGACCGATGTGTTTGGTAGTCAGTATTGTCACTATTCAAATTAAAGATGGGTTATACAACAAAGTGTGTAACTTATCAATTTATCCACCACTTGGCGATATCCTACCAGCAATCAAAAATATCGTGGCCTGCATTTTGCGCAAGTTTTGCTTCGTTTATTTTCTGCAGTATAATTTCGATTTAGAATATGGAGATTTTTCTATAATCATGTGATGTATTGTATATTATGTTTCTATTTCGGCTTAAAATAAAACTAAGCCGTTCTCTCCTGAGCGTAATGTATTATTTATATCTTTACGTTTTACAGCGAGTTCGTAATCTTTGCTGTTGTGCAGTATGTACATACCAGAGCAGTGAGATATTGACATTGACAGTGTGATATTTTAGAATTTTGACAAAAAGCGCCAACTTTTTATTAAACTTGCCAGACTAGTCCAGTGCAATTGTTTTGCAGCATAACGTATCAAAGTTGAGTAATTAATTGCGAAAACTACCTACCTTATGAATTTCATTATTTTTCTTGAAAAATGCACTTGCTTTGACTTATTTCTCTTTGTAATAAATTGGCTTGGGCATCTATGATTGTGATAAAATAAATCCTACTAATATTATAAAAGCGAAAGTTTGTAAGAATGTATGGATGTTTGGATGTAAGGATGTTTGTTCCTCTTTCACGCAAAAACTACTGAACGGATTTCGATGAAATTTGACACACGGGTAGATCATGTCCTGGATTAACACATAGGCTACTTTTTATCCCGGAAAAATATAAAGCGGGACTTTTATCCCGGAAAATATTTTTAAAGCGGGCGGAGCCGCGGGCAAAAGCTAGTATAAAATATGTAAATACAATAACCACCTATTGAAATCAGTGGTCACGTCAGCCAAGGCAGACATTTTTGAATATTTCTCTAATAAAAAAGACAACTATGATAGGTAGGGCTCTAATAGCTTTTTATTCATGCCTTCATTCATAGTTAGGTGTTCCTCCTGATGCCTTTTTGTCGTCACTTCCTGGGACACCTGTATAAAAGACCTTAAGGTTCTTTTGATATTTACGCGGTAAAAATAAAACACAATTTGAGAGTAAGATGTTTATTGAGTATTATAAGGTTAAATTAAATGAAATCGTTTTATGTGTAATACTATTATTACATTAAAAGTTTATAATTAAACCATGTCTTTTGGCAAATATAACAATAAAAATAGGTACAATAAGTTTTACTAATATTGACCAGTCGCAGTTAACCACGCCCCCTTAGCGACATTATATGTCGGGGTTATATAAATATTAAAATATAAACCTGGTTTTTATATAATGTATGTAAACAAATCACAGAGATAAATTCAAATAAATTATTTATAACAATAAATAATTAATATCCCATTTTCGCCTTTATATATCTTAAATTAATTTACACTTGTAATGACAAATCATTGACATGTTTTAACATATATATGCTTTACATTTATGATACATATTATAAATAAATATTATATATTGTACAATTCTTTTTGTATTACACACATAAACATTTTATTACATTTCAACATCACAAGTTGGCACAGTAGGTACATTCCCGTTTTTTAAACATAGTATCAACTAAGACAAACCTGTATAGAGTCCACAGTAAGTTAGTGCTTACATTGTTCCTAGTCCACCGCCATAGTGTTTCAACACTAGGGGCGCTAGGGGACGAGGTCAGGTCCCCGGCAAGCCACCGCGAATTGACGTGGCGAAACATGACGAAGAACCTAGAACATCACGATCGAATATACTGTTCTCATTTGACATGAATAAAACGCGGTCAGCATTAACACATAGCTGTTATATCTCACAATGGCAAGAATCAAACGGTCTTTCGCACATACCTAATACATAAAATCTTAAAACACAGCTTCTAGATAGACATACAAGAAATTACATTAACAGCATAGACATAAACAATGGTGCAAATTCATGCTGCGAATATGTGTTTATGTATATTTATTATTATACCGGGTGGAAGGGAAACGCTCTCGGAAACGAATACAGGTGATAGTATTGGTGATTCCTGACGTGATGGCACTAAAAAAAATCGCGATGGCATTGTTACAATTTTAGTAGGATTTTCTCAAATATCTGTACAGGTTCACGTATGGATAGATAAATCAAACTATTATTCTGAAAAACATAGTAAAAAAGGTCAATATTTAAAAAAAATCGTAATGAAACACGTACATCAGCTGACGGGTTAACGACCGCGGCCCGGTGCCGGCGCAGCGCGGCGCCGGCCAGTTTTTTTTACGCTTTACATTGCGCGCACACGAATTACGGAAATACTAAAATCGTAAGTATTATCGCTTAGCTTTGCAAATGAATATAGTTTTTCGTTAATATTATGGTTCTTCTCTCTTAGCGTTCCGGTATAGAGAGCGTTTCCCTTCCACCCGGTATACATAAACACATATTCGCAGCATGAATTTGCACCATTCGGTGCTGACTCTCCCACTGGACTCCAGGGCGCTAGTCTTGGAACATTCAAGATATAGACACAAGTACAAACACGGGACAGAACGCGGCGGGACGGACGGTCATCTGGACATCGCATGCACGGGACACGTCGGCCGACGCTGACTACGCTACAAGGGCACAAATAGTGAAAGGCGTGTTGCTAAATTAAACGATGACAGCCAATGACGTGACGTTAGGAAAATTACCAAAAATATTTCAAATTATTTGAAATGCCGGTTTTCTATTTTGAAACACTAATGAAGTAAAATATCGCCAGCCAATATTCCAAGAGAGCTCGTTACGCCGATTTCAATAAACGATCACAATCGCTTTTTTCGATCCATCGCGAAATGGGCGAATTAGAATGTTTTTTTGACATGATCACAAATGACTGATTCTGATTTTGTTTATTCTCGGGATCGGATCAAACATTGAGATTAGGATCGTTTATTGAAAACAAGCAATACAAACATAGCGTAGGCGTCACGCATATCTATCTATATTTGACATATTTTGTTATTCTTGAAACAGGTTACTGTCTTTTAGACTTTAGACGATAGTCTAAAGTTGTGATTGTGCAGGACACGGCAGACAGCGGCGGCAGTCGGCGACGGCAGTTTTATTGTCTGGATTAATATGAACTGTCGCGCGGCATTTGCAGTCTTACTTCGGAATCGGTCTCATACAAATCAATACTGTATAGTAATGCTGTCTGCCGTCGCGGCACGTGCTATTGCCGTCTGCCGCGTTCTGCGGGATTGCAACTTAAGCAAACAGTTGAATGCAACAGCCATATCATTCGCTGACGCCGCTACTACTAGCTAATACATCGCAAAGCTGTTTAAATCGCTATAGCGTCATAAAGGTTTTTACCGTCCAGATGTTGTCCGCATCGCTTTTGTGGGTGGAATATAGAGCGAGTGGAATATAGTTCTGCATTCATCTACTACGGTAATATAATACATATGAGGAGATCAGCCTGTATGTAAACTTCATACCACTCGTTCCATTTTCCGGCGTTTTTTCAAAATAGCCTGTCTTATCTTTTACATACAATATACTTATATCGTTGTTTCAAGTAAGTGTGTCTCTTTCTTCCTTATTCCAAAGGATTGAGACAAAAAGAGTCAAAATGTACTTAAAACACCGATACCTATTTAATAAGCTAAAGAAACAATTCTCTATATAAGTACAATAACCAACACAAGTTGCTGAACATTTTGACATAACCTGTAAATAAAAAATAATGTTTTAACTAAAAACTGTTGGCATCTTTAAAATCGGCAACAATATTGTTGTATTGTGGTATTTAACGGAAATAATGTGTGGGGACTCAGACTGAAATCTATAAATATAACTTAGAAATAAGTCTATTACGTAATGTCCAAAATATGAAAATGTGGTCACTTTCGCAAAGACCCGCGTGAAACAGATAATATCTGATATCTGATGTTTTGACACAGTGTTTAACTTGAGTTCGAATGAACTTGGTAAAATTCTGCCTAAATATGTATAGTTTAAATACCTGTCACTTTTCTGCACCACATAAGCTCGGGCACGTCTAGAAACAGCTGTGTCGCGAGACCAGCGTCACTAAAATTGCGCGCTGGCAACATAGCGGGTAATAAGAACGCGCCCTAACAATAATTATATACAACAAAATACACATAACGAAAACTAAAACATAGTACTGAAACATATATACGAGGGTATAATAATAACTAAATATAATCTTAACTGTATCACAAGCAGCTCTGATGTCGCTGTACGCGCGGCGTTGGATCACAGAACAAAGATAATAACTACATGCGTTTTGGATGAGTAAGTGTAGCCGCGAGGAACCTACTAAGTACACAATATCACAGTTATTACACAAGATACATGCCAAAACGGAATGTCGAAAGTAAATTACTCAAATAAATGCAATATAAGGACGATTCTCGTAACACTATAAGAAACAAAAAAAATAATGACAATTTACAAATAAAGTAACCTAAAAATGGTTGAAATATATTTCAGAAACCTATTTAAAAACATTTTTATCAGTGTATAAAGATAAAGAGGGAGTGAGACAACACTTGTTCACATCGAATAAAATTATTTACAAGTGGAAAGATTTTCCAACGGCCGCCCAAGACGGCTCACGGGCACGCAGCTACCTATAAAAAGGGCCATGCTAGGTCTTTGTCTACGCGATCGAATCAGGAATGGGGTGATCCTTAGAAGAACAAGTCACTTACATAGCCCAGTGGATTACCAAGTTGAAGAGGCAGTCAGCAGGGCACATAGTTTGAAGAACTGCCCACAGATGGGGCAAAAAAGTTCTCGAATCGCTCTCGTCGTGCACTGTCCACCTCGTAGGTGGACACACGACTTACTAAAGGTCGCAGGAACACTCTGGTTGCGGGCCGCTTTTGACAGGTCCACCTGGAAATCTTTAGGGAAGGCCTATGTTCAGCAGTGGACGTCGGGTGGCTGATGATGATGAGAAAGATTTTTGGAATGCAGTGTGAAGTATGGACGCATGCATAAGAATGAAATTATTTACAAAAAAACTAGTTTCGATTAATAAAAATAATGAATCATGAGAACACGTGATGTAAAAGGAGCTGTCCCCTTTTAAACTATAATCTAGTTAAATCAGGTTTCCTATGTTACCGTAGAAGCCTAATAAACTAGTTTTTACATTATGATAGAAAAACACGTACAAAATAGATCGTAGATTAAAATAAGAGGACATGCGGTGCACCATTAACGTGCCTGCCCACCAACGACGAGCTAAAAACAAGCTAACCAATGGGATGTTAAATGACGTCGGTGAATTCTTACAATCCTATTGGCCCTCGGCTTGGTGAGCTGACATTTGAATGTTAACGAATTAAGTAGATTTTCCTAAATATATACAAACGTACTAAGATGATGATATTTTAGTAAGTATTTTGCAATGTATATTAAACTAAGTTGCTGCTTGTGCGGTCTTCGCGTGTACACCTGTTCGTCGCACACAATGCGTACCTTTACTTATAATCTACAACACGAAAGTCATCGCGGCGACGTCCAAGAGGTCGGGCTACGCGTAATCATCAAAATCATTCCATATCTATAAGCGTAAATTTAAGAACATCAAAGTTAAAAGTAAATGTTAATATAAATAAATGATGTATGTGGAAAAAATAATGCCATGGCTATTGCAAATGATAAATTTATTATAAATACGTATTATAGTGTTGGTTGGGTGCGACTGCCACTGGGCCAAGTCTCTTGGGTTGGACGTAGTACGCCGAATGAAACTAAACATCTTTTACAATTTAGGACCCTATGGCTAAGATTAGACGGTGGCTTTTCGTAGAATTTAGTTCAAATTATTTTTCATCGACGCAAATAGCACCTCTTCCTGCCAATCGGTCACCACATCAGTGGCGAAGGGTCCATACAACCCGATTCCTACCGGCTTCCCTTTTGTAATTTATGCAAGCAAAATATTAAATTAAATTATATTATTAACAAACAAACAACTTCATTTTCGTCGATCGACGTAAAATAGTTTAAATAAATGGTAATAGATGGCGTTGTAGTGGATAACGCGCTATCGCGTTTAAAATTCGCGTCATTCTGACCCGTCGCCCGGGAGCCGCGCGAGGGAACTCGCTGTCCTTTAGCTTCCCTCGTCGTCTCTTTTTTCCTCGCGCATGTTTGCGTATTTGCTATCTTTGTCTTATTTATTCATTCATACCGATACATTTTTCGTTCACGAAAAGATGCGTAAGAGGTAACCCGAGACCTTTTGGCTTCACTATTAACCGACCATGAGTTATTGTTGCTCACCAACTACGACCAACTAAGACTCGCGAGGTCTTTTTAAATTAGAAGCGTATATTTGTATTATTGACGTTTGAAAACTCAAGTAAACAATTTCGCCGGTTCGATAAGTTTGTTTTTAATTAGTAAATGTGGAATATAATAAATAATGAATTTGAGTTTTATAAAGTGTTATCAACTTTGTGGAGGTACGTGTAACTATTAAATTGTAATTACAGACTAGATTAATGAGATTGTTTTAAAATTGCGTTATTTACTTATAACCTAGAAAAACTTTTTAATGTTTTAAGAAATTGTGAAGTGTTGCTTCGTATTATACATAAATTATTATAAGGTACAGAAGCTACTGCTTGACGGCTCATTTCTTGTGTAAACTGTGTTTTTAAAGTTTAGTTTAAAATGTGATAAAATACCTGTAATTATTTTTGATGCACTAACTTAGTTAAAAGCAAAATAGGACCTAGTGCCTATTTACTATAAGAGATAATATCAAATAAGTATGTATCTACCTATTTTAGATAATAGTTTTTTACTACCGTTTAACGAAAAATATGCTAACGCGGAGTATGGTAGATAAATAACCTATAATAGGGTAACAACTATGAAGTGACTTGCTTTATTTCTTGTTTAGGTGTTAATCACCTATTTTAGTAGCTGTTATAATGATTTGAGTACATTTATAAAACCACCTTCGTAATGCATCTAGACTTTTATGATTTTTATAGCGTTATAGGCTAAAATCTAATTATAGTTAGAACGATTTGCAGACCATATTTATTCATATTTTTAACCATATTTTGTGTCGGGTTCCCTTTCGGAAAATGTCGCCCTTCGCCACTGCACCACATGGTAACAAATCAGTGCTTAGGACACCAACTTTAAAGAATATATATTATTTTGTCAATAATAGTTGACGTAGGTTTCCTATGATACTGATATGTAGAACGGCATTTATTTATTTATATGATGGCATACCAACAGCATATAGCATTATAATATTTACAAAATCACTCATAAATAACATTCATTGTATCTTTCAGAGGCCGATCGATATGTATGCCCAATATACGTATACGCAGCTATTGTATAAAAATAACATGTTAGAGTGAACAAAAAACCTCTAATACAAACTATTACAAATTATGGTATTTGTATGAGTACTGTGAACGTGCCAGCTTTCGGTAACCGACCTATAAGGAATCCATTAAAACTACAAGCGAAAGTGAGAATTGAAAACCTACCGCGTATAAGCCAGGTGTCGCAAGGGCCCTCTACATACGAGAGTAGGTATATCCCACGTGACATCCTGGCTGAGGGACAAGCTAACAGAATCTCTAAAGACACCTGGTGTTTTAAATGACCTGAAGGTTAAGTTAGATCATCGCAAACCGTAGACCAGTGTCTGTCTTGGGGAGAACAAGACCGGATTTCTGGGATCTTGCTGAGGAACGCTGCTACTCCATCCCACGAGTGACAGCGCTGCCAGGTCGATCGCCTCTTACGATCCGCTTGCCTGGCGACGGAGGGGCTATTCTTTAGCCCCGAACCCTCACGGGGCAAATGACTGGAACATGAATGGAAGGGAGAATGGCATTGTCCCGCTATGGGTTGCGTATTTACAGCTGAGATAAAAAGAGGTTTGAACCTCTGATGAAACAGTCATTCGCAAAAGTCAAAGTCAATGTTAGACTTGTGAAAATTAACGTCACAAACCAAATTTGTTTGACGATTGCAAATTATATCGACCTTTATTGGAACACGGTTCGGCACACGAGCCATTACTGGACTTACACCAAGTTTACTTTGGTTGTTCATTAACAAACTTTCTCAAAAATTATTTCTATATTAATACGCCTTTAGCGATTTAAGAAGACTAGAGATTTGTTGGGAAAGGATAACGAGACAATAAAATGTATTAAAGCATTAACAATTATTACTCTTACGGGGACTGACAAAAAATTATCGGCAACGTTGCGCGATCCAAGACTAGAGTAGGTACAACTATGTACAGTAGTCTTATCGTGCAGAGATCAAGCTGTGGTAAAGGATGGGGCTATTTACAAAGCTATGAGGCAGCGCAGTCTTTGGCAAACTGGTGATTTGGGTTTATTGGTATATTGCAAAGGATCGACGTTGAGGAGTGGCGTAGAATAGACCTATAATAAAGATACGAAACTCAACCGTTGTCACTGTATATACAGCTGAAATTGGTATAGCAAAAAAGCGAACCCCTAAAATTACCGGTTTGTTTTCCTTATGGTAATATCAGACTTATGTAAACGGTTTAAGGTCGAGTTTAAATCTTCTAATTAAGTCTTTTCGCAGCACTCCCCCCAAGGGTCCTCAATAAAAGGTCTATCAACGACTCATGACTAAAAAAAATACCAATAGGATTTTGGGGTTTGTATTTACCACAGTATTCTAACAGTATTTTTTGGGTTTTTATTTTTTTTATACTATTACACTGTTAACAATCGCAGAGTGACGGGGCGGAGTAGAGGTAATAAATTTATTGACCTACAATAGAATTACGGTGAATTCGCATCTAACATTATGTAGAATATTCCCCCGCGGAACAAAAATAGATTTTAGTAAAATATTTTAGGAAACGATATTATTTTACTGTATTATTAAAAAAATACGTTGTCCTCTATTAGGTTCAAAATTATTATAATAATTCGATTGTTAATGTTTGAATTCTGACGGAAGACGGCAATCAAATACTAAATCAAGTGACCAATATTAGAGCGCGTGGGTATGAGCGAGACAGCGAGAGCTATGCCTACGCGCTTACTTTTTGTAGCTGCTTATGAAAGGTCTAATGCGTAAAATCAACAATAAACTATCACGTTTCCCTAGTAAACTTTCAGCTCCGCCCCGTTTCTTTGTGATGACCAGCAATTCCTTACAGATGTCAAACGTCTTTTGTCACACGCGTCGCATTCGCGGCTCTAGGTATTGTACTGTGTGCGTTACAAAATGCATGGCGCAAACGCGCCGTCGGCTGCGCGTGAGCATACGTCTATAATATTAACAATAATTAATCTATAGTATAATTAGTATAACGAAAAGCAATCATGTAACGAATGTAAAATGTAGTGAACAATAAACAGAACAACGGTCACACCTGAGCGCTTGCGGGATTTATGATTGTCGCTACGTGTTGTTTTCAAATCTCACGGGAACGGGATAGTTGTGTGTTTGTGGGTAGTCCCAAAACACTGCTTAGGTATAGGGTATTTTGTGCAGTATGTTTTATGCGTCGCATTATAGTGGAAAGGCAAGCGATAATCCAGTGGTTGTATTGTTACCCCACATATATTTGGTATGCAGCCACTTTTAGGAGTTGTAAGAAATGTGCAAGTCCCGCCAAGCTCTGAGGTCCAATGATGGATTCAACGTAGCGAAAAATTTACCATAAGATTATTGGATTAAAATGTTTAAAAAAATATATTTTTGAAGCCCTACCACAATAAATCATTAAAGTTGAACATAATGTAGTAGTAAATATAAAAATTTTATTTTTCATGATATATACGCGGTTGCCAGTTGTGACGCTGATCGTTAGACGAGCAGCTTGCTCGTCCCAACGTAGAGATGTAAAAAAAACTATATGGCTGTATTTACAGTTTTAAAGGGGAGTTTTAATTAGACATCAAGAATTTAATGAAAAATAACCGTTTTTTTTATTCACAATTTAAAATGAGGATATTTCTAAAGCATGAACTCTTTTGACGTAGAGTTAATGGTTAACTGCTTTGATAGACTGGTAAGAATGAAATAAGGAATAAACTTCCAGGATCATCCGGGAACATAAATATAATTAATAAACTATTAGTGAACAAAATTTTTCTATAACTGTGTGTGCGTCAAAAAATTCCGTAAAGAAAAAAAATGCGACCGCTGATCTTATACTCCTTAGTAATTAGACTCGACGGGAATATTATAGAATTAAGTTATAAAAACATTACACCAGAAATTATAATTGCATAGGATATTCGTGAGCTGGTGTATTGCATTGTCTACTTTTAATGGGCTACTTATATTGAGGCGTGTATTGAGTGGGCAGTGGATGCAGGAGGAAAGGGGATTTGACGCGCGCGCTCAGGTGTAGCCAAATCAACAAAGAAGCTATAGTTACATTCGAAAGCTTATCCTACTATATTGTCAATGTCAACACTTCCGACAACAACCATTTCCCCGTGGGCACTGGGCAGTGAGCCCGATAAGCGGCTTAGCCGAAATGGTTGTAATAATGGTATTAGTTTTCGTCATTCTCGCTGGGGCTGCGCTCTGGGTTCTCGCTGTGCCTGCGCTCACTGCCGCGGCGGCGCTCCTGCCAGTGGCGTCTCTCGTGGCTCTCCTCGTGCCTACGCTCATACTCTTGCTGGCGCTCGCGCAGGCTGCTCAGGTGGCCGCCCCGTCGGTTTCTGGGACGCATGCCGTGCTCCAGCGAGAACCGGTAGCGGTTTGCCTCGGTCGGGTGGCCCAGGCGCTGGCGCTGAGGCAGCACGTTAAGGTTGGGGTTAACAAGGCCGTTTCTGAGGGGTTGGGTGTAACGCCGGTGGTAATGGCTGTAGTCGGGGGTGTGGTGCATCGGGTTAGGCCGGCCCCTTAGTTGAAATGTGGACCCGTTATGAGAGTAGCGCACGTTTGAGGGACCCGGTTGGTTATCAGGTACCTGTACGGGAAGAGGTTGAACAGCGTCGGCCGCCTCTGGGCTTCTGGAGCGTTCTCGCTCCATGAGACTACGACGGTAGACTGTCATGACGAAGCTCTCCCAGGGTTGCTCGCGGAGGTCGTAGAGACTGAAGGAGCGGCGTGGGGACTGGCCAGGGGACTGTCCCGGGGAGTAGCCCAGGGAGTGACGCGGGAAGTTGTGCGGGGATCGGCGTGGATCTCGACCGCGGCGCTGAGCTGGGGAATCCGCCAAGGCGTCGCTTTCGCTGTCAGACGGAGCCGGTTGTTGAATATCCATTGGTATGGACAGTTCTCGTGGTGGCAGGGGGGCGTGGTGACGGTAGCGGCGGCCGAGCTCGGACCCTGCGACACCTCCGTGCTCACCACAGACGCTGCAACAAAATGGATCGTTAACAACACTGCCCGCGCAACCCGCTTCTGCCTATCCTGCAACTTAATCCAACCACCTGTATACTTGAGCTTATATGTCACTCCAAGCTAGACGGCACACTCAAATCTATATCCTAGTACCTATGGTTCAAACTACATTTGAATATATTTACTTGAAAATCAAATTTTCATAAAATAGGCATTCTTCGCGAGTCCTCAGGAATATCTGCGATTTTGAGTTTTTTTTTTAATTACTTAAATGGCTTTTCTTTTTATATATAATTTGAAAGCTGAAACGTAAGTGGGAAAATAGTTCTAAAACAAATAACTAAATTTATTACGAGTCCATCTGACTATTCTATCCATCAAATTTACTTATTTTTTTATCGTTTTTAATGGAAGGCAATCAAATCACCTAACCTTTTCCCTTCCAAGTTAAACTTCTTATGTTTTCATAGATTTTATTTATGTCATTGAATGACGAGACGAGTATGCCCTTCGCCTAATGGTAAGCGATACGACAGCCCACAAACAACCATAAACCTTGAGTTACATACTACTGTGCGGCATTCCGCTGCGCTCGTCATTTTGAGACATAAGACGTTAAGTCTCATTATGTTCAGTAGTTACACTGGCTACAATGTCCTTTAAACCGAAAAACAACATTGCATCCACACTGCTGCTTGGCGGTAGAAATAGACATTGCAGTGGTAGCCACCCAGACGGTCTCTTACATATGAGAGATCTAGCACCAGTAAAGATTTCTCTACATCTCCAGTTCTACTTAAGGTACGTCGTCCATTTTGGTCTAAGAACACTCACTGAAATGGGTTCTGTCATTTGACCTTTTTTCCTATTTAAATCGGTTGTGTTGGAGGATTGCGACTCAAATTGTGAGCCTCCAACACCAAATACTGGATGTATTGTTGCGTTTTTTGATAGGGAGACACGGTCCAATATGTCGCGTGTGTACTTACTTATAAACCGTTTAAGCATCATTTAGATTTGAGATTAAACAATTCCATGCCGCGCACCTGCGATTCTTAAAAGGTCATAAAAATGTTGAAATACTAAAATCTGAGCATGCATTATAGGAAAGTAGTTCTTTCCTCGCGTTGGCAGACAACCCTCGCCTGGCCTGAACAATAATCGTATGTCGGAGATACACATGCCTGTAAAGCGTAACAGTAGCAATAAGCATGCATGCCAGTTTTGCTTGCAAGTAAAATAACAATAAAGATTTTAAAATCTTTTGGCATTTTGTACTTTTTATATTAAGCTTACTATTTCGGTAATATCCTATTAAAATATTCCGTTGATATCTTGTAAATGCTTCATTTCTTAGAAAAGACGCAACAAAAATACAATCGTTCAAAATAGCGCGTATATCGCTTTTCATCTTGCCTTTGGCGCAGAATTTATAATAAACTAAGTAACTAGCGCGGCGTCTACTTCAGGAATGAGAGTTTTTACATTTCTTTGCCAACTGCCTTTATTTTCCAAGAGCTGCTACTATTACGCGATAAATTTGTTTTTAAATTGCAATTCATAAATGAGAAAGTATTTTCCTCAGTGCAGCAAGTCGTAACCTTGTCAAATGGATTAAAGTGTATTTTCAATAGGCTAGTTGACTAGTTCATTTTTTAATACATTCACTAAAAATATATGTCATACAAATTCTACGGGAAAAATAATATTCAAAATCCATTTAATAGTAAATAAGTTGTAACTTTGAAATTTGATGGAAGGGGTAGCTGGTAAATAATAGTATAATCCAACTATCACAACATTATGCTGAGTGGTCACCTACCTGTCACAGCCACGACCAGCTGGGGATACATTTAATATGTAGGTATTATATTTAATATTAGTTTTGTTCTATTATTTATTTTCTTGGTACTTTTTAGTTTTGATATATTTTTTTTTTATTATTCTTTGTTATGTTATTTTATGTTAATTGTTTTGTTGTGTTGTGAGTTGTGACAAATAAATAGTTTTCTTTCTTTCTAATTATGACGTCACCGAGTGTCACCAGTCATAACGCTGCGTGCATCAGAAAGAGATAGCGCAATATCCCCCACCGCTTTGCTTTTTTACTGATGGTAGGTGCCCCGTATGCGAGAGGGCGTCTGATTAACCGTAGGTACCACCGAAGTATCTATTTCTACCACCAAGCAATAGTATGCATGCACTGGGTGTCGACTCCCAAAAGCGATATTCGATATATCGCGACATTTGTCGTGTCGAAGCCTACTCTCAGTTACATCGTTTTTACTATCTAAACGATCAACGAACGAACGAAACATATTTGCCAATGTCGTCTGTAAACCTACTCTAAATGGCAACTGTCAGTGACGAACATTTGATTTTGACATCGACTCAAAAATACTTACTAAATAAATATATTTAAATATATTATACCGTCGTTTAAATATATTATAATTTCAAGAAACTTTTAAATTAACTCGCTGTCTCTAACGTAGTGTTTATATTCTCCTTGGCGCTGTCTGCCAACTAATTTAGTGTTGGGTAGGACATACAAGAGGCGGTACATTTGTCCCGTACATGAAGCAAAATGTAAGAGCGGCTCAACATTTTTTTTGTACTACTTCATATTTCATGTCGCGGTAGTCGCGAATTCGTCGTACGCACTATCTATCTCAGAAAAACTATAAGACGGGGTCAGAGAGGGAGCGAAAGGCATGCTGCAAATTACAATAGTACGTTATTTTTCAATGAAAATCCTACTAATATTATAAAGGCGAAAGTTTGTAAGAATGTATGGATGTATGGATGTTTATTTATTTATTTATTTATTTATTTAAAACTTTATATACAGTAAATGTATACAGGTGGACTTAATGCCTGAGGCATTCTCTAACAGTCAACCTTTGGGTGATGCAGAGATGAAACAAAGTGGGTGTATATAAAACATAAATAAGACAAAACATATATTATACGTACATAAATACATAATATACATACTAAAATACATACATACATAAGTAAATAAATACAAATATAATAATTCTGTAAAATATAGGATATATGATAAATATATGTTTAGATGTTTGGATGTCTGGATGTTTGTTCCTCTTTCACGCAAAAACTACTGAACGGATTTCGATGCAATTTGGCACACGGGTAGATCATGTTCTGGATTAACACATAGGGTACTTTTTATCCCGGGAAAATATAAAGCAGGATTTTTATCCCGGAAAAACTTTATAAAGCGGGCGGAGCCGCGAGCAATAGCTAGTATGTCATATTTGTACTCGTTACTTCAAATTTATCACCGAGCTTCATTACGCCTCGCCTCATTTGAAGTGGGACATTGTACTGGCTTAGAAAAAGAGGCTAGTCTTACAAACTCTTTTTTTTGTGTCGTGTCCTACCCAACTATGAGTATGCGGTATGCCTATCTGTGTGTGTGTTTTTTTTAATAATTTTCCCTTGTAGGGAAGGTAAAGGGTTCAAACCCATACAGCCTCGTCTTAAGTGATATTTTTCGTTGGGTTTTTTTTTTACCTACGTACTATGTCGTAGTTAAGCAGTGACTAACCAAGACTTTATCATGAGTTTTGTCGGCAACGAGAAAGCACTTGATTGGCACAGTTGTTTCAATTCACTTCATTTGAGCACTTTCATAGAACTATATTGGATGATATACCACCATAATTTATTTATTTATTTATTTATTATTACACAGTTACAATTATAGAATTACAGCAATTCACGGCGGCCGCTGCACTAGGCTCTAAGCCTGTATCGCAGTGACCAATAAGAATTAACAAAAATATTTATTTTTTTAATTCGGCGACAAGTCCGATACACATCCCAAAACCATCGCTATAAATAAATAAAATTAAGCTTATAAACTAAGTACACTTATACTATATTATGCGTGTCTCTCTCTCTCTCTCTGTGTGTGTGTGTGTGTGTGTGTGTGTGTGTGTGTATGTGTGTGTGTGTGTGTGTGTGTGTGTGTGTGTTTAAATATGCCCTAAGCAGAACCTACAAGAATTTCCTCAGTATCCTCGTAGTTCATACCTTGCAGCCATTTTTCTAACATATATTTTGCTTTATTACATGTTAATGACTTTATATTCAACTGACGACAGATTTTATTGTATACAAAAGAATGCATATAGTTTGGTAAGCGTCTAGCAAAGCTGGACTTTATGACTGGCAGTGGAATTTTATATGTGCGTCTAGAAATTAGATTATCAAAGTCTTCAGAGTTTATAATGCGTTTATGAATTGCGATAGCTACTTTACTGATGTATAATTGGCGAACCCGTAACACATTACATTCCTTGTATAAGTCGTCTGTAGGGTATCTAAAAGGTTTTCGTAGCATTACTTTTAACACTGCTCGCTGAGCTCTCTCCAGTTCTATTAAAGTAGATTTTACGGCCCCGCCCCAGGCTGATATACAGTATAAGAGACTTGACTGACATATAGCTTTATAAACTAACAGAAGGATAGATTTGGGCGCAGAATTACGTAAAGATTTTATCAGATAGATAAATTTTCTTACTTTCCCTGATAAATAAGATATATACTTTTTGAAAGAGAAGTTTTCGTCCAACAGGATGCCTAAGTATTTAATGGTGTTAGCATGTTCAATGGAGGGGCAATTGCAGCTAGATGGCTCAAGGGGGTAATTTAGATATGATGTACAGGAATGGATAACAAGATTGAGAGGTATTTGGGGTCTTGAAGCGCGCGTTTTATGGAAGGCGAGATATTTTGATAATTATGCAATATAACACCAAATATCACCAAAATAATGAATTAAAACAAGAGCACCTCATGAAACTTCCACGTTCCCGCCAAAACTCCGCCTATCTGTGACTATAACAAGTTTGTCTTTTTTTATTATTTATTTAATATTACGGCTCTAGATACTAGTCCATTGAGCCCGTCTTTCATAAATTGTTATCCTTAGTCCTAACTACTATTTCGAAGTAAAGCAGTGGCTACTTTACCAAGACATTATTGAAGAGTTTTGGAAGCGACAAAAATAAATACTTGATTGTCACAGTTATTTCAATTCACTTCATTTGAGACCTTTAATAGAACTATATTGGATAATATAACACCATAATCTTACTAATATTATAAAGGCGAAAGTTTGTAAGTATGTATGGATGTATGGATGTATGGATGTATGGATGTATGGATGTCTGGATGTATGGATGTTTGTTACTCTTTCACGCAAAAACTACTGAACGGATTTCGATGAAATTTGGCACGCGGGTAGATCATGTCCTGGATTAACACATAGGCTACTTTTTATCCCGGGAAAATATAAACCAGGACTTTTATCCCGGAAAAACTTTTTTATGCGGGCGGAGCCGCGGGCAAAAGCTAGTTACGCAATATAACAGTAAGTATTACCAAAATAATGAATTAAAACAAGAACGCCTCATGACACTTCCAAGTTCCCGCCAAAACTCCCAAGTTTGTCATAACTCCAGTGCTGCCAGATATATGATGGTTGAAGTCGCAAAAACTTCATCGTGAAGTAGCCTAAAGTCGCCGCATTGCATATGGAGAGGCAAAGAAGCAAAAAAAGTCTTTAATTCCAGATGAATGCTGGCCCAACTCGCCAAAAATTGGCAGTAGCCTAAAGTCGTCCAATTGCGTGGGGATGCGAAGAGCTATTAAAAAGCTCCCCAATTTTACATGTATCGTGTGTAAGGTGATCTGAGTACATGTTTTGTACTATCAAAGTTAAAAATATTAAAAACAAACAATTAAAAAAAGAAATATTAACATTTAATTTGGACTGGCTGGGTTGCGCAATGCATAAGACAAATGTCTGTGATTTTTTTTAAAACTAATTCTAAGATTACACATATACAATTGGTGTAAAATAATTAACAAAATATTAAGGGGGGATATTGAAGAAAAGTATGTATTAAAAATGAGCGGTCCTCCAATAATGGCATATAATAAATGTAAATCACATAAGCTGAGGAATACAAATAAATAATTATTAATCTTTGTTTCATTTTGAACCAAACTCTAAGAATTAACAAAAATAATAGTAGTTGGTACAAACACCTATAGGTGCCTACCTACCTATCCTTACATCTGCAACACTAGCGCCGTACGGAGATAGTGCCAAACTTTTTGCCCAACCCTAGTGTCCTATCTGTCTCTAACTAATATTCAGTTATGACAAACTTGGGAATTTTGGCGGGAACTTCGAAAGTGTCATGAGGTGCTCTTGTTTTAATTCATTATTTTGGTAATACTTAGTGTTATATTGCATTATTATGGTGGTATATTATCCAATATAGTTCTATTAAAGGGCTCAAATTAAGTGAATTGAAATAACTGTGATAATCAAGTATTTATTTTTGTTGCTTCTAAAACTCTTCGATAATGTCTTGGTAAGGTAGCCACTGCTTTACTTCGACATAGTAGTTAGGACTTAAGAGATAGGACTAACGATAAAAATTTATGAAAGACGGGCTCAATGGACTAGTATCCAGAGCTGTAATATTCAAATAAATAAAAAAAGACAAACTTGTTATAGTCGGTCCAGTGCTGCTAGATTAGGCGACTTTTCGCCATTTAGGCTATCTTGAAAAGTGTTGGGGTGACCAAAAATTGCGAATGGCGACTGGTCGCCGTTTAGGCTACGCGAATCGTGATTAGTCGCCAATTTAGGCTACTTCGGAAAGTTTGTGTTTTATGCATTGTTTTTGTCGAATTTGAGGATATTTATATAGCTTTGAGGGTACCCCCTTACACACAATCATTGAAAACTGGGGACCTTATTTTTTTTTTGCTCTCCGCGTCCCCACACAAGTGGCCGACTACTGCTACTTCGAATTTTCGCCACGATGGACCAGTAGGAATTAGAAATTGGGGAGGTTTTTTTTTTGCTCCTTCACCTCTCCATATACAAAGAGGCGACTTTTGGGCTACTTCACAATGAATTTTCGGCGACTTCAACCGTCAAACATCTGGCAACACTGTAATATATAGTTATCTGTGTCAATAACGATACGACACTGCTCCGAAAGTATCGCAAACAGCCTACTCTAACAAATGTACGGATACTTTATCGTTTATCGTAACTATAGACTAAGTTTATGTCTTTTATTTCGTTAATCGGAGGGAATGATATTGTGCAAAACTTACAAAAATAAAAATTACCCTTTATGGAGTCGCTGTCAAATACGCTGTGAAGTTTACAAGAGTTAATAAATATCAAATAATCAAACTTGTAAACAATATCCTTATTCAAAAATCGAAATACAACAATTTACTGTATCGTAAGTATCAATTTGCTTGATTGTGTTGTTTTATGTGACTATCATATACATGTAAAAATAATTATTCTTGTGTTGTTGTAGACTACTAACATCGTTAAAACATCAAGTCATTACGCCAGTTGAAAAAAAAGGATTAGTAAATCAATATAACATCTCATACAACAAGAGTCAATCGCCTTCGTTTGTCTTCTCCCACCAACCAAAGTCTCCAATGTAAAAACATTCAACAAACTTTGCAATCTGCAACAACAACAACAACGTGATATTGGCGGAATAGCTTCATAATCATGCATGTCGCCAGTAACCAAAAAAGAAGAAGAACAGTTACGGTACGTTTCATATATTTAACATTAGGAAATTGCAAAGTTTCCTACAATTTATCATAGCATGATGTGATTTTTTTCTCATACATATTTTATGTTTTTAGTATGTGTCTCAATCATCATCAGTACCAACCAATTATATGTCTCATTCAATTTCCTTCACGAGCATAAAGACATAGCAAAAAGTATACTTTGGTAATTGATGGGAATGCTCAAGCACAGTGGTTGTGGGAGGAAGTTGCTTAGCTTTGAACTGTTTGGATGGCAGAATAAAGTTGAGGCTAAAGGTAATTAATGTTTTATTGATACATTACTTTTATTTCCATGTTGTGCAAATTTATGATAAATTACATTCGAATGTAGACTGACAAGAAATATCTTGCAATATAATTAGCTGTCCGCAGAGACCATATAGAACATAATGGTGGTTTGAATCACATAGAGGACAACTGAATATTCTAAACCCTTAAAGATGTCTGGCCTGGCGTTACAACAATGAAACACATTAGAGTTTATTATAATAAATTTAAGATAATATTACATATTATATTGTCTCTCATATATACATATTTTAATTACAATACTGAATTATTTTGTTTAGGTCCTACCCGGTGCTTAATGGGACTGCGGCCAACTCAAGTTCAAAGAAGCACTGTCCAAAAACAATTGTTCCACGTGTAAAGTGAAATAAACAATTTGCATAGAATTATGTGATATTAATGAGAATCTGGAAATCTATAATACTAAATTAATAAAACTTGGTTTGGGTCTGTTAAATTTCTAATTATGTATATTAGTACTTGTGTTCTTAATTTATATAATTTTTTTATAATACTTTAAAATTGTCAATATTCTGCTATATTTTTTCTACATTTCAATGCATACTAGGCATTTATAGATAAAGCATTTAACATACTATTGTAAGTTTTTTTTACCATAATGTAGATAGATAAGTTTTAATGTAATTACTACTGGTTGTCCTAAAACAATAAGTGAATTGTAATAAATCTAGTACAGCTTTTTTAATCCTTTACAGGGAACAATAAATGTTACTTAGTTAACTTTTATTTTTACTTATTTAGCTAATAATACAAAAAATATAAACAGTTAATTAAAATAACAGATGTCTTTTAAAACTAGAAAGTTTACCCGTATTGTTTAAAAAAATAATCTTTCGATTACCCTTACCGAAAATTAAAACTTCTTTTGGACGTAGATTTTGGGGAGTTCTTTAGAGCTCACACTTATAACTCAGTGCTAAGACACTGCAACTTAAAAAGCCTTTCATTACATGAAGCAAATGATGTGATGAGATGACAAAGTGGCTTCTATCTCTGAGCTATTTAGAAACAGAAAATATTTTAAGCTGAATAAACTCACCTATAGGTAATGATCTCAAACAAGACTGATACATATTACTTCACATCAATTATGGTTGAATAAAATTTATGTTATTTTATCTTCTTTTTATTCTTGCCATATGCCTAGTTTTGTTATTGTTTAACATATAATATATATATAAATAAATTAGTATTAAAGTCAGAACTTAAACAAATATTTAGTTATACAATATAAGAGTTTTGTGGAAATATAAAACAAAAATGAAATACATATTGAAATGAAATAAATTTATTCGAACCCATAAAATGTTATACATTATTTAGATCCAGTCAATATTAACTCTACCACCAGTTCGGAAAGCAGTTCTCACTAGAGAAGAACGGGCAAGAAACTCTAGTGTTGCTCTTTTCAAAATCAGTTCAAGGTAAAAAATACAATTCATAATAAAAAAAAAATAACATGATATAAATTTATTTGTTATTTTTGTTTAGAGCAGTTCATTTATATACTTTCAAAAAAGGTAATAAATTTTAAAATCCTATACGAGTGTATAACCCTCTTAGGAATCATGTAATAATTTGGTCTGAAATTCTTCAAGATGTCGTTATTAATCTAAGTTTATCCCTAATCCCTAAGTTTATCCGTAATACTTAGATGTAGTAAGCGAAAAGGGCAGACCAGTCCACACAAGCAGCACCCGTTCACGAGTATGACGCATGTGCCAGCCATCGGCCTCCTCTACCATGTTGCAGGGAAGTGACCGACCCGTCACACGACGCCGCCGCAGGCACAGACAGTTAAGGAGTGTATTATATATAATGTATAGACTCATATTATGGTCCCCAAGATACAGGCACTGCCTAGTTTGGGGCCCCCTGCCAAATGTAGTGTTTAATTTTAAACTAGCTGTAAGTACTAACATAATTCTTAGAATTCTATGTACTTAATTACTGATGTTCCTACTTCTTTGTCAAAATTGTTTGTGCCAAATAAAATTCTTATTATTATTATTATTTATTATAATTATACAGATACTAATACACTCACGCCTGTTATCCCCGAAGGGGTAGGCAGAGGCGCAACTAGTGCACCCACTTTTTGCCGTTATTCCGTCCCATGATGTGATAGGGGGCGAGCCTATCGTCATATCGGGCACAAATTCCAGACTCCGGGCTGATACTGAATAGAAAAACTCAATATCACTTTGCCCGACCCGGGGATCGAAACCGAGACCTCAGCTTTGCAATCGTACTGTAATACAACTACGCCACAGGGGCAGTTATTATAATTACATTCTTGTTTAATTTTTTTTTTTGTATTCTTGCTTTTCTACAAAGTATTATACCTTATAGAAAATTTAATCATTTTAATTAGATACATTCTCAGCAAACGTAACTAACATTTAAAACAATAAAATCGCTGATATGAACTTATTTGCTCCTTTCTTCTTTGATGGAAGGCTACATTTTCATCCCTGTGAACTTTAAAGAAAATCTTGTGATTGTCTCCAAGCAAATAACATCAATTGTGATAATTATTTTTGCTACAAGGTATATGATCCAAGATTGTTTTATTGTACACCAAATTTCGAGAGAATTTACTCGAAAATCACAAACATAACACGTAACGATAATGCTGACGACGCCCTAAAAGGTCTCGTTGCGATTATCGCAAAAATGACGTTTGAGGCGATGTCAAAATCAAATGTTCGTCACTGACGATTACCATTTAGAGTAGGTTCATAGACGACATTGGCAAATAATGATTCGTTCATTCGTTGATCGTTCAGATAGTGGTAGTTTACGATAAAAGATAATGAATCCGAACAATTGTTAGAGTAGGGTATTTGCGATACTTTCGGAGCAGTAGCGTATCGTTTCCGATATATCGTTGTCGATTATTAGAGTAGACCTTCTGTTGTGATCCGATTTAAAGGACATTGTAGCTAACGTAATTACTGTGCATTATGAGACTTGACATCTAGTGTCTCAGGGTGACGAGCGCAGTGGAGTGCCGCGTGGTAATTTATAATTATTAAAAGTTATGTATGATGTCGCTACTATTTACGGGCGTTTGTAACTTGTATCGCTTACCATCATGCGAGCGAAATGCGCTTCTGGTCATACAAAAACAATAACCAAAAACCACGCGCCCACTTTTGCTCACAACAATATTTCAAAGATCAATAACTGTTTTATTTTTCAACCAATTTTGATGCCCTTTTTACAGAAAATTATTTTTTAGTTCGTGTTATTTTCTGTTAGGTACATATAAAATATCGTTCAAAATAAACATAAGAAACTACCCTATTAACGTTACGGGAAAAAAGCATTAGGCGCCCTGAGTAGGGCTAACTGCGCAGTGGTACAGCCACGATCACAATAGCGGCCCAAATTTAAGAAAGGCCTCAGTCCATGTTCTCGGTGTATGCACAAGGTAGTGCCGCCAGGCTGGGGGTCTCCATAGATGTGGCCGCAAGCTTTATTGTCTATACTACAGTGCATATACTTACTCCTACGGCTACGAGTAACATACGACAGCGTGTTTTATAATACCAGTTCCTACTATTGTTGCAGCAATTTTAATACTTCGAAATTCACAAACCTTTGATAGATCTCGATGTTGGACATCTGGCGTCTCGCAACCGCATAGAGAAGTTTTTTTTTAATTCTCGTCTTTGAATAATATCAAAGTACTGAAAGCTCTTTTGGGTGTTTTTTTGTTTTGTTATACACGCGGTCGACGCCGAACTTTGCAGTGTAAATACATTTTTAATATATTTTCCGGAACTTTGACGTAACATAAGCGGTCGGCTATAATGCAAAATAAAAAAGCTCTTTTCCTTTTAAACTGGAGCTCCTATTCCCTTTGAAGTCAGCCAATATTGACGCTGTCTGCATCCACTACGGTTTATCGTAAGATACGATTTCCTATTTTTACTTTTTTTTTGGGTATTTCAACGATAAACGATAACACAAACGATATTGGTAGGTTGGTGCATCTGTACGTGTGATGATTACTAGTCTATTTCTTTGCATATCTTTCCATATTAGGTACGCCTATTTTAGTGCAAGTTTACTTCAAATTAGCGAAACTCCAAAAATCGAGAAATATATCACATTAAAGTTTATTTTAGTAATTTGTATTGTATTTGGTGGGTTCTCAATGAATAACAATAATCCGATATTAAAAGTTAGAAACAGGTGCGGTATTATTGACAGCACCCAGTCCATTTTACTTTAAGGTCAGGAGACTATGGAAACTATTTTTTTAAAACGGCTTATACGACCTCTTGTATTGCTATGAATATGAATCCCCAAAAAAATTAATTAAACAATCCGCGTTACAAGTCTAAAGACAAAGACCAAAAACAAAAAAAACATTTCACGCACAAAAACAGAAAACTTGCAACAAAATACTCTGGAATTATTTTCGAAGATAGCCATGACATCATAATAATTGTGTATTGTTACGACACAAACTAAGAATTGGTTACTATACATACCTTCACGCCTTTTATCCCCGAAGGGGTAGGCAGAAACGCAACTAGTGCACCCACTTTTCGCCATGCATATTCCATCCCATGATGTAATAGAGGGCGAGCCTATCGCCATACTAGGCACAAATTCTATACTCCGGGGTGATACTGAAAAGAAAAACCCAACATCACTTTGCCCGACCCAGGGATCGAACCCAAGTCCTTGACATTGCAGTCGTACCGTAATACCATTACGCCAGCAAAGCAGCCTTTTGAAGTAAATTGTTAATTAATAAAATCTCCCTAATCTCTTTATATTTCGTGGTTTTATGTTTGCTATAGATGTTTGTATAAACATCTTTTTGAGCGCAAATTAAATTTATTACAGCGGTATCAACCCCAAGCACCATGCGTAATCATCTTCATCAGACACATGATGGCCACTGCTGAACATAGCCCTCCCATCACAATCACAAGTACAAGGCAAAAACAAAAAAAATGTACATGCACTTTGTACATTATATGCACTTTGTACATTTTCTGCATCATAAACCTTTGGCCACAAAGCTGTGCAAATTGGGCGGTCGCTGTTCAATACGAATAAAATATCAGTGCATACATTTTTTATGAACGCCGTCACTTCTGGTACGTGTCAATAAGTATTTACTGTGCTGCAGGTGCCACGCCCTGCCCTCGGGTCAACTCGGCTGCTTTCTGTTCCTAGAACTTGTGAACGTCGCTACATTCTTTTGTAGATGAATGCTTTTAAAAAGTTGGAATAGTATTTGTAGTTTAATAAATAGATATGCACGCTGTAAAGTTGTAAACGTTGAAAGTTGACAAAGAATTTTTGAGTCACAAAGTCGTTTGAAATATTAGCTTACCCGGATGTATTGCTAGCCTTCTGTGTTCATTTTTACTCTACTAAAAAACTTGGTAAGAATGCCGCTTTCAAGATCCAATCCTGGCAATAAATACTAATACTAAACTGGGTAATCTAGCTAAATTGGAAGCTATTCTTGCTAGTTGGCAGAAAAGTATTCAAAGCATTTGATAACTAAGGATCGATATTTGACTTTATTAAATTCTAAGAATAAACCAATAGAATTTTTAAAAATATACAAGATATCCATCTCAGACACATGAATCTGATTCCAGCAATATCAATTTTATAATCTGACGTAAGTAGATATACTTAAGAATATCTTTTTTTAAGGCAAAAATATAGCATAGTTGCTTAATAAGATAATCGATAATTAATTAAATTTTCTTTACGAAAAGTCTAAGAAAATGTCAAAACCTATTTGTCGAATTTCTTTGCCGTCGGATAAAGAACACATCAGAAAATTACCAATGGTCCATCGAGACAATAAGCCATTAAATCAATTAAATCGTATGAAATATGGCGATAGGCTCGCCCCCTATCACATTATGGGACGGAATAACGGCGAAAAGTGGGTGCACTAGTTGTGCCTCTGCCTACCCCTTCGGGGATAACAGGCGTGAGTGTGTGTGTGTGTGTGTGTGAAATATTATAAACAACCTACTACAAGTATAAACTTCCCCACATTGATATAATATAAATTGAGGGAAGACGACCGGCTGATAATTTTGTTGCACTTGCCTTTATAAGTTTAATTTCATTGACCCAAAGCTATGGAATTAGGAAAGACAAACAACAAGAAATATGTTTGTAGTAGGCGAATGAAAATAGTACACTGTTTTTTTTTATTTTGTTTCATCCAGTGTTAAATATTTGTACATGCCTGTCCAGGTATTAAATCCCTTCATTTGGATTTTATCCCATTTCAACGGTGATGTGCCTGCATTACCGTATATATCTAATCTGACGCTGTATACCGTACAAAAGTGTTGGGAATAAAAGTACAATGAGCAATTGATGACAAAAAGTAAGCCCGGAGTTTCTTTTTGCCTTTCTACGTGGGGTCGTCTTCGCGTTATATTTTCGCGGGAATATTTCTGTTACTGCCTCGGTGGCTTAGTTGTATTACAGTACGACTGCAAAGCTGAGGTCTCGGGTTCGATCCCCGGGTCGGGCAAAGTGATATTGAGTTTTTCTATTCAGTATCAGCCCGGAGTCTTGAATTTGTGCCCGATATGGCGATAGGCTCGCCCCCTATCACATCATCGGACGGAATGACGGCGAAAAGTGGGTGCACTGGTTGCGCCTCTGCCTACCTCCTCGGGGATAACAGGCGTGAGTGTATATGTAATATGTATATGTATATGTATTTCTGTTACTTTCAAAATCTATGGTTTTTTTTTCAGTGAAACATTTCAAAATTTCCTAGAAGTTTGACCAGGAAAAATCGAATGTTTTTCGAAAAATAACCAGTTATTTTCCAAAAATAAAACGAAATTAACCGAAATAAACAATGGTTTTTTCGAAATTTATTCCGATAAATATATAAATTTATGTGTGTATTTATAGACCGTGGGCCAGTGCAAAATTTCGTCAGTCATTTTCTCCCCAACGATAATTGGTGAGATGCATCAGAGACGTGTATCATAAAGCCCCGTGAACGTCAGCTTCGGCTCCGTGGGTGCCATGAGCGGTGGTAACCTCCCAAAGATGTAGGAAAAAAAATATTATTCAGTCATTTCCTCCCAACTAAGAATCATTTTAAATTGTAGCTAACCCGATACCTTGAAGAAAAAAAATAATCAGCTGACTGTAACTTGGGGCATTATGCGTCAGCTGGTCAATCAAACATGTAAAAAAAATATATCATTTCAGTGATTTCCTCTCAACTACAAATTTACCTGATGATAGCTTATACGCAACTATGAATAAATATATATGTCAGCTGGCTGTATGCCGGGGCAAAAACCGTCAGCTGATGCCTTGAAAGTTATAACGCAGGTGTTAGGCGAGAGCTTCTATTACATAATTACATGCATCAGCTGACAATGTTTCCCTCGAATTAATGATAGTAGATTCTCTTTATTCATTACAGCACTGTATTATCAATCTATACATGTAAAATGCTTTGTCCTGAATGACTGACTGACGGTTAAACGCACAGCCTAAACCTCTGACCGTAGAGACCTGAAACTTGCAGGGTTAGCTACAATTTAAAATGATTCTTAGTTGGGAGGAAATGACTGAATAATATTTTTTTTTCTACATCTTTGGGAGGCTACCACCGCTCATGGCACCCACGGAGCCGAAGCTGACGTTCACGAGGCTTTATAATACACGTCTCTGATGCGTCTCACCAATTATCGTTTGAGAGGAACTTGGTCATCGAAATCTGTCACTGGCCCACGGACCATTATGTTTTCACACAAGTCACCACTGCCAGTGCAGTCTACATTGAAGCCAACACAAAAAGAATCACTGATACATTGTTTTTATTGATGACACTGAAGCTCATCAATGAGTAACAAACAAAGAAAAAAATCATCAAGTCACGTGGTTTGAAATTTTCAATGCTCAGAACGAAAAAAACGATATTTCCGTTTTTTCGTATAAGAAACAATTCGTTTCTTTCAGAATTTTCAACGCTAGTTATCGCTTAAGTAGATATTGCAAGGCTGGTAGATTAGCTAGGCTAGGGCATGTAGTTCCTCCCATTATTTTTTAATAAAATGATCCCTTTTATATATTCCCTTTTACTGCCAGCTCAAGCTGGTTCTTTTTGCTATTTTTATCATCATTGATTTTACTCCCAATAAAAATGTCTGTAGTTATGTAAGTTAACTTTTATTTAATTATTATTAATATAATCAAATTAAAGTACATAACATAAGTGCAAGTACACAGCTATAGAACACAAATCAATAGCGCATACATCAATAACAGTACAGTAATAGAAATAAATGTCAATTTGCGTCCTTACTACATCTACCCACAGCATTCGTTAGGAGGAAAGTATGCAAATCGAGAAGGACATTGTGTGATTAACATTAAATAATGGCATTAATTAAATTAGATAGTTAAACGAATATAATATGGTAGTGGCGAGGTTGGAGAATTAACATTGTCATTATTTTAACTTAGATACAATCAATTACATCAATAACCCTAGCGGTGATATACCTACAAATATGAGAGAACAACACAACTTACACTATGACACAGGAATATTAAAATAAAGTATTTTATTTATTTTTAAAAAATTACAACGATGAGGTGCATTAATCCCCGTACGGCGACGACGACGTGGACGACGCCCCCTTTACATAATTAATATCCAATTAGAAGAATTAAGTAGCAGCATAGTTTCCTATGTCCTATTTTGTATACTTATTGTTTTATATGTAAAAGAAAATAATACGAAAAAGAAATAGTTCCGTGAATCAGGATCAATATCGGTTAAAAAATGAAGCAGTTATTCGTATTTGAAATATTGTTGTGAGCAAAAGTGTGGACATGGAAGGGATATCATGCTATCTCTTTTGCATGCGCGCAGCGTTGTAGCGGGCGACTCTCGGTGACGTCACAGTGTAATATTCCTGTTAGTTGACAACTATACCTTCAACCGAATTTCAAGGCGTTATAACTTACTAATTATTGTCGCTATTTTGAAAATTATTTTCCGTTAGAGTTTGGATGACATACATTTTTGATAAATGTATTAAAAAAAATAGTCAACTACCTTATTGTTGCACATAACTGTCACACAGCGAAAGCGAAACACAATCCTGTTGACGTCACGTATATGTCGGATAAACGGATATATCGATAATCGAGGCCGGGTCGGGTTGAATTCTGTGAATGCGACTTTGTCACTCGGGAAGGATGCGATCTTACTCTCTCGGATATTCGTTAAGCCACTTTTTAATACACCGTGTATCAATATATAGGACGTATAATGTAAAATTGTTTTAGATTATTGTTCACTTGCAACTATTTCAATTAAGATTTATTTGCGATAAAATATTTAATCACAGGTTCTAATAATAAGTGACAGATTTATAAAGTAAAATTCAAGTCTTTTAAAAAATAAAATAATTTGTATGTGAGCTCAGAAAGTATAAAGAAATAAATGTTCAGCCATGCAGGGGAGTTACTTTTTAATACATTTACATTACATTTTAATATTTTGCAGGTTACTTACATTCACTTGCACTTCGGCATCCGCATTTTTACCCACATTACAGTCAGAAGTATTCAGTTCAAAAACTTTTTTATTATATCAATCGACGTGTATATCGAGTGAGTCCCGATTAATAAAATTCTTGTAACAATTACGGAGCAAAAAAATGGAAAACATTATTGTTTGTGCCAACAGGCAAAGTGCAACGCGCACTCGCTGAACACTACACCGCGCGGGAAATTACCCGAGACTGGCCGGGGCTCGTTGTTTACTAGCGCATCCGCCGCTCCGCTCCTGCACCTCACACCGCCCTACTCTTCTCCGCCGAATTGCATTCCCCGGGGGTGGGACGCCGGACGGCTACGTTGAGTGAGTGAGAGGATCCCCGGGATGGTGGGCTCAAAGTAGGGTTTGCTACACTTAGCACAAAAAATCTCGTGAAAATATCTATTGAATATTGCCAATGACACACCGTGTTTCGTGAAAACTAATTGGTGGAAATGAATACGGTTTCATGGTTTATAAGTGTGTGGATAATGTATAATGAGGTGGCAAATGGATTAAGCAATAAGTAAACAGTGTTTATTAGAGAATATTAATTGCTTTTTTAAATAATTGAATTAAATTTTAAATTTGATTATTTTTTCGTATACTAAACCGGAAGTGATTATTAAAAATCCGTTTTTTCCAACTTGGCATTTTTTAATATATTTTTTTATTATTACTTAAAAACGTATCTTATAGTTTAAAAATATCATGTAAAAAATTTAGAAAGGTATCTCAATTCGTTTAAATGACATGAACTTAAAGTACGAAGGTGCCGCAAGGCGCAGGTACTGGGCGGTTCGTTAGTGTGACTCGCTTCGTACGGTTTATATTTTAACTAATGAAAGATGATTACACAACAATAAATAAAAGCTTACAAGTCATACCATGAGCTGTATAAATTATAAAATAAATAATGTCTGCCTCGGTGGTGTAGTTGTATTTCGGTACGACTGCAATGCTGAGGTTACGGGTTGGAGCCCCGGGTCCGGCAAAGTGATATTAGGTTTTTTCTTATCAGTATCAGCCTAGAGTCTAGGATTAGTGCCCGATATAACGAAATGCTCACATCATGGGACGGAATAAGCACAGCGAAAAGAGGGTGCACTAGTTGCGCCTCTACCAACTCCTTCGGAAATAAAAGGTGTGATTATATGGAGGGTGTTTGATGTAGTAGCATTGTGGTAGCGACAGCGGAGCGATTACGGCTACACCGCTACGGAGTTAGCTACGCAAATGCTACCCTTGTTGCTTCGTACATTCTACTTCTATGCCTGTCATGGTCATCACATTAGTTTTTATTTTTAACCGGCTTCAAAAAAGGAGGTTCTGTATTCGACTCGTATGCATGTAAGTTCGTATGGCCGCGATTTTCTCAAAAACTGCTGATTCTATTTGGATGGGGTTTTCCTTATCCAAATGTACATTTTTCAAGGAAGGTTTTAGTGTAAGACTACCTCGGTGGCGTAGTTGTATTATGGTACGACTTCGATGCTGAGATCTCGGGTTCGATCCCCGGGTCGGGCAAAGTGATATTGAGTTTTTCTATTCACTATCAGCTCGGAGTCTGGAATTTATGCCCGATATGGCGATAGGCTCGCCCCCTGTCACATGAGACTGAATAATGGCGAAAAGTGGGTGCACTATTTGCGCCTCTGCCTACCCCTTCGGGGATAAAAGGCGTGAGTGTATATGTGTGTTATAGTATATAATTTATTAGGATCTGATGAAGACGTTCGGAGATAGACAATAAAACTATTAACTAAACAGCAGATGTGCCGCGAATGTTGCAATCGAAAGAAAGAAACATGTTTATTTGTATCAAGCAACATTAAAAAATATTACATAACATTACAAAACAATTCATCATTTAAATCTTCACATCATTTAAATTCAATTTGCTCGTTACAAAAACGACCCCAACTCAGCATAAGATGGTAAAAATCAGCGCTGGTCTTCCGTTGGGCCGTTTTGTGATGTCACGGGCGCCAAAGGCATTGGCGCATTTGACATTATACATTAATTGTTAAATCTAGGGTGACAATCCTGACCGGTCATACTCATGAAATTTTAAGAGTAAGTATTAGGTAGACACTTTATATATACATTATAGTCCGTCCAACCATTAATTAATTTTTGACATAAATATGCACGCCTATGAAATTTTATAATTCTTGACAAGGAATCGAAACAAAATAATTGGATACTTTATGAACGCCAGTTTTTGTTTTCCATAGTGAAGGGACTTGCTGTTCAGCTGCGATATTAATTATCAATCGATATTCGTTAAGCCCACTGATTGTGTAACAAAAATAATTCAAAATTTATAAATTGAAAAATAAAATGTCGCAGTGTAAATTTAAAAAATCTTTTTATATATGCGTAAGTATATAATAACCGATAAAATAAACTATTCAAGTTACTTTTTGACGAAATGATATAGGATTATAGAATACAGTGAAACTTGGTTAAGTGGGACTTGGATACATGAGAAACGTCCATAACTGGAACTCATGCTGAGGCCCAACAATTTGGCTCTGAATTACCCCTGTCGGTGGGACGAACCAAACCTCTATATCTGGGATTCGTTGTTTCGATTTATCATCATAGTTACCTCTGTAACTGAGATAATATGGTTTTGTTTGTTTACGTTTAGGTATATATAGGTTTTACTGTATATACCTACAGAAAATATACACATTCAAACGCTTAGGCATGTTTACAAAACAGTACAAAATGTTAAGCAAAAATAACATTTCAATGTGTTTAATCGATCAAAACTTCTGCATAAATTAAATCAATTGCTGCAAGAAATCAATTCGGTAACGCATTAGTACATACCCAATTGATTAGAAACCGAACTGTCAAAAATTAAATAAATGGTTGGACGGACTATAATTTAATTTGTAATATCGATTCAACGAGTATGGGAAAACATTGTATCTATGTTTTATAGATTATACTAAGGCCTTCGATTCATTGAATCATGATGCTATATGGATCGCTCTTGCAGAGCAAGGTGTTCATAATAAATATATTAGCTTGATTCGAAACATTTACTCCACTTGTCGAGCTAAAGTGAGACTAGAAAGAGAGGGCACAGAGTTCCCTGTGCAAAAAGGTGTCCGACAGGGAGATCCAATATCTCCAAAATTGTTCTTAGCGGTATTGGAATCCGTCTTTAGAGGATTAAAATGGGAAAACAAAGGAATAAAAATCCATGGCATTTATCTAAGTCACCTTCGCTTTGCAGATGACATCGTAGTGTTTGCCGAAAACACTTTAGAACTTAAAACAATGGTGTCGGAGTTAGCGGACGAGAGTAAAAAAGTTGGATTACTATTAAATGCATCAAAGACAAAGATAATAACGAATGGAGAAATGCAAGACGTAGTAATAGGTGACAGGACCATAGAATATGTTAACGATTATGTCTACCTTGGGCAACTAGTGTCATTCGAAAGTTGTACGAGAAAGGAAATCCAAAGAAGAATTGGTCTTGCATGGAAAAAGTACTGGGGATATAAGGAAATAATGAAGAGTAAACATATAGATATTCACATTAAGAAAAAAGTCTTCGAAATGGCCATTCTACCATGCTTAACGTATGGATGCCAAACTTGGTCCCTGAAAAAGGAAGACATAGAAAAAATGGCAGTATGTCAAAGAAGAATGGAAAGAAGCTTTCTGGGTTTAAAAATTTCCGACAAAGTTAGAAACGAAATTATAAGAGAAAAGACCAAATTATTAGATTGTACAAAGTTGATAAGTTTACTGAAGTGGAAATGGGCAGGACATATCTGTAGACAGAAAAACGATAGGTGGACAAAGAGAGCAACAGAATGGATCCCACTAGACTGTAAGAGGAAAAAAGGAAGACCAAAAAAGAGATGGAGAGACATATTCATAAAAAATATAGGACCAGACTGGATGAGAACGGCAAGAGACAGGAATTTGTGGAAGGAGTTAGGGGAGGCCTACGCCTCAGAGGCGACTACTGAAGTACATACCTAATAAAATAAGTTTGTTTTCTTTTCTTAATATGTTTAAGTTAGGGTATAAAGAATAAGGTATATAGTAGTGTGTCAAACTAAATACTTGTGAAATGTGTATAGCAGTAGCAATAAAAGGCTTTTTATTTTATTTTTTATTTTATTTATTTTTATTTATCGATTCAAAGTTCTAGGTGAACAACAATCTATATCGAATAGGTACATTAACGATTATATTTTTACTATGCTATACTCCTTAGTGTGATTTGTCAAAACTATCAAAATTCAGGGCATGCACACTGCTGCTTGGCGGTGGAAATAGACAAGATAATATGGAAAGGTAGATGCCAAGTTTTTTTCGCGGTTCGGCCAATATAAAACCCTCTTCAAAAATAAAAGTAGTAGTTTAGTTTTAGTAGTAGAAATATACACTTCGCCATTCAAACATGCTGTAACTTTCTAACAGTGAAAGAATTTTCAAAATCGGTTCAGTAGTTCCAATGACCACCCCTTACAAAAAGCTCACAACTACCTCATTATGTAATGTCTGTTCACTGTAATAATATTTCTCACACTTTTAGCTCAAATTCACGTAAACCGTTTACGGCTAAAGGTAACATTATTAGGAAAGCTTAGAGCGCTCGCTACGGCAATTAACAAATTAATCATTAATACCGCGAGTCCCGGATCGGATTACTTGGCCCGCGAAATCAGAATTACGCTACTAGCCTGAGCTTTACAACCGATATACTACCTGCTGATTGTTTCAAACAATTTGTTAATGATGAACTTTTGATCAGAAGTTTTGTTTAACTGTAAATATACAGCGGAATGAATGTAAAATGTTGATTTACATGATTTTGAACCGTCGTAGTAACATCATCTACTAAAAGGATGAAATAATAATAATACTAAAAGATGAAATATGTCGTCTAAAATTTATGTTTCGTACGATATTATACCTAACATACTAATAATATATGCTAGCTCATGTCTTCATCCTAATACGGCGGAAAATCTGGCGGTATCGCCCATCACGACGCAAAAAACTACGGTTGTCGCATTATGCAATAGCTTTCCGAATACGTATAATTGAGTGAGTGACATCGTCGGCCTAGAGGGACAACCAGAACCGATCAACGGGTGACCTTCTAGCGTACGTCATGCATCGCAGGGGGGAGGCGATTGATAGGCATGGCGAGGCTCTAGCTGTGAGCCTCGACATAGCTAAGGCTTTTGATAGGGTCTGGCACCGTGGTCTCCTTTCCAAGCTTCCGGCATATGGTTTGCCCGACAACCTGTGTGCGTGGATTTCTGGCTTTCTGCATGAGCGTAGAATACGTGTCGTCGTTGATGGGCACGCTTCGAAGCTCATGTCAGTAAATGCCGGGGTTCCACAGGGCTCGGTGCTGTCGCCCACCCTGTTTCTTCTGCATATCAATGATTTGTTATCGCTTGGCAACATTCATTGTTATGCAGACGACAGCACGGTTCATGGGCGATACTACCATGAGCCCCCTGGTTTGCGGGTGGACACTGTGAGGAGGCGCAATGATCTTGTCATTGAGCTCAACCGGACTCTGGATCTCATTTCCACGTGGGGTTCCATGAACCTGGTTGAGTTCAATGCCAAGAAAACGCAGGTGTGTGCGTTCACGTGCAAAAAATCCCCGTTTTCTCCTCTCCCCAATCTTCAGGGTGTTCCACTCTTAATGCGGAATGACCTGAATATCCTTGGTATGGATATCCGCTGTGATCTGAATCCAAGGAATCACATCGAAGGCGTTATATCTGCCACATCACGCAGGGTTGGAATCCTGAACAAGGTGCGTCGGTTCTTCACGCCCGGTCAAATCCTCCGCTTGTATAAAGCACAGGTACGGCCGGGTATGGAATACTGTTCGCACCTCTGGGACGGTTCCGCCCAATACTTGCTCGATGCCTTGGATGGATTGCAGCGGCGGGCCATCCGCATTGTGGATGATGCAGACGTAACGAGCAACTTGGAGTCGCTACAATTGCGGAGGGATGTCGCTTCTCTAAGCGTGTTCTACCGTCTGTATCATGGCGAATGCTCTGAAGAGTTGTTTAATCTGATCCCCTCCTCTCCTTTCCTCAGCAGAACCACGCGTGCCGGCAACCGAAGCCACAGCTTGATGGTTAAAACCATCTCGGCCCGAACCAATAGGTTCGCCAATTCTTTTATTTGCCGCACCATCAAGCTTTGGAATAGTTTGCCGGCGCACGTGTTCCCTCCTTCCTATAATCCTGGGTCCTTCCGCCGTAGCGTGAAGAAGCAGCTCAGTAGGCCGGCATGATTTTGTCGAATGGCATGAGATAACTATCTGCTGCCATTCGATACTCTATCTGGACTGCATCGCGCTTACCATCAGGTGAGGTGCAGTCACTTTGCCGTGCCCGAATAAAAAAAAAAAAAAAAAAAAAAAAAAAAAAAAAAAAAAACCAAATAACTCAAACTTTATAGGTTGAGAAAATCCTGATTACTGTTTTTCGTAAAAATTTCGCGCATTATCAATAAATGAGAGACAAATTGATCAGACCAATAAATTTTATAATTTATTGGCCTGATTAGGTACTTCCTTTATTAGGCTTAAACAAGAAAAATTCTTTAAGGTGTATTAAAAAAAACAAGTTATCTAATTTTGCCACACCTACATTTTGAAATTAACTACAATTAGATATTTTTTCGGCTAATTACCCCGGCCAAGCCAAGCGAGTTTTAAGTTTACATTCATTTGCCGTAAGAAATGAAAAGATTCATTATGAAAATGTGTCTTGATTTTAATTTAAAGTTTAAATTAATTTACGGTAATATGCAAAGTACCCATTTTAAGTTCCTTAACCAATGTAGGTGAGCAATAGGAAGGCATGTCGCCATTTTTTTTTTGTGACGTAATTCTCATCGTACATTTGTCATACTAGTCGTAAGAACATCATATCGACATATTCTCCATTTGCTAAATAAAAAAAATGTAAACCGTCAGCACAGCTTTGCATTTATATTGTTATACTCCGTGCAACCATTTATTTAACTTTTGACGGTTCGGTTTCTAATTGGGTGGGCATGATGAGTAATGTGTTACCGATTCGATTTCTTGTAACAATCGATGATTTAATTTATAGATAAATTTTGATCGATTAAACACATTGAAATGTTATTTTTGCTCAAAATTTTGATTTTTGCATTGTTTTATAAACATGCCTAAATGCGTATATTTTCTGTATACAAATGTATCCAGTTAGTAGATCTTAGTAGGTATTAGTAGGTCTATATACTATATCCAATATAACTTTTGTCAGTATTTAACTTTAATACTTTACTTTATTAATTATATACTTATGCATATTTAAAAAGAAACTAATTTACGCTGCCACAATTTATTTCTTAATTAAAAAGTTTTTAATTATCTTTGTTGCATAATCAGTGGGCCTAACGAATATCGCGATCGATAATTAATATCGGAGCTGAAGAGCAAGTCGTTTAACTATGGAAAATAAAAAATGGCGTCCATAAAGTAGTAAATTATTTTGTATTCGATTCCTTGTCAGTAGTTATAAAATTTCATAGGCGTGCATATCTATGTCAAAAGTTAAATAAATGGTTGGACGGAGTATAACTGCTAATGCAATCACTAGCCCTAAGGCGACACGTGTTCATTGTAACCATCAAACAAACTCATCACAAAAGGTCATTCAATGCTCTAGGCAGGGATCTGATCTTACCGTATCGCCCTAGCGTACCTAGGTTCCCAAGTGTCTCAACCCTCCAGTGCATATGTTAAACGCTGAACGCTAATTGGGGTAGGTATCTAGTGCCTGAGACCGAATAATCTGGCGTTACAAAGGGTCCGACCGTCGTCAGATTGAATGGTTGGGATGCAATTTGTGACATATATTGAATATTATTGTTTAACTTCGAGCCCTGACCGGTAACGGGCTTTACTGGGAGCATTGATTAAGTATTATATAATGGCGAGCGAGACAGTCGGTGACACAAAGCTATTGTGCTGGCTGGGCTGTATGGAGCTTGTATGCCTTGTAGTGTTACAGGTTTGGAGTACGTTGTGAAAGATTTGATTGGGAAAATATTGTTAAAGTAAGAAAATATCATTAAATGGGATAATCGAAAATTCATAGAGCTAATAATGCCTTTGAAGAGTTTGTAGGCTCCCTTACACGTCACTTCTTCAAGAAAGGTTTTGAATAATTACCACTGCGCTGGCAGAGATGTTTTGATGCGCGGGTGCATATTTTAATAGATAGAAATAAAAATATTAAAAAAAAATACTAACTTTCTGTATACTAAACGGCAATTACATATGTAAAGACCATGTGTATACTAGTATTGATCGCTGCTCCGCCCGCGTGAAAAAAAATTGCGCAATAATAATAATTTCCCGGAATAATAAGTAGCCTATAGCACTCAGAAGTAATGTAGTTTCCATTTAGTTAAAAGCATTTTCAAAATCGGTTCCGTAGTTTCTGAGATTAGCGCGTCCAACGAACCAAACATACAAACATACTCTTCAGCTTAAATAATTATTTCGCTAGTGGTTGGAATTCCGCCATTTATAATTTCCCTGTACAACTACAAAGCGATAATTTCTATAGTAGGTAACTACAATTGGTAACTGCATAATGCTTACATCATACAGAGTTCACAATTAAAACAGTATGTCAATACAATGAGCCCCATTCTAAATCTAAAAAGGGTGGTACAAAGCATCCCTCAATTAGATAACCCTCGTATTGCCAGGCAACTCCAACCGGCTTAGCTAATGTGCGCAATCCGGACTGTCAGTGCATTGTTAAGCGGTCAAAATGCACCCCAGGTATTGTAATACGGGCCGTCGCGCCCCAGGTACTTAGAAATTAATACCCTCTGATATCAATACCCGAAATGGAATCACAAGTTTTTTTTTTTATTTTTTGGGTCTGTCCATGACGGCGGATTACCAAGGCACGATAATTGTGTACGTAAACATAAAATACGTTGTTTGTAAATCTAAGCGTGTTTTTGTAGTATATACATTTCGCCAGAAACCGTCAAATGTCCGCAACTAGTAAGTAATCCACTAACGTCAGTGTCATATTATTCAAAGTCCAATACTGATGATACAATAAACGGGTAGGTATGCTGGTATTCCAGTTCGATTTGCACAAAGGAAATTAATTAACATTAGCAGTAGGTACTAATATCCAAATTAAATTAATCCAATATTATACTGTAAATACAATGGTGAATAACACTTGAAATAATAAATGCAATGCCATGTATCAATTACAATAGCCTTTACATATTAAGCCGCACTCGACAGTCAAAGACTCAAAGCATTGCGGGCGCTTTGTAATGTGTAATAGCGAATGAGCTAGCCCTGTCAGTTACAACAAGCCCGCGTTGGTTACTGCAGTATTTATTAGTCAGTAGCTCATCAAATATTAAGTTAGGCAAAAAGATTCTTCGCATTTTATATGAAAATTCAAGACTTCTTTTTCAAAGTTTATTTACATTTAATAACAGTATTTAATATATGCCATTTTATTTGATGACTTTCTGCGATCTTGTAGGTAGAGCCATGATCCCATTGCTGTAGAAATTTTAGGACTGATAAAAAAACGCGACAAGTAATTTTGGCAGTCCTCTCTTGATGTTAAACTGACACTGCCTGAAGAATTCTGAAGAGACCGAAACAGGTGGAAATCTGAAGGTGCAAGGTCAGGGCTATACGGTGGATGCTTTAACACCTCCCAGCCAAATTCTCTTAATTTTTGCTGAGTGGCTAAGGATGTGTAGGATCTAGCGTTATCATGATGAAAGGCCACACCATATATATTGATCAATTTCGGCCGCTTTCTTTCAACTTCTTGCTTTAATCGCATTAGTTGTTGGCAGTAGAGATCCGAATCAAGTGTTCTGCCCGATGGTAAAAGCTCATAAGAACATTGCCCTTTCAATCCCACCATAGACACAGCATCACCTTATTGCGAGCTACCCCAAACTTTGCCACAGTCTGTGAAGCTGGACCGACCTTTGCCACGCCCTTTTTCGTACGTGATCCGCTTTTCATCACGTGTTATCAATCTCCTCAAAACGGTTCGGTTGCATTACGTCTCAATAAAGAATAGCAAATGAGTACACGGTTCATTAGGTTTCTTTCATTGAGCTCCTGTGGCACCCAAATATCGAACTTCTTTGTGTACCCAGCTTTTTCAAATGGGTCAAAACTGTTTGATCGGTCAATTCTCAGTTCTTCAGCTTTGTCGTCACTACCGACGTGGCGATCTTGCTCCAGTTTTTAAAAAATGGCGTCCACTTTATCCGTTACAGGGTGAGCAGAGCTAGGCGCATCTTTGTCACGCTTTAACTAACTTTGTGCTACTCTTACTAACACTGCGTTAGGTCCATAAATATCCCAAATTTTTATACAGTCTTCGGTCCGTTCTTTTTCTTTTGTATAATAAAAAATTTAAATATATCGAATTTCTTTATTAGATTCACTCATTTTGACAAAAAGAAAAATAATGATAAATAGCTGAAAACATTGTACTAATTTCTTTCTTTTTTTGAAATGTAACCTTTTTAATGTCATCAAAACCAGCCAGGGGGCCTAGAATGTGAAAAAAAAACACGATGCGTCTCCGCTTCGTTTTATTGTGATTGGTTGAGAGACTGAAGTATAGGTCTCTCGATCAATCACAAACATCAAAATACCGATACGTCAGTCTATCAACCAATCACAATAAAACGAAGCGGAGACGCATCGTGCTTTTTTTTCTTCACATACTAAGCCCCTTGGCTGGTTTTGATGACATTAAAAAGGTTACATTTCAAAAAAAGAAAGAAATTAGTAAAATGTTTTTAGTTATTTTTCATTATTTTTCTTTGTGAGTACTGAGTGTTATGACAAAGTATTTTTTATATTCGATTTTAAGTTTTTTAGTTAGTTGCTGATCAGATTTTAAATTTGTGGTAAGGAAATTCGATATAGATTAAAATCGCTTATATTTCTAATCAGTTCCCATCTTGTACGACTGCAAAGCTGAGGTCTCGGGTTCGATCCCCGAGTCGGGCAGAGTGATATTGGATTTTTTTCTTTTCAGCCGGAAGTCTGGATTTTGAGCCCGAAATGGTGATAGGCTCGCCCCCTATCACATCATAGGACGGAATACGCACGACGGAAAGTGAGTGCACTAGTTGCGCCTCTGCCTACCCCTTCGGGGATAAAAGACGTGAGAGTATATGTATGTATTATTTATATTGGGTAATTCATAGCTAGGGACGCCCTGGAATGCCGGCCCAATTTTGCGTAAATGACGCTTGCGTGCCGCTCATACATTTAAAAAATTCGTATTTTGCATGTAAAGGCTGTTCAAATTTTTACACCATAAAATTATTTTAGTATGATTTTTTGTAGTACTCATTTATTTTTACATTATGAATCAATAATAACTAAAATGTTAAGAGCCAATGTTAGATTTGGTATACACGGCGGCCATTTTGAATTTCTTTGTTTTAAGGCCAATCGACCTCAAAATCGATATCTGGGCAGGCCTTTAGGTATAAAAGACGGATCCATTGTTAGACTTGAAAAAAGTGGCCGCCATTTTGAATTTCCTTGTTGTAAGGCTAATCGACCTCAAAATCGATATCTGTGCAGGCCTTTAAGTACAAAAGACGGATCCAATTTTAGAATTGAAAAAAGTGGCCGCCATTTTGAATTTCTTTGTTTTAAGGCCAATCGAACTCAAAATCGATATCTTGGCAAGCCTGTAGGTAAAAAAGACGGATCCAATGTTAGAATTAAAAAAAGTGACCGCCATTTTGAATTCCTTTGTTTTAAGGCCATTCGACCTCAAAATCGATATCTGGGCAGGCCTTTAGGTATAAAAGACGGATCCAATGTTAGACTTGAAAAAAGTGGCCGCCATTTTGAATTTCGTTGTTTTAAGGCTAATCGACCTCAAAATCGATATCTGGACAGGCCTTTAGGTATAAAAGACGGATCTAATGTTAGACTTGAAAAAAGTGGCCGCCATTTTGAATTTCCTTGTTTTAAGACTTATCGACCTCAAAATCTATATCTGGGCAAGCCTGTAGGTACAAAAGCCGGATCCAATGTTAGAATTGAAAAAAATGACCGCCATTTTGAATTTCTTTATTTTAAGGCCAATTGACCTCAAAATCGGTATCTGAGTACCACTTTAGTTACTAAAGGCAGATCCACCGTCAGAACTGAAAAAAGTGGCCGCCATTTTGAATTTCTTTGTTTTAAGGTTAATCGACCGCAAAATCGATATCTGGGTGTAACATTATTAACAAAAGAGTGATCCAATGTCAGAATTGAAAAAAGTAGCCACCATTTTGAAGTTTTTTGTATTAAGGCCAATCGAACTCAAAATCGATATCTGGGCATTGTTTTGTGCACAAAAGGCTTCTTTAAAGGCTATTGGCTTTAAAATCAAAATCCGCTGGACATGACTGGCCACAAACTCTAATAGGTATAAAGGAGACGGCCTAAATTGGGCTTGACCTTACACTTTTGAAGCATGTATCAATATTCTTCTATTTTTATGTCTTCCATTTAAAAATATCCCACCAAAAACATAAATGTAAAAAAGGATAGCCAAGTTCAATACCAAAATTATGCTTAGCTGTGGGCTTTGCCGCAAAAAGAATGGAGATCTAAATGTGTGCCAAGTTTTATGCAAAATCTAAATATGTATTTATAGGAACAAAATAACATTATGAACAAGTATTAAATTCTATTTGTTTGCTTTATTGAATACCTATAATAGTTGCTGGTATTTACAAATGTGATATCTTTTACATTTATGTTTTTGGTGGGATATCATTACTTTTTGTAAAGAAAACTAGGTAGGTATTGAGTTGTGTGGTGCCGCGCGCCGCCGACGACACACCGTTGGCCGGCTGTTTAGCGCGTATTACAAGTGTTTTTTTATGGGGACACCACAAATGTTTTGGCTTAACTTTATCTTTATATTTCTGTTATAAAGCAAATATAATAAAACATATATTGGGATTGTTTCAAATATTTGCTTGTAACGGTTCCAACGCTACCATTAAAAATATATTTTTTTTTATGTGGACCCCTGTATTTTTAACTTTTTTTATTTTTAGATTTTTTCTTACGCTTACACATAATTACCGAGCTGGATTCCAAATTTCATCCTTCTAGGTCATCTGGAAGTAGGTTAGGTTTAGATACTATAAGTCTGTCAGTCAGTACAAAAATTTACGATTTTGACCTTCATATCTTTATAACCGTTTGAGCTAGCTTCATGAAATTTGGGCTTCTAGATGTCCTTATAGATATAATTAAACTCACACAGTTTTATGTGTTTACTTTAAATAGGTTTTGAGTTATAGAAAGGTGAAAAGTGGCACCAAGTGGTTCGTGTAATATTACACACGGCGCTGGCACCAACTTAGAGCGTTGGTTACATACTCAAAGAATACCAAGCATGTATAACAAGAATAATATTGACATAATAGTATTAATAATTCTTTGGGGGAGACCTATGTGCAATAGTAGCCTTTTAAAGGCTGAAAAAGAATAAGAATTAAAAACTATAGGTATTTTAGAAATTAAACTAAAAAGACATTTTCACTTTTTGGGATATTTAATATTGGTCGATATTATTTAATTTTACTGGCAACTTTGTTCAGCGCTCCCGACGTAATGTCAAATTGAAATACATTATTGACTCACTAACACTCTAGCTTCACACCTCGCCTCGTGGCTCGTATTGTGTTCGGCGTACCACTCGCGCGAGAGTGTAAATGAGCCATTATATATTTATATCAGTCCTCGACGATTCCATGTGATATGTTCAATTCTGGTTATTGTCTAAGCTAGCTCTGTTCACTATTCAATAGGGCAATCCAATGGTTAGGTACTGTGAACATCTTATGTCATCAGGTAAAAAAAGTTATTCACCGAAAAATGATTTAGAAGCTCTACTCTACAGCGGTTCTTTCTTTACTCCCATTGGACAGACAGATTTTTCTTTCTCATTTGGAAATAGTTCTAATATAACTATAAAATAATGCATAAATTATCTCTGTAACACTAAGCCCAAAGTTCTATGAAGTTTTTCCCGTCTCCTTTTAAAATATGGCCATCATTATTTTTCATTCAGTTCAATAAGGATATCGGAGCTTTGTTATATTGCAAAACAAAAACAAATGCCTTAGAATTGAAGAAGTAGCTGTTGCAGTAAACATCAGTCTATTCTTCTGTACAAAATATCAAAAATATTTAAAAAATTGTAAGTAACTATAAGCATAAGTACCCGCGTAGTAAGAATGACCTTGCTATATTTTTCTTACCCCACATTACATACAGTTCAAATTAAAAATTATAAAAATTATCTAGATAGGTAGCGGCCGCCTTCAACATTTGTAACATTTATATCCTATATAGTGACTATTCAACCATAATAATGTAATCAATCTTCATATCAAGCTATGTAATTTTATTGCATTGCATAAATTTCGAACATCCTTTACATACAAAATTCGATTTTTAAATTGCATGGTGGCACTAGAGTGAAGCATCATTTACGTAAAATAGACCTGACATTCCAGGGAAGAAGTTTCATCGTGAATGACTTGTCGAAACTACCTTGATGTCGCAACTCGTAGTTGTATTACGTGCCCGGTACGGCCTCCACGCTCAGGTCTCGGGTTCGAATCCCGCGTCGGGCAAATACTATTTTTTTCTGTCCAGTATCAGCTCGGTCTGTTGAATTGGGCCCGGTATGTGGCAATAAGCTCGTCTCCTATTTGATAAGACCTAAAATAGCTAACGAAATGTGAGGAGAAAAGGTGTGATGCTATGTTTGACTGCCTCCAAGGCGTAGTTGCACACACGATACGCCTATTGTGCTGAGGTCCCGGGTTCGAATCCCGAGTCGGGCCGAAAAATAGTGACGCCATTTATTGTATTATTATTAATTTTATGTCCACCAAAGTTAGGAAAGTCCACAAGAATAAATCAAAACAAAGCAAAATATAATTTAAAACACGTTATAGAAGTTTCATACTGCTTTGCTTTTTACCTATATACAGACCTACGTAGGGGTAAGACTCGAACCTACCACCACACCAAATTTTATCTTGTCAACAAAAGTCAACTATAAGTGAATAATACTTTCGATGAGTTTAGATAACTTACAATGTCATTTTACATAATGTTCAAGTAATTAGGTAGATAATAGTGACATAATAATGGTTCTATAAACGAATTAAAATAAATTCTATGTTTTATAAGTTATAAATTTATTAGAAATTATAATAACTATAATATTTACAACACAGACATGCATTTGCAATGACGATCTTTTCGCGGGCTTGAGTGCAACGACCTGTCGCAACGACGCGATGCGACGAGGGCCGAGGCGCGCGATCTATCTCAGCGGGGCCGTGCGGCGCCTCGCATTTGAAATACGCTAAGTCACGCCCATCACGATTCCATATGTTATTCACATAGGCTCTTAACGTTTTTACCTTGCACTATAAAATTAATGGTTTTATATTATTTCCCACGTAAATATATTCTTCTAGAAATACGGAAAGGCTGTATACGAGAAGATATATTAAAGTGTACAGATGCTTAGGTACAAAGCTCAACGTCGTTAGTAAGTATGTATGTGCAATTGTCCGTAATTGCGTAAGTATGTATGTGCAATTGTCCGTAATTGCGCGAAGCACGCATAGGTACAGTCGCCGTTATTTACATTCGCATTTCGATTCGTCGGTGTAATGAAATGTTTGCAAGCGTTAGGAAGTATGAGAAGCTGCGTCACATGCTTAAAATACGTCATAATTCAAATAACTGAGAATGGAGTAGATATTGAAACGAATAGTTTGCTAGCATCTTGGCTCTCAAGTCACGGGAAATCTGAGCCGTTTCTTTCCAAAATAAAGTAATAGTAGCCTGATTTCTAATAAGTTTATTACATATTTTTATTCTTTAAGTTTATATTACAACTATCGCGGTATCGCTAAATCACAAGCATTCTGCAACCGCAGCCCCTCAAACTGCTCTGTAATAACTAAAGCGGCTTACTTGAATTACTCCCTCTTCGTTGAGAGGTACATATTCTCCTCATCTCGATGCGCTCACTCTGCTGCGGCCGCTGCCAGCGCCACCGCAGCATCTCGCGCAGCGCCCGTCTGAAGTTCTGTCCACTGAGGCAGTACAGCACAAAGTTGATGCCAAAGTTGGTGTTGAAAAACAGCAGCGCCACCTGCTGCAAGGCCGCGTATCTCCTGCTGTACTCCTTCTCACTCTGTGAATGGAACACCCACCTTTTGGTATTTGCAAGTTGTATGTACGAATACTAATAACTATTTAAGTGCAAGAGTCTATCTATATGGCCTCATTATCGGAGACTCGTGGCGTCGCATGTGGCGTGGAGTCTCGCGGCACGTAGCACGATTTTTTTGTTCATAAAGAGGCGGCGCGTGCAGCGGCCCGCGTCATTGGAAGGGTAAGCGCAATCAGGACAATTTACGATGTTGTTTATAAAGAAGAGTTGCGGTGCACGCAGCCTGGAACGCGTCCTTGCCATCCGCAGGCTTCGCCGCAAATATCGCGCAAACGCGTGTAAAATCGCTTCTCCGTAAACACATTCATACAACGCCATATTATGTTTGAATGTAGTGCGTGCCTCGACGCCCAACGCCTCGCGCGACGTCCAGCATCTCCGTAAATGAGGCTTAACGCTTTATCGGCAAAAGCACGTTACTAATCTTGACTAAATTAGATACGAAGTTAGCTTAATCCCCAAAATATAGGCTACTTTTTAAATTATTTCTTACAAATCGTATTACACCCAGACGAAGAGCACAAGTTAGTTTAATTATAAAACACCCACTTGGCTTTTTACCCAACTGCAAAAGAAGGAGGGTTATGTTTTTCGAGTATATGTATGTAGGTATGTAATGTATGCATATTTCTTTTGCACGCCCTAGACCCTAAACGCTTGTCGTATTTTTATGTGAGTGGTATCAATAGATCTGTCTTAGTGGTGACAGTGACACTGGGTACATCAAAATTAAGAATTTTTAGCGGCAAAAAGTAATCGAAAAAATGTTTTTTTTTTAAATACGTCGAATGTGGTATCAAAATAAAGAACTTTGAACGGTGATTACGAATATAATATGTACTATTTTCCGCGAGAAGCGGAAGGCGGCGTTATTAATTTTTAGAATCAATAACTATTTTGCGCCATATTTCCTGTAGCTTTCCATAAAATGTCTTTATTTAGATGTTTCTACGCAGCTTTTGCGATTGATGTAAATGTTTAGACTTGTTTTTTAATAACGGTTTTGTAGAACATAAATGGTAAATAATGATGATATAGAGAGCAGAGAATTTTAATTTTTAAAATAGTACTTAATAGATATTATCATCCAATTTCACTCGTTTTGAACATATATCGAAAATTGTTAACATATATTTTTTTTAACTTACCCGTCCCTAACCGTACAATAATTTAACAGCGGAATAAAGCTCTGATAGACCGTGGGCCAGTGCAAAATTTCGTCAGTCATTTTCTCCCGAACGATAATTGGTGAGATGCATCAGAGACGTGTATCATAAAGCCTCGTGAACGTCAGCTTCGGCTCCGTGGGTGCCATGAGCGGTGGTAGCCTCCCAAAGATGTAGAAAAAAAAAATATTATTCAGTCATTTCCTCCCAACTAAGAATCATTTTAAATTGTAGCTAACCCGATACCTTGAAGAAAAAAAATAATCAGCTGACTGTAACTTGGGGCATTATGCGTCAGCTGGTCAATCAAACATGTAAAAAATATATATCATTTCAGTGATTTCCTCTCAACTACAAATTTACCTGATGATAGCTTATACGCAACTATGAATAAATATATATGTCAGCTGGTTGTATGCCGGGGCAAAAACCGTCAGCTGATGCCTTGAAAGTTATAACGCAGGTGTTAGGCGAGAGCTTCTATTACATAATTACATGCATCAGCTGACAATGTTTCCCTCCAGTTACTGATAGTAGATTCTCTTTATTAATTACAGCATTGTATTATCAATCTATACATGTAAAATGCTTTGTCCTGAATGACTGACTGACGCACAGCCTAAACCTCTGACTGTAGAGACCTGAAACTTGCAGGGTGTGTTCTTTGTATGCCATAGGCATCTAATGAGATTGAATTTTCCGAAAGTCTACCCCTAAGAGGGTGAAAAAGGGGGGCAAAGTTTGTATGGGCCAACGTGATTCCTTGGTCCAACCTACTTCAAATATTGCTTAAACTTATTTTTAACAGAACTGATAGAAGACGTGTTTCATGTTTTATAGGTTGTATGTATAAAAACGAAAGGTCATTAACTCGCTCATCACGAAATCTGAGAAGCTACACGTGCTAGGAGTCTAAAATTTTGTGGAGGTTCCTTTTAGGACGTTGGAGCTCACTAAGACGGGATTTTGCGAAATACAACCCCTAATGGGGTAAAAAGATTGTACGCGATAAACTCAAAGACTATCAAACGGATTTTGATTAAATTTGGTATGGAGATAATTCGAGCATCTGGGAAACTGGAAAGTTTTAGGCTACTTCTTATCCCGTGAAAATGTATAAGTGGGACCTTTATCAAAAAAAAAAAACTCTTTCGTACGACCGCGGCTGCGGGCAAAAGCTAGTCAGCTTATAAATTTTCATCTGGGAAGATATAATGTATCTTAAATGTTAAATGTTTGACTTTACGCTCAGATGTGAGTTTTCCGATGAAATGTATAAATACTTTACGACTAATACGTATATAATTAAATAACTGAAGAAATATTAAGAACAGTGATTATGAATTTATAGTTTATTGTACTCTCCGGAGTAAGATAAAGTGGTCAGCAGAAGACTTTTCAGATTAAAACAACCTACTGCAGGTACCACCTTTGCAACACGTTTCTAATCTAAGGGTTAGAAAAGTGTTGCATGCGTACATCGCGTCATACAAGGAAACACACCCTGCAAGTTTCAGATCTCTACGGTCAGAGGTTTGGGCTGTGCGTTTAACCGTCAGTCAGTCATTCAGGACAAAGCATTTTACATGTATAGATTGATAATACAATGCTGTAATTAATAAAGATAATCTACTATCAGTAACTGGAGGGAAACATTGTCAGCTGATACATGTAATTATGTAATAGAAGCTCTCGCCTAACACCTGCGTTATAACTTTCAAGGCATCAGCTGACGGTTTTTGCCCCGGCATACAACCAGCTGACATATATATTTATTCATAGTTGCGTATAAGCTATCATCAGGTAAATTTGTAGTTGAGAGGAAATCACTGAAATGATATGTATTTTTTACATGTTTGATTGACCAGCTGACGCATAATGACCCAAGTTACAGTCAGCTTATTATTTTTTTTCTTCAAGGTATCGGGTTAGCTACAATTTAAAATGATTCTTAGTTGGGAGGAAATGACTGAATAATATTTTTTTTTTCTACATCTTTGGGAGGCTACCACCGCTCATGGCACCCACGGAGCCGAAGCTGACGTTCACGAGGCTTTATGATACACGTCTCTGATGCGTCTCACCAATTATCGTTTGAGAGAAACTTGGTCATCGAAATCTGTCACTGGCCCACGGACCATGAGTTGAATGCCAATTACCTTATGGCGGATTCGCGGGCCGTAATATTATTCGTCTGTAGGTATAATTGTCTTAGTCTCAGTTACGAGCACAAGTGTAACAAATCAACATGTATAATAATAATGGCAGTATGGAACAAAGCAAGCTCGCGGGCCTGCATCCCTCCGCTCTCCGGCGAGATCACCCCCCTACGTAGGACCGCTACGCGCCCACCATGCACTCTTCCCACCGAGCCACCGAGCCACCGAGCCCGCCTCTCGCGGAACTAGAACATCCTCACTCCCAATCCGACTACTGCGCTAACTAGTCGTTATAACAACACCATCTGAACTTCCATCGTGGCAAACAAACAAGTCAACAAGGTGGCCGGAAAAAAAAAATCCGCCAAGGGGCGGAATATGAATAATCCCAATGGGGAAAAAGAAAAAAAGAAACGATCCCGCAGACGCCGCAACAAGGCCCCGCCGAGGATAGTGGTGGAGCCGGGCACGCCCGCCGAGCTGCAGATGATGCGGGTTATCGACGCGCAGCTGCCTGAGGTATGGTACCAGCACTTCGTCCACCCGGACCCGCCCAAAAAGAACAAGAAGAAGAAAAAGAAGAACCGCAAGCGCAAGCTGTTGCGGTACCGACGCGTCGAGCGTGCCATCAAACTTTGGTCTGCCTTCGTCGACGCAGTGATCGCGAAGCTGGTGCTGATCCTGTTTCTGATCCTCGTGCTTGGACGCCCCGGTGGCAGCCTCGTCCTGTGAGCCGCCCACTTCCTGGCCCCAAGCGTCGCCGCGGGTTCAACTATGAACCGTTTGTTATTGGAACTTTAAGCTATTGTTTGTTGTTTTAATTATTTTTTTTTTAATATAAAAAGTAATGGCTGCAGAAACTTTTAATATCTTTTAAAAAAACATGAATACAGGGCCTGCAACGGGAGGGCTTCTTTATATTCAAAATATTGTATGTTATTATTATTGAGTTTATAATTTATAGTGCCCCTGTATTTACTTAGCTTAGATTTCTACCACCTTTAATATTTATATTTCAAATTGAATTTCCTGTAAGTTTGGACAAATCCGTCAAAAAAATTACTTATTAAACTGGTGTAATATGTATTTTATTCAAATTATTATAAAATATCTGCCGTGGCGACTTGCCTCTTTTCTCTGTATATCTGCTGCAAATGCGAATGCTTGTGTACATTTTAAAAATAAAATTTCCTGCGTATTTGACATGTTTGATTGAATTGACGATTACCTATTGAGTCGTTACATATTTTTTTATCTGACTAACTTTGAATATTGACAGATTCTCTAAAAGAAAATGTCAAAATTTACATATCATTTAAATAGTTTTTATACTCCGTTTTTTAAACGGCTTAAAAAGTGTAAAATAATCTCTCGGTAATCGTTTATAACCCCCTAAAGGTGCACGTCATATTATAAACGAAATTAATTGCGGCATATGGGACGATTATAATTAATGTTTTGGGCGATATAAAATTATTTTATATACTTTGAACCGAATTAAAAAACATTTTAAGTCTATAGTTCTTTATATTACAATGATTAGGTACTTTCTAATAGGGTAGTTGATGGTATTCTATTTTGTACATTACTTTATATGTAACAGAAAGTAATGCGAAAATGATTTTTCGAGAATCAGCATCAAAATTGGTTGAGAAATAAAGCAATTATGCATTAATGTTGTGAGCAAAAGTGGGGGCGTGGCGAGGATGTCGCGCTATTCCTTTCGCACTCAAGCAGTGTTATGACTGGTGACCCTCGGTGACATCACAGTCTGATATTATTGTTATTTGAGAGCTACCCCTTCCACCAAATTTCAAAGCTTTATAACTTATTGCACCAATTTCGAAAATTCTTTTTCCGTTACATTTTGAATGGCATTCATTTTGTTAATTTTTGCGCACAACGCGTCTAGCTCGGGGCTGTCGTTGAGTTGTTAGAATTCCTTCTTACCAAAAAATACAAGAGCAGACCCTAAAGCTAGTTGTTACTGTCGTGTTATTTAATTCTGAGCTAAGTTTAAATTTCATATGTATTTGTTTGTCTATTTTCATCTATATCCATTGGAGGGTAAGATTAAAAAAATCTGTTGCTAAATATTTACCAAGCAAACAGAGCAAACGACAATTAAAACCGGTTAATTACGAATCTTAATATAAAACTAAATTTAAATTGAAAGAGACTCATTTCACATAAATGTGAATAAATATCTAAAAGTTAGGACGGTGCCGCCCGCCGCAGTAAGCCTGATCTCTGCCGGAAAGTCGGTGAGCTGTAGCCGGCGCATCCGGAACTTTTCACTTTACGGTCAGTTTATTTTTTGTGTTAAAACTTCAATGATTGACATTAATGTAAAAGTATATTTCAATTCGCATACTAGTAAATATAAAGCTGCAGGCGAGTGCTATCTGCCGCGTCAATCTCATTTAGTACAATTCCATAAATAAAACTTTCTGCAGAAATAATGGCAAATTTAGATTCGTCGCATACAAAGACAAAACAACTACGAACAAGGAAAATTTTTAAATTTTAATTCCTTCCTCGACTACACAAAACATGCGGCCACGTATTAAACTATATAACAAAAGTTAAAATCAACCAAATAAACGTTCTTATTTAACATTTTTAGCACTCACAATAACAAGCTGCATTTTCATAAGAAATAATGTGAACAGACTTAGACTTATTAAAAATGCATTATACATAATTATTATGGGTGAAAAAACTATGTATTTTAGTCGTAACTCGTGATGTAAATTTTATTACTCCCAATTATTGATATGCCCACAATGTCTAAATCTTTCGGAACTTTTTGACACGAATCTAACCTCCAAGTCATTGTAAATGAATTAAATTACACGTGAATTCTTAGGGAGAAGGCGCGCAGGCAGTTATATCGACTGTCAAATATTTATATGAATAATGGCGTAGTGAAATTGCTGATCGGTTGTGCACTCGTACTTTAGGTTCATTGCAGTGTTGTTTCGCAGCGGTTATTTGATAGCCAATTAATTTAAAAGCACCCACTCTGTATGTATGACGTTGTATGGTGCAATTATTAATATCGCTGTTTTCATATACGCTCTGTAATAAGTATATAAGTGGGTAAAGTATTTTCCAATAAATTGAAATCATCCGAAGCTAAAATATTTTCAACTGGTCAATATCCACATTAATAATGTGCGACGATTCCTGGTAAAATGAGTGTACTAAATGATTATATCCTCCTTAATTAAATTACATTGAAAATAAATAAATTATTGTAACCTTACTTTCTCAATTGAAATAACACCGATTTCTCTTTATCGCGGGATCGAATTTTAAACTGTTGCAAAAACCAAAGTGAAATATTTTTTCTATTGAATCAGGAAAACAACATTAAAGCTCTTTTATCTATAATGCAAATGCACTAACAAAGTGCGTGTTTCAATTGGCTATTAACATTCCGTATTGGAAGGTTTAGTAAATTATCATAAGTTTATGAAATTTCATTGATGTGTTGCGCTCCGAACGAGTTATCTAATATCTACATCAATGCTTATCTATAATTTATATCCCCTTAAGGCAAAGGTCACATGATTTCACTGGAGATGTGGGTAGTGACGGCAACGTCTAATGAGCTATTTGCTCATTTTCCGGCCCGTGTTAGACAAAAAATCTTTTACATTTGATATTCGCGCGCCGGTACATCACTAGCCCAACAGACCACACACCTCCATCTCTGTTATGAACACTCCAGAAAACGCGAATATTAATAACGATGAAACTATTAAACTCAAACATCGGCAAAACTAAATATTTTATTTCCGTTTCATTTTGTTGCTTGGATATTCGTATTGCTATTTTTCTACTATTCGTATGATTGTGAAATTTCGACATTACGATCTATGTGTATCTGTGTTCCACACAGAACTGAATAGGAAAAAAAACACATATTTATCTCTCAATTACGTTTGCTTGTATTTAGGTTGGTTGCTTTGTTCGATGCACTTGTTGATTGAAATGGATATCGTGTATGGGGACCATTGATTTATACATCAATGATGGGCACCGTTTATTTACAGTTGCCAGTACATTAGTGGAATCTATCATTTCACTCTGAAATCCTCAGGAACAGCTCCGATTTTAGTAAATCAGAAACGGGGAAAATACTATATGCATACTAAAAAACCTATTACGATTCCGTCCGGCTATTCTATCCATTCTATTTGTATTTATTTTTTATGGAGGTTATAGGTTATTATATAATTATTCATTCATTCATATAACCTATACTCAATCGCAATTTCCTCTTGTACTACATTCCTTATATGTTTTTATAGATTTTTTTGTCTATATCTCATTTTGGTCGAAAAACACTAGTTAGAATGTGCTCTTTTATTTGAGGTTTAGTCTTTTTTTTTTTTTTTTTTATTCTGGCACGGCAAAGTGACTGCACCTCACCTGATGGTAAGCGCGATGCAGTCCAGATAGAGTATCGAATGGCAGCAGATAGTTATCTCATGCCATTCGACAAAATCATGCCGGCCTACTGAGCTGCTTCTTCACGCTACGGCGGAAGGACCCAGGATTATAGGAAGGAGGGAACACGTGCGCCGGTAAACTATTCCAAAGCTTGATGGTGCGGCAAATAAAAGAATTGGCGAACCTATTGGTTCGGGCCGAGATGGTTTTAACCATCAAGCTGTGGCTTCGGATGCCGGCACGCGTGGTTCTGCTGAGGAAAGGAGAGGAAGGGATCAGATTAAACAACTCTTCAGACCATTCGCCATGATACAAACGGTAGAACACGCTTAAAGAAGCGACATCCCTCCGCAATTGTAGCGACTCCAAGTTGCTCGTTACGTCTGCATCATCCACAATGCGGATGGCCCGCCGCTGCAATCCATTCAAGGCGTCGAGCAAGTATTGGGCGGAACCGTCCCAGAGGTGCGAACAGTATTCCATACCCGGCCGTACCTGTGCTTTATACAAGCGGAAGATTTGACCGGGCGTAAAGAACCGACGCACCTTGTTCAGGATTCCAACCCTGCGAGATGTGGCAGATATAACGCCTTCGATGTGATTCCTTGGATTCAGATCACAGCGGATATCCATACCAAGGATATTCAGGTCATTCCGCATTAAGAGTGGAACACCCTGAAGATTGGGGAGAGGAGAAAACGGGGATCTTTTGCACGTCAACGCACACACCTGCGTTTTCTTGGCATTGAACTCAACCAGGTTCATGGAACCCCAAGTGGAAATGAGATCCAGAGTCCGGTTGAGCTCAATGACAAGATCATTGCGCCTCCTCACAGTGTCCACCCGCAAAACAGGAGGCTCATGGTAGTATCGCCCGTGAACCGTGCTGTCGTCTGCATAACAATGAATGTTGCCAAGCGATAACAAATCATTGATATGCAGAAGAAACAGGGTGGGCGACAGCACCGAGCCCTGTGGAACCCCGGCATTTACTGACATGAGCTTCGAAGCGTGCCCATCAACGACGACACGTATTCTACGCTCATGCAGAAAGCCAGAAATCCACGCACACAGGTTGTCGGGCAAACCATATGCCGGAAGCTTGGAAAGGAGACCACGGTGCCAGACCCTATCAAAAGCCTTAGCTATGTCGAGGCTCACAGCTAGAGCCTCGCCATGCCTATCAATAGCCTTTTTTTTTTTTTTTTTTTTTTAACACGGGGAAATCCATTTACGGATTTCTGCCGGACTCACCGGTCGAAACCGTTCTACCGACTAAAACCCCGCCATTTTACCCTCTCTCCCTTGTATCGGAGGTCGCGGGGTGCGCATGAGCATGCAGCCGCAACCCTCGCAGGAGTCGGCTCTGGGCAGAGCCTCTCGCAGTTCGAGGAACAAGACCTCGATAAAATCATAGGCGTGTAATACTACACGTCAGCTTCGTGGGCATTATTATTATTATTTTTCCCCGTAGTTGGATGCCTGCCCGCCACCGCAGGCATACTTAGGGAGGCCGGAGGTCATCTCTCCGACGTCTGCTACGGGAGGGAAGTCCAGTGGACCGCTCCCTCTCTCTCTCCGCTGCCTCTTTTGCGGACATGACTTGTTCGCAAAACGAGGCAACGGAGTTCCACCCATCGTCACTCTCAACCATGGCTGCCACAACTGTCGCAAGGGACAAGTTGCTGCCCATGGTCGAGATTAAGTTTTGGCGCGATGCGTTCCATGCGGGACAAACGGCCAAAGTATGCTGGGCCGAGTCTTCGGCGCAATCACAATGATGACATCCTGATGTTGACTTTCGACGAATCCGACACAGATACTTCCCGAAGCAGCCGTGACCTGAAAGCATCTGTGTCATTCTAAAGGTCAGGGTGCCATGCCGTCTCCGAAGCCACTCCGCAAATGTTGGCCGAATGGCTTCTATTGTCATCGCGCCGAAACTGGGACACTCTAGGCGTTGCTCCCACTCTGCCTCTAGGATTTGTTGGAGCCGGGTTCTTTCAGCGGCTAACTCTCGGGGCGCTGGTTGAACGTTCCGTGCCAACGCCTCCTTGCGCCACTGATACAATGACGCAAGGGTCGTCGCCTCTAAATCCCACGGAGGAAAACCAGCCAGAAGGCAGGCTGCCTCGTAGGAGATCGTGCGATACCCTCTGACAGCCCTGACAGCCATTGCCCTCTGAGGTCTCCGCAGTATTGCGACGTTTCGGACTGTCAGATGATCCGCCCATACTGGTGCCCCGTATAGGGCCATAGACCGTACGATCCCCGCGTAGAGCTTCCGGCAGGCAGAGTTAGGGCCTCTAAGATTAGGCAGGAGCCGCGCCAGCGCAGCTGTGGTGCTCATGAGCTTAGGATGCCTATCAATAGCCTCCCCCCAGCGATGCATGACGTACGCAAGAAGGTCACCCGTTGATCGGTTCTGACGAAATCCGTATTGTCTGTCGCCGATCAGCGAGTGATTCTCCAGGTAGCGGGTCAAGTGCGTGTTTATTAGCCGCTCCATGACTTTGCATAGCACTGAGGTTATAGCGATTGGGCGGTAATTGGTAGGGTCTGTCCGATCACCTTTTTTGGGGATCGGTTGCACATTGGCCTCCCTCCAAGATTCAGGCACTATACCTGAGAGGTAGGACGCACGGTAGAGGCGTGTCAGTGCAAGAGACAACTCCGCTGCACATCTTCTCAATACCACCGCCAGTATACCGTCCGGACCACTGGCTTTCCGAACGTCGAGAGACCGCAGCTCACGCCGCACATCGCACTGCCTGATGCGAATATCAGGCATTGTGAATCCGCAATCAGGCAGCGCCGGTGGCGGCTGAGAGCCACAGTCTTCGAGCCGGGAGTTAGCCGCAAAGAGATTTGCCAATAGAGTGGCTTTCTCCTGCGGCTTGTGTGCCAGCGATCCATCTGGATACCTTAGCGGCGGCAGTGAGGGACGGCAGAAGTTAGACTGGACGGCCTTGGCCAGACTCCAATAAGCACGGCTGCTCGTCGGATGGCTGGCCAAAGCACGCCCAATCCTACATATCCGCGCGGCATCCGATCTAACATAGGCCTTCTTGCAGGCCTTGGCGGCACGGTTATAAGCTGCTTTGAGGGAATCAATATTAGGATCCTTCATTGCGCGACCCCTGATCCAAGCGCGATACGCCGCCTGTTTTTGACCAACAGCATCGGCGCAAGCGCGATTAAACCAGGAGCGTCCACGGCCCTTACTAGCGACCTCAGAGGAAGGAATGTAATATTCCGTTCCTAACCTGACCTCGCCAGCAATAGCGTTGGCACTCGCCGAAGGATCTTTTCCCTCGAAACAACGCTGCCGCCAAGGGATGGATGCGAAATATTCTCGCATACCATCCCAATCTGCCGACGAGTAATGCCAGACCCTTCGCTTAACCTGCACAGGACGCGGAGGTGAAGCGAAAGGTATTGACGTCCCAACCAGGCAGTGATCAGAAGTGCCCAGAGGGGCACTAACGGTCACTCGATACCCGGTCGGGTGACTCATCAGCAGAAGGTCCAGCAGTGAAGGCGCATGACTCGCCACATCCGGGATCCTGGTAGGCTGGCTCACCAGTTGTGTCAAGTCATGTGTCAGAGCGAATGCATGGGCAGCTCTGCCAGCATGATCAGTCCTGGAGGATCCCAGCCACAACTCATGGTGCGCGTTGAAATCCCCCAAAACCACCATCTCCGCTGACGGAAACTGCACCTGCGCGTCATCCGCCGCCAGGCTGAGGTGCCTGAACAGCCGAGTCGTCTCATCGTCCCCGTGGTGTGACCTGTAAAGGCACACGTAGATACGGCTCAAGGAGCCAAAATCCACGTGCACCCACAAAGTGGAAAAGGAAGGGTCCTCCATGCAGCGCAGATGGCGACAACAGACGTCCGATTGAACATACAAACATACCCCGGCCCTTGGCTTGAAGTTTTCTTCAAGCGAATAGCCGGGGTACAGCAGGTATGAATTATCGTCCGGACGGCGAATCTGTGTCTCCGTCAAGAAGAGCAAAGCAGGCCGGGCCGTCTCAAGATGGTGGTGGACGGCATTGAGGTTGGTATGGAGTCCGCGGATGTTGGCGAACTCCATAGTGAAAGCGGTGGTGGGGTTGTGCACCGCTGTAGGACCTGCTTTCTTTGTAGGCACTGTCATGAAGGGGGATGGGATGCGTGAAGAAGCATCGGGAAGCCTGTAAATGGGCACTCAGTGGGCCGAACGGGCACCAGAACACGAGAGCCAGGAATAGGTGAACTGATCCGCCGGACGGAAGGGCCCCCGTACCCTCCCGGGATGGGCCGCCGGGACCCCACATCCGGTCACCAACCGGCACGACGGACCCACCCAAGATTATGCGCGGCATGGTGAGGCAGCCTCTCGAGGTGGTTAGTCACGATTGGGCCCCTGTACTATACCGCGGGCGGCCAGCGGGTCAACCGTTTCTACAGGTCTCCCTGGCCGGCGGATCAATACGCCTTCCCCGACTGTGATTCGGAATTCCCCACACGGAACAACCTCATACCCAATTACAGGCGCCCCGAGAAACCGGGAGAGCGTAGGCTGATCCCGTAACGCGGCCCCCTTGTGGGGGTCACTATGGCGGTCTTTCTACTCTACTTAAATCGAGTGGGAGGGAAGCTAGGCGTGAACACTTAACTTGACCTTCAGTGTATTAAAAAATAATTTGTAGGAAGCTAGTTATATAACTTATACAAACTCACGCCTTTTATGCCCGAAAGGGTAGAGAGAGAGGCGCAACTAGTGCATCCACTTTTCGCCGTGCGTATTCCGTCCCTTGATGTGATATGGAGTGAGCCTATTGCTAAACTGACCACAAATTCCAGACTCCGGGTTGATACTGAGTACAAAAACCAAATATAACTTTGCCCGACCTGGGAATCATATACAAGACCTCAGCACTTAAATCGTGGCGTAACGCAACTACGTCACCGAGGGAATCCCACCCCCGAGCCACGAGGATATCCTATAGGATATCTAGCAGGATATCCTGTTCAAACTCGATTTAATGCCACTCTAATGACTGCATCTACACGTCTACACAGTTTATTCAACTAATATGTGCATCAAAGGTTTCATATAATATGCACCAGAAGTTAGAAATCATATCTGTTTTAATACGTTTCTGAGAACTAATGAGATTAAAATGCAAAGTTTCGTATTTGGGAATCATTTTTAGTTCAGTATCATAGACGTTCTAGTGAGTTCGTATATAAACTTAATTCTTTTATCTACTGGACTTATTATAAAACGATTAAGCTAACGGGAAACTTCAGCGTCAGCTAGTTCGGCTGATTAAGGTGGAAATTCATTTACCGTGCTTGCATTTACAGATGCTTTGGTAAAAACATAAATTTTCTTGAATGTGTGTTTTAAATAAAAAAGTAGCTCAACTCTATTTATTGTACTTCCCGGATGCTAGGTCTCGGGGCTATGGGGAGTGGGGACAACTTGGTGCTAGTATATTATCACAAGATTCCTACTACTGTTACAAATTAGTTACAAAATAACTATATCAATATTTATTTAAGTATCTGTAACGAAAGGAATATCTTTTCTAGGAATTAAAAAATAAAATTTTATTGTTTAAATTCGTGATATGTAGTTAGCAGCACCCTACGAGTGTTTAACGCCGTATATTCAGTATATATTATGTTACGTGTATGCAGTTTATATAGGTAGTGTTCCATGAATTTAATGAGAGATTATAACATTTTTATCGTAGCATTCCTATTCTGCTGCTAACCCATTTTACATCCTTGCTTTATGTGGATCATCCCGCATGAGATATTGTGTAACATAATAGTACCTATGCTATATAATAGTCTAAAATGTGGAAGTAGGGTAAGCGAGATAATGGAAACGAAGTAACGAAGTCCGGATACAAAGAGCCCACCATATTTTTCTATAAAATAATACCATACGATACCAGATCGTATTATATACTTCCCACAGCTGAGCACGAGCCTCCTCTACAACTGAAAGGGTTCTATGCCTTAGACCACCACACTGGCCTAGTGCGGGCTGGCAGACTTCACATACCCTTGATTTTTTACAGAGAACTTCTCGGTATCTAGGTTTCCTTACGATGTTTGTCTTCACCGTTAATGCGAACGATAATTGGTAAACAATACACACATAACTTCGAAAAGTCAGAGGTGTGTGCCTTAGGTTTTGAATCCCCGGACATTGACTCGGAAGACCATTCCGTTCTCAACTAAGTTATTGTCCACTTTTATAACCACTGTCATCAAAAGACTATGTAACAAACGTTTTTCATTAAATTTAAGATTAATTTCGAAGCTATTTTCAATATCTTTTATTACATAACGATTTTTATATCGTAAATACCTTTATATATTGATATAAACAATATGTTACGCATGAAACTATCATATTTAAATATTTATTTGACTGCCTCGGTGGCATAGTTGTATTACAGAGCAACTACAGTGCTTTTTTTTTTGTTTACGTGGAGGAAGTGAATTATTACTACCGCCCAGTGTTCAAGGGGAACGACTGAGCGGTTATGTTGCGTTCACCGTGCCTTACTACCCGACGTTGAGCCGCCCGGAGAGATGGAAAACGTCGGGCGACCGCCGGGCCGAGTCCCTAACCTATGTACACCGCACGGCATACCAACCAAAACTCCGCGGTGGCCATCTTCGGCGCATTAAGGACGGCTGCGGGCTTCCTCCGACTCACGTCTAAGTTGTCGTCCGCAACCGCCCCTGCGCGTACCGCTGTTGCGGTCCGTCTCCTGTTGTTGCGGGGACTCAGAAGGCCCCGTACACCGAAGGACGCCCCCGGCGTCAAAGGCAGCGTGAGAACTAATCGCCACGCTGCCGTCCATCACCGGGGTTACAAAAGTTGGCTAGACTAATGGGTGGACGGCCCCTTCTGCCCACCCGCGACCCCCGGAGGCCCCTATTAGTCGCCTTTTACGACAGGCAGGGGATACCGTGGTGGAATTCCCCAAAAGCCCCCAATCCACAGGGCGGGAGACGTCGGTCAGTCGTCCACCCGACGCCTCCTACGTCTGACGAGACGTAGGAGGCGCCGTTCTAATACACAAAATGTTTTGTAATGTAAGTAAACAAAATTAAACTTATTTTCCTGACATGATTACCTATACCTTAAACAGGATTGTGTTTATCCCTAAAGCGCACATATACATTTTAAACCTAAATGCTGATATCCCACAATGCAATAAATATAATGGTACACAGCGAATCCCGTTCATCAATGTGTTAGGAAGCTGTTTGGCCGGGCGTTAAGTTTGCGCCAACCGAAGCCTCGTAAAACAGTTCAGCAGTTTGGTGAAGTGTTCGCTTAGATGAATCCACTAAATAGCTTGTCGTCTAGCGTTCTGTACCTTCCTGAATATTCACGCTCCAAAGCTTAAATATAGAATATAGGCTGTTCTGTGAGGAAGGGTCGAGATTTACTTGTCTTCCCGGTGTGGGTCGATTTTCGTATATGTCAAATATAGCTTTGTCTAGATCTGTTACCAATAGTTACGGATTTGTTTAAAGTATATTCATGTTATTTGTATAATCATAATTCTTCCTGCCTACTGACTGCCTCAGTGGCGTAGTTGTATTACGGTACGACTGCAATGCTGAGGTCTCGGGTTCGATCCTCGGGTCGGGCAAAGTGATATTGAGTTTTTCTATTCAATATCAGCTCGGAGTCTGGAATTTGTGCCCGATATGGCGATAGGCTCGCCCCCTATCACATCATCGGACGGAATAATGGCGAAAAGTGGGTGCACGAGTTGCGCCTCTGCCTACCCCTTCGGGGATAAAAGGCGTGAGTGTATATGTATATGTATAATCCTTCTTAGCCCAATTTCGGCTACGGCGGCTAATCTCAACTGAGATTAGCCAGTTTACGCAGGAGAGAACATAGTGCACAACTTGTGCGAGCGCAATAGGTATATGTACGTGTGCACTCTCTATTCCTTCACTCTCATAGTCTTATAGGTCTCCCCCTCACAAATTTACGTGCTTTCCGAGGAACGAGGGTATCAAAGCGCCACTTCCTGACGAGGCATTTTTAAAATGTAAAAACTTAGTCACAAGGTTTTTGGCCCGATCCGAGATTCAAACCAGGGATCTCAGCGCAATAGTCGTACTCCCGCGTATGTAATATGTACCACTACGCCACCGAGACAGTCAATAATTATGAATCATAATGTATGGTTAATAATAGCACACAGCATGTAATGACTGAAAATGATGAGCACAGTGCAATGCCATGCACTGCTTTCTAAAAGCAAGTAAAATGTGACAGCGATACTGGCTCGTTTTCTTATCACAAAAATACAAACACACGAATCGAGAAACCACCTCCTTATTTGGAAGTCGGTTAAAAATAAACTACAAATTATGTTTTTTGTTTTAACTTACAATGAAAACAAAAATTCAATTTTATTAAAATAAACATAGAGTTCTAACACGTGCTATTAAAAATATCGATACCAAACGTCGAACGAAGGTAGATTCCGAGAACCTGTGAAATGTACTAAATTTCAAGGTATAACATTGTTATTGATTCTTGATAAAATAATAAGTAGCTTAGTTACCTAATATTCTTGAATTGTAATAAGTAGAACTAAGCTCGCCTACTTGATAAATAAAAGATTTTGATTTATTTCCAGAGAGAAACTGTATTATGCCGTCGCCACACATGAGCTAAATAACGGCGGGCTGGAGTGAATTATAATTTGTACTCGTAATAGAATGCTTCTGTCATGTGTTTGAGTTGCGTGCGCGGTATGACTAGAGCTTGGAGGATTCCAACCCCGGCTCGTGCACTATTGTACTGATTTTTCTGCTCAATATCAGCCCAAAGCCTGAAATTTGTGCCTAGTTTTACGATTGATCCGCCCCCTATCACATTATGAGACGGAACACTCATAGCGAAAATAGGGGTTTACCTCAATAGGTAAACCCCTATTTTCGCTATGAGTGTTATAAATGGAGTGTTATAAATATCAGGAGTGTGCACTTCTGCATACAATTTGGGGAATAAAAGCCGTGTGTGTTTACGTATTTTAATATAGTCTCAAATTGGACCCGTTTTTTCACATCACTCTGTACGAAAATAATAGAGTGACAATTTAATTTGTAATTCTCTTTAAAACACGACCTACATCTAAAAATTATCACAGGTCTTGATTTCATAATCCAGTAATTAAAATGTCAGAAACGTAAAGGGGAAATGTGCAAGCGAACCACAATTGTCCCCACTGCAAACAAACGGCCTTCGATAAACGGGAATATCTCTATAATTGTCACCGTTTATAAATCCCTCTATAAATAAATACCTCGCATACACTTTGAAGGAGACGAAGATACAAGACGAATCCTTATAAATAGACCAGGTATTGCTCGCGGCTTCGATTGCGAGGAAGTCCTTTCCCGCTACAAAAAAAAATTACGACGTCAGCGCCATCTAAGTAAAAAATCAGATTAAAATATCAATTATTTTCCAGGGCGCAAATTACCGGGATTAAAAATAGCCTATGTATTTATCCAGAACACTCTTGTGCCAAATTTCTTCCAAATCCGTTTAGTTGTTTCTGCTTTTACTTCTAACAAATATAATTATAATACACTAGTAAGATAAGAAGTAAGATTTCCTATTGAAGCAAAGATAGTCGGTCTGTTATCCTACTAATATTATAAAGGCATTTAATACTAGCTTTTGCTTGCAGCTCCGCCCGCGTGAATGAGTTTTTCCGGGATAAAAGTCCCGCTTTATATTTTCCCGGGATAAAAAGTAGCCTATGTGTTAATCCAGAACATAATCTACTCGTGTACCAAATTTCATCGAAATCCGTTCAGTAGTTTTTGCGTGAAAGAGTAACAAACATCTATACATCCACACATCCAAACTTCCAGACATTCTTACAAACTTTCGCCTTTATAATATTAGTAGGATTTTACCGGAAGTTGCGAACCTCTCGTCCCACCGACTGTTCGTGGTAACGATCACGGAAATGAGTAAAGTAGATCTTTTTAAAGTGGCCATAGAAAAAATGAGGGAATATATTTTTTTTATTTAATTTTGATATAACAAAACAGAGCGGCTGCTGCTGTCGTATGGCTGCGTCTCTCGTTTGTCGGCTTTATATTAGTTGAACTATAGTGTACTGATTTCTGATTATTATAACTGGTTATATTTTTTTAAAAGTTCCTTTTTGCTATTGAATACTTTAAAAGCTCTCAAACTTCTTATTAATATATTAACATGCTTATTCTTTGTACTTTATCATGTCATAATTTAATTTCACATTGTTTAGTGTTAAAAGTTATTTGAGTTTCAAAGTCGATCTATTTTCCTGCTGTAAAATACATGCAGTAAAGAATATCCCTTTGATGGCTTCGTTTGAGGTTTTATGTCTTAAATAGAAGAGAATTTCATTATATTTCTCGAAGAATCCGCTCTACAATACATGGTACTACCACACCGAATAATGAAACTTAAAATGTAACAATACAAACTTGTTGATATGAACACGTCGCTCGCGTGATGGTACGCGGTCAGAGCGACTGCCGATAAACAGTGCTTATAGACCACCACGCGGCAGAAGGGACTAAGCCTCTTTAGTTTCCCAAACGGACTCGCACGCCACCAACTTTCTGCTGAAATAGCGCGCGTTTCCACCTCCATTTCAGTACAAATACGAATATAATTTTGAGAATTTCGGTTGCAATAATCCCCAGACAGCATAAGTCTCACATAACAGAGTGAAACGTTTTGAAGCGCAGTTCCTGTTAAGTTTATTTTAACTAAAACGTTGATGTTAAATGAACTTGTATTCGTTTGAAGCGTAGCGTATAGGGCGTTTGCGAAACTGAATGCAATTAAAATGTTTCGTGTGCTGTTGAACGGTAATATGGAACTGTTGATCGAATTTCAGCGCCACGCCTCCGATTCGCCTTCTTGTAGGCGTCTCTTAACTAATCAATATCCATCGATGCGTAACTAATTATTTGAGCACACGCCCTTATCCTACTTCAAAGAGATGTCGGTACAACACTTATACATCGGATCACGCTAATGACATCAAATTCATCTCTGGGATCTAATTCACTTTTTCCTAATATAAAATTTCTGATTGCTGTTATATCCACGACGTTACGAACCTATCCCACATTGTTCTATATCTTATATCCGCCAGCTTATGAACTAACTAGATAATGTAACCTAGATAGTAATTAATTTCCACTTTCCTAAAATCTGATCTTAGTATTAAGTAAACTTTGAACTCTACCATAATGTAGCTTCTTATAAGTGAAATAATTTTGAGAATTCGAAAAATAGTTCTAGACATTAGCGTGTTGTAACAAACATTTTGGCGTCATTAGCAAAGATGGCACTTAGGGCCTTCTAGACATATATAATTACCGCGACAAATCTAAGTTCAAGACACTGCTTGAAGGCACAGATCAAACACTATACTATCTTTACGTGCATCAAGCTTCGGCGTGAAGCTTACCGGCGACGTAACATTCCCTGCGGGGCTTAAATAGTATTCGTTTGTTTAGTGTATTACATGAGGAGCTGATTCCTGTGAGTAGATGTATCTAATGTTTATTGGAGAAATCCCCTGCACCCCGATACCTGATTTTTTTTTTTTTTTTTTTCAGCTTTTATGGCTGACTAAGCTCGCCTAATTAGAAGCGCATTAGTCGATCTTCCGCTTCATCTTAGCTCTAGTATAAATAAACTCGTAAGCTTAGTGTCTAAATATGTTTTAATAACAACGTTAATCGCATTTCATCATCATCATCAGCCACATGACGTCCACTGCTGAACATAGACCTCCCCAAAGATTTCCAGATGGACCTGTCAAAAGCGGTCTGCATCCAGCGCGTCCCTGCGGCCTTTACCAAGTCATCGGTCCATCTGTAATAGCATTTATTGATTGAAAAATATTAAATATAATGCATAGATCGTTCCCAAGGACATACATTGTAGTTTGGAGTTGATAATTATCTTACCTTCGTTTTTACTAATTAGGTACTATATGTATGTATATATGGCTGTTTGTTAGAAGTAAGCTTGATAACCGCTGAACGGGCTTTGATGAACTTTAACACATGAATAGACAATGTCCTAGATACTTTTTATCTCGGTAATTTGCTGCCGTGAGTAATATTTAGATGTTTTATCTGATTTTAAGTAGATAACGTTGGCGTTGTGTACATGGCGGCGCTATGGATCACTACGGTGATGTAGGGATTTCTAGCAGCCAATGTTTTATCACGCGGTACATCCGCGTGACGAGTACGAGTACGAGTAATAGCTAGTTCTTTGTAAAGACTTCAGTAGTCTTAGAGGTTAGTTTCTACAAACTTACATCCTTAAATCCTCAATGCCTTACGAGTGTAGTTATACGGAGTATAACTTACCACCAAACCTCTCTCATAGTACATACCATTATAATCTAAAACTAAACTTGAAAACTGCTTCTTTCTAAGCAAGAATTCCAACAGCAGAGAGACCGTGGCCCTCTGCTGACTGTTCTGTTACTACTGTTGATATTACTAGATATATTTCATGGTGATTTCACGCAGGGGCGGTTGCGGAGCAGGGGCGGTTGCGGACGACAACTTAGACGTGAGTCAGAGGAAGCCCGCAGCCGTCCCTAATGAGCCGAAGATGGCCATATTAAAAAAAAAAAAAAAATGGTGATTTCACAGGAAAATAGCACACTCGACCTAGCTAATTATATTGTTATTATGGAAAATATACTTTTATTGTCTAGGCTCGAAATCGATTGTCGCCGGCGATCTACCACATGAGTACCGTCTGAGAATAGTACTTGGACAATGGTTTCATGATGTTAACCACAGCTCGGATACCAAAGAATGCCAGAGGAGTTCTGAGATTTCTGTCTTAGATAATCTTTTTTTGCAATGACTGCGTCACTAATTAATCAATATTATAAATTATGATCAAAAGAATGTTTTCCCTGACGTTTATAAGAAAGTAGTCAGCTAAATTACAGAATAATTACATTTGAGCACTGTGAATCTATACACTAACAACATAGATTCAATTGTGAAAAAATTATAAATAGACATGTTTCCCCCATTTCCCATTTCCATATAGGATTGTATTAAACGTTTCACAAGTATCAAATAACAAAACGAATTTATACCGAGTGGGGTTAGAAGGGGTAGGGGTGGGGGTCGGCCGCGGCTGATCCTCAGATCCGAAGACACCGCCATCTTGGGGTCGGCACAACAGGTGGTTTTCCCGCCGGCGTTCAGTAAAGGAGTGTAGCAACAGTTGTGTAGATTGTATTTTCTTTTGGAACAAATCTGATACACAGAAATGCTGGGGCGGTATTGAGACACGCCGCGTAAGATTTGTTTGGGGTTTTGTAGAATAATATTCGTTGGCACCATTATCTGTGACGCGTGTTCTACCTGCTAACTTATTATTATGGTTCTTGGTCGAATGTGTCTCGTATAAAATGTTACTATATAGATTTTAGATGGTGTTCATGTTCTTTGAAAATACTGTTAATGTGAGTTATGAGATAAAAAGACTAATAAAAATAAAGAGTTTGAAAAATGCAAATGGAATGGCGTAAAAACTTAGTGTTCAGTTAATCCCACTTCGATAAATGAAACGGGATATAGGCAGCGGTTTTTTTCTTTCTTTTGTGAATTTGAATTTGTATATTAAATATCGATGCTAAAGTTCCGTCTTTAAAATTTTGTATCAAACATATACCTACATAATTTGTATGTTATGGGATAAATCTACTAGAGCGTCAGAAATTTCTACACCTTTCCCCTTTTTGACTATCAGGATTCTTAATGGAGACCTAACTGCACTTTATTATTGTTAAAGTAACTAAGAATATTATTTTGTTTAATTGTTAATCTATACTAATATTATAAAGCTGAAGAGTTTGTTTGTTTGTTTGTTTGTTTGTTTGTTTGTTTGAACGCGCTAATCTCAGGAACTACTGGTTCGAATTGAAAAATTATTTTTGTGTTGAATAGACCATTTATCGAGGAAGGCTATAGGCTATATAACATCACGATGCAACTATTAGGAGCGAAGAAATAATGGAAAATGTGAAAAAAGCGGGGAAAATTATTCATCCTTGAGGGCTTCCATTGCGTGCGCTGCGAAAACGGTTCAAGATATCAAAAATATATGTATGAAAGAATTATTCCTCTTAAAATTATCTAAAAAAATGTCCGCGACAGTATATGTCTATCTTTTAAGATTAACTTACTAGAACCGTTTTTATGGTAATCAAATTTGGTCGAAATTAATGCATTATTTGTTAAGAGTTGTATCATCGTCATAGTCATAGAGTGATTCAACGGGAAGGTTTTTATGTACTTTTAGCCCCGAAAAACTTATTAACACGGGCGAAGCCGTGGGCAAAAGCTAGTGTAATATACAATCTGACGGTACATAAGTGATTATATTTTACATCGCTATGTAAGTACTTCACGGCCTATTGTAGAGGCACAATAGCTCCACCCTCGGCTTTTGTATGCGGCTCTTTGTGGAGGGCGGAGCTACCGGGGCTTGCCTTTGAGTCATAAATCTTTATTTCTACCCGCCCCGGGATTGTAGTCGTACCCGAAGTCATTCACCTCGCCGAAGACATGAAAGACAAATATCATCGAGTGACTAATAATAAAATGGCGTATTGTATCACTACATGTGATTTTTGTCTGATTTGGTAGGTTAGCTAGGTTAGGATCTGTACTGTCCTTACCGGTGAGGATCACGACGCGTGCCTCCCATTAATTTCAATAAAAAATATTATTTTTTTATCTCTTTCCTGCCAGCCCGAGCTTGGGTTCTTTATATTTATTTTTCGTTGATTTTGCTCCATTTAAAAATGTCTGTAGTTATATGACACTTTGTAATAATAATTATTATTAATTGAATGTATCTTGACATACCATAAGTCCAACTTTGTTCGCCTACGTGATGAATACAGTATTTAATTTTTTTATTTATTTAATTTTTTCATTCCATTAGAGAATATTATCAATTTTGGATAATACTTAACCAATACCACTCAGAGATGCCTATTATTGCTTTTTTTTATGGCATTGTATGACGAGACAAGCATGCCGTTTGCCTGATGGTAAGCAATACGACCACCCATTAACAGTAGCAACACCATCCAGCACCTTGAATTACAAAGTACTGTGTGGTATTACACTGCGTTCGTCATCCTGAGACATAAGATATTAAGTCTCTTAGTCCAGTAGTTACACAGGCTACAATGCCCTTCAAACCGAAACACAACAGTGCATGCACACTGCTGCTTGGCGGTAGAATAAAGACAATGCGGTGGTACCCACCCAGACAGACTCTTACATAGGAGAGACCTACCACCAGTAGTTATTAGTGAATGAAAAAATGATTGACCGACACAAAAACATATAACATTTACTAGATTTTAATTGATTAAATGAAAAATTAAATCTTGGCATAAAAATGTCTTACACAAAAATCGATTATGAATTAAGATATCATTTTCTCTAATATCGAGCATGTCCTACTCTATTTCAAACACAAGTACAGATTCGTACTGTCAATTCTCATACATTTTAAGGTGACCGTTACCATGTTTTTTAATTTATTTATTGGTCTATCAGCAATTGGTACCACATTTTTTGTACTATTCTAGTCGTATATAAAATATATATACTTATTATATCTGTTTGTACTGCAGCCGTACCGTAATACAACTATGCCGTGTCAAAAATTAAGTATTTGGGATAAAGTTGCGTGAAATTTACATAAAAATATTTACGAGATGGGTATGATCCTAACTAGAAGTGATTTTTGTGCAGACATATTAATCAAATAATTGAAAAGATTTTATTATAGTCTCGTTGAAATTGGCGCGATAGGAAAATACGTAAATCTAATATTTTGTTTTTGCTGACAGGTGTTTTCGATTTTTTTTCCTAAAAAAAGGTCATGATTTTTGGATTTATTAGGTGTTAGACCTAACCTAAGTATTAGGTATTATTCTTTTTCGTAAATGAAATATGCTTATTCCATTAAATGACAACTGTAAGAAAATTAATATTTTTATACAATTACAATTTCTATGACAGTTTTTGTACGTTCTTGTTTGTTCACAGGGTGAATTCTGCGTCGCATATCGTAAAAAAAGTGGGTGCATTAGAAATATTTTTTTAACTTATCAAAAATGTATGTTAAAAAGAAATCCAAATTCTCTTAATAATAAATTAAGTATTTAATAGGTTTAAATATTATTGTGAAAGGATAAATGTTAAGTATCATATGCAAATTATGACGTCACCGACAATAGAACGGCCATAATTCCGCGTGCGTAAAAAAGAGGTAGCAAGATAAAACTACCAGTTACCACATTACTACTTTTGCCTTAAACAATATTTCAAGTCTGATAAAAGTGATTCATTTTTAATCAATTTTGTTGCTGATTTCAAAAATATCATTATTATTATTATACAAATCTATACTTAATATTATAAAGCTGAAGATTTTGTTTGTTTGTTTGTTTGTTTGTTTGAACGCGCTAATCTCAGGAACTACTGGTTCGAATTGAAAAATTCTTTTTGTGTTGAATAGACCATTTATCGAGGAAGGCTATAGGCAATATAACATCACGATGCAACTATTAGGAGCGAAGAAATAATGGAAAATGTGAAAAAAGCGGAGAAAATTATTTATCCTTGAGGGCTTCCATTGCGTGCGCTGCGAAAACGGTTCAAGATATCAAAAATACATGCATGAAAGAATTATTCCTCTTGAAATTATCTAAAAAATGTCCGCAACAGTATATGTCTATCTTTTAAGATTAACTTATTCGAACCGTTTTTATGTTAATGAAATTTGGTCGAAATTAATGCATTATTTCTTAAGAGTTGTATCAACGTCATAATCATAGAGTGATTCAACGGGAAGGTTTTTATGTACTTTTAGCCCGGAAAAACTTATTAACGCGGGCGAAGCCGTGGGCAAAAGCTAGTTATTAATATTATTGATAACTAGCTTTTGCCCGCGGCTCCGCCCGCATTAAAAAGTTTTAATGCGGTTTTAGTCCTGGTTTATATTTCCCCGGGATAAAAAGTAGCCTAAGTGGTAATCCAGTCAAATCCATCCTTATTATACAAACCACCCTATCACAAGTACATAAGGTACAATTTTCCTTACACGTCTTCCAATTGTTATACCCCTGCGCCATCTACATTTTCGTCTGCACAATATATTCATTCCGTGCGCCCACGGTGCACCGAGTTATGAATAAAGTTTGTTTTTTTTTTTTTGTTTTTGCAACAATTATATTGATTACGGTTTTCATTAAAAAATTGTTCCAGGTAGGGTAGGTAGTTGGGTATTTAACATGGACTAATAAGAGTATAGACTAACGATCCCCATACATTGAAGCGTACTTCGCTGTTTAGTACATTGAATTCAACTAGATGGCACTAAGATCCATAAAATCATTTGAAATGGTTATTTCAATGGCGCAAATGAGAGGATGGATAAAATAAACAACTATCGGTTTATCCGATAGTTATTATTACGCCTAGATGGCGCTATAAACTGTTTAGCTCACAGACTACTACAATTATTTTGAGTATTTGTGGACTGCATTGGCACTTAAATATATCATTACTTTTTGTAAAGAAAACTAGGCAGGTAGTAAGTTATGTGGTGCCACGCGCCGCCGACGACACATCGTTGGCCGGTTGTTTAGCGCGTATTAAAAGTTTTTTATATGGGGACACCACTTCTTTTTTGACTGAACTTTATTTTTATATTTTTGTTATATAGCTAATATAATAATACATAATATATTGGGATAGTTTCAAATATCTGCTTGTAACGGTTCCAACGCTACAAAAAAATGTTTTTTTTTTGTATGGGGACTCCCCCTATTTTTAAACATTTATTAAAAATATTTTATTTTTAGATTTTTTCCTACGGTTACACACAATTACGTTCCGTTCGTGTAATATTACACTCGGCGCTGGCTAGCCAGTTACTTTGCTTGAACTTGGCTTGACACTACCACGTGTCTAGATATCTTTTTACACCAAAAAGGATACTAGATATTTAAAAAAAAATGTGTATTGAAAAAGTGGCCGCTATTTTGGATTTCTTTGTTTTAAGGCCAATCAACCTCAAAATCGATACCTGGACATGGTTTTAGGTACAAAGGACAGATTCAAAGTTAGAATTGAAAAAGTGGCCGCCATTTTGAATTTCTTTGTTTTAAGGCTAATTGACCTCAAAATCGGTATCTGGACATATCTTTAGTTAAAAAAGACGGATCCGATGTCAGAACTGAAATATGAGGCCGCCATTTTGAATTTATTTGTTTTAAGACCAATCGACCTCATAATCGACCTCTGGGAATGGCTTTGGGCACAAAGGGCATATCCTATATTATAATTGAAAAAAGTGGCCAATATTTAGGCTTCTTTATTTTTAGGCCAATTAACGTCAAAATCGATACTTGAGCATAAGAAAAGTGGTCGCCATTTTGAACTTCATTGTTTTAAGACTGATTGGATTTAGATAGATATTTGGGCTTGTCTTTAGCCAAATAGAATAATTAATCGAGGTTGGAATTTTAAAAATTGCATTTCATGTTAATTTTTTTTTGTTTAAGGGCTATTGGTTTTAAAATCAAAATACGCTGGACATGACTATAAACTATAGTAGGTAATATGGCCACCATCAAAGCTTGTTCAATTTTCTTCAATAACGATATCACAGCTTTGCTATATCGCAAAATAAATGAATTGTCTTCGAATTTTAGAAGCCGAAGTTCGAAGTCTTCGTGGCCTGTGGCAGCAAACAGGAAATAAAGTAAATGGTTCTGTGAAAGCATCAAAATTGGTAACAAAATTAGGGAGTCGTTAACCTTCATTTGGAATATTGCTATAAGCATAAGTAACCGCGTAGTAGAAATGATCTTACCATATTTTTCGTCCCGCATATCGTTGATTTTGCGGTCGATTGGCCTTAAAATAAAGAAATTCAAAATGGCGGCCACTTTTATCAATTCTAACATTGGATCTGCCCTTTAAGCCTAAAAGCCTAATAAAATACTATAATAATCATGTAAACTTAACATAACCAACTGACTTTTGTAGGCTGATGCACCGCACATGCAAAATATATGGTAAAAAATCAACAAAATCACTTTGATCCCCGGTTGTTGCTAAACAAGTGAACCTTGATAAAATAGCTTGTGGCTCTGACATCGTCCCTGACGCGCCCCTGATTTAGGTGAAAAAGTATCTGAGCCTCCTCAATAGGTTCCGAGATATTGACCATGCGAAATTTTACCCACTGTGATATTATCTGTTTGGTTATTGTATATTCAAATTAGAAGAAACTAGCGGCCCGCCCTGGCTTCGCTCAGGTAGCAAAGCATATTACATGCTGAAATTAGTTTTTTGTCATACAAAATATTTATGTAATATACACATAAGCCTTCCTCTTGAAACACTCCATCCATTGGTCAAGTTTTACCGGGATAAGCATTAGTCTAGGTCCTTCCCAGGATCTTAAGCTATGTCCCTTCCAAATTTCATCGCAATCAGTTTGGCGTGACAGTGACGGCCCCACTCGCGAGAAATAAAAACCGGTATAAAATTTCCGAGTTATGTTCTTCCGGTATAAAAGTAGCCTATATTCTCCTCAGGATCTCAAACTATCTCCATACTTTCTCATTTATAGACACGCGCCGCCGACCCCCCGGCCGGTACCGCCGCGACCGCTATGTCCCTACATTTTAAATCTGTAATATCTTCGAAAATATTTATTTAAATTACATGTTGCAAAGGGCCATATTGATCTATATTAAATGCACAATGTATTTATGGTACTTAATTGGATAAGGATTAATGCTGTATTGCTTAAAATCGCTTCGTAAATAAGTCATTATTTCTCGTCAAAAGTAAAGGATAAAAAATGGTTATTGTGGGTTATCCCTAAGAGATAGACATATACCATTCCGGACTTTTTTGTAGACCTTTTTAAGGTGTACAAAAGTGTAGTACATTATTTTGATCTATCTCGTAGAGTTTAGCCAGCGTCTGCAATGTGAGCGCAAAAAAATGTGTTTACGACATCACATTAGAAACCTTTTGAATTATTAATGTTCCTCTACTATATAATGCATGTATTATACATATAAACCTTCCTCTTGAATCACTCTATCTATTAAAAAAACCGCATCAAAATCCGTTGCGTAGTTTTAAAGATTTAAGCATACATAGGGACATGAGGACATAGGGACAGACAGCGGGAAGCGACTTTGTTTTATAATATGTAGTGATCACGCACAGCAGAACTCGCTGTGCCCATACCTAGCGTCTCGCCCGGCTCCCGCGCGCGTGGTGCGGGGCAGTGGGTGAAGCGCCTTACTGCCATCTGTTGTATGTCCATTCTAATGCTAAACTATTTTATTTTACGGTACAATGCCACCTAACGGGACATTTTTGAAACCCGGCAGATGTTGAAGTTTCCAGGCTAATTATCAGCGCCATCTAGCAATAAGCCGGGATTTTGCACTTTTTCAGGTGAACGCTTCAATGTATGGAGATTGTCAGTCTATACTCTTATTAGTCCATGGTATTTAACAAATTTCAAATAACGCCATCTAGTGTCACTCAAGACTTACTAGTTTGGTGGCAGATGGCGGTAGCAAAATTGAAATTGTTTTACTTTCTGTCTTGTTTATAGAGTAACTAAACTATGTTATTACTCAATCCTAGCGTACATAATATTTTGATTTATGGATCATAGATGGCGCTACTTATATTTATAACAAGTAGCTTCTTTTTTTATTTATTGAACCAGGCATGGGCGTATTTAGTGAGGATCCGGACCGCTCCCCCCCCCCCTCCTTAGCTTACAATCATCCTCGCCACAAAACATGTACACACTATAATAGGTGATGATGGGGTGGGGGATATACGGGGATTTGCGCAGGAAACTGCTACAGAGTCAACGTTTGGCGTTGATATTCTTGTGTAAGGCGTACAGAACTGTTAGCACGGAAGCTTTGCCTGTCCTCGCGGGTGTTCTCCCAGTCGATTTCGAGGTACAGCGTCGCTCCGCTATGTTTACTCAACCAGAGAAGATATGGATAAAAGGTTTCTTACGTCGCGTGAACTCTTAAGAATCAATAGATTATTTAAACCCCACACCGACGTACATAATGAGTTGTTAAACGAATGGCAATGTAGGTGGGACGTGTCTTCAAAAGGGCGTCATTTATATAAATACTTTCCGTGCGTTCGCGATCGCCTAACTAAAACTTGGCTAGAAATAGATCACTGTGTATCGCAATTCCTTACCGGCCATGGTAATTTTAGGGGTAAACTGTTCTCATTTAGGCTGGTTGATTCTCCTATGTGTCCATGCTCTACACCTGGTTGCGAATATGAACAGTCCGCTCATCATGTACTTTGGGAGTGTAGTCTCTGGCATGATGAGCGCAACATAATGTTAGATAGTATGCAAATAACATCCGGGGCTGTATACTACATGGACCACTAGATGGAGACTAGACGGAATTTCCGTGCTTTCCGGCGTTTTTGCCATGCCTATTATTGGAATCAAACTTGACAGCTCATATGGTAGAACCCTTTAATTTAAATTTTATCCGTGATGCTTTACAACTGGCATTTCTAGTTGTAAACATCCCTATACTTGAGGTTAAAATGCCACCTTAGTTCATTACTTTGTCGCCCGCTTTGCTACGGAGGGAAGTGGACAATTGATATTTCCAACTCCTCCCTATCTTTCTATTTGATTAATTTCGTTGTGGGATTAAGACAGACTAGTGTTCCCTGAGACTCGCCGAGCTTCACAGCTCGATGTCACAAAATGCGTGCCATTACCGATCCTGGCTTACAGGAGTTGTAGTGGCGGGTGTGAGGGCGGGATAGTCTCGTAAGACCCCCCTATGTGAAAGCTACAGCTGCGCCCGTAGGACCAGGGCTGCAATTAAACAAGACATACAACAGGAAAAATATATTTATTTTTACTTTATTTTAATTAAGAAACAAACTGTAATTTATTCAAAATATTATTATAATACTAGGCTTCTGTTCGCGGCTCCACCCGCGTGTAAAAGTTTTCCCGGGAAAAAAGTATCCTGTAGCACTTAGGAGTACTAATGTAGATAGCTGCCTATTAGTGAAAGAATTATCAAAATCGGTCCAGTTGTTTTTGGGTTTATCCATTACAAACAATCAATCAAATCTTTCCTCTTTATAATATTAATATAGATGTATCATAATATGTATAATATTAGTATGTGATGTATGATCGGCAGTGAACCATAGGTTATTTAATCATAAGAAATATTACTCATACTAAGATGCGGGCTATTCGACTTTACAAATTGCAAACTGTTACATCGAGTCATATTTACTCCGGATCATATATCCGGCCAATATTATAATATGTTGAGCAAACATTTTGACGTTGAAAAATTAGTTCAATAAGCGATACACAGAAAATAAACACATTAGGGGTATAGGCTTCAAAATACCCAATATTTTAATAGTAATAGTGATTACGTTATAAAAACGTAGTCATCAATGAACAAAAGTAGGTCTGATCGTGCTAAAGCGTGTTGCGCCACCCCCTTGGGTAGATCAAAGATGGCGGTAGGTGCTTATGTATGCCCACACTCTATATCCTTGCATGTCTGCCTGAACGGAATAAAGTCACTGGTGGTAGGGCTCTGGTCCCTGTGGATGAGTACCACCGCAATGTCTATTTCTACTGCCAAGCAGTAGTGTGCATGCATTGTTGTGTTTCGGTATGAAGGACATTGTAGCCAGTGTAACTACAGGACATAATGAGACTTCACATGTTATATCTCAGGACGACGTGCGCAGTGGAATGCCACACATTACTTGGTAACTCGAGGTACTAGATGGTGTTTCTACTGATCATGGGTGGTCGTATCGATTACTATCAGGCGAACAGCATGCTCGTCTCGTCACTCAATCCAATAAAAAAAAACTGACAAAAACTAGCACAAGCGAGCAGTCCACAAACTGGTAATAAAATTATAGGTCATACGATGAGCTGTGCCAGATATCTCTTTTCCTTGTACTGTAGAAAAAAAGGTAGACTAACGACAACTTCTAGAAATGGATAAAAATGCCACTGACGCACCAGCTTAGGTACCTATAGTTAAGGTACGGGCTGGTAGATTCTAATTCTAAATATTAATTATTTTGAGTGGCTTCGCTTCTAACTTGCCAAAAGCAAGGCGTTAGGAACATTTAAATAAAAATAATCTTAGTATACTTATCAGTGTGTCATACTGTTTTAGAATCTTCATAAGGTGGACAAATTAGTTATCAACTTGGTTACTCACACCCCAGTACACTTATTTACACCACAAGACCTCAAAGTTAAAGAAGTAAAATGAAAAAAACATAATGGTTTAAACATAATGGTAATAAAATTTACCTTGTACAATCGGCGAGGGAGCTACAAAATATTCAATATTTAAAGAACAAGGAGTTTAAGGCGCAATTGATGAGAATTAATGTAAGTAGGACAAAACTGATGATAATAGAAAGAGAAGAAAATGCTACTAAAATAAGTATAGATGGTGACAAATTGAACAAGTGAATGAGTTTGTGTTCCTAGGATTTATGATTACGAGATATGAAATGCGTGACATTAATATTGAAAGAAAAGTTATAGCAGGTAGACATTACCGTGCATAGGGTGTATAGTGTAAGGGACTCGTCCCGGCGCGGCGGTCCCCTGACGATTTGCATCTCTCTAGCCGGGCGGCTCAACGCCGGGTCGTAAGGCCGGTGAATCTAACATGATAGTCTAACATAACCGTCTAGTCGCTCCTCATGATAGACTAGGAGGTAGTGGTAAATCTCTTTGTGTGCGAAAATAAAAAAAAACATAGCAGTTAAATATCGGTAAGATTTACAGGTAGATCGGCACGTTGCGTGCAACAGTGAGTAGACAGGCGGTGTTTAAAAAAGTAAGAATGTCTATTTAATAAGCACACACGAACGCATTGGCGGTGAGAACATACACAAACAAAAACACGCTCACGCCTTTTATCGCCGAAGGGGTAGACTAAGGCGCAACTAGTGCACCCACTTTTCGCGTTGCGTATTCCGTCCCATAATGTGATAGGGGCCTATCGCCTTTTCGGGCACAAATTCCAGACTCGGGGCTGATACTGAATAGTAAAGTCTAATACCACTGTCCCCGACCCGGGGATCGAACCCGAGAACCGGGGAACGCCACCGAGGCAGGCAGTTTTGAAATTTTAAAAGATATAATTTAAAAAATGAATTCTTTTGTGAATGAAATAAAAAGTGTTCAATTAAAATGCATGTTACGTTTTTTGATTAGTAGACTTAATAAAAAGAAATAAAACCTTTATAAATTTGAAACTCTAAAGTATAAAAATCCGCATTCGGATAAAAAGTTTAATCCTACTATAATATTATAAACGCCAAAGTTTGTAAGAATGTATGGATATATGGATGTTTATTCCTCTTTCACGCAAAAACCACTGACCGGATTTCGATGAAATTTGGCACACGTATAGATCATGTCCTGGCTACTGCTTATCCCAGGAAAATATAAACCGGGGCTTTTATCCCGGAAAAACTTTTTTACACGGGCGGAGCCGCGGGCAAAAGCTAGTAAATTATACTTTTGGTAAACATGGAAAAGAATTGAAGCAACCAAAAACAGCACAATATTATAGTCTATAATTGCTCTTTGCCATATTAGTAAGTACTTGTAATTATTTAATTCAAATATTCACAAACGCTTACTACTTACAAAACTATCACATCGTTTGTTCGTCACTGCGGCGCACTTGGGACTGTTGGGCAGTATTAATCATCAAATCTCAAGTTTGAGTTACATCTCAAGTAGACATAATGTATGAATAGTTCAATACATTATGTCTACTTGAGATGTAACTCAAACTTGAGATTGATTTATTGATACCGCCCTTTGTGTACTTAATGTGTACCAAACTCGAGTCACGTAGGCATCACTCGCGTTCCGAACGTTTGTATGAACATATTCTACTGTTATACTGTGGTTGGGGTGAAGTAGGTCACTGTGCCACTAATAGGGTTGACTGCCTCGGTAGCGTAGTTGTATTGCGTACGAGTTACGAGTACGATTTGCGCGCTGAGGTCCTGGGTTAGAATTCCGGGTCGGGCCAAAAAACGTGTGATAGAGTTTTTCCATCTTAAAAAAATTACTCAGTCGCAGCTCGGAGTCAGGAAGTTGGCGGTGTGATACCCCCGTGCCTCGGAAAGCACGTAAAGCCGTTGGTCCTGCGCCTGATCTCTCTCCGGTCATGTCAGATTGCCGTCTCACCGGACTATGAGAGTGAAGGAATAGCGAGTGCACCTGTGTATTGCGCACACATTTGTGCACTATAATATCTCCTGCGTACCTGGCTGATCTCCGTTGAGATTGGCCGCCGTGGCCGATACTGGCTAGGAGGATTTCAATAGGGTTGCCAACGATACTTTTAAAATACGTTGTCTTGCTATGTAATAATTACTTTACTTTGACTACGTATTTTTCTATATCAATGCATACATATAATCGCCTTTTACCGTTTTCAGGTGGTAGGCAGACGTTTTAATCTTGATAAGGATATTCGAGATTAGAAGATAGAGTATATTAAAAAAAACTATTTTAATCGCCTTTAAATCGCTCATAACGACTTTAAAAAATATGCTGCAGTGGTAAGTAAGTTTTTGAGACAAAAATAAAAACAAATAATATTTTTAAGATAAAAATGCGTACGAGAGTATAATTTTTATTTTTTCATCTTAATGCACATACCTCATTTCAAAATATAATATAGATATTGTTATTTTTTGTAAAAAAAATGTTTTTACGAGACGTGAACCCTAGCCCTGTTTACAAAACAAAATTTACTTATGAATAGGAGCAACGATCATGAATGAAGGGGTGGTTTCGTGCGGCTGGTGGCGGGTGAAGGCGACACGCGGGGGCGGTGGCGGTGGGCGATGATCCGGGGCCCTGTCGGGTGAAGGCGGGACCGTGGGTGTTATCGGGCTCGGAAGGAGACCTGGAATGCGGAGCGGTGCATGCTGGGGTGTCTGTATACCCTCCGCAGTCAATGAAGCCGCCTCGCCATGCTGCCCACCCGGTACTACTACGTTACGCACGTTTGCTTACTATTTTTATGTCTGCGGTGACCCATATCAAAACTTAGCGCCTTACGTTATTAAGGTTTATTTACTGCGCTTCGGTGAGCTTCATACTTACACGTGCTGTGACATGCGTGTCGGTGTAATGCCGTTTTTCATTGTTTGTGTATATTTACCTACTTATATACATACGATTTATAATTTTATATATTATGTAGGACTTCTTGGTATTTTGCGTTTCGGCATATATAGTGTTTAGCTAGTGAAAGGCTGGTAGGTTAGCTAGGCTAGGGCCTGTACTGTCCTCAGCGGTGAGGATCGCGACGATTGCCTCCCATTAATTTTAATAAAAAATATTCTTTTTTTATCTCTTTCCTGCCAGCCCGAGCTTGGCTTCTTTATATTTAGTTTACATTGATTTTGCTCCCTTTAAATATGTCTTTAGTTATATAAGTGACTATTTGTAATAATAATTATTAATTGAATGTATCTTGACATATCATAAGTGCAACTATGTTCGCCTACGTGATGAATAAAGTATTTTATTTATTTTTTATTTACAAAAACTTGTATTAATTAATACCTACCGTGTAATTCCAGTACGTCTGACTGACAAGTCCGAGCACTTATTTGAAATATGTGTCCTTTACATGTAATCATTAACCCAGGTGCCTCAGAAACAAATTAAATTCAATGGATTTTAGTTTTAATTTACTCCTATTTATGTAATTTTAAGTATTTCAATTGAATTTGTTTTACTTCAAATATTTTTCAGGGTTCCGTACCTAAAAAGGAAAAAAGGGACCCTTATAGGATCACTTTGTTGATCCTCTGTTCGTCGGTCTATCCGTTTGTCAAGGCCCTTTTGTTCAGAAAGACGAAGAGGTATTGAGTTGAAATTTATATCTAATATAGGTACGGTTTTACGGTCTCTTTCAGCTGTGTGTTATTCTTGTAAGTTAACGCGATCAAAAGATCGTCCGTTTATGTCGCATATTTTGCGATTTCATAAGGAAATCAAAAGCTGTTGGGTGGGTACTTCCCGCTGACCTAGAATCATGAAATTTGATAAGAAGCAGTCTTACAGCACATGTAAAGAAAAAAATCTGAAAACTATACTTCGTACTTTATTTAAAAAAGAGGCAAATTTGAACCTTTTTAAAAGTATATAATTTATTTTACACTAATACTACTTTTAAATTACATAATGCTGTCGCTAAATGGTATCATGTTCCCCAAAATCGGGCAGACACTACACTGACAGCTATTATTTAAATATAAATTTCAACAAATCCCTAGTCTAAGTTACAAAAAAATGTGTTGGAAGTGAGAAGTGGAGACTCACCATGTTGTACGCGTAGGCGCAGATGCGCATGGTGTAAGCCGGCATGTTGAGCGCCACGAACACAGAGGAAACCATGAGCAGCATTCGAGTGACTCGCTGTTGTGCACGCTGGTTGCTCAGCATGCGGCGGGGGCGCGCGCGTCCGTGCTCTAGCCGCCACACGCCCACCATTATCCATGCGTTCATCATCGTAATTACCACCAAAGGAATGGTGAAAGATAGCACCGTGTCGGCCACGTTGAACTGCGCCGCCTGGTCCAAATATTCAAAGTCGATGTTGCAATCTTTCCCCGTGGGCGCAGCCAACCGAAAGACGGGCAGGTTCAATATCATCGCCAAGAGGACTAGCGTGCCGATGACGATCTGCGAGCGGTCCACCGAGCATACGGCGGTGCGCCGCAACGGGTACACCACCGCCACGAATCGCTCAACCGTAAATGCCACCACCAGCCAGTTACTCAGGCAGCAGGTTACGTATGTAAAATAAACAAATACCTGACAGAATCCCCAGTGATTAAATAAGCCATTCAGTTGTACAGCATTCATCCAGGGGGGTAGCAGTTGGATCAGAAAGATGGTGTCGGATAAAGCCAGTGCCGAGAGGTAGCGACTGGTGGATTGCAGCCAAAGTTTGCTGTTGTAGAACACAAATACTGACAGCAAGTTGCCCACCGAGCCGAGTATCACCAGCAAAGGAGTGTAGTAAATGTTGAGAAGATTAGCCACTTGTTCGGTTGCCAGGTCGAAAAATGTGAGGTTGCCAAGGGTCGCCATAGTCGTATTTAAATCCAATGTATCATTTATTCCGCTTATATTGTAGTTTATATCATTCATAATCCCTCCCGAGTCATAGCCCGGTAGCGCGCACATGATGCTCTGCGGCGATCGTACGCCACAGAGTCCCGGTGTTCACTGACAACGAATTCGCAATCGCCCATTATAAAGCATCTCCCTGGCGTATCCGCGCAGCCCCCCTGCGCATGTATTCCGCAGCTCCCCTACGTCGCTGACTGCTACTGCACCGATGCATCCCCCTCCCCTCATACCCTACTCTACCCACCGCCCTCCCGCCGAACACAGCTACACCACTGATCCCACCGCCTTGTACCGTCTGTATTCAACAAGTTAACGCTGATCTGTCCCCTACCAGTTGTACCACTACCAACTCTAAGGCCCCGTTTTTCAACTGTAGCTATCTTTTTGTCATGGTGTTATTAAGCTGGACAGCTCGCAGCACCTCACACGACACGCCTCAAGCCGCGCTGGAGCACTCTAAGCTCTGCGAGCGCGTCCAACTTAATAATACCGATGATTACCCTAACAACAGTTGAAAAAAATACAGTCTTGGATTTCTCTTGATTCAATTACTACACCATTTACTACCAAGAGCTTAACGGATTACTACACCGTAGAATTATGGACTTTCATCGGAGTCGTCTGTTTAGAATTTATATTCCCTTTTTAACCGACTTCTTATCTAAATCTACATATCTACATTTATCTTCTACATTTGAATGTTATACAAATATCAGTCTACAGCATAAATGGAACAGCAAAACAGTAATAGTAGCACTGGCACCCAGAGATGCAAGTAAAGTGCTAGCTTGCTCTTGCATTTCGTTCATATGCAATATTTTAGCCAATGGACCTGTTTAAGGAGTGTATTCAGTGTTCTTTTCTGATCCCAAATATTTATAAAATATATGAGATTGTTTATTACGGGAATTTTAGCGCCTAGGTGTTTTCGCTTCCTATGCTAGGTAAAAGGGAAACGGATAATACTTAGAGATCATATTCATACGTAATGCGCTGTAAAATAAGTCAATTTATAAAAGGATCTTAACCGCTTCCGACAGATCCGGAAACTTTTATTGACATGCTTACAAATATTTTGGTTTATCACTTTTACCAGCAGGTATTAATAGTGTTAAAATCGTTTATATTGACTCCCGCAACATCCATGTCATTCACATGACCCCGGGCCAACTTGCAGCCCAACAATTTTTGCAACCAGACTAGAATTTCTAGAATCCGAATCTTGACATACTCTTGATTGCCTGGGCGTATATTTTCAGTCATGTAAATTAGGACTCGGGACTAGGGTGCATGTAAGTGTCAATATGCATAAGTAACGAAGTTAAATCGGCATGCGACGATTGTTGTAGTCTTCACCGCGCTTTGCAGACAGGAATTTGAGATAAGAATATATTTTTACGAATTTATCGGAAGTCTTGTTTCGTAATTTTCAGGTAATGGCATCATTGAGCAATAAATGAGAATTTAATTTAGCTATATAAAACTTAAATCCTATTTCGGGCCTCGGAGTGGTCCGCCAGAATGACAAATCTTTTGTGTGTGTACAAAAATGAACTAACACTTCATGATACATAGATAAAGGCATTGTGCCATACTCGACCTTCTACAAGAAACTGCCCTGGGAGCACATCGCTACATGACCCAGGCACCTGCCAAGAACTCATTGCACTAGGGACACTAGCCACAATGCTGGCACATAGAATGCTATCGTAAACACCCTTAGTGCATTAACTTAATGCCAACGTCGTAGTACACACGTGGGCCATGTACGCGTTGCACGCCCACGCGCAAGTATAAGTGCAGGGCATCATTTCGCCAACACACCACACTGAATCAGATTTATGTGTTCGTTTGAGGCGAGGCCCATGTTTTGTTTGTCAACCAAAGCCCATGTAATTCAGTTGCTTTGGGATTGGCGATGACCGTGACGTGCGGGTGTAGGCAAGTAGGACGAACTGCCGACCTTAGGATACGCGCCACATGATCAGTGTGAATGGAACGCGCGTTCGGCAGGTATGTCATCACCATACACAAATTATATGAAATGGAGTACGGTGTTTATAAGCAGCTTAATGAGCAACATCACGTGATTTATACTATTCATATTACTGGGATGTATACAAAATTATATATGTAGTTTATGGCTTATAATAAACCTCCCAAGATTCGATGTTATTTAGTACAGGACGGGAAAATTACTTCACTGCATCTAATGATAAATCATGAATAATGTCGACTAGCAATAGATGTATCTGTTACAATCGCTCTGCCCTACATCTTGTGAGCACGTGTGTGTTGTTCCAGGATCGGAGAAGGGCCGCGGCACGCTGGACGCGCTCCTGTGTACCACCTACTGCCGTTCACAGCTGTACCTTTCTCGGCAACTGTCGCAGCTGCATCCGGAGCTCACCATGCCCATGTTTTCAGGTATAATACCACGATAACTTTTCATCAAATTATGCGAAAAAAATAAGGTGAAAATAAGGGGGTCGGCTGTGGTTGCTGTTCTCATATATGAAGCCAAATCAACGAGCCCTAATAAAGTTAAATAAAGATGGCAACACTGTTATGCCTTTGTACAAACAGGAAAATAATGATAATTATTCGTGTTGCTGAAGACTTTTGCGCAGCCTCTTTTTTACAGTAATACCCGGTTCGATTGATGCGAATTTTGATTCATAATAATTCAAATAGTTTCATTCGTTCGTATGCCTGCATAATTCTGTCGTGTTTCGTTCCTCGATATTATAAATGAACTACACTATAATAAAAATGAGATCCAGCGTAGGAACTTTATCTTTCCATGAAAAGAATCACATAGAGGGTAATTAGAGGCACATTGAAGCATATACGCAGTACTTGCTGAAACTGATATTTTGCTCAATAGATCAAGCCAAGGTTTCATGATGCAATGGCTTCAATCCTTATGGAATTCAAAACCATGAATCCATGTGTGCAATGTAATCTACAACTACAGTAATGGTATTTGCTGAAAATTTAATCAAATCGTGTAAATCGGAGAGCTATGTGTTTCCATTTTGCACGTCTTGCTGGAATGTACCGAAAATGTGTTTCGTACACAACTAGAATGTGCAGTTAACTAGTTTTCGGTACGTTGCCACTCAAAATTAAATTCTATGCCACGTTTTAGTTAAGTGGAATTTTTGTTTGCACTTAAAAAATATTATGGGAAAATAATAATATCAATAATGAACGTTAATCCGGCTTTGTTATACAATTTGCGAGATTAGCGCACAAAAGAGATTATTCGCTTGAGATCGCCTTGCAGAAGTGGAAAAATACAAAAGTCGTATTAATTACACCATTTGTGAGTCAAGAACTGCGGGACCGATTTTTATATTCATTTATGGCTCCGTCCCTAAAAGCAGAATAATTATAAAAAGATCGGAACAGTTCACGATAGCAAACATGATGAAGTAAATTCATTTTCTCATACATTTTGTTTACGTTGACATTTCCGACAAATTACAGAAACATAACCTTTTTATCCCACGACGGAAAAAGAGGAGTGTTATAAGTTAAATTTTGGGAATGTATTTATGTATCTGTATTCTGTCTGTAGCATCGTAGGTCTCATTTTGACGCGGTCTTTTTTGTTTGAATGCCGATGTAACCGAGTTGGTTCTAGAATTTATGTAGGTTTATTCAGTCGTTTGAAGACTATCAGCTCATTTCAATGTTTCACAACTTCAATTGATTTAAAATTTGATGTACTGTATCTTCGATAATATTTGTATACATGTGTACATGTTAACCTTGGACTGATGCTGCAGTATCAAGTAGTCTGCCGGGATACTCAACTCTTTAGTAACTTATAGCAGATTAACCTATCGTGTGTGGGCTCATTAAAATTGTCTCAGTAAGTAGGTGTTAGGTAGGTGAATATCAAGGCCCTATGATGGAGAATATAGTAATTTATTTTGATTATTTCTTATGCTTAATAACACAAAAAAGTAAGGGGTGTGCCATGGAGCTCTGATTAACCCTTCGAGGATAATAGGCATGAGTGTGTGTGTGTAAAAATATCTGTTTAAAGTGTGAATCTGTAGGTGTAATAAATGTATATTTTTGTCAGAGATCACTGCGCGGTTCCAGACGGCCCGCACGGAGGTCCGGCAGCTGCTACTGCAATACTTACTACCGTGGCTGGTCAACATCGAGCTGGTGGACCCCAATGTACCACCCGCCAACCCGCTCTCGTACATACAGGTAACAGCATACAGATCCTGCATCTGTTGCCTTAGAGAATTTTTTTTTAACATTAAGTTTATAATTTCTTATTGTAAAAAATTTACAAGAAAATAGAAAAAAAAGGCGTGTGGCACTCGGAGACTGCCGCAGTAAAGCTATTGCATAGCATTTTTTATTAACTTATGTAATTATAATTATTTTTTTTCTACTGTCCAAATTTCTCTCGTGCCCTTACGCCGAATCTCTAAGCAGGCAATTATAATATTTATAACCTCTTTGAACAGATATAAAATAAAAACTTTTTAAAAATTCTGACTTAGAATCACGTTTGACATTTCGATACGTTTCACTGACTGGAACAATGTTTAAATACACGGTAATTTCGACCTTTTATCGTTTAACATTCAGCTCATATCCTCTTACATATTGTATTCTTACAAGACTGCGATATTTATTTATTTTTTATATTTGATTCACAAAACTAGGCCTTACACATAAATACAATTAAATAGAAACATAGAAAACATGGATCACAATGTTGTGTATGCCCTTCTAGAAGTGAATACAGCATGCTCATAAATGTAAATGCTTACATTTTTTTATTTAACTTACACTAATTATACTAAATTAAAAATGTTATAAACCAGTTCTTTCTAAAAATTCAAATGATGTTTTAAGGAAGAAATTGATACATTGAAAATATCTAGCTTTTGACAAATGTTATTATATGAGGAACACATGCGATATAGAGGTGAGTGTTGGCCATAATTTGTACGACGTGAGGAGAGGTAGAACGTTATTCTATTTTGAAGACGGCTATTTGAACGAGGTACGGCTATATTCAGTTTCTCAAGTAGATGAGGACAGTCAATTTGCCCATTTACTAATTTAAGTAAAAATACATTATCAGCAATGTTCCGCCTGTAATGCATGCAGAAGCATTTTAAAATGCTCAAGTCTTGAATTGTATGATCTAAGGCTGGTACAAACATTATTTGCGTAAGACAAATGGTAAAGAAATTGTTTTTGCAAATTTTCAAGTCGATTGATATGCACTGCGTACGAGGGATTCCAAATTGGGCTACAATACTCCAAGAGTGATCTTACGTAACAGTTGAAAAGAATAATAGGTATTTCATAATCGTTGAAAAATTTTGCTTGACGTATTGCGAATCCAGTCAAACGTGCTCCTTTTCTAACTATGGTATCAATGTGTTCACGAAAATCTAGTTTAGAGTCATTTAAGACACCCAAGTCGCGTATGCTAGAAACTTCAGTTATCGGTGTGTTATCGATGTAGTAAACAATGGGCATATTGTTATTCCTTTTTCTTGAGAATTTAAGGTGGTAACATTTCGATGCATTGATTGACATGAGATTTAAGGAACACCATGCGTTTACACGGTTAATGTCCCTTTGTAAACAAATCACGTCCTCGCGATCCTGAATTACTCTGTACAGCTTGAGATCGTCGACGAACATTTCATATTTGGATGTTACGTCAGTACACAAGTCGTTGATAAAGATTAAGAAGAAGAGAGGGCCAAGATGTGAGCCTTGGGGTACACCAGATGGTACCAATCTAGCTGGGGATAGGAAGCCTCGGACTACGATAAGCTGTGATCGATTTTGGAGATAAGACTCACACCATCTCAGTAAAGAACCACAGATACCGGCGTGACCCTACTTTTGGATGATTAAATTTACTTATGGAATTTTACGCTCTACATGGTTGTGATAGAGTTGAAAATAAAATATCACCGCTGTGCCGGTCGGAGTGAGGGGTGTCAGGTTCTTTTTTCGTTACGGACTTTCTGGATACGGTCTCCACGATCAAGGCCCGCGATAAAAGCTATGCAATAGCTTAAAAATCAGTATTAAAAATATCATAAAAGTTCCTTACTCCGGTAGTTCACAACACGAACTCTTTTGCATTATGTGGTAAAAAGTAAGGATGAATAGTGTCAAGTCAATAACTAAAATATATAAAAAATTAAACTGGCTGACGACGGCCTATTGGTATTGACAGAAGGAAAAGAAATTCGATGCATGAAGGCCTAATAAATGTCACACACTGTCGTTACACAGTGCGTTTTTGAGGTCAGAGATCTCCCACGCGCTCTCCTTAGTCATTCCGTTCTGAGCAGCCGTTCCGAACGGACCTATTTGTTGTCGTAGCACCTGCTACGACTCTCATTGTTCCGTCCGGGTACCTGCTCGGTACGGTCCGCAGCGACCTCGCTGCGCATCAACATTATCAAGTAACAAAAAGGCTTTGTCCCTTTGTTCCTGGTTTCCTGTGTGTTCTTTACAGACGGAACACACCCGGTGTTAGTGAACACACATCATCATCATCAGCCTTTATCAGTCCACTGCTGGACATAGGCCTCCCCTAATGAGCGCCATAGCGCCCTGTCTTCAGCTTGCCGCATCCAGCATCTGCCTGCAGCAGCAGATCGTCATCCCACCTGGCCGGAGGGCGTCCTGAGTGAACACACACGCGGCCCCAAATAAATATACCGTAGGCTCGGACTCAGCCGCCAAAATGGCTGACTCTGGGCCTAGCTACCGAGCGGTCGGTCGTCGCCGCTATCAATGAAACCACGACAAACCCCGCCATTACCACCCCCCTGGCCGCGCCCATCTTTTCGAGACGAGAAATGATGGACATGTTCAGGGAGATGTTCAGGACGGACTCCAGCTTCCGTACCTCAATAATGGCCGAAATCTCGGTCACCTCGGAGTCGTCCGAGGCCACGGTGACCTCGGTCGTCTCCGCCGAGTCCGAGGTTGATATGAGCATTTCGCCCAGCCCACTCAGCCTTAGCCCCCGTCAACACAGCGGTCAAACGACCGATTTCTTCTTCCTCCCACTGCGAATCCGGGGCGGAATCGTCATCGTCGGAACGCGACGATCGTACCCACTCTCCCCCAGCTGCGGCTCCTCCATAGGCAGCCCAGCCCAAATCAAAACCCACCTCCACCCCCCTCAGTCGGTGACGGTGGCGGCGGCGACAAGCGACTCAAACGTCTCAGTCGCCTTTTTGTTAGGCTCCCCGGAGATTATGAGTCTCCACGGCTAACTGACCGAACGTTCCCGCCTTCTTACCCGCTCTGGGATAGAAGACCCCATCCTCATCGCTGAGATTTATCAAATCCAGCACAAAATCTTCCAGGCTACAGTTAACGCTGTGCGCCTCCCTTCATTGTCATCTTAAATGGCTACTAACACGACACAACCCCCCCAGCGGACAAAACCCCGCTCCTTCAGAGTGGGGTTTCTCAACTGTAACGGCATTAGGGACAAACGAGCCGGAACGTTTCCTCATCCAGGAATCGTTCCTCAAACCCACTCACCGCGATCCCAACATCCCCAACTTCAAACTGGTATGCAACGATCGTACCAGTGGCCGTCTTGGAGGCATCTCATTTATTATAAAAGGTCCCTTCATTGTATACCTTACTTATTATGACGTATTGGAATTCCAACAATTACTTAACCAATCTCAACTATATACATCACTATATACACATACATATAACAACTATGTAATCGATTCGACTAGTAACCACTTGAAGCTTAAACCCGTATTAACATGGTAATCGCTTAATTAAGCACTGACCGATGTTAAAACCGCCATAGTTACGCTTTAGTATTGAATTGATCCGAACTAATTGCTTCATATTATCATTCGGCACTATTTTTATACACCCAACTGTCGCTCCCACTACTAGTTTGACATCTCAACTAGTTTTTGCACGACATTAATATAATATAAAAGGAAACTGTTATTATTTTATCTTACCCGACGTTCTATATTCAGACACCCTCACAGAGATTTAAAAAAAAGATGTAGAAAAACAGCAGCTTGTAAACAGATCAATCCGAATGGAGCCTGCTGCTTGAGTAAACAACAATACGTCATGACGAAAAATATAAATGTTTGCACAGAACCTGCGTAATAGCGTTCAAATGGTTTATCTAAAATAGCTTCTGATGTATACAATGTTGAATAAAAAAAAAAGTTTATTCCAGTATCACGATATTCTCGAAAGTCTAAAACAGTAAAAGTTATAGTATTATCTGAATAATGCTGAAGTCTGCTTGTTTTGACCGCCATAATACCTTACTACTACTACGATTCTACTATTATTTCAGTAAAAGAAACCTGCTTTATTTCTGGGTGTACTTATTACATCGGAGAGCAGATTTATGTCTTGGAGACGTGATTCAATCGGTAAAGGTATTGGAATTGATACTACACATCACTATATTGTCTTTATTAAAAATTGTGGCTTCGCCGCGCCGTGAGGTCATCCGGTGTAGTGTGTCAGGCACGTGTCAACAGCCACCGTGCATGTCTGTTCACATACCTGTTATATTCGCCAAAACCCTTTGAGGGATTTGTTGACTAGTATCACCACGCACTGGCCGGTGGGGATCGTGTTCATGTAAATATTGATTCTACTTTGCGCCGGAAAAAAATATAGACGGTCAAACCTTGCCAAACAAAATTAAATTGGATACTTGGTCAAATGTAACGTTTAGTGCATTTTTGCCTTAGAATAGTTGTTTTCAGAACCGATGTGGTCGGGTAGGTTGGGGTATTTTCAATAATTCCGCCACCCCACATTTACACCATGTTCAAACTTCGAGGTGATGCTTTGTAAAGTGCTGCGAATAGATTAATTATTAATGCTTTTCTGTATTATGTTTTATTATTAAATCTTATAAATTCTATGGTCTGTCGTGTTTGTGTATACCGTAAAATTATATTGTATACCACTTTGCGACATATCAATTCGCTAGCACCATAGCCTACATAGATTCACAATTTATTTTAGTATAAATTTTGTTTTTAGTCCAACTATATGTACCGAGTAGGTACTGACTATACCTAGCAGTCAGGCAATTTTTACTTCGCCGCTGCTTAAAGCCAAAGCTTTTTTACGGATGTATCACTAATAGCTTCTACCTTAAAGTTCAAAGTATATTACTACGACGTAGAACTTCGTAGCACTATACGAAACCACTGAATTTATCGCTACAAAGATTGTATAACGACTTGTCGAGTTGTTCTGAAAATATTTCTAATATACATTTTTATATCTACAAGGTTGATTAAACGGTGAGGCTTTATTTCTAGCTACATATGTAATGTACCATATACAAGCTCTACACCAAATTTCAGTTCAATAGGAGGAATAGTTTAGCCACAGTATAGATTTTTTGTGATTGCAAAACTACATCGGGATGTATATCTGCCCTAACAGCGGACCGAGAGTCTAAACATAGTTATCTAAGGTCATGTAAGGTGCGTGACCTTAAATATCAACAAAATTAGGAGACGTTGCCCCTCTATCAGCCAATAATCACGTCAAAGTGAGTCTTAATCTTAGTATAATAAGAACGAAAACACAATAACATTACATCATAACTTTGTAACATAAACAAAGAAGCGATTAATACATAGACCTGGGTCATTCCAATCTTCAAAAATTCAAAGAACTGTTTCAGTTTTTTTTATGAGTCCCCGTAATTGCTCCGGGACATGAGACTCCTTGCGAAAACGCCTGCGCCGCTTCCTAGGTACAATCTTATTAATGCTTACGCGCCATTTTGAGAATATCCAAATATTGCTTTTTGTTTATGTAATAGGACACTAATGTAAATGTATTAAAAAGTGATAGTGTTTATTTATTTCTTTGTGTGATATGAGCACCGATCTTTTGTTATGTTTGTGTCTGGTTTCTGTAACTTTGTGACAGCGAAAATTTTTAAATTTGTACTTGAGACCCACCCCGAGCTACCTATCTATTGGTATTTGCCGGTCGGCTCATCGGCGATATGAAAGATAACAGAATGCGACGTTGCCGTTTTGTCACGCAGATGACCGCAGGTTAGTGTAAATATTTATAAATGGTGTTTGCGTATTAAATTGATAGAACTTGTTAGAAAAAAGTGATTTTCTATTTGTATCTTTATCGAGTTTTTGACCGTTTCGAATTATTTCCGAGCCGATATCGAGTACACTGTCCATTTTAGTGCCCCTGGATCATAGCAACCTTGTATATAGTGTAATCTTGATATAATTATAATACCCACCTTAAAAGATTTATTGTTTGTTTCTTTGAACGCGGTAATCTCTGGCAATGCTGCTTTGATTCTGAAAATTACGTCAACTGTTCCACTAAAAAAACAACCGCGTGTTAATTTTTCTAAATATTTCTCGAACGTTTCGTTTACAACCCGAACTCTGGTACGCGTTATTAATTATAATTAACGTCACGGGCCACGCCTCGTGAACTCCGAGACGAGGTGTCTTTGTCTTGTGTCCTTTAACGCGTCACTTTATTATCTCAGATTTCCAGTTTTTAATTTTTCCCAACTCCTTGTAAAGGACTCTATTAAATTGTTGTAAAAGAATTCAATTTTACGCCTGTTTATTTTAATAAACATCAGCATTATTAAGTTGTAGCTTTATTAAGTTATAATTTTTTTTATTCGGGTCGTAATAGTGCCGACAAGATAAACTTCCGTTATTAATTCTGCTTTACGTAATTTGAAGTCAGTTCAGTTCTCTTTCCTAGTTATTGTTTTATAAAACCTGCAACGGGCACTTTGTGCGAATGTTATCTTAATTGACCCCTTCATATTTTCACAACTTATAATATGATGTTTGCTGTAGTGATGTGATTAATGGTTAAAAATTATTAATGGTTAATAGTTAAACATTAAAAAAAAATAACGTGTTAAATTAATAGTTAAGTTATGACGGTCAAGAAGTAAGGAGTTACGTGAAAAGCATTAGCGATAACATGTTCAACACGAGTCTTGCGTCGTTTATTTTAATTATGTTAAATTTTTTAACATTGAACCAATAAGCAACAGGTTAATTTTTTTTCACAATAACAGTCACATCGAAATAAACATTTTCTAATTATTACGTGTTCATGAACATTTGTGTAAATGGCGCTTCGTGCCGTTCATACAATTGAAAAAATCTGCTTTGAGGTGTAATGACTGTTCAATTTTTTACACCTTAAAATTATCTTAGTATGTATCTTTATATTACTTATTTATTTATTTATTATGGACATTAGCACTATAGTATTCAGAACCAATGTTAGAATTGGTATACACGGCCGCCATTTCGAATTTCTATGTTTTAAGGCCAATTGAGTTCAAAATCTGGGTAAAACTTTTATAACTAAAAACTGATCCAATGTCGGAATTGAAAAAAGTGGCCGCCATTTTGAGTTTCTTTGTTTTAAGGCCTATCAACCTCAAAATCGATATCTGGGCAGGCCTGTAGGTACAAAAGACGGATCCAATGTTAAAATTGAAAAAAGTAGCCGTCATTTTGAATTTCTTTGTTTTAAGTCCAATCGACTTCAAAATTGATATCGGGGCAGGCGTTTAGGTACAAAAGACGGATCCAATGTTAGAATTGAAAAAAGTGGCCGCAATTTTGAATTTCTTTGTTTTAAAGCCAATCGACCTCAAAATCGATATTTGGTCATGGCTTTAGGTACAAAAGGCGGATCCAATGTTGGAATTGAAAAAAGTGGCCACCATTTCGAACTTCTTTGTTTTAAGACTGATTGGATTTAAGATAGATATTTGGGCTTGTCTTTAGCCAAATAGAATAAATCGAGGTTGTAATTTTACTAATTTAACAATTTAAATACGCAGTCACATCAAAATTAAATACTTTAAAAAATTTATAAGGTAATCAACGTTACTCACGTTACGCCTTTTAAGTCTGGTGAAGGGGGGTAAATAAAAAAAGATACGTTAATTGAATGGTCAACCAACAGGGCATAACGATGTGGGGGAAGAAAAATATACTAAGATAATTTCTACTACGCGGCTAATTATTGTTATAGCAATAGTTGAATTGTTAGCGACTCCCTGATTTTTAACTGATCTTGATGCTTTCACAGAAGAATTTACTTTATTTACTGTTTGCTGCCACGGGCCACTTCTTTGTTCTTCAATTCTTTATTTTGCGACATAACAAACCTGCGATATCGTTTTTGAAGAGAATTTTTTTCAAGTTTAACATTGGATCCGTCTTTTGTACCTACAGGCCTGCCCAGATATCGATTTTGAGGTCGATAGGCCTTAAAACAAAGAAATTCAAAATGGCGGCCACTTTTTTCCATTCCGACATAGGAATGTTCTTTGGTAACTAAAGTTATACTCCGATGTCGAATTTGAGGTCAATTGGCCTTAAAACAAAGGAATTCAAAATGGCGGCCACTTTTTTCAATTCTAACATTGGATCCGTCTTTTGTACCTAAACGCCTGCCCAGATACCAATTTTGAAGTCGATTGGACTTAAACCAAAGAAATTCAAAATGGCGGCCACTTTTTTCAATTCTAACATTGGATCCGTCTTTTGTACCTAAACGCCTGCCCAGATATCAATTTTGAAGTCGATTGGACTTAAAACAAAGAAATTCAAAATGGCGGCCACTTTTTTCAATTTTAACATTGGATCCGTATTTTGTACTTACAGGCCTGCCCAGATATCGATTTTGAAGTCGATAGGCCTTAAAACATAGAAATTCAAAATGGCGGCCACTTTTATCCATTCTAACGTTACCTAAATAAAATTATTTTCGCAATCATTGCAAGTGGCGATGTTATTGTTCACAAATCACGACAAGGCATAATTTAAGTCTTAGCTAGAGAAAAAATATCATTTTTGTGCTTATTAGTAGTATTAAATTTAATTTAATAAATAACCTATAGAGGCGTTATTAGCATTTTTCTATGATTAACAGTTATCAAGTTTAGTTGAATGATAAATTAACAGATGACATTAACTGCTTCCGCAGTCCGTTCATTAGTTTAAACGTTTAATGAATATTGCAATAGTTGTTAATAGAATTAACAGCTATTTTTTTATAATGTGTTAAATTAACAGTTATAACGTTTAATGATCACCTCTAGTTTGCTGTAGCCATTTTTAAGTGAGCGAACTATACTATTTATATATAATATATATTTTGTTTTTGTTGACTTTATTGGTTGTTTATTTGGTGCAGTATTATTCATCGGAGGCGGGGCGCAGTGGTCGGCGCGAGGGGCTCGGCTCGGCGGAGGCCACCGAGATGGTACTCAACAACCTCTTCTACATCACGGCAAAGGTACGTCCCTACGGCCTACACTAATTATATTGTTATTATTAACTGGACAAGCGCCTTATAAGTCGATGGATCTGATAGTGTTTGGCACACGAGACAATGTCACCGACATGACAGGGCCAAGCCGTGCCGACAACGTTATAACACACTCTTCTTCAGCCTTTGGTAATTTATATCACCACTAGGTTTTGCCCACGGCTTCGCCCGCGTTAATAAGTTTTTCCGGGCTAAAAGTACATAAAAACCTTCCCGTTGAATCACTCTATGACTATGACGTTGATACAACTCTTAACAAATAATGCATTAATTTCGACCAAATTTGATTACCATAAAAACGGTTCTAGTGAGTTAATCTTAAAAGATAGACATATACTGTCGCGGACATTTTTTTAGATAATTTCAAGAGGAATAATTCTTTCATACATATATTTTTGGTATCTTGAACCGTTTTCGCAGCGCACGCAATGGAAGCCCTCAAGGATGAATAATTTTCCCCGTTTTTTTCACATGTTCCATTATTTCTTCGCTCCTAATAGTTGCATCGTGATGTTATATAGCCTAAAGCTTTCCTCGATAAATGGTCAACACAAAAAGATTTTTTCAATTCGAACCAGAAGTTCTTGAGATTAGCGCGTTCAAACAAACAAACAAACTCTTCAGCTTTATAATATTAGTATAGATATGACCAGTAAACGTTATTCAATTTTTTAAACGATTTACCCGTCATACGAACTTGTTAACATAGCACTGTTATGGGATTACTTCAAATCCGATCGTAAGTGCAAAACCGTCTAAATGCCATCAACAAGAAACATTACGTCCTTGTTACGCCAGAATTATGACTACTTTTACTTTCTCTATGTGAACGACACTGGAGTGGAACTCTAATCCTAGTCACCATTTATACGATAACAATTTTTAATTGGACAACGACGGTATAGTATAGGAAGTAATCCTCCTAGCCAGTTCGGCCATGGCGGCCAATCTCAACGGAGATCAGCTCGGTATGCAGGAAATATTATAGTGCACAACTGTGTGCGTAATACACACGGCACTCACTATTTCTTCACTCTCATAGTCCGGTGAGACGGCAATCCGACATGACCGGAGAGAGATCAGGCTGAGGAAGAAGTAGATAGATGCCCATATCAGCCGTCAATACATCTACAACGAAGCAATGATCTAATGCGCGTCTCTAGGCCGCACAAGTTCAGGGTAGATCAGCGAAGAATAGCAGCTGCGGCTCATTGGAATATAAACGCAGTGACCCTCCATCCTAATTCAGGACCAGGAATCTGGCGCAGGGCAATCATCGCTGGGGAGTGGCCATACACGAGTGACTACAGAATACACACTAATGCTAGGATATAAATAGCATCGCTTTAAAAAATATACATAAATTATACAATGGGGTATATTACACAGTCAATAATATCGTGATCCTGGAATCGCGATATTATCACAAGATCACAAATGCTATGCCTATAACCTGCAATATTATCACGATACTGCGATACGCATCAATATTGTATCAATACTATCGTGATAATAAGAGTATCGCGTGATATTATTGACTGTGTAATATACCCCAATCAAATGTGGACGGTGATATTATGAGAATGCCTATATGGCATTAAGTCCCTCATACACGATGAATAAAGTGTTAACTAAATAAATATTATAAAATAACAGAAGGATTTTTATAAGTGACGTTACACCTGTACGATGCCGGCGTGTGATGGAGATAGACGTATGCTTGCATTACGCATATATTCATTCTCCCAAGTTGCTTGGCGAATGGTAAACGATAGAAACGCTGCCCATAACTTTCAAAGAAATAAGTCCACATATAAGAAAGTGCAGCCGCTCACTATCCAGAGACGTGTTATATTATGATGTCTGTATTATTTACGCAGTGCGTAAATAATACAGATAAGCGTGAACATTCAATGCGGTCGTACCTACCCAGGCAGATTGCCCATGGTTGGTTCAAATTGTTAGTATGAGTCCTATCCTCGTGAATACTTCACTAGAAAAGTGATTATCCCCTCTGCACGATAACAATTTGAGATAACCTAGGTGAAGGTATAAAGCTTCGTTGACACGTAGGCCCGCCGTTACTGAGTAATGATAGGACCGTGCCTGATTAGGATACCAGCCAAACATACGAACGGCCAGACGTGGGCCGCGACTAGTGGCGGACGTGGTATAACGTTCAAGAGTTGCGCATTATCTAATCTGATTCTGTACTAATTGGATCAGTTTATGTGATTCCTTTGAGGGTGTCATTGTGAGATCAACGAGCGTCAATTGCCTGGTTGCGTACGCGTCAAGGGACCTTATGCTCCCGGATTAGCAACAAAATTGCATACAACTGCTTCGGCCTTTAGCTGCATCCAAGTGTCACGTGGTGACGACACGAGATCCTTTTTCTCTTAGGATGTAAGGTAATGTTTGTTACACGTACGCCGCGCGGTTGTGTTGCTAGCCACGCTTGCAGGGTCAGTTGGAACTCAGTATTGAAGGCCAGCAAATTAGTGAGCTTTCTAATCCTATTTTATTAGAGGCCAGTAATGCTTGTATTTATCAGGCGTTTAGTGTTGTGCAGTAAGGTCTTCTTTGTCATCAGATGAGCTAATTACCTACGCGACAATCGATATCGGCCTATGATAAAAAATATCGCGTCGCCATTTTCCGATAGCCGGCTCATCCTAGGACTAGTCGGCTACATCCTCTTCTTACACTGTGAATATTTTTTTCTTTGTTATTTTTCTACTATTACTAATTATTCATAACTGTTATGTATTTGTTTGATTAATAAATAGTTTTTTTTTTTCAAGAACAAATAAACGTCACACACAAAGGCCTTCAAGACGGTTGGTTTCGGATTCTTGTCCTAACGCCTCGGCCTGCCTGTCAGCGATTTAAAAACAGGCTTGAAATTTATATGTATTTACGAGATATTTGCATTAATGCTTATGACTCGACTTCTAGATCACTAGAACCTTCCATTGATTGTCTTGTACGATGGAGAGGGGAATATTTTGTCCGTCCAAGGTCGCGAAGGGTTGATCGCTCGCACCGCTCCTCTGTTTACCCCATCCGTCACTCGCGACCTTGCCAACTGTCCCGCACCCACCCTGGCGACGATTTGCAGTAAAATCCTCATTCTTTTGTAGAATTTGGCGGTAAATACTCTGTATGGCGATAAAATTACGCCCTCGATCGTAATTCATGTCAAGCGTTCGGCACAAATGCGCTATCAGGTTTTTTTTACGTAACCGAGGAAGTGATGTGAATATCGCTTTAGTTATTGATTAGAGAGTTTATTACATTGTATGGTAGGCTTTTTGTTGCTCGGAGGGAATCCGACTTGATACCAACCGTTAATATGATGGAAAAGGCAACGGCTTCCTTCAATCATTTATGAGCGCGGTATATCTTCATTTGGTGCAAGATTTTGTGTTGATTAAGCCATATATCATTTTGAACCTCATACTATTTAAAGTGGATTTAAGTAAACAAAGCGGAGTTATATTAAAAAAAAACATTCATTCGCATCACAAACTCCTTTATAAAACTCAAAAACCTGTCACCGGAGGAGCGATTTTGATTCACTTTTTGCTGATTTTATGTCATAGATGTGAAGTCTTGACTATATAAAATCGGACACACAGAATAATGAAATTGACGTCCTTAAGAAGGCGCTGTACTAGGAACGCATCGATCGCTAGCAGTTCACTCCAAGGCCCCATTTACACCGAGCTGTAGGGGAGACCAGGGACGAACGTAACAAATTTGTCTTTTTTCGTAATATCTCAGGGAGATTTCTGAATTCTAAAGTTCTACTTAATACACATGATAGATTGGTCTTTCAGCTATGTTTTAAGACCACCTTAAATGCAATTTATAATACAGATTTTGAGAAAAACGACTAAATATTTGAAGTGGGATTTGTTACAACCATCCCTACCCCTAGGGTTGGTTGTAACAGTGAAAAGGGATGTTTGTAACATTGCTTAAAAAAATAAGTTTCTTTCATAATCAACATTATATTTAATTATAATCAGCCTTTTGGTTTTTACATTAGTATCACAATTCATATAAATATTAAACATTTCTAGTATACCTACACAATAATCTACGAAAATAATCAACTTTACTAAAAAAATTAGACCTCGATCAGACAAACAATTAAGACACACATAGCTTATTTCGTTATTAGTCCTATCTACATGAGCCCATAAATGTCAATCTAGGCACTGTAGCCTTTTTTGTTTTTTCGTTTGAACTGCTATTTGAAAAGAATTCTATGCAAACTGTACAGAAGCAATCTTTGCTGTCTGAATCATCCATTACTTTTCATTACTTTAGCATCCTTTTTCTTCTTTTGTGCCATTCCTTTTTCTTCTTCCTCTTTTTTTTAAATAGTTTTCATAACAACAAAAGTATTTGGCTTTTTTGTCTCTTTAGAAGTCTGCAAAATGGATCTCTTAACTTCTTTGGCTCCAAACTTTCTTTCTTCTTGTTCTTGAATGTCAAACTTGTCTGGAGTATCAGTCATGAGAGCCGATTTTCTGCATTTTCTTCTCTTTTCATTAATCTTTCTGGGTCCGGTTGTTAATTAACTTAATTTAGAACAATGGAGTAAATACGTGATAAGTATTTTTTTTCTTCGTAAGTAAAAACCCTTGGTTTAGATACGTAGCCAACATTTGGGAGACCTGTTGAACCTTCTTCAGGTATTTTTTTCTTCCTTTGCACGTATCTACATAATATAAATTACATGACACAGCTGATATGAATTCGCAGCATGTTTAAATAGTACTTTTCTGAGAAATATTTTTTCTACAGCCAAATCCATTATTTCTGCAGTAGCTAAACATCTACTGGTTGTTGTTTTATGCATAAGCATTCTGAAATAATAAAATGGATTTGTATTACTTTAAAATATAAAGAAAACGCTACAAAATGTGCTTTAAGATACCACACCATAAACGGGATGAAAGTAACAGATTGTTACTTTCATCCCTAGATTTAAAATTTCCCGAATACGACAATCACATGCCTGTTACCTAAGAACCACTTTAGAAAGATACCATTTCAAACACTAAAATAAAGAGATGAATAGTTATGCTACTTCACTGACAACCAACACGCAAAATTGAACCTACCATAATAAAAACAAACGCACTTAAAAAAATGGTGCAAAACTTACTTTGGAGGTATTTTTCACTTACTGACTCGCTACGTCCACAACCTGACGACACAGCGCCATGAGCTCAACTGAGGTGAATTGGGATCCAAAACGGCGCATATAGGTGAATCAACCATAAATGCAAGCAACATAATTTATTCAAAAATTCATTTGTTACGATCATCCCTTTACTTTTATACCTGGTCTCCCCTACCTATACGATTAGAGTATTCGTTTACGTTTCGTCGTATCGTTCTTTATCTATATTTTAAAGTCGTGCTAGTTACACCTCAAAATCGGCTTGTAATGGAAGGATTGATTAAGACGTGTGAATGCTTTTAGTTCCTTTATTAGACTGTTCTTACAACTGACTTACAATACATCTTACATCTACTTATATACTAACACACACACCACACTACACCTTCCCCCTTTGGGAAAAAAAATAAAATGTTACATACATTCTTATTTTTTTTTATACTTAAATATATAAAATGAAAAACTTTTGACATATAACATTTATGTATACTTAAAAATAAACACTGCCATTAAATTACGCGCATAAACATTTTTTATAATAACCACTATACATATTTTGTTCTAAATCTATGTTATACCTACAGATCGCTCATCATAGATTTCACAAACATCTATAAAAAGGTTCTTTTTCTTTTTAACTCCTAAACACACATCATTTCTTCCCTCACTTCCTATTTTAGAATTATTAATTACAATATTATTATTACCCTTATAATCATCTCCAAGGTTCATATTTGACCATTCAACTGTATGCTTTAATATTTCCCTCTTATTCTTTATCGTCGCACTACCTGTCGACATACTATTATAATCTTTATTTTTATTCTCATTTCTTTCTGTATATTTATTTTTAACTTCCTTAACTTTTACAATATCTATAAATTCATTATTAATTCTTATTCTTGGATATCCTACATTATACTTTCTTATTAATCTTATAAACTTCTTAATATCTTTTCTACTATTCTTATTCTTATTCATTTTTAATTCCTTAATATTTGTATTCCTACACAATATTTCTAAATCTTTCATAAAAATCTTACCTATCTCTAAAAACTTCGGATCTAAATATATTTTTTTCTCTGCACTTACATAAAAGCAAAATCCTTCTTTAGACCTAACAGTTCTTTTACCTTTAATTCTATCCTCTATATTATTACCTAAAATTAATTCTACATCTTTAGACCTTTTAACTATCTGTTTCTGTTTACTATTGTCTTTTTCTAATTTATCAAAATTTTCTGATCGCGGCGCCTTACAGCTTTTTATTTCTTTACTAGGCTCTATTTCAGGTTCCAATGGCTGTATAATATTACTACTTATATGTATTTCATTGCATGTATTTTTTAAAGTTATAGACGCTAAGTTTTTACTAAGGCATACGGAGCTAACATCGGAATCAAATTTCATTACGCTGTTATTGTAATGATGTGAATCGGTGCACTCCGGCAAGTTGCTATGCGGTGATAGCTGAGCTTGCGGAATGTACTCGCTATTCGACTCCTGTATCTGATTTCCTAATACGGTGCGCGGCTGATCTATGTGTGATTCATTGTTATCCTGTTTGAAAAAATTTAAACTGTTTTGTAACTGAAATTGTAATTTTTTGGGTAAAAGATAATGGACCATGTCTGACAATAAACTTCCAATATCATCATAAGTCTGTTTCAAATAAAATTTTCCAACTTGAGTCAATCTAGTTTTCAGGACAAAATTTATCAAGAATTTATTGGATTTTTCATTCAGCAAACTACTATAAAAATCTATATTTTTTATTAACTGTACTGTTATATTATCATTGCCATTCATCACAGGTAAAAATTCGATAGCTGTTTCAAAATCAAAATTTTCTGCCATGGTTAAAATTTAGTTTGTTCGGATCTCAAAAGAAAAATAAAATATTTCAACGGCAAAAATAAATGTAGATTATTGAGGTATTTTCAAATGTATGCTTTCAATGTTACTTAGATAATAGAGCTCATATTCTTATTTGTAAAAGCGAATAAAATATAAAAATGTGTATAAATTGTGAAAAGGATATAGGTAAACCATATCTTCTTTATGGAGATGATTCGAAGACACGCTCGTGGCTCGACGATGCGGCTAAGTTGCTGACTTGTGCTGTTTACTGGGTGGGCCGGGCTATACCCTGGACTCCTGGGCCGGGATCACCCTGGACACCGCTCGAACATCTTAATTTTCGTTAAAAAAATCTTCATAATATTGATTCTTCTTAATTATTCCATTATATTTCCTATTCATTTTTCTTCTTATAAAATGTTTCTTATTTCTTCGCATATTTCTTCCTTATTTTATTTTCTTAAAATATCTTCATTTTTCATTCTTCCTATTTTCCGTCTTCATTAAATAATACAGTTTTTTCTCTTTTCATACTTCATAATCTTCGTTTTCTTTCTTCGTAAAATTATTGATTTTATCTCTTATTATTGATCTTCAATTTAATTTTTATATTGTTTTTCTGAGTTTTAATCTTCATTATTGCCATGCGCGCCGCACACTAGCGCAGGGCTGCGCCGACGCGACTGGCAGGGTCGCCATGTAATGTTGAAGGATTGATTGATACGTGTTATTGGTTTAATGTTCTTTATTAGACTGCTTACGAACTGACTCTAAATACATCTTACATCTACTTATATACTAACACACACACCACACTACAGGCTGGGTCAACATTTTCTTTTCTTTTTTGCATTTGTTCGCCCAAAATAGCAAAAATACTTTAAAATTATCGGATAATTTAACAAAAAAAAATATTGTGAAGAAAATTCATTTTCTCGTAGGTAAATTTTTTCACGCCATCTCTGATAAATGACAGAAATGGAACACGGACGAAAATGAACATGGTGTTCTAGCCGTACTATAGGCACTATAGAATATTTTTTACTATTTTTTTATCGTACCGATCAAGATTCGCAAACGGAAGCCTAAACCACAAACGGTATCTTCAAAGCTGGTTATGGAATATTTGCTGCCGTCGTGAGTGGAGGGAAGAAGTATCCCACGTCATCTCCCGATGCAATAGTTCTCGTGCCAGTCTGCTCCCTGCTCCCTCCACGCATTGCATCCGTTGAAACCCTTGCGCGTGTCAGTCACTGTACTTTGAACCCGCCACTGCGTTGCTCAGCAACATGGACACATAGGGTGCGCATGCCTTTAAAGTTGCTTTGATGATGACAGCAAGATATCGACGTTGGATGGAGATAACCTCTCAACTATCATATTGACTGCCTCGGTGGCGTAGTGGTATTGCGTACGCATTACGAGTACGATTTGAGGTCCTGGGCTCGAATCCCGGGTCGAGCCAAAAAAAATTGTGACTGGGATTTTCCATCTTAAAATTTACTCAGTCGCAGCTCGGAGTCAGGAAGTTGGCGGTGTGATACCCCCGTGCCTCGGAAAGCACGTAAAGACGTTGGTCCTGCGCCTGATCTCTCTCCGGTCATGTCGGATTGCCGTCTCACCGGACTATGAGAGTGAAGGAATAGCGAGTGCACCTGTGTATTGCGCACACACTTATGCACTATAATATCTCCTGCGTACCTGGCTGATCTCCGTTGAGATTGGCCGCCGTGGCCGAAACTGGCTAGGAGGATTTCACTATCATAATTTTCAAGTCGTTTTTTTAGTAGTGTATTTTGTGATATGGATTATGGGTCTGAAATAAAGTTTAATTATTATTATTTAAAGGATATCTGATATTATGCACCGTAAACAAGTTCTACATTCCTGAAAAAAGGGTGTTTATGAAACTTCTTTTTTTTTGTATTTTCATACATTAATCACTACATAGTATAAAACAAAGTCGCTTCCCGCTGTCTGTCCCTGTGTATGCTTAGATCTTTAAAATTGCGCAACGGATTGTGATGCGTTTTTTTTAATAGGTAGGGTGATTTAACGGGAAGGTTTTTATGTACTTTTAGCCCGGAAAAACTTATTAACGTGGGCGAAGCCGCGGGCAAAGCTAGTTTTATATATACCTACTTGAATTTGTTTCTTTGAAAGAAGGACATGTCCAAACACGGGCTGAAAATTCTAACCAAGATACTTTACATAGGTATATTTGTATAGTACTCCCAAAAACTAGGTCTTTGCAATACATCGTATAATTTTAAAATCCTGTAATTTTGAGATTTATGCAATTCTATTTTGCTTAAAAGTACGTTTATAATGAACATTATTAAAAAGTTGGTATAAATGGACGGGTCGAAGTTTTTTTATGCATCCATGATCCATATTTTTGCCCTTTTCATATCCGTAAAGTTTGAGCCTGTTTAGAGGCTCACCACCCAGACAAAAAGCGGACATCTCCTTTGTTTTATCGTTTCAAATATCAAATGAAATACGCTCGGAACTGAAATATATTTCATTTTCACTAAATCGAGTGTTTGAATGTAAATGTAGCGTATAGTTTTTCGCGGTCTTTAATGTCTAATAATCTAAAATTTCAAAATGTTTGATGTGTTTTACTTGGCAAAATTAATAACATGCTCAAAATATACTAAAAAGTATACTGAAATAAAATAAATAAATAAAATTAAAATACTTTATTCATCACGTAGGCGAATATAGTAACACTTTTTTTTTTTTTTAAAACGGCCATCTTCGGCGCATTAGGGACGGCTGCGGGCTTCCTCCGACTCACGTCTAAGTTGTCGTCCGCAACCGCCCCTGCACGTACCGCTATTGCGGTCCTTTTCCTTTTCCTTTTTTAATATAGTAACACTTATGATAAATCAAGCTACATTCAATTAATAATAATTATTATTACAAATAGTCACTTATATAACTACAGACATTTTTATAGGGAGAAGAATCAATGAAAAATAAATATAAAGATGCTAAGCTCGGGCTGGCAGGAAAGAGATAAACTCGAAAAGACTAAATTTTATTAAAATTAATGGGACGAACGCGTCGCGATCCTCATCTGTGAGGACAATACAGATCCTAACCGAGCTAACCTGCCTTTCAATAGCTAGCTAGCTAGCTAGTGAAAGGCTATAACTACATAATTCAACAAGCATAACAGCTGTTATGCTTGTTGAATTATAGCCTTAGTAGATGTTATATGTGCACACTAGACCGCCGCAACATTAGTACAGACATTTGATTCGTCTCTCAACCAATCCCAACAAAACTGTGTTATTTGTAAGAAAGTTAAGTAATTAAAGTGAAGGAAAAAGCGTTGGAGATTTTCCGTAAGTCAAGTACACTACTCAACAAACAAGCGAAAGAGTGATTATTTTCAGTTCAATATTTTGTTACTTAGACGTTATACGTCAATAGAAGCGTAATTTAATATTCAATTTAATTTTACAATTTAACAAAAGGCTTGTTAGTGAAAACATATAAACTATTACAAAAAACTAACAAAGTGCTAAAACAAAAAAAAAACACATTCATGTAAATGAAAATAAAGCTAAAGCATAATCAAATTTTATTAAAAAGAACATTCCTAACAACTTTTTAATAATCTGTTCAACCTCCTAAGCCATTAGCGAGGGATCTACATCGGCATGGCATGCCTACTGAGAGTGAGGTGATCAATAATTGTCGCCTGTGTAATAAGGCTCCACACCCTGGAAAGGTGTGGAAAAAATTCTTCTTCCGTGTTCAAATTTTGGAGAATATCACAGAATGCTCTTCTCCCGAGCAAATCTCACGCTTGCTCAATGAGGTGATATTGTACTCGCGGAGCACATTCATCACCAGCTTAGCGGTGTGTGCATGTGCATAATAATCCATGAACCTGCAATTTTAGCCGTGTTGCTATCGGTGAGAGATGACCATAGGGTGCACAATCTCGTCACGGTATTGCTCCTCATTCAAATTGCCTTGTACTCAAACGAGATCTGTTCTTCCACCCAGGGGAATTCCAACCCACACCATTATTGTTCTACCTTCGTAATTATGAACTTCCGTACTCGATTGTGGTCGGTTTTGTACCTCTGAGGTATAAAACAATAAAGATACAGTAGAGACTATGATTTTGAATGTGAATGTGTGATTTAAATCAATCTATACTATAATAAACCAGTAGAACTCGGTATGTCAATACATCGAAAGTAATGTGATAAAAAAGAGAGGAGGTGACTAAGGAAGGGTCAAAGAAGACAAATCAACGATTTTTGTAATTCTTTTCTGTCTATCTGTTTTGCTGTTTGTTACTGCACTTCTTCAAAAATACTAAATGAATTTTGATGAAAATTGGTATGAGTTTGTATCTTTTTATCCGCAAATCAGGAAAATTTAAAGCAGTACCTTTTATCCCGTAAAAACTTTTTCACGCGGGCGGAGCCGCGAGCAAAAACTAGTATAAGAATAAGTACAAAGCGGTCGCAGGGTATGAAACGGTAGGAAACCAGATGTACCTATATAAAATAGTTTAAAGTGACTAAAGTATACAGCCTTCATAAGCGAGGCGACCATTATGAGTTACGTGCCCTGCCGGATTGTAATATCTTAGAATTAGGTTACTACACTATTAAAATCAGATGAAATATAAGTATGTGAGCCGAGCACTGAGACGCCTATATAAATATTTTTTTAATAAACATGTCTTTTGCGTGCAGTTCTCAGACAATCACCCGAAGGAGATCGAAGAGCTGTGGTCAACGCTGTGCGCGTGCTGGCCAAACAACCTGAAGGTGATCATCCGGTACCTCATCATCGTTTCCGGGATGGCGCCCAACGAGCTCTTGCCTTATGTGAGTGATTGTTGTTCATACATATACACTAGCTTTTGCCCACGGCTTCGCCCGCGTTAATGAGTTATTCCGGGCTAAAAGTACATAAACCTTCCCGTAGAATCACTCTATCCAACACATTTATTTGGATAAAGATTAATATTATGACGTTGATACAACTCTTAACAAATAATGCATTAATTTCGACCAAATTTGATTACCATAAAAACGGTTCTAGTGAGTTAATCTTAAAAGATAGACATATACTGTCGCGGACATTTTTTTTAATCATTTCAAGAGGAATAATTCTTTCATACATATATTTTTGGTATCTTGAACCATTTTCGCAGCGCACGCAATGGAAGCCCTCAAGGTAGAATAATTTTCCCCGTTTTTTTTACATTTTCCATCATTTCTTCGCTCCTAATAGTTGTATCGTGATGTTATATGGCCTAAAGCCTTCGTCGATAAATGGTCTATTCAACACAAAAATAATTTTTCAATTCGAACCAGTAGTTCCTGAGATTAGCGCGTTCAAACAAACAAACTCTTCAGCTTTATAATATTAGTATAGATATACACTCACGTCTTTTATCCCCGAAGGGGTAGACAGAGGCGCAACTAGTGCGCCCATTTTTCGCCATCTTTCCGTCCCATGAAGTGGATAGGGGGCGAGCCTATCGCCATATCGGGCACAATACAGACTCCGAGCTGATACTGAATAGAAAAACCCAATAGCACTTCGATCTCATATCTTTTTGTTTCAATGTGCATCTTCCATGTAAGTCTGCGGTCCTAAGTGCATTCCTAAGTACTTTAGATCGCTGCGATGTGGAAGTTGAGTACCGTTCAGTTTGGCCGGGGACCAGTCTTCTTTGCATAGAGCCCACATGGCATGTACTGATTTAGACGCACTGGCGACGATTCTCCATTTGGTAAGCCATTCTTCTACCTTATTCGGGCAATTTCGTAGAATCCGTGAAGCTTGTATTGGGCAACTACTCGAAGCAAGTAAGGCAGTGTCTACTTTTTTTTGGTAAATATGATGTATACAGGTGTATAAAACTGATCCAACTGTTTATTCTAGTTAAAAAGTTATTTTGGTTGGATTGTTACCACAAACGCGCATTAAGCGGTTGGGATAGTTTATTGGAATTGTCCATAAAGAGACTGGAGTCCGGCCCCTCCAAGGCCGTGCCGGCTGCTATTGCACCAGGAAGGGAAGATGGACCGGCTCTCCGGACCAGCCGATACAATTATAAAATTAAATTGCGCGTCGGCCGGGACCCGCCCCTGTTTGCAATGTCGCGATGTATCATCCGTGTTGACACTAGAGATTGATTTGTTATTAAATTTATTTCATGACTTACTCACGTAGTGACATGACCGATAAACTATATGCACGTGCGTGTCACAGAATATCTCTATGATCGCAGATATGCCGGACTAATTGCTTCTCATGCGCATAATAAAGGACTTATTTTTAAAACTTTACCATACCATGGTTTTGACACTGGTTTATGCTGATAAACTTACAGGATTATACGGCGTGCAGTCAAAAACCCTTTAAAAAATTTATTACAAAGTAACATCAATACACATAAAATCAAATTCAATGTCCGATCCTACTAAATCAATGTACAGAGAGCTATGAACGCCGTAGCTAATTTCATTACTCGTCACGTCACCTACGCGACCGCAACGAAAAACAACATTTTTTCTAAACTTAAAATTCTATTTATGGTATTTTACTGCAATGTACATTTTATAAAGCAGTTTTCACCAGAGGAATACGTAAATTCTAGTGCTGCTGTTTTAAAAACCAGTGACAATACCACTGTAGTTACAATGTTAGCACAATTTAATTCTTTTTGGTGTAGTTCATTTTCATGCATTTATCTCCCACGCCAGTATTATCAGGCATATTGTGAGCTGTACTCTACAACTAATTTTTTTTTGTTGACGCGGAGAAAGAGACTTATTACTACCGCCCAGTGTTCTAGGGGAACGACTGAGCGGTTATGTTGGGTTCACCGTGCCTTACGACCCGACGTTGAGCCGCCCGGAGAGATGGAAAACGTCGGGCGACCGCCGGGCCGAGTCCCTAACCTATGTACACCGCACGGCATACCAACCAAAACTCCGCGAGAGCCATCTTCGGCGCATTAGGGACGGCTGCGGGCTTCCTCCGACTCACGACTAAGTTGTCGTCCGCAACCGCCCCTGCGCGTACCGCTGTTGCGGTCCGTCTCCTGTTGTTGGCTCAGAAGCCCCCGTACACCGAAGGACGCCCTTGGCGTCAAAGGCAGCGTGAGGCACGCTGCCGTCCATCACGGGGGTCACAAAAGTTGGCTAGACTAATGGGTGGACGGCCCCTCCCGCCCACCCGTGACCCCCGGAGGCCCCTATTAGTCGCCTTTTACGACAGGCATGGGATACCGTGGTGGAATTCTCCAAACGCCCCCAGTCCACAGGGCGGACTCTACAACTAATGCTGAATTGTTGTAAATTTATATTTAGCAAAAAGTAGTTTCAAGCATTTAGTACTATCTCTTGCTCGCGGTTTCGTCCGCGTGTAAAAACACTTTTTCTGGTATAAAATCCCCGCTATACATATTTTCGGGATGAAAAGTAGACTACACACTTCCTATGGTCTCAAACTATCTCCATACTAAATTTCACCGAAATCCGTTCCGTATTTTTTGTTTCTCAGGTCTTTCTCTGGTCAGGCAGACAGTCGCGGCAAGATACTTTGTTTTATAATACCTATGTACGGATAAGGTTTATATTTGTATTTATCATGAATATTACGGTCGCTTACCGGGAACGTACTTGATGAATAGGCCACCAGAATTGGATCCCTAAAGGACGAGTTTGATCTGAAACAGCTGCTCGCATAACTAATAAAAAAAATATTCCGCGTCGTATTTGTAGCCGTGTATTATAGTATCACCATAATGAAGGCAACAAAGCGTTATTTTTTATACAACAATATGACAAGATGGTGAGGCGTGGTTGAATGTCTTTGGGCATGCAATAACACATTAAATTTTTCATTCAAGTATTTTCACAGAATAACGCCGTGAGCTTTCCAGAAAAAATAAGTGAAACTTCCTACAATTCTCATATGACACTGCGTTTTGTCCTTTGTCAGTCCAGTTCAGAATGCTAAATGTTTTTATTTTATTTCGGTAGTGTCTTTACTGTTGCCGCAATGTTATTCTGTACATACATATTAGTAATTTAATGAATATTTGTATTCGCATGATTGTGATATTTGTGTTCGTCAAAAATTGTGCGAATATAAAGAACATAGTCGCATCTTCTATTGGAGATGGTTTAAGAATTTTGGAATCTGAATTCCTGATCAGGAAACCTAATAAGGAAACCGAACGTGTGCGACAAGCGTTAAGGGGGTCTGGTTTTTACTGTTTATGTTTGTTAAGGAACTACACTATCTCCACACCCGTCCTTTTAACTAAGCTAACTCCTGTAAAGTAGGCTCGATAGTGGCACGTTTTATGGCACCGAATGGTTCGGCGAGTCTCTAGAAATCAATCCGTCAATCAGTTCAACGAAATGAATAAAATGCCACAACAAAGGGATTAGTCGGGTAGTAATATCAATCATCACTTCGTGTGAAATTAATTAGTAGAATTCATAATAAATTAAATTTTCCCGAATATTTAAACACGCGCGTTGCAAAACCATATCAAAGATAATTAGGAAAATTGAGCCGTACTCCAGTGTGTGACGTGGATATTAGTTTAATGGGAATATCGGAAAAGCGACCGCAGGTAAATCCGACAATGCCTCTATTGTGTTGTGAATGCAAATAGCTCGTGATATTTTGCGGAATCCTATTTCGTATGATGGAACCATACATAATACAAATAAATAAATTATATGGTAATGTTTGTCTGTACGACCTAAAAGCCTTTTCTCAAGTTCGTGTTACTGTTAATAAAACCTGAATAATAAACTTGCGATTCTCTGGCTGATCTAATGCCCAACCACTAAATGACACGTAGAAAACATTTAAGAGAGTATTAAGTAGGTACATTTCATTCCTGGGCCCGAAGACGCAGACAGGGGTTTATAAAGTAATACCGTTCCAGTTTGACGTGATGTAACAAAATTTCTATTATTGACGTGTGCACATATATTCCATTATTTCTGCCTAAAATACATATTTTTCAAGAATAATGTAATTAGCCGGGCGGTATGATATCTATCAAACAGACATAGAACGTAATGTTGATATGTAAAGTCCCCATAAAAAATGAGTCCAATCGGTATAGACGAGCGCAGCCGATGCAAGAACACTCCCATCCGGCGATAAGAAGCACAACCGACATTCAACAATTACTTGGAGAATGAATAAAGCTTGAGGTAACATTCGGAACGGGGTCAAGTTGAGCAACGTTCGAGACCGGGGTACCGGGTCATTCATCGAGCCAGGTCACGCGCCACTTGACGCGCCTTAATCCCGACGTTCCCACGGGAGGCACTCCCCCCATCTAGCACCTCACAATCTGCCCCCCGATGGGTTCAGTTGATGGGTACTGGTGTCGCTTGACATCGGACGCGGAACTTGCTCATTAAGTTTAATAAAAAAAAACTAACACTGTGGGTATGAAATACTCTTCTAGGTTATCTGTTGTCCGTCCCAACCACGCTACTCTACTGCCCTACTACACGGCAAATGTGGATGAATCCTTTCCGTATTTTATCTTTTCGTCGTGTACATATTTTCAATTAATATTGCATGAAATGAAGTTGGATATTGATCACGTACTTACTCATAGACAATTAAATTGTTCATGCAAATCACTACAATAAATTAATTTAAAAAATATAAAATACACATTTTCTTTAAAGTGTCACCTTCGCGTGGCTCTTTGACAGTTTATTCATTGAACTAGCTTCTGCCCGCGGCTTCGCCCGCATTAAATACGTTTTCCTGTATAAAGGTAACTTTATATACAGACTAAATATTTTCCCGGACCGAATTGTAAATCTGAACCATTTTCGAATTTACCTGAATACACACAAAAACATAAATTGCTGTAGGGCGAAGCGCGGCCTTCGACGCGTTATTCATAGATAAGCTCGCGCCGCCGGCCCTCCGGCCGGTACCGGTACGGTACGGTTTTTAATAGATAGTGATTCAGGAATAAGGTTTATATGTATAATACATGCAAGATATAGTAGAGAAAAATCGATAATTTTAGAGGTTTCTAATATGATACATAATATACACTCACGCCTTTTATCCCCAAAGGGGTAGGCAGAGGCTCAACCAATGCAGCTACTTTTTGACGTGCGTATTCCGTCCCATGATGTAATAGGGGGCAAGCTCATCGCCATATCGCGCACAAATTCCAGACTGCTACTGAATATAAAAACCTAATATCACTTTGCCCGACCCTGAAATCCAGAGACCTCAGCATTGCAGTCGTACCGTAATACAACTACGCCACCGAGGTAGTCACAGTAACAACTTCATTGATTATAAATATTATTCTATTTAATGCCAATTATTTTATCATACGCGGCTTCATTACACAGAGGAGGTCATAATAATTCAATTTCAATTAGTAGTAAACATCGGCTTAATAATTATCGTAAAATTAATAATTTCCGCATACACAATCAGCAAATCGTGTACCAGTGAGGTCTTTTTGAAGTTATACTTCTTTAGGCGTGTTTTTATAATTATAAATATGATTGAATTGTAAATGTTAAATATTTATTATTGGTTATTTAATATTTACAAAATAAAGAAATAAAATTAATAAAAATTTGTGATAAAAAATTAAATCGAACACCAAATTAAAATATCATCATTATGTTTGTTATTAAATTTAATAAATAATAAATATTTATAAAAATAAATTAACATATTTAATGAAAACTTTTTATAAAAATGAAAAGTTAATAGTTCATTAAGAAAATAATAAATATTTGAAACATGCATAAACTTAAATAATTTTTTTGAATTTACTATTATATTTATTTTTTTACTTTTTAAATATTAAATAATCAATAAATTTTCATTGACGCCAAATTAGTATAATTTCTCACGCGCGTACATAAGTACACGCACCAATTTTTTATTTTACATTGGCACGACATAGTGGATCTCGCCTAGCATTATGTCGCCTGCAAAGTTAGAAAATATCAGACCAACCACCGCCGTGCTTTGTTTCTCTTGCGTACACCGCCTCGGGGATTCGCAGGAGATGGCTAGATGTAATAGAAACGGTCCTCCCGCGTTTTCAATAAACGATCTCAATCGCTTTTTTCGATCCATCGCGAAAATGGACCAACCAGAACATAGCCTGTTTGACATGCTCACAGGTGACATATTTTGATTGGTTTATTTTCGAAATCCGATCAAAGCTTAAAATTGGGATCATCTATTGAAAACGGGTGCTAGCCAATGATCTCTAGCAACCAATTACAACCATAGATCTTAGAAACATCTACGTTGGCGGCAACATGTCGCCAAACACCCACGTTGCCGTGCATGGTGGAGATTGCTTTATATACAAAACAAGTAATTAATGCATGTATACTGAAATTCCCGATATGGCGATAGGCTCGCCCCCTATCACATCATGGGACGGAATAATGGCGAAAAGTGGGTGCACTAGTTGCGCCTCTGCCTGCCCCTTCGGGGATAACAGGCGTGAGTGTATATTATCTTTATACTGAAATTGCGGGCGTCCTGCATCACTTCTATTGAACCTGTCTTTCTGTTTTACTTCTGACTCCAGATTGGGACTAAGTTGAATAAACCACTTTCGCGAATGTTTCGCTATTGGCGTAACGTCTATGATGTTTGCTGTTGGTGATATTACTCGCATCCACCGGAATAGCGACCACCGTATGCACGGTGTTCAAACGCGCCATAGTGGCCTACGTAAGTGTGCCGCATTTCGACATCAGCCTATGTATATCGTGTTAAAATAGATCGTCATAATAATATTGTCTCCCTCGTCAGTCGACACTATCTGCACTCCACTCCGGTTACCATCACGTGCGGGTTACTTTACAGTACCCGTATAAAAATATATGCAATCGGTTCCAAAGTAACAATACACGCCAGACAGCGCAATAACTGGCCATATGCGAGGAACTGCTGTGCCATACCAACGTGTAAATCTTCCCCAGGCGAAGCGCGTGGTGCTGTACCTGGCGCGGTCGCGGCCCGAGCGGCTGCTAGACGAGATGATGACGGAACTGCAGACGGTGGAGACGCTCAACTGCCTCATCGAGCGCACCGAGACGCCGCCCTTCTACCGGCTCACCTCCATGCGCAAAGCCACCTCGGGCCACAGCGACGGGCCCGGCACTGGCTCACAGGTGAGAAATAATGCTCGAGTTATCTACTGGGAGACGTTCATCAAAAGAAAATATGTTTTGATATACCGCTTAATAGCCAGTCACAGCCCGTGAATCGTAATTTTATTAATGTTTTAGGTATAATCTTCTTGTATTAGAGCACTGCTAAGAATACTCATTTGAGAAGTCGTAAGAGTAATTGTTGTAATAAACAGGATGCGACAGGCCGCACTGGCGAGCTGGCGCCCGTGGAGAAGGGCACCATACACACCAAGCGGCACAGCGGCGAGGACCCCGCCAAGGCCAGGTTAGTGGCCAACTATATTTGATGGAAGGATATTTGTTTACACGTAGATGTCAACTACTGTATGACCCTTGACCCCGAGAACCCGAAGCTGAAACAGTTTGAATATGCACAACATTCACTTTATTGAATACTGGGCCGCTCGCGGCTTCGCCCTCGTGTAAAGTCCTTCTCGCTAAAAAAAAAAACCTAAAACACAGTACAACACCAGCGCGTTCTACTTACAGAATCCAAATAGAAATATTCCTTACTTCCCATAGCAGCAAATAATTAAAAAGTAGCGTATGTGTTAATCTGGGTCATAATCTAGGTGTGTCACAATTTTCGCCCAAATCTGTTCAACTGCTTCTGCGTTTATTTCTAACAACATAAAAACTTTCACATTTATAATATTAGTACGATAAGATACTTAGCGATATTGTGGAAAATTCGCTTGATTATAACTATACCCATCAACAACTAATGGTAAAAACTTTCCCGGGATAAAAAGTAGCCTATGTGTTAATCCAGAACATGATCTACCCGTGTGCAAAATTTCATCGAAATCCGTTCAGCAGTTTTTGTGTGATAGACGAACAAAAATCCACACTTTTTTTCTCACGAATCGTTGCGGCTAAACCACTGAACGATTTCGATGATATTTGGTAGGGAGATAATTTAAAACCCTGGGACGGATCTAGGCAACATTTTGTCCCGGGAAAATATAAACCGGGACTACAAATAAAAATCCTGGAATTTCGTCTTCTGCGAGTGGAACCGCAAGAAAATAAGTATGGAGATAGTTTGAGAAGAAGAGAGAAGGACATAGGCTACTTTTATCGCGGAAAAACATACACCTGGAATTGTATTCCGGACATTTAATCTCGCCGTTGTAGCCGTAACGACCAAACCAATGAATTTATTTCAATGAAGTGATAGTTTAAGACCCTGGGACGGCACTAGGCTACTGCTTATCCCGGGAAAATATAAACTGGGACTTTTATCCCGTAAAAACTTTTTAAATGGGCGGAGCCGCGGGCAGCAGCTATCGAGATATAAATGCATATTTTATCTTAAGATATTAAAACGAAAACAATATACATTATGCGAAAAATATGTGCTTCAGACGAAACAATAATAGAAAACAAAAACAAGATAAGGTTGAAGAGATTAAATTATTATAAAATGTCTGCACAAACAAGTGCTTGGCTATTGCGTGGGTGCATAGGATAGAGAGCGAGAAAACTTTTACTCAAATTAAAATTGTTACATGTAGCATTGGAAAATTACGAATAATGACGTCGAGGTTTATGCGTATTGCCCTAGATCTGGCGCCGCAGGGGCCCGATATGAGTATAATGAAGGGACGGGAGCACTGGCGCCCTCGACGCTAAGGGAGGCAGAGATATATCGATAGCAACCGGTTCAAACGAGACTATAAAAATCCGTCAAGTGCAATCAGTTCTTATGCCTGTTACGGATTAAAAGCTAAGCTAGTGAAGGTTAGCCCGCATAGCTGATATATTTTTCACACTATTTGAACTAAGCTGTGTATTATATGTAATTTTCTCACTTATGCGAGTTAAACTTAACTAAGATTCGTTTTCGGTTTGCAGCCCGCATTATAGTGCTTTACATAAAAATATAACCTCACGGGGTCATACAATAATTATAATAAACATTTACATTTTAGTATACAATTTAATTCACGATATTAAAATAATAGACATTTCCATTGAGCATATTATAGTATCCGCCATAAAATCAGTATACTGCGACACACGGGCCTTACGAATGGACTCTAAATCCAAACCCATTAGGGTTAAGAGGAAGTAACGCCTGGCTTAAAATTTACCACACTTGGTCTATATTTTCGCGGCGCATCACCACCCGCCTTGCCTAAACTGAAGGTTTTCGCACCGCCCACCCTGCACACATGCAAAGCTCGCCGAGGTGTCGGTGTAACGTGCAGATGTGTGCACAACACACCTGGAAACCAGTTAACATAACAGCTGATAGGTCTAGAAGTTGAGCATGATCATGGAGGACTTTCAAATTAAAATATAATATGTATGTATGGCGATAGGCTCGCCCCTTATTACATCATGGGATGGAATAACGGCGAAAAGTACCCACTTTTCGCCGTTACGGTGGACAGAGGTGCATCTAGTGCACCCGCACTAGTTGCACATCTGCCCACCCCTTCCGAAACATAAGCATGCATGCACTCTGCTGCTTGGCGGTAGAAATATACATTGCGGTGGTACCCACCCAGACGGACTCTTACATATGAGAAACCTACCACCAGAAACTAATGTGATTGAGGCATTGAATAATTTAATTGATGTTTCGCTTGTAGTAAACAAAATGGGCGGCAGGCTGCGACACTAAATCTGTTTACTTCAAGCGCCATGCCTGCAGCCCGAACCACTTGCTGGATATCCAATTCAATAAAATAAAGTTAGATGTATTGGACAGTAGTAGATCCAATTAGGCATCTAGACTCAACAGGAATAACGGATGAAGTCTCAGCGAGTGCAATCAGTTTATACAGTGATGGCGTCAGAGCCTGTGTCCTTCTGAGTGAACAAATTACATGTCTAGATGGATTACGAAGTGTACAGCACTTAGATTACAGGTTGCGTGATGACCCTGCATACACCTCGATGCTTAAATTTAAAGTAAACGATGAAATAATACTTTCAATCGCACCAGGAAGGACGAGATAAACCGTTAATGTGAATGTTGGGCACATAAATAGATTTATTAGGATATAAGTATTACTAAGATTGCGTTGCATGACATAATAATGCATTTTGTATATTGAGAACAGACAAATGTCTATTATATGAAAAAAAAACTTCAAATATATGCGGAGCGTAAGGAAAGAATTGCTATATAACGTACCCACCATGATTTCAAACTCTTATTAAACAGCCACCCAGGTATACCATTGTGAAACTAACATCGTAATTATACCGAATAGAATCATAAACCATTACGTTACCATGGGACAATAATTATTTAATTAATACCTCCCGTTTCGATGCGCATAATTTTTTTTTATTTAAAACTTTATATACAGTAAATGTATACAGGTGGACTTAATGCCCGAGGCGTTCTCTAACAGTCAACCTTCGGGTGAGGCAGAGATGAGACAAAGTGGGTGTATATAAAACATAAATAAGACAAAACATATAATATACATACATAATATAGGTACATACTAAAATATATACATACCTACCTACATAAACACAAATATAATAATGCATTACCACTTTAACAATACTGTTCCAGCCACCTTATTAATTTCGCATGCAGCTTGTGTGCACTATATAGCCTACATACAATAGAGCACCCGTTTCAGGCTGCAATAAAATAATACCCGTTACATGGTGCAGTTGGCGGCGGCATTGTCCCGGCTTCTTGCGGACATCGATCCCTGTTCCGGGATTTTTCCATTTATTATGAACATGCCTATACATTCAATGCTCTTATTTTATTTTAACCACTTAAATCTGATTGTTTGACCATGCTGAAAGTTTGATTGGTCCGTGTTGAAATGTTTAGAGAAGCCTATCAACACTGGAATTTACGTGACCTCTTTTTTCGACAAGAATCCGGAACATAACTGCGAATCATCCAAAATAATAAGACTCTATGTATCGTCACTCGACACATTCAGCATAAATGTGCTGTCAATGGTATGTGCACCGTGTTTAACTTTTATCTCTTTCCTTTTTTTGGGCGTCTGATAGCTTAATTATGGCCTTTTCCCATAGCGCCAAGGCGGCGGAGGTGAGCTGCCGCATGCAGGACAAACGCGCATCTGCACCGCCATGCTCCACGCCGCCCGCTGATGAAGACCAGCAACCACCCACCGACGGAGACGCTACTCCGGTATGTATCTATATCTAGTTGTTTTCATATACGACTTGATTACTGCACAGAAATATGAACAACAAAGTAGTGATAGCACTATTGAAATTCAGGGGCGGTTGCGGATGACAACTTAGCCGTGAGTCGGAGGAAGCCCGCAGCCGTCCCTAATGCGCCGAAGAAGGCCACCGCGGAGTTTTAGTTGGTATGCCGTGCGGTGTACATAGGTTAGGGACTCGGCCCGGCGGTCGCCCGACGTTTTCCATCTTTCCGGGCGGCTCAACGTCGGGTCGTAAGGCACGGTGAACCCAACATAACCGCTCAGTCGTTCCCCTAGAACACTGGGCGGTAGTAATAAGTCACTTTCTCCGCGTCAACAAAAAAAAAACTATTGAAATTCAACAGACGTACGCACACTAAACTTAGACACGCCGCGCTGGGGCGGCTCGGCGTGGATAATACGTTACACTCATTCATTTATAGGGTTTGTTTTATAAATCAATGGTTACACTGCCATAAATATTTCGTCTGTGTATTTTGTCCTTACACAAACTATGTAGTATAAGAAGTACCTGCGAATTCGCCTAAACGGTACGTAAGTATCTTAAGCAGGTCTGACGTCTTTCTTGGACTTTACTACACTTGACATAACACAAATATTTAATAAAACCTTAACTACTAGCCAACACGGAATTAATTTGTAATATACCAGTTCAGTGGTTTAGCTGTAGAAGTATCGACATATAGAGTTAATTACACATTTGTAATGTCAGCATAATATTATTATGTGGGTTGGGTAAGTGCGAGACTTATCTATTGTAGTCTTAATAAAACAATGACCTAATCCAAAATCGTTGACTTGTAGGAATTGTCACAATAACTAACTGTATATGATCTTTTTTTTAATTTGGTCGGGGAACAAACATAAATTCAAACGATTTTGATCCTATTCCCAATGCTTAAACGAGGTATTTTTTTTTTTTCTTAGTCGAAGCAGCTTGCCTGTAAGGGTCCATATTGTGCTAAAACTCATCTAGCCAAAATTTTGGATTAGGTCTTTGTTTTATTAAGAGTGCGCTATATACTGCTATACCGAACATAGCCCGTACAAAAAGTGGAGTAAGTTCTAAAAACCTTTAAAGGTAAACAAGGCTTGCCATTTTCCCAACACTTTGTTTAAGGTAGTTTTACTGTGTATTAACTAATAGCATATTCAGTGCTAGCTTTTGCCGGCGGCTCCGCCCGCGTTAAAAAGTTTTTCCGGGATAAAAGTCCCGCTTTATGTTTTCCTGGGATAAAAAGTAGCCTATGTGTTAATCCAGGACATGATCTAGCCGTGTGCCAAATTTCATCTAAATCCGTTCAGTAGTTTTTGCGTGAAAGAGGAACAAACATCCATACATCCATACATTCTTACAAACTTTCGCCTTTATAATATTAATAGGAAATATTCTGTGCTCGTAGTGTTTCGAAATAAAATAAGTATACTACTGAGATACCGCACTAAGCACTTTTAGCGGGGTGGCAAAAAGCGTAAATAAAACCTTTTATTGGTCCCTTGGGGCGGCAAATTTTGGGTCCGTCCCGGGCGTCAAGAACCCACTTTATACCACTGATAATAATAAAAACTATTCTTGGTTAAAATATCTCCCGATTTCTGAAGGTTTTGATCTGGAATTTTTCCCGCTTTTAAAATCTCATTTTTGCAACACTGCTCGCCAGTCGACCGGCAGCAACACGATGTGACGTATGTCGATTTATGTATCGAATGTTAGGCCGATGCGCCCTATGTACTTACCCGTACCTAATGTGTCCACGCTACGCTACTGCATAAGATGTTAAATTTCTCAATGTTCAGTAATTACGCTGGCTGCAATATCCTTCCAAACAGAAAACAAAAGGAGATGCACACTGCTGCTTGGCGGTAGAAATGCGCCCCCTTGCACCCGAGAGACCTGCCGCCCGAGAATATAATTCAATATGTACATTATTTAAATGTAGTGATTTTTGACTTTACGGCAATTTCGGTGAGCTTAGTACCTTGTCTAGTCAACTATAGTGTACGAAAAACAGATGAAGGAAATGGACTTCATTCTCTGGTTCTTAATTAAAAAAGATATGGAGAAGTAATCAAGAGGGATACAAAACCATTGTTTCCAGCCGTTTGCTTACAAAAATCAATATTTAAATCAGATTCTTCCAAAAATATAATATTGTAACCTCAAGGCTTCACATTCCGATGTCCCAAGGTGTAGTTTTTCCAAACTTGGTACGGCCTTAATTAAAGGACGGTATCACACCTAACGAAGGCTCGTCAGGTTTTCCCAGATTCTTTTAAAGTTTGCAACAGTATTTGTTACTAGCGGTTGTTAAAGGAGTTTTAATTATGTACCAAGAAGTGCTACATCAAATAATGATACAAGTTGAGGTAAAATAGTGTTTAAGGATTTTGTGTATGGTTCATCCCGCACCTTGGCTATTTTAATGTTATTTATTTAATTCATTGTGGGACATCATATATATAAATATATATTTCAAAATATATACTCCGAATGTTCCATACCTAGCCTGACCTTTGTGACTGGTTCGACCATACACGCCTGATTTATACGATTTATTAACTATCTCGTAGATCTGCATATATACCGTGGCCTGCCTTCAACCAGTCTTGCCTTTCAACATGGTTGTGTTGCAGACGGGACTGTGCCCGGAGTCGTCGGCGACGCCGCTGCCGGGCAGCGCGCCGGCCACGCCGCAGGACCCGCGCCTCGACGTGCCGCAGCCGCGCCCGCTGCCCATGCCCGAGTACGGCGGCTTCTTCGCACTCCTCACCGAGTACCTGCCGGACAGCAGCCAGCCAATCTCAGGGTTCCACAGGTCGGTTTACGCTCGACAGTCAATGGTACAGGTCAAAGTGCAGCTGCCAGCCCACATAAGCCGTGTTCCGGGATCATTGCAAACGTTATGCGTTATACCTTATGATTATACTTAGTGTCAGGGCTCGAAGTTGCTTACTTGGCTTGATCTTAAACTAACACGCTAGTGACACGATTGGGTCCCATCTAAATAATAATATGATTATTTTCCGTTAATCATTTTGGTAATTTTTTCTTGATTCCTTTCTTACATTAAATGTATTATCAAATATATTTTTTGTCGAGTCTGTTTAACCCAACAACGCTTACATTCCGATATCTATCGAATAGTACAATTATTAACTTACTTAGTACATTACCCTTTTTGTTTTCTTTTACACAAGATATTTAAGTATTTCATCATTTCATATATAAACCTTTTAATTGAAGGATATATGTTTGCGAACGTATATTTTACGTATTTGAGACCTAAGTTAATGATAAGTAACGCCATCTGGTGGCAAATAGCAATTGTACAATATTATAGCTTTTGCCTGCGGCTCCGCCCGCCTTAATATTTTTCCCAGGATAAAAGTGCTGTTTTATATTTTTCCGAGATGAAAAGTAGCCGTATGTGTTAACAGGATGTGGGGACAGGATATGAGCTACCAGTGTGCCAAATATCATCGAAATTCCTACAGTAGTTTTGCGTGAAAGATTAACAAACATATATACATCTATACATTTTTACAAACTTCCGCCGTTATAATATTAGTAGGATTTTATTGAATTATTTTATTTGTAAAACAAAAACTATCTATTAACCGACATCCAAAAAAAAAGGTTCTCCATTCTTGTTTGTATTTTTTTTATACACTGGTTCCTCTGAAATTTCTGACCCCATTTCCTTGATTCATTCTTTATTTAGTAAATTAGGGTCTCGAAATGGTCCCATTTCAAACTAACTTGGTTTAGGGTACAACATTTTGAGGAACAGACTGAATAGATCTGAATCATTTTATACTAGTGGACGCCCACTGGTCGAAATTCAACCACAATTCACAGTCAGCGGTTCTTTTTTGTTCGTTTTCTTTTTATAGCAAGGGACAATGAGGCCATCGTAGTTGATCAAAGACAATAAAACGTCAACAGCTTGAAGTACCTAATCTAAAGAGCTATTAGATAAATGTGCACAGTGCACTATTGAGCTAGTATGATGTGTGTATGTTTGCCGCAGATGCAACGTGGCGGTGATGCTGCTGTGTGACGTGGTGCTGGAGGGCGTGGACATCGACTGGTCCATCCACGTGCCGCTCATGCTACACATCGTGTTCCTCGGAATGGACCACACCAGGTACCGAACCCGTCGAACAACGCACGAGCTTTTCATATATTTTATATTGTTATAAAAAAATTCCAAAACACTGCCTCACTGAATAGTCACTACAAAAATTTCACCTTAATTACTTACTTAAAGATTTGGAATTTGCTGTACAGATTTTTACGTGAAAATGTTATGATGCAGATGGATAGTCCACCAGCACTGCCGGCAGCTGCTGCTGAACCTGCTGGTGGCGGTGGCGGCGCACCACGACCACCTGACGGTGGCGCGCACCCTGCTGGCCAGCCGCTCCGCGCAGCTCGGTCTTGGGATACCACCACCCTCGCTACCTCTCGTGCACCATAACTTCACTGGTATGATCTTCATTTGCTTGTACTCGACTCCATTCGTAGAGTCGGCACGACATACGGCGTGAAAACTATCCGACCTGGGGATCTAACCAGAACCTTTATAAAAGTACCTAGTTCGCAATATACCTACGCTAGAGCATTTTTTCTCGCCCAAATGCCACTCTTAGTATTAGAAAATAACAGTGAAATATCTAAATACTTCCATTATCCCTATTGATATTTTTAGAGGTCGAATTAATATTGTTAAGTATCAGCTAAGTGGCTTATCCAAACTGTAACGCACCCCCGGCGCGATTGTGTTGTAATGGGGTTCAGTCCTTGTTGACAGATAGTTACTAATACCTTCGCCTTTGAGGTAGAGTACAATATAATGTAATTATATCCATACTGTTCATAAGAATAATGTATGTAGTGGTATGTAAATACAGACTAAGTTTAATAACTTCTTGTTCTTTATGCACTAATTGTTTACTGTTTGTTACGTCTTTTAAGCTGGCATTCCATTAATAAAGAGTGCGAGCAACATTACTACCTTGCACTGTAATGGTTCCGGGACGATTCGAGGTCGAGAACACAAATTAATCTATTTTCGATTCTAAAAAACACATTGAGATGTCTATCTTAAAAGCCGTCGGGTGATAAAAATCCTTAAGTAACTTGTGCCATCTTTGTTCACGACATATTTTTTTTGTTCCCATTATTTACCCTTTATTCTGCGTAATGTTTTATCCTTTTGTCGTAGCCTTAATGTTGCGTAAAAATGCTGAATCTAATAGTAAAACCTGCATCGTAATCCGTTCTGACGAAAAAATTATAGTCAGATATTTTGTACTATTATATGAAAAATACGCTCTGTTTTTTTATTACCTACGTACTTATTTTTCGAACAGAACTTCAAACTTGCTTTAAAAGACGATCCGTTCTTAAGCCCACGGTCAATTGTTTACAATTGCAACAGAGGTCTACAGAGAGACCCCAGCGAATTCCAGTAATGAACTTAACAATTTGGACTCAGTGCGTGAACGGCGGTACAATTTGAAATACTCGTGTTCAACTCACGTTAACGAATCAAACAAAATAATATTTTACTGATGGTAAGTCTCTCGTATGCAGGAGACCGTCTGGGTGGGTAGCACCGCAGTGTCTATTTCTACCGTCAAGCAGCAGTGTGCATGCATTGTTGTGTTCCGGTTTGAAGAACATTGTAGCCAGTGTAATTACTGGGTATTATGAGACTTAACATCTGATGTGTCAAGGGTGGCGAGCTCTGAGTAGTGCCACACAGTACTTTGTAATTAAAAGTTCTGTATGGTGTTATTAACTTACTATTGTTCATGGGCGGTCGTATCGCTTATTATCAGGCAAGCGGCATGCTCGTCACGTTATTCAGAAGAAATAAAAAAGAATCGATTTATGTGTGATATTAAAAAAGTATTTCAGATTATTTCGCTTGCATATTTATATATTAGTAGGTACTTAGTTATATTTACGACATTTCAATAATATCATTGTTATAAATTTTGTTATCAAGGACCTAAAACCTTTTCATAATATTGAGATCGTGCCGGTGTCAAAATTCAAACGTACTGATCTGAATCAATTTGGTTGCGACTTCGATTCACACAGATTTTGTATTTCTTATTAATTTTATCAATGGATATTCTCATCCTAAAAGTCAATTTCATATTGATTATACTGAAGATATTTGCATTTCATAAAATACAGGAAATTCCATAAACTATAATAATGTTGAATTTATTCAAAATGTATTTGAAATGGATCTATATTGTCCCCTATGGCTAACACAAGTAGTGATGTACCGTGTCGTGCACAGAACCTGATGCAGCGTTCGACAAGTATCCGCAGTGCGCGCACTCACCGCGCTCGCACGCGCGCTCTCTCAGCTCCGACCCGCAAGTGACGCCCGAGGGTGAGTCGTGTTAGTTATTGTTATATATTATTCATCTCCACAAATTTAGTGCGAATCTGCCTTTGTCTCACAACAAAATTATTCAAATAGGAGTTGGAAATATTAATTGTGCACTATTAATATACTATTCTACTACTAATAAATATATGTCGCGGATTCAGACGGATTTAGAATTTCATCGTCGTTGATATCCGCCATAATGGTAAATTTCAATCAGTGTGCGCACCCGGCGCAGCAGTATTATAACGCTCTTTGAGAAACTAATTACGCCTCGATCACAAAGAAAATATCAACACTACTCCCAATCAAGCGTCCTACTAACAGAAAGATATGTCTTTTCACATTGACATCGACAACTTAATTTCCGACAAACCAGCCTACAACAGTCATCAATGTCATAACGAGGTTTTACTCAATATAATTCCCTTACATATATCTGTATGTGTATTGAATGTACAGCCGAGTGCGACAACTACCCGTCGCTGCCGGTGATCGTGACGGGCGAGGCGGAGAGCGAGCCGGCGCCGGAGCCCCCGCCCGAGCCCGAGCCCGCGGAGCTGCCCGTCGCCGACGTCATCAAGTCGCTGGTGCACTTCCTCGCCAACAGGCCCACGCACATGCCGCTCTGGCAGTACGAGGACATCACCGCTAAAGGTCACTTCACGTTTACTTTTTTATTTGTACTAAAAAAATAGGAAATGAGCTATGCAAGTCTGGTGCTGGTATGATGCAATAAAACGACTGCTAATTAACATTAGTGAAAACACCCGAAATTACAATTAACAAGTATTGCATGTGCTGCGCTCGTCAGCCTCAGAAATTGGATTTTAAGTAGCATTTGGTCCAGTTTATCTGTTACTACTACAGGTCCAATAACAACGGCTACAATGACGTTCCAACATAAACACAATGTTGCTTAGCAGCAGAAACTGATAATGCAGTAGTATCTACCCAGCCGTGTCTCTCATACTAGATTCCTACCTAGAGTCATTGTTTGATAAATTCCTTGATGATGTGAAATAATACTGATGTATAGAGAGCGACCCCATATAATAAGTTTGACTGTCCAAGAATGTCCTATACTGATGTGGTATGTGGTCCGGTCGCAGTGTGGACGCTGCGGAGCTGCCAGCAGATGCAGACGCTGCTGGGGCACGTGCTGCGCGTGTTCCGCGAGTCGCTGCCGCACGCGCTGGTCTCCGAGCGATGGGCGCAGACGGCGCTGCAGCTCGGCCTCTCCTGCCCCTCCAGGCACTACGCCGGACGATCGCTTCAGGTGACACATTCATTACTCAACAATACACAGATAAGGTATAGCGATGAATGAAACATATACATACGAGGAGAAACCTACGCATGCCCATGATTTCGAAGGTATGTGAAGTCTGCCAACCCGCATTAGTTCAGCTTGATGGACTAAAGCCTAAACACTCAATAGTAGCGGAGGCCCACGCCCAGTCGTGAGACAGTATAATACAGGTTTGGTATGGTTATGTTAATACAGATTCACACAAAACTTAGGGGAACTTAATATTCTTGCCACAGCTTTATGACATCGATATTTTGGTTTAAATAAAAAGTTTGGCAGTTCTTACTTTCACTCACCACTGTGTTACATCCTATTGTACACATATGTAGAAAATATCACGTATTTATCTCATAAGAGAAGACAAAGACTGGACCATCTTGGAGTGAAGTCGACATTAGTGATGCTCACTAGTTTCGACACTTTCCTATCATCCACATTACGTACTTCCCAAATACTCACCCCCAGCTTGCCTTGTTTCAAATCCCCATCACTACTAAAGAAAAGAAAATGTTACACGATTAAGAACAATATTATACTTTCTAAAATATAGGATGAACACTGTGGCGGCTGACATTGAAATCATACCTATAGACTATAGTTCTGACAATCCTATCTGGCCGTTATGACAATTCAATTTTCGCGACGCGATAACTTTGTGAGATCGTCTACCCAAAATGTACAAAATTGAACCATGTAATTGCAAATATCTACCATGTTCTCCATAAATTATAACAATAAGTATAATATTTATGTACCAACCTTGAATGAATATTGTAAAAATATACTGAAATAAATAATTTCATCTTGACTTTTATCAACGCGACGCCTTTACAATGTTGTATCCTTCAGTCCACAGGTGTAGCGTTGGGAAAGTTTTTAATCGTTTGGAAACGAAATATAAACGATTACTGAGAAAAGTCGAAACTTGCATATTATAAACAGGATGTATCACGATAGAGTGTTTAACTGAAGCAGGCCAATAGACATAGATGTTTATGTACATAGATTTATTTTAAAATATTTCAAGAGCATTTTTAAAACTGGCTAGTACAATGTATTCGATAAAAGTACAATATATACTACTAATATTATAAACACGAAAGTTTGTAAGAATATCTGGATGGATGTATATATGTTACTTACTGATAGTGTAGTTTTTAAGTTAGTAAAAGATTTTTAAAATAGGTTCAATAGTTTTAAGTTTATTCGTTAAAAACATACTAAAATACAATTCTTTCCTCTGTATAATATAAGTATAGATGTAAGTTTAAATGAAGAATAAAGGTGATATTCTGGCCCAAGATAAAAAAATTACGACTATCACTGAATACCGTAATAGAAAGATTCATTATGTACAATTTAATAAAAAAATTACCCTGTAGACTATCGATTATTAACATTCTGAACAAAAAATCGATACCACTTAAGAATCGGTTATTTGGGGCAACCGATTTTTTGTTCTCTTCCCTACACATTGAATTCTGTGAATTGTCAATAAATTGTCATACTGGCCAGCTTAGATTGTCACAACTATAGACGGTACATTGTACTCGAAAATATTAATATTTTATTGGTGTAACTGCAGTAATAGTAACGGTTCTTGAAATCGATTATTATAATTTATCGATATAATAAACAAAATAAATCGAATAGAAATAATTACTTTAAAATAAATTATAGTTTCAAAACACGTTTACAAAAACACACTGCAACATACATATTACTTCTGGTTAATTTTTTTGAAATTTTATTAGTTATTTACAATAAATTATCAAACTAAGCATGCTTTTAATCGATAAAAATTGCAATAATCTATACTAATATTATAAACCTGAAGAGCTTGTTTGTTTGAACGCGCTAATCTCAGGAACTACCGAACCGATTTTGAAAATTCTTTCACTAATAGGAAGCTACTTAACTCCTGAGTGCTATGGGCTATTTTTTACCACGGGAAAATATTTTTGTCCCGGAAAAACTTTTTCACGCGGGCGGAGCCGCGAGCGCTACTAGTAATCTATACTAATATTATAAAGCTGAAGAGTTTGTTTGTTTGTTTGTTTGAACGCGCTAATCTCAGGAACTACTGGTTTGAATTGAAAAAATCTTTTTATGTTGAATAGACCATTTATAGAGGAAGGCTTTAGGCTATATAACATCACGATGCAACTATTAGGAGCGAAGATATAATGGAAAATGTGAAAAAAACGGGGAAAATTATTCATCCTTGAGGGCTTCCATTGCGTGCGCTGCGAAAACGGTTCAAGATACCAAAAATATATGTATGAAAGAATTATTCCTCTTGAAATGATCTAAAAAAATGTCCGCGACAGTATATGTCTATCTTTTAAGATTCACTCACTAGAACCGTTTTTATGGTAATCAAATCTATAATAATCATCTATTTTCAACATGCTCCAAACCCCAGATACGCTACTTGACACGTGTCACAGGGCTTATCCTGAATTTAACTAAGTCTAATCATTTGTATTCTTGCTTGCGACATACGAGAAACTATCTTATAGAACCGAGAACTATACTTTAAATTATTAGACACTTTTCTACCACCTCAGGCGTTTAGGTCTTCCTTTGAAGTTTATTATATTCCCCTTCAATTATAATTATTATTATTTAATTATTGATACTTAAAAAACATACAAGGATAAGGGATATTTAATACAAAAACACATTTTACAGTATTTTTATTTATAATGCATAATATTTGTATTCAACTACTAATCTACTGATATTTCTAACACTACGTATCTAAATCTCTAATCCGCCACAAATTATTGTTGGCTACAGGTTTATAATTACTACTGTTGTAGATTATAATATAAATTAAAGAAATAATTTTTATTGATTATATTGAAAATAAATTAGCAGACACTGTTATTCTTAAAAATTAAAAGGTCTTTTCAAATCTTCAATTAATTCTTCTAAAGTTGCATTTACATAGTTAATACATATTTCAAAAATACATATCCCAAAAATTACATTTTTTAAGTAAACACTATTAATTGTGTATCATAAGTACTCATACTTTATTTTTATGTCATATTTTTTTGACACAAACACTCCAAAGTGTTCCGAAGTTATAATATTTATTAATACTTCATTTATTGTCTAACGTTACGCAAACAAATATATTTGTTATAACAATATCCTACTAATATTATAAACGCGAAAGTTTGTAAGTATTGATGTATGGATGTCTGTTACTCTTTCACGCAAAAACTACCGAACGGATTTCGATGAAATTTGGCACACGGGTAGATCATGTCCTGGATTACCACACTGGAGGCCACTCTTTGTCCCGGGAAAATATAAAGCGAGACTTCTGGTTCGGAAAAACTTTATAACGCGGGCGAAGCCGCAGGCAAAAGCTAGTATAATATAATAATAACAGATAAAAGCACAAGTTTCACACCTTTTATATTATAATCGAGCACAAATTTTCCACTTTTTATTCAATCTCTTCATCTACTTTATAATTCTACGCCATCATGAATGTTGTTTTAATTATTATCCTAAAATGCGTGAAAAAGCTGGCTTACAAATGATACGTAATAGATGTAATACGTAACGCAATAAATATCATCTATCCATAAACAAAATGCAGAATGTTATCAATATACATAATTTTAAATAAACCCGATTAAAGATATATTTCATTACAAAGTTAGCATAATTTCAATTGATTTAGTCCTCTTGTGTTAAAGTAATTCATACACGAGCTAAGAAATGTGGAAAGAATTTAAATTCTTTACACGTTTTTTAGTTCTTGTCACAATACGTCGACACGTCAACATTATATTGTTAAAATAAATTTTAACAGAAAACATAAATCCTGGGATAGATGTTTGGTGATCATAACAACATACACATAGTCAATGTATATTGTATGTTATTCGCAAGGTGTTTCGTCTGATCGGAGTGGCGATGACGGGGCGCATGGTGTCAGACATACTGTCGCGGCTGGTGGAGACGGTCGCGGAGCAGGGCGAGGACATGCAGGGCTACGTCACCGAGCTGCTGCTCACGCTCGAGGCCGCAGTCGACTCGCTCGAGTCCAACTTCCGCCCGCTGGACTACATGCGCGACATCTTCAAGTCCACGCCCAACCTCAACAACAAGGAGCCGCACCAACCGAACGGCGCCGCCTATACACCAGGTACTGATACTTTGTTTAGTAAGCTTTTGTATAACGGTGCGGTCTTCGGGCGTGTATAAGTGTGGGTCGGTGTGTGATCAATGAAAACGTTTCAAAAAAATTACCTATACGTCACAGATTAACCTTTGTAGTGAGAGTGATACTGTGGAGATGTAATTTAAGGTGCATAAAATCACTAAATCGAATCGAATTGTCAAGCGAGCCACAAACCCTGACGTGACGACCACGACCACTCTGCCAAGAGTGTGACGACTAAGAAGGAAGGAAGAAAAATAACTGAAAATATATAATGTAAAGGGGTATCGCAGCGGGAAATTGTTCAATAAGGAATTTTTTACACTTTTGCCATATTCCCGCATGAGATACCCTTCGTCTCTTTTGGGATATATAACCAGTAACATTACTATTACTCCAGGATAATATTGACAAGCACCTTCAAAATAAACGAATAAAAAAAAGTATATAACATAGACAATAGAAATATTGAAGAGATTGTCCAAATCAATCCGAGCCGTCGGGGGCAGATGAACTTCAGTACACTGACTAACATAACCACGATTACCATGATCACTCTGGATACCAAAATTAAATGAAACAAATGGAGCTCTAACGGCACAGCCTCGGTTTCATATTTTACTTCGCCTTGAATTTCCTGAAACAATGTGAAATTTTATTATTAGTCCAAATTATTAGTCCTGAAGATTTCGAAGAAACGGCTTCGAGTCACACAGACGGAGTGCTGGTGAAGACAAACTTTAGCATACTAATATCGGACGTATGCGAAAAAACAGCTGCCCCCTTATTATCTATGACACACGTTATTTTCACCGCTCGTAACAAGCGCGTAACGTAACTCATCGCGTTTATCAATATGGAAGTTGGCATACAGAATACCATTTAACGCTAATTACACGAAGTTAACGTACCGCGGCCGCGTTACCACTGTCATCTACACTAATATTATAAAGCTGAAGAGTTTGTTTGTTTGTTTGAACGCGCTAATCTCAGGAACTACTGAACCGATTTCGAAAATTCTTTCACTAATAGGAAGCTACTTTACTCCTGAGTGCTATGGGCTACTTTTTGTCCCAGGAAAATATTTTTGTCCCGGAAAAACTTTTTCACGCGGGCGGAGCCGCGAGCACTACTAGTGGAGAATAAGGGGGCTGGTCTAGATTTATTTGTTAACGAATTTCTCTTCGTCGTCACACCACCCGTTTAAAAATTCTCTAAACAGTGGCTTCTGTGCAGCTGTTAATGGTTATTTTTAATATAGTATAGCACAGATTATTACGATTAAACTATCTGCAGGTGGGTGTGCAATGTGTAAGTACCGGACCGGATGTTGATATATTGTCCTTTTTTTTATTAGTTCATAGTAATATTGATGTATTTATTCAATATACATCTCGTACAAACTCATGCATTTATGAATGCCCACACATGTGTGACGTCACGGCGCGTGTAGCTCCGTTTGCGCGAAAAGTTTCGAACCGCAATTTTTTTCAATAACTCGTGATTTATTCTACATTAAATTAACTTAAATGAAAGCAAAAATAAAAATATTGCATCTTTCCTATTAACTAAAAGGGTTCCAGTTAGTGTAAAGGAACAAATGCACATTTTTAAGAGTTGACTAGGTTTATAGAGATAACAATGTGTAGAAGAAAATGTAAAATGGCTTTAGAACATTTTCGACGATCATAAATTTGTGGTGTAAAGGGCCGTGAAAGCCAAAAATGCTAAGTGTGATTTTTATAAAATACACACTTTACTGGTGTTTTATTTTGTAAATCAGTGGTCTTTTGTTCACACTGATCATAGTAAGTTTATTATATAATAAATTACGTCACTTTGTCACTTTGGCTGCCACAGAAACAATGAAAGTTTTAAGTCAGTCTAAAATAATTAGAAAACATGGATAGTGACTAGAGATATGTTGGTATTCGTCCAGGCAAGCGATCTCCGGGCGTTTGCGTCGGGTGTGTGAGCAACCACACGCGCAGCACTAGCTACTCCGTGTCATACTGCGTGCGCAAAAACAACGTGCAACCATCCAGTGCGGAGAAAACACACGGTGCGTACTTACAGAATACGTGATCTAGCTAACACAGCCGTGCCTAAAACATGTGTGTTGTTCAGATCGGTCCCGAGCATGCGGCGAGGCGACTAAAGGCGTCTGTTCCAACCTGTGCCGGTCGCGGTCGGCGCAGTCGCTCAAACTGCTCGGCGACACGGCCACTCAGGTGAGCCCACGCATACGACTACTGGCATTTATAATTAACTGTAATGATAATGTGGAAACACGGAAATCCGCCACGTCATCATTGATTAAAAAACAGGGAGCTTTAGATAAAATGGTGCTTTGTGTTATAGGAGAACTGTGTATAGGTTGGGATATGGCGGTGAAAGCAAACGTCTGCACTCTCTGACAACTGTTTATCAACTGAACAACTGGCTGTCACTGGATAGTTTTTATACCTTTTTGGGGAATGAAACGTCAATCTTGTTGAGGGTTTTTTCTATCTGCCTTCAACAGTATAAAATAAATATTTTTTGTAAAATTTTACTTAGCACCCTCTGATTCCCGTGTTGAATGATAATAATGTAATCAAAATGATGGCGATGGTCTCCTACCACCTATCAAAATGTTGTAAACTATGTCTGTTGTCCGCTGTCGTGTTAGCAATAAGTGCGTGTATGTAAAGGTGCGTAATTCCAGGACGACAAGCTGACGATCCTGGCGACGCTGTTCTGGGTGGGCGCGTCGCTGCTGGAGAGCGACTACGAGCATGAGTTCCTGCTGGGCGTGCGGCTGCTGGCGCGCGTGATGGCGCGGCTGCCACTCGACCGGCCCGACGCGCGCGACCGACTCGACCGCACGCAGGCGCACACCTCGCCCTCGCTGCACGCGCTACTACTCAAGGCATTATACACTTTACTATTTACATGTTTCGATCCTTTAAGGACAAACCGTCAGTACACATTTTTTTAACTATTGCATAGTTTCTATCGCGGGCCTTGAGCGTGGAGACCGAATCCAGAAATTCCGTAACGAAAAAACCTGTCACCCCTCACTTCGACCGGCACAGCGGTGATATTTTATTTTCAACTCTATCTCAACCGTGTAGAGTGTAAAATTCCATAAATAAATTTAATATCGCAGTGTTGTAAGAATACAATATGTAAGAGGATATGAGCTGAATGTTAAACTGTAAAAGGTCGAAATTACCATGTATTGTATAGAAATGTCAAACGCGGCGGGATGACGTGACTCTATGCTTGAAAATTTTTTTTTTATTGTTTTATATTCTGTTCAAAGAGGTTTTTATTTAAATAAGATTACCGCTCTGGATACTAGTCCATTGAGCCCGTCTTCCATATTTTTTTTTAGTTTTGCCATCTATCGATGAATATTTTTTTATATCTGTTGAAAGAGGTTATAAATATTAGAATTTATGCAATAGCTTTACTGCGGCAGTCTCCGAGTGCCATACGTCTTTTTATTATTGCTTAAGGTATTTTAAGACGGTATTATAAAATTAATTCTTAAGAAAAATTCTTTAAGGTTTGTTTTGAATGGCGTGGTGTATTCAGAATATATTAGGTATCATTATTAGTGCACGACAAACCCTTAAAGGCAAAAAGGGATTTTTTCGCCTTAAAAAATTACAGATTAGTCCCACAGAAATGCTTTCAATTTATATGGATAGAAATGGAGGTTCGGAAGACAGAGAGATTGAATAGAATGAGGCAATTGAGAAAGCAAAGGGGATTAGGGAGGGAGAGGCGATTAGGAAAAGATTGGGAAAAGAGGACCGTAATAGGGCATCTGGCAATCTCGCCCACCGTATGAAACGCAAATCTGCGAATTTTCTTCGGTTTTTTATGAGTGGTGCCGCCCTGTTCGAGCTGGCATTCATACCGCAGATACCTGCAGCTGCACCACTTATCGACAGCATTCCCACAGGGCTGCACACATCCGAACACGTACGAGCCGGTGGTGGGCGTGCTGGCGGACATGATCCCGCTGCTGGAGCTGCCGGTCATCGACCCCACGCAGTCGCTCGCCTTTCCCATGACGGTGGTGGCGCTGCTGCCGTACATGCTGCTCCACTACGAGGACGCGAACGAGCTGTGCGTGCGAGCTGCGTGCCACATCGCTCAGGTACTCGCCGTTTATACCATCAGACAAGCTGATCTTTTGGTACTCACACCACTTGCTGGAGAATCAGATTAAGTCGGAATAGGGATTTGGTCTGGCTCTTACATTTCCGCGACTCTGATGGTAAGCAATCGATACTTTGTGGAACAGTAGTGGAAGCATTGTAAGTCTTATAATTTCAAATATTTCTAGATCTTCCGACAACTCACCGACAGGATGCAACAGTAAAGCTGCTACTTCAAGTAGTTTTGGTACCACGTCAATTTAACCGGCCCATTTATGCCACAGAAAAATTTGGCGTATTAAAATTTTTCTTTTGTTTCAGTTCACGGCTGAGAAGAGCAAGAAGCTGGAAAACCTGGGCACCGTGATGACCCTTTACTCCCGGAGGACCTTCAGCAAGGAGAGTTTCCAGTGGACCAAGTGCGTCGTCAAGTACCTCTGGGACACCTACTCGCACCTGTCGCTGCAGATGTTGGCTTTCCTTGTTGAGGTCCTTGAGAAGGTAAACCGTCAATTTTTGCTACACCAGAATATTTCTATTGACTGCAAAGAGATTTAATGAACGGATGTTGAGATAAAGCTACTTTGAAACCAGAAGGACTAGTAGTTATGACGTAATGAAAACATCGACCTATCTCTCCTGGAAGTATGTATTTTGATGTTGACGTCGTCATAATATACGCAACGAAAATTAAATCTATCCTTATTTGTTTTAAGCAGTTTTAATTTACTTTTATTTGTTAATTTTTAGTGAAAGCAATTAAATTATTTATCCTATTCGCGCAATCTAATATGTTATTAGGGTGCGGGTAACCTGCAGCTGCCAGTGCTGTCAATCCTCCACTGCATGCTCTATTACGTGGAGCTGAACGCGCCGGCCGCCCAGCCAGTCAACGCTGACCTGCTGCGAGCCGTCGCCAAGTTCATAGACGTGAGTACCGCACGGATAAAATACCTAACAACGAGATGATTTAGGAGAGAACAGCTCCATCATTCTCACTGACCGAACCAAAAGACCACACTTAAACTGCCTCGTCACCCCGGATTTCTGTTAGACAATAATCCCTGTCGAGCTGGTCCATATATGTTGTAGACATTATTATAATCAGCAAACTTGATCTGCTATTAATGATTTTCCATCTGAGTGATATTGAAATTTAGAGTAACGTGACAAGCTAGGTAGGAAGACAGTTCAATAAAAGTGTTGTATGAACGTTCTAGCAAGACGGCAACAATTACAAGGAGGCGATGAAGATCCTGAAGCTGGTGGTGACGCGGTGTTCGACGCTCGTGGTGCCGCCCTACTGGGACTCAACGGCATCCTCAATCCTCGACGCGGAACTCCACGGAAAGAAGGTATTGTACACATACTCTAAAACCCCTCTCTGTTACTTCGACCACAATAGTTAAATGAGTTATGAGGACTACACATGCGTCAGGACCTCACCAATTTCAAAGACTGAGTAAACTGGAGTAAACCCATAAACTGTGTAATTTTGAAGGCATTTAAACGAACTCTGATTAGACGGCATTCACCCCAATGTACAAATAGCAAGCACCGGACCAGTCCGGGCCACTCTATCTAAACCCAGGGTGTGATGTTTTTCAGGAGCTGCCAGGTCGCACCATGGACTTCACGTTTGACTTGTCTCAGACGCCGGTGATTGGGCGCAAGTACTTGCCCAAGGCCGGGAGTCAGCCCGCGACCGGACCCAGCTCACTGTCCAATGCTTCCAGCGCTACCCCCGACAAAGGTACCTGGCACTTGTAATAAGGGAAAAATACTTAGAAGTAGATGGTCCTCTCGTGTTTCTATACTGGATGAAATTTTCTCATGTATCTCGATTGTGTTTAGATCTGTTAATGTATGCGATGATTTGTTTCAAAAGTTACCCGGTTTATTAATGAAATCATTAAAGTTATGCTAGCAATGTTATAATGTGTCTCGGAAAAATATTGTAGTTTGAAATAATTTTATTATTGTGGTATATATATTTTAAAAAAGTATGGGAAATCATAGCTACAGAAATAGGAGCTTTCTACATTTATGCTACATCACTTGGGACCAACCAGACTCGATTTCATGAAAATTACACACCAGGGTCATAGTACTCCAATAAAAACTATTTAGTAGACATCAACCCCCGAAACCGCACTTAGAAACAAAAAATGCTGGCTTAATCTAAATCTATATTTCGCATATACTGCAACTCCAAATCGATCAGATCTATCAGCGTCTCCAGATCGTCTATGATCAAGAAAATCATTGCGGTTGTCTCATCATCAACATCGTCATCCCTTTCATTTGTAGTCACACAGAAATTGCCGAAAATGATCAAAGACAGTATGAGGAGGATCGTGGTGAACGGTACCAGGAAAGCTATCGTTGAGCAGTCATCGCAAGGCATGGTGGATGATAATAAAGTGAATTAGGTGTGAACCATCGTGGTGATGTGGTGATGCGTGCAGGGTCCTCGACGTCGCAGTCGGGCTCGGCGTCGACGGTGGTGGGGGCGGAGAGCGGCGCCAACAACGCGAGCCAACCGCAGAGTGCCGCCTCGCCGCGCCGATCGCTGTCGCTGTCGCCCGCCGACGCGCTCGCCTCGGGCTGGAAGCGGCCCTGGATGTCGCAGGTGAGCGCAACAATAACACCTGCCAAACAACTGTTCTGTATAATGGCCACCGTACTCTTTATGCAATCAATTAACTTCAAGAATCCATTACACTTCCATTAATAAAAAAAAATCTGTGCGTGTACGTAAGTACACGCGTGACAAGTTATACTTCTTCTTCTACTTCTAGAAGTTTAAAATAGTGACCTCTTTTCTTAAGTCTAATATTAGATCTGTCTTTTACTGTCAATGGCATGCCCAAGTATCGATTTTGACCTTAATTGTCCTTAAAACAAAGAAATTCAAGATGACGGTCACTTTTTTCATTTCTAAATTGGATCTGCCCTTTGTGCCTAAGGCCATGCTCAGATAGCGATTTAGAGATCGATTGGCCTTCAAACAAATTTTTTTTGAAACCTAACATTAAATCTGCCCTTTGTACCTAAAGCCATGCCCAGATATCGATTATGAGGTCGGTTGGCCTTAAAACAAAGAAATTCAAAATGGCGGTCACTTTTTTGAAATCTAACATTAAATCTGCTCTTTATGATATGATGCCTTTAATGAGCGGTTTAGCGGGCAACTTCTCCCGTGAGAAAATTTTGTGCCACACATGCGCGCGCATCCTAAAATTTCACTCCCATAAATTTTTCATAGAGTGACTAAAGAAGTATAACTTCAAAAATCAATAGTATATTTATGAATATAACTTCAAAAGAATCTTCGAAATCCTATACGGATACGAATTCTAATAATCTCCCCCGATAAAGTGATTTATTGCTTATAATTAATATCTGTCACTCGGCTTCGCTGCATTCGCTGAATTCTGTCACGAATAAAGCAATGCGTATTCTTTTTAAAATTACATAACGGCATTAAATATTACAAAATGCAGCGAGGCTTTCGGGCTTTGTGGCAAGCCCGCCGGTAACTGTCCATTCAGTGCCGTAATAAAACACTTGCCTATTCACCCCCACAGAGTCGCGTGCGCGAGTGCCTCGTCAACCTGCTGACCACCTGTGGGCAGCGAGTCGGCCTCCCCAAGAGCCCTTCGGTAAGTGCGACCCCATAATTACTACCGTTCGTACCTATATACCTACTCTTTACAATAATGATTGATTTTTACCCATTGCTGCGTATAGGATGATTTAATAACCACTTTATGTTCTAAGGTAACTCGCATAACATAGTGTATGTTGCCACACGCTTGCACACGCACACCAACATATTGATCCCTATAGAATCCTGTCCGGGGCGGATTTGTTGTAATTGATAAAACAGTTTGGAAACGTAGTTAAATAAATCGGGAAACATATCATATCCAATGTGCTATTAGTATCTATTGCAACCGCGGATATTATCTGTATGAAAATTAATAAAGCTTTCTACGACAAACAAAACTCGGAACCTCAGACATTTTTTTTTTATACGGCCACGGAAAAGTGACCACACTGTACCTGTTGGTTATCGGTGTAGAATTCAGAATCCGTTGCCAGTCGATATAATTATACCGATATGTTTGAAACTAGATATCACAAGCTGATCCCTGAAAGCGATTCTTCTTGGTTCAAGATGGCGGGTTTGACACCTTGTACTGTGGTCACTGTTCAGGCGGATGAAAATATCACGGACGACAATTAAAAACATTTCATATATAGGTATTTGTCTTTTTGCCTTTAAAAATTAATTCACATGTCAAAATTACAAATAAAAGCTCATCTTAATAATGTCGATTCCGTATATTACGCCACGTTTCCGAACTCTATTTTTCGATCATCAACTCAGCCGCTCTGAACTCGGGACTCCACGCTAGCAAACATCTGACACGAACGCTTCCGCGCTTCATAATTTGCGGTGAGCTCTACTCGTAAAGAAAGTATTGAATGTGCCATAACTGGCAATACTCCTTCACATACATCTGATATTAAGCCATCATATTTCTAAGTCCTGAGGCATGTTGTATAACCGATAAATACAGTCGCTATAAAACGTAAAACAGTTACAATAGCATATTCCCTGTATGAACCAACGACTTTATGTAGTGGCGCGGACCCGCGACATTATACATAATAATAGTGTTGACGATTTGACTCACCGTATCATGTTTATTTTGCTAAGCGCTTTATAAAGCTTGTAACGGAGCTAGACAACATAACTTCCTATATACTAACTATACACATTTGATATTATACATATGATCAGCGGTAACGAGAATTTTTATCCCTGTTTTAGTGCAATAGCTTTAATTTTAGTATTCTAATAAATCACAGCACAACACACTTGGGAAAATATTTTTTATACAAGGGCTCAACATACACAATTAATGTAACATATTAGCATATTACACACAAAATGGATTGACTATACAACAAGGCACAGCACGGTAAATTGTAAAATTCTTGTTACCTAAAGATCACGCGAATGCGTAAGCACTGGTCTATATGTTAATACGCAGCACTCACCTCGTACAAGGTAGGTCTGTGACTGATGAGCACCACCACACCGCACCCGAATATTAAACCAAATAGTAATAAACTCGATATATCCTTCCGTGAGGGATATTTCAAACAAGTATTTAGGACACTAGTGAATCCCAATACTGAAACTGGCCAAAGGTTTGTTCTCCGTCGTATGTGTTGTAACCTGGAGGGATGGCGGCCGACTAATTGTTTAGTCTAGTCAGTCCGGGCTACAGCCCCGGAGCGAATCGATTGAAGGCACTACACACGAACGTGCTTGTAAGCAGTCACCCACACATAAGGAATTTGCAAAGCCGTTAGTACAGCAACGAGTCTTTTGGTACTTTTACTCACAATAAAAGCAATTATAAGTTTGCTAATAATTACGATAAATGTATAATTTTTTGTATGTTAAACTGTATGCTGACTACAGGTGATCTTCAGCCAAAGTTCGGAGCTGCTGGAGCGGGAGTCATCGATGGCTTCATCCCTGGAGGAGGTGTCCGGCACTCCAGGCAATGAACCCTCGGGCGGAGCACCCCCTACCGACCATTTCGGGGTGTTCAAGGATTTCGACTTCTTGGAATATGAGAGCGAAAGCATCGAGGTTAGTTCAGTCCGAATTAGTATTTCAATACACTTACGGAAACATTGAAAATTAATTGCGTAGGATGTGGGGTAAAAAGTAATTTTTCGAAAGCCTTACTACGTTCTAGATTGGCAAACAACATGTTGCCTTAAATACTTCATGACATGGTCGTTCATCAATATTAAAATCGTTTTTAATCGAAAGCACAGCAAAGTGGCTTTACTGCGAACGATGTTAAATGAAATGAAGCCCAAGGGTAATATCGATCAGCAAGAGATGAACATTCCCAGACGGTTGCCATCGCTACGCCCGCCTACACATATGCTTATCAGACATACCTACTATTTGATGTTTACTAAAGGCTTTGTTCGAAATTGCAATTTTTTTTCGAAACTTGTGATTAATCTTGTTAGTCTATAAAAGCAATCGAATATGCACAGTGTGAAATATAAACGTATAAATTAAGTTACAGAATTGTAAATGAAAATTCTAGAGGTAAGACGTCTATTACGTATCACACAAAAGTCTTCCCACGGAATATTATTAATACATTTGCGTAATACAGTGACCTTTTTTAAGTTTTATTGTTTTCAGTATACACAGATTACCTTAGATTTAACTATTGTATCGGGTAAAGCGATATTGGGTTTTCTGCTCAGTGTACAATCCGGGATCTTTTGGGTATTATGGTAATAGTTTAGCGTTTTATTGGAGTAATGTTTATATAATACAACTGTCTGTGAATTAATAAAGGATGACAGTATGAAAAAATATTGTTATCATATATCGTCGTTTTACTTACATACCATGGGGATTCGGTGTGGATAAGATTAGAAATTCGAAAAGAAAACGTGGCACAGTAACCACGGTGTATCTGATGGTGAGCGGAGAGTGAGCCCGATAGTGATTCTCGAGGGATATTTATCCCACTATAACGGCTTGTTCGGAGCCGAATACACGACACTTACGTGAGCCACTGCCATGGGTTTGCATCTCGTGTACTGTGGTCACTGTCAGTATGTGATTATATGTTGTTAGGGCGAGAGTTCAGACAACTTCAACTGGGGTGTGAGGCGGCGGCCGCTGAGCGAGGAGCGGTCGGAGCGCGGCGTGCAGCGCAGCCCGCCGCCGCAGCTGCCGCGCCAGCCCGACGCCTCCGAGGCGCCTGACCACACGCCCGGACACGGCAAGCAGGTACTTACAACACTCGGCTTAATTACACCACCTCTGACGAATGGAAGGCATGCTCCCGAAAAATTATATCTAAGTAAATATTTAATATAAATTAGGCACCGACTCCACAAATATTTAATATGCCTATAAACATGATAATACGAATTGGAAAGATGATTTTTTTACTTGTGTTTGATAATTTTTTATGTTAACAAGAAACCTGTATACACGTTGGCGTATATAAAGTTCAGTTATTTTTTGGAGTCGGTTTTTCTTTTTAGTACTAAACCAATGTGTTAAAATTGTTGGTGGAAGGTATATTTTAGAAATATAAATGAACGCATTATTTCGCTAAAGGCAAACCATAATAAGAAATAGATAAACAAATAAATATATTATAATGATGAGGAAAATAAAAGATTCAATATAAGTACATTTTATGTAGTATATTATTTTATAAATAGTTATTGATGAATGATAAAGTATATTAAGGTAGTGTAATGTTGTATGTACACAGGGTGGGCACGAGGACTCGTCTGACGAGGAGCCCGGGTGGGAGGAGGGCGCGGGGGGCAGCCGCGGGGAGGGCGACGCCGGAGCACACCACGACCTCGCGCTGCGCCCGCGCACACACTCCTTCTCCAGCGCCTCTAGCGGAGATCCCGAAGGTTACATCACATGAATTACTAAAACTAATAAAAATGTTTTGATAGATTAACCTCTAGAATGGGAATTTGCTATTTATTTTTATGGGAAATTATAATTGTAAAATGTTGAATTACTTAAATAGCAAAGTGATATACGTATACAAAAAAATATGTCACATTAAATACGAAAATACAATTATTGTTACATGTAGGTAATGATCCCATAAGACTCTTAATTCCTACTTTGAAGTCACTTTAGGTCTGTAAATTTTCTATCAATACTCGGTATAATCGATTAATCAGAATCAATAATGTATATGTTATGACTATAAATTATTATCGCATTAATAATATTGATCAGAAGTATCAGTAGTTGACAAGTGACCTATGTACCTTCCGATCATAATTAAAATTGATGTAAATATGGCTATATGACTGCCTCGATGGCGTAGTTGTATTACAGTACGACTGCAAAGCTGAGGTCTCGGGTTCGATCCCCGGGTCGGGCAAAGTGATATTGAATTTTTCTATTCAGTATCAGCCCGGAGTCTGGAATTTGTGCCCGATATGGCGATAGGCTCGCCTATCACATCATGAGACGGAATGACGGCGAAAGTGGGTGCACTAGTTGCGCCTCTGCCTACTCCTTCGGGGATAACAGGCGTGAGTGTATATGTATCTATGTATTTATGATGTAAATATGGATAATACATTGATTGACAGGCGACAGAGGTGACGTGACGCCTGTACCGGGCGCGGGGCCGGTGTTGCGCGACGCGTGGCGCGCGTCAGTCGCGGCACTGTTGCGACATGCTGCACACATGCAACCATTGGCGTTGGTGCATCGATTGCACACAGTACTCAAGGTAAACCATGCTAATTATGGTGAAACAAGTTGGATCATGATGCTATCATCCAAGGGATGGTTAATCGATTATAAACTCAATGGATAGTATTCTTTTTAGCTGGTAATTTTGAAATAAGTGTTTTACAATATTTTTTTACTAAAATACTGTTTTTAATTATCATCTTGGATAAGGTCTACATGTCGAACTAATTAAAGAATATAATTATAAATCAGTTTTTGTCCATCAATTATCAAGTTGTTAACGCAAAGGCGACACAACAACGTGGAGAGAATGTATATGGATAGTGTATCATGTAACTCCATACTTGAACACGTGACGCCACCAGGAGGTGACGTCGAAGACGGTGTCGCTGTGCTCTGAGTCTGCGCTGGCGAGTGGCGGCGCGGCGGAGCTGTCCGCGGTGCTGGAGCGGCTCGGCGCGGAGGAGCCGCCGCTGCTGTGGGTGGGCCCGGCCGCCGCGGACTGTGCGCGTGTGCGGGACGCCGTGCGGTACGCCGCGCTAGAGATCAACGAACACCTCGAGACCTACTTCGATAGACGCGAACACGCTCTGGAGGTAATCAACGGTCTAATGCTCTGGTTTCTAGAGACACGCTCGACTAAATTCTAACTGCAAATTGGAAAACATTTGGCAAAGTAACTGTCTTGTCCATAGCTGATTCATAATACCAGCACCGGTTAAAATATCCCCTTAAACATTCATTGTAATATGCTTCGTGAAGCTGGTCTGACTCACTAAAATTTTATTGAGTCCCTGTGCCATATATTGACGATGATATAAATGCACTAGCTAGAATGAAATGTATTTTCTGTAGACGCTAGAGATGTCCCGCGGTTCGAGCGAGGAGACGGGCCGCTGCCTGTACAAGCTGGTGTTTCAGCTGCTGCTACTGCTGGAGACCAACAACAAGATGGTAGTGGCGGTGTACCACGCCGCGCTCGACAACAGGGTTAGTGATTGCACTCTATTGATTCTACGGAAACATTTTATTCAACGCTAGCTGTTTTATGGGCCGCCACGGTAGACCTCTTAATCCAGAATTAAATTAAATATACAAAGACTTGTTCATTTATTGTTCCTGAGATTTTTGATCTCAGATCGACTTTAGACATGCACTCAGTACAGACCCCAATATCTTTGACAACGCTGCTCGATACATATTATCAGCTTGTTAATAAATGGGCTAGGAGTAAAGGATCTATTATTAAATATATATTATACTATCTTTTGCCCGCGGCTCCGCCCGCATTAAAATATTTTTCCGGGATAAAAGTCCCGGTTTATTTTTATTTTCCCGGAATAAAAAGTAAGTAAAGATAAGCCTATGTGTTAATCCAGGACATGATTAAATAAAAAAAAAAAAAAAAAAAAAAAAAAAAAAAAAAAAAAATGATCTACCCGTGTGCTAAATTTCATCGAAATCCGTCCAATAGTTTTTGCGTGAAAGAGTAATAAACATCCATATATCCAGACATCCATACATACTTACAAACTTTCGCCTTTATAATATTAGTAAGATTAAGTATATAATGTTAGCTACTAACCTAACCGCTAATTCTAATAAAATCCCAATCCCAAAATGGATCAATCAATATTTATTGTGAATCATGCTTATGTCGGCAGAGGAGTATTGAGGTTAAATAATGATGGATGTGTTAATTGGCAGGGCGTGGAGATGAGCGGCGCGGTGTGCGCGGTGCGCGCGGCGCTGGGCGCGAGTGTGGGGGACGCGTGGGGCGAGCTCGCACCCCCGGCCGCACCCCCGCCTGCACCGCACGACGACGCGCGCCTGCTGCATCTGATGCACAGGCAGAAGTAACCACACTCGACTCACTCTAACACTTCAAATCCAATCATACACTATCATTTTTAAAATATCATATTTTTCTTTGTCTCAATTAAAATTTACGCTACTTTTTTTTATATACGTAATAATATAAATACAACTACAATGCTGAGGTCTCGGGTTTGATCCCCGGGACGGGTACAGTGGTATTGGGTTTTCTTACTCAGTATCAGCCCGGAGTCTAGAATTTGCGCAGAATTTTAGCGACAGACTCGGCTTCTACCACGTCATGGAAATACGCACTGCAAAAAATGGGTATTCTAATTGCGCCTCTACCTACCCACTTGTGTGTGTGTGCGTGTGTGTAATGTAATAACAATGAAATGAGCTAAGGCGCCAGGGTTTTATCTGTAGGCACAAGAGAGTTCCGCTGTCCACCACCTGGATACATTATCACATCACTTCAAACGGAATCAAACAAAAAAAAATCCCATATTATAAGATTATTTCTAAACCATAGCCTGAAATAACTACGATGTCCAAGCTATAGCTTAAATTAATCGGTGTACAATTTTGTGATGTCAGATGGAGCGCGGCACTGTCGCTGGTGCGCGAGCGCAACGCGGAGCGGATCCTGGAGCGAGGCGAGCTGCCCGAGGATGACGTCACCAGCCTCATGCACGTCTACTGCAAGGGACTGGGCCAAGCGCACCCAGGTAACCATCTTCAATTTTTTATCATACATAATGAAACCAAGAAAGACAGTAGAACACGCACGCCGCGCCGTACCTCTGAAGTAGTACGAGAAATATATCTGAATTTGTTAGGTTTAATGGATTGACACTGGCTAACCCCGGAACTAGCTACCGTGGTGGGTGTTATATCAGATGTACAGAAGCTAGTCAGGCGAATATAGGGGACTCACTTCATTCGAACAGAACTTAATATTTAGGAAACAAAATTAATACCAAAAAAGTATTAACGTTTAAGAGAACGGATAAAATAAACAATATTGCTCCCGTAAAATAGGCGATGTAAACCCATCATAAATAGTTTTTTATGCAAAAGTTTACGCCCACCGAGCTCGTAATAAAGTCGTCTGTCTCTACTACTTGAATCCAAAAGAGCAAAAGAGACGGCTATATTCTCTCTGCTTCCTACACACGCCTTTTATCCCTAAAGGGGGAGAGGTACAACAAGTGAACCCACTTGCACCTCTGCCTACCCCTTCGGGGATAAGCTTCGATCAGCATTGTGCGCATTGACAACTCGAGAGTATTGCTTTGGGCAGGGATGGTTCAAACATTAAATCACGACAGCAACACCTAAAATACTTACTTGTAACCATAAAAACGTATTTGTCTTTAGTCCGTCCAACCATTTATTTAACTTTTGACGTTTTTTTATTTATGGGCGTGCATATGCCCATGAAATTTTATAATTCTTGACAAGGAATCGAAACAAAATAATTGAATACTTTATGGACCAGTTTTTGTTTTCCATAGTGAAGGGACTTGCTGTTCAGCTCCGATATCAATTATCAATCGATATTCGTTAAGCCCACTGATTGTGTAATAAAAATAACTCAAAACAATAAAAAAAAATTGAAAAATACAATGTCGCAGTGTAAATAAAAAAAAAAACATTTTTATATATGCGTAATTATATAATAACCGATAAAATAAACTACTCAAGTTAAATTTTGACAAAATGATATTGGATATAGAATATATACCTACAGAATAAATTTATAAACAGAACATATTATACACATTTAAACGCTAAGGCATGTTTCTAAAACAATACAAAATGTTGAGCAAAAATAACATTTCAATGTGTTCAATCGATCAAAACTTCAGCATAAATTAAATCGATTGCTACAAGAAATCGAATCGGTAACGCATTGGTACATCCGCAATTGATTAGAAACCGAACTGTCAAAAGTTAAATAAATGGTTGGACGGACTATAAAAACATGTATTTGTCCACAGAAATGGTGGCAATCACGCGGGCGGTGAACGAGCTGTCGCAGAACCTGTCGTTCATGATGGAGAGCCTGTACCGCGTGTCGGTGGCGCTGCAGCGTCAGGAGTTCGGCTGACGACTCCGAGCGCCGCGCACCGCCCGCCCCCGCGCCGCGGCCAGGCTGCGACCCACACCATCGCGGAACTGACTCCCTGCACTCACCAGCACCACCACCACACATACTATTCTACTTCACTAAATACGTATTAAGGAGAGTCTAAGCACAGTCGAGGTGCGGCCGATTAAGAGCCATTTTACGCATAGAATTTAATGTAACTGCTTAAGATTTCCCGAGCGAGACTGAAATTAACTTATTTGTTTGCACTAACAGTTCATAATTGCAAGTTATATCACTCACCCCCGCCTCGACTCGGCATCGACCTCGTAATATCAAACTTATGTGGCAGAAAAGATAATTTGTAAAATATTTAGAATTTTAATAAAGTTCCAAATATATGACAATCTAAGTACAGTTACGTTGAAACTTATAAAGCCCATTTCGACTTATTTAACTCGAATTTTAAAACTTTCAAGAATTTCTGTTTCTAATAATAATTTTTTTAAATCATGATTTTGTTTATTAGTAAATGTTAATGTTAGCGTTGTAAAAAATATGTATTTTCTTGATTTTTTTCGCCTCACTTTGATATAAGTGGAAATTGGTGCAGCTCTCCAGACGTACAGAGGCGCGCGCTCGAGTCATAGTAAATGTATCAGTACTGTGTTCTGTAACCACACGTGATAGATCTCTCGCCTCCTGTTCGGGAACATTCTTGTGGTTTCGGATTCGTGCTAACAATGCCTACAGTTTTTAATTGATTTCATTATTTATTTTATTAGTAGTTTTTAGATTTCCTAATGGAATGCTAATATTACGCATATTGTTTTATTGCGTGTACCTATATTTTTAAATATGTTGTGTAACCCATCATGAATGTAATATTTACTCGCTTTGGAATAATGGTGAGCTAAGGGATAGCATAAAAGAATTAAGCTTAAAGTTACCTTAAGTTCGTATTTATAAAGTTTCGCTTCATTGGTCCCTCGGCTAACCATGTCGTTTCGCTATAATAGTAACTATAGTAGGTATAAGATGCTATGGGAAGTCCCCAGTAGTATAAAAAGAGGCAACACACCAAAAATGCTAAATATTGTAAAAAAACATATCTGTACAGAACAAATATTTAATCATTCAATGTGGTATCGGGGACTGTCACGAGGTATTTTATTTACCGCGGCGTCTTCTACCGCGTCTTATAACTCAATTATACCGGCCATGTCAAGTTATTGTTAGCTGGTTGGCATTTAGAAAATGTTTAGTTAATAGGATAGCTTGTCTTGTTGTAACAAACAGACAAATGTTTATTCACTGGCCATTGTTGTAATTGTCGCGTGTGTTTTAATACATGAATGCATTTGTTTATTCTCGCGGCAGACTGCTCTCGTTTCTACCACGTATAAATTATAATGTCGTTCAGTATTTAAACGTAGTGGGTAGTTAATGCAGAATTTATCGACAGGGTGGAGCCTATGGCTAAGTAAAGGTATGGTTGATGCAGGTGTGGAGACATGCAGCCCGGAGTCGCTCCTGCAGGTCTCAGATACAGGGTAGACTGCTATTCCATTTGTAATTTATTTATACATAATACAGATTACTTACCTTAAATATAATCATAGGTGGTAGGAAAATTTGTTTTCGACAACAGCGCCACCTTTCGGGTCTTAAATTATCCTATATTTCAAGCTGGAACCAACCAAACACAAAATTTTATTGATTGTGATTGCAGCGATTAGCATGTACGAAAAAGATTTTTATACAAAAATATCTTTCTAATTTTCAGTGTTTCCCATCTTTACTTTTTCCAAAATTATTTTTATAATTAAACTTGTAAAATAATTCTTTCATATAAAAAAAGAGTCTGCTAAATCGGTCAAGCAGTCCTCGAGTGATGCTCTTACTTCTAAGGTGCTTACGTGCGGCAATTATTTTTTATATCTAATGATTTGTGTACAGAGCTTTACACTAGGGGCATCTAGCTATCTCCCTTGCACACAAGCACCATAATAACATTGACGTCACTTATATTGGGACGCTTGTAGCTTATTTGTAAGCGGATTACTTACATTTGGTGAATTTAAATTAGCAATAAAATAAATATACCGCCCAAATAATGTTGCTAGGTTTCTACCTACCTTCTCAGTTCTCTCTCAGTGTACAGTCGGCAGCATAAATATCTGTACAAAATCTAAATTTCAAATCGCCTATATATGCGTTAAGTTAAACTGAAAAAAAAAATCTGCGTTTGAAGTGAAGCAAACCTCTTTTATTTTATTTTTGTGATGAGAAAAAAGGTTAGTGAGAACATAAAAGTATGTAGGCAATTTGAAATTTTTGAATTTGTTCAACTATTTATGCCGGTGACTGTACTCGGGGGTCCGCGGAGGCCGACGCTGGTTTCACCAAGAGCTTCTAGTACGTACTCACGAAATACTATAATTTGCATTTTTCAACATGTACCTAGTATTAATATATTTACGCTTGCCGCACACGTTCGGTTTCCTGATTAGGTTTCCCGATCAGGAATTCAGATTCGGAATTCCGAATGACTAGCGCAAACGTCCGGTTTTTTGTACCAACACGTTTGGTTTCCGAATTAGATTTCCTGATCAGGAATTCAAATTCAGGAACGTGTGCGCGTTGTTGAACATTTTCTATGTAAGCGGAGCATTCAGGTTTCCGAATCTGAATTCCTGATCAGGAAACCTGATAAGGAAACCGAACGTGTGCGGCAAGCATTATATTGTGTAAGATATCGGCGAGAAACAAAAAAATATTTGGAGGTAACAACTAATTAATTAGTTAATAATTGTATGGCACTGACTACTGACATTGTAATTAATTAATTAGCATAGTATTTGATCTCTAGAGGCACACAGCTGTCGCTATCGAACGAAAATCTGTCGCGTGATTTTTGCACTAACTTGTCGATTTTAAACGTTCTACTCAATATTTCATTATGTTATCATACTATACCAACAATGGTCATACAAACATGTGTATCACTAGCAATTTATCACGAACTATTAATTTATCTGCCGTAAACAAAACTTAAGTAAAATCGTGCGTTATTCGTGCAAGCTACAAAATTACGCGACAAATAATCGGCGTCAGAAATTACGTAAGATATAACCACGAAAATCTAGCGGAAACTATTATATGGGTTATATAGTTATAGTGTAAATACGTCCCAATTTTCTAATTTTCGTTCGTTAACTCGTTGGTTTTGGACATAATATTGTGTTAAATATGAAAGCTTGTTAGAGTCCGTTCAGTAATTCAATGGAATTCAAGATTGTCGGAAACATTGACGAAATCAGACCATATGAAAATCCATTAGATGTAACTGGACGTTGAAAAAAACTCAATAAGTATCTGATTTAATTTCTAGGTGGGTAGACGAAAATAATACTGTCTTCTAAATGTGTGCAAAGTCCAGATCTACGTTATATTATGCGTCGAGTGTTAACTTTCGTGAATATATAGATATGTCAAAGTTTTAAGTATAATTAAAAAAAACGGAATAATTTCACGACTAAACTTGTAGACATAGTAATTATTGTAATTCATTGTATCCCTAATGCCATTATCTTAATAGTGCCTATTATACGAATAAATACATACGGATAATACTCACGCATAACACTTTACCCTGGAACATATCTTCATATTCTTTATACAAACATAAGTAATTAATAAAATTCCGATCAGTTTGTTCATATTGTCTGATTTTACTAAGAATCCTGTACAGACTTATTAAAAAAAATATTGTCTACGTTTCTGGTTATCGTTGTTTTATCTCTTTCTAAGTACATTCAGAATATTTACGAGACAACATATAGAACATTGATTATAAATAAATGTAGGTATCTAATATATTTCGGGCATCATAATCTCGGCCTTCTAAGTACCATAATAAAGACGGTTAGCGTCAATATCGATGTTTCTATACAGTAATGTCTTTTACAATATAGCATAGCTAATTGTCTATAATATAATAAGTACTGATATGTGAAGTAAAATATTTAATCGTCACTAATGTCTATGAGACTCACTGTGATTCGCTTATTACAGTCATCAGCGGCCCGCAAACATTAGGGACGTCATAGCACGTCTCAAATACAAAGCATGTTTTCAATGTACGCAACTAGCTCTTGTGATATCACAGATTATCTCGCACTCTGTGGATATATTTATTTTACGATCCGGTGAATGTTGGTTGACGGTGCTGTGGTTACGATAGTGATTCTGTTAACACTTTTGGCTCTAGGGTGACAGGGTGACAAAGACGTCTTTTCTCTAGTGTGTTGGGTTTTCATGAGCCGTTACATATGAGGTACATTCGAAGGTGAGTAGTTAGGAGATAAGTAAGTATAAGAAATGCGTGGTGAAACCGGGCGAGCGCCTACGGACGACTAACACATTTGTTAAATTAAGTAATGATCGAATAGTATGACGTACGGCATCGTCCCGCTACGGATGTGAATAGATTAATATTTTTTTGAAAAAATGTCTTGTAGCCTGACCTTCCAGCATCCACCAGGTCCTCGTGATAGTTGAACTAATGTTTGTAACCAATTGTACATGTGTTTATTTTAAATAAATAAATCAAATATAAATAATGTTTTATTCTTGTGAGATAATAATCTTGTGACGTCAAATAAACATTAAATATTTATAGTGCGTTATAAACTTCTTGGTTTCAACTTCAAGTTCCGACGGCGTTATGTTGGCAGCAAGGTATATGCAGTGCTGCTACATCACACAAAATGTGTTACCTTGAAATAAAGGATTCTTATCATGACACTTTATACTTGCCCTGTGAAACCAGCCAGTAATAAAGAACTGGTTCGAAATTTAAATAAAAAAAAGACAATTTAAATCTTAGAGTATGTATAACTACGTATACATACTCAAAGATTTAAATGCTTTTTAGAGTAGTTTTTTTTTCGTTAGTTGTATGTTAATTTTAATGTCAATGCTTGCTTAGGTGATGATCGTGATTCGATGATATATCTATTGTGTAGGTAGAAGTAAATGTTTTCATTGATGTGGTAACGTTTTAATGAAATATACAATTATTATTATAACTTAAAAGAAATAAAATGTTATTACAATATCTTCACTAATTAATCGAAAACAACTTCGTCCCATCCGGGTGACACCTCTCAAGGTTTTTGTTATAGGAACATGTTTTGTCTAATAACAAAACACAAATATTTTCAAATAAATTTTTTAAATATATATTACCTATATAGGTAAGCATATAAATTAAACAGGCCTACAAAAAAAACTATTGCATGCTTCTATCGCGGGCCTTGAGCGTGGAGACCGAATCCAGAAATTCCGTAACGAAATAACCTAACACCCCTCACTATTTTAAAACATTTACCTACTGAAAGAAAATAATTCGCATAAAAAGAAGCTATAGATGTGGGAGAAATGATACGAGTAGGTTAATTCACCAAAAATATTATACTTCTCAAAATGAAAAAAAAAACACATTTATACACACAGCAATAAATCAATATAATAAACTACAGCATTAAAACAATATGTAATATGAAATCAGCAATTATACTAACAAAGTATCAGAGTGACTCCTTAAACCACAAGCATTATATTTTACCTTATCGTTACCTGACAGTTCAGAGCACCTAGTTGTGCCGTATCCACTGTTGGACAGCGTCTGATCTGTCGACAGGTGCGCGCCCCCTTTTTGTACAATGATGTCGCCGCAAAGTAGGGGAAATGCGGGTAGCGAAAAGTCAAATGCAATACTGTTTTCATAAATCGGAAAACGGATACAAGTGTATAAATAATTTTAAATTTATGTTCTCTCACATACAACAACTTGTTTGCGCTGTAACTAAAAATAAGTGTAATATCCAACACATATAAACTAATCTTAACGTTTACTTGAACATTAAATTTCTGAAACTGAGCAATGAGCAATTTAGTAAGTCAACCTGCACAGATTTATACAATAAGTTGTGTTCTCGGCTGATTCTTGCAATTAGACTGTGAGACCCAACATTTATTCTAGATCTCTTTGTGGTAAATGGACTAAAGTTAACCATTAAAGCAACTTTACGAGGCCCAGTAAAAAAAATCTAGAGACGAGTTCGGGAGAATCTAGTAGGCCAGTTAAAATTTTATACAATAGAATTTGATCTGTTATCCAACGACGATTTTCCAAATTTAACAAATGAAAATTAGAGAAGCGATCCGGATACTATTTCAGCTGGTCTTTTCTCCTTTGGTGAATAGTAAGAAAGTAAATAAAGCGTTTTTGAACTTTTTTGATTTTATCGATTTGAATTGGATAAAACGGATTCCAAATGCTAGACCCATAATCTAATATATCTACTACGGACGAATGCAGAGTATAATAGCTTTAATGCTAATACATTTTTGAAGTATTTACAATTTCGCCAGACAATACCTAACATTTTAAAAGATCTAGTTATTATGCTGCTCACATAGAGAGTTTAAGAGAATTTGCTATCTAATAAAACGCCAAGATCACTTATATGATCTACAGGGTGATGAGGAGGGAGAGGTGATGGGGTGAGAATAAGGTATTTCTTTTTAGTGAATTTGATGTGCTTACATTGACATTACATTCGACTGCCTCGGTGGCGTAGTTGTATTATGGTACGACTGCAATGCTGAGGTCTCGGGTTCGATTCCCGGGTCGGGCAAAGTGATATTTAGTTTTTCTATTCAATATCAGCTCGGAGTCTGGAATTTGTGCCCGATATGGCGATAGGCTCGCCCCCTATCACATCATGGGACGGAAAAACGGCGAAAAGTCGGTGCACTAGTTGCGTCTCTGCCTACCCCTTCGGGGATAATAGGCGTGAGTGAGTGAGTGTATGTGTGATGTGCTTACATTTCTCAACATTTATAGTGAGTTCATTAAAGACTGTCCAGTGAGAGATACTGTCTAAATCACGTCGAAGCAGTTAAGAGTCTTTAAAACAGTGGTTCTCAAACTTTTTTTTCAAAACTCAAACAATTGGCCAATAGGTCTGTCTAATATTACCTAACAGAAGTTGAGGTGGCGCATGTAAATATTTAATATGAAAATGTTCAAAAAGAAATTTTGTGAAATGATGTTTACTGCATAACAAAATCGGGTGCTTTGTGTCGTAGCTGTATGGGGAATTGTTAAGTCTTCCACCAACTCGAATTATATTGTTTGAATCCAAAAATGGACTCAAAGCACTTAAGCGATTTTTGTTAGGCAGTATCTTCCCGGCTTTCAAAATGGCATATTCATCAGGAAAGCTGTCTAACTGGGATAGATGAATAATTAAATTTAGCTACCTTGTAAGCTCTTCCACAGAAAGATAACTAGTCAGCCTGTTCTTACGATTTCGGCAGTTGTAGATAAACCTTTGTAAATGTGCTATTATATATTGTAAATTCGTTAATTTAGATTTATTTTTTATTAAATTAGTTATTAAGTTAGTATTAAAAGTTACATCAAGCGCTAAAGAACAAGTAATCAACTCCGGTAGATCTTGTGTCTCATTTGTGTTGGGCATTTTTGGCCACGAAGTTTCATGATTCGACAAGAAATTGGGTCCTGACCACCACAGAATTGAACTACTAATGTGATCAGCCCTCAGCCCTCGAGATACAAGATCTGCTGGATTGTCTTTCGACGGTACGTAGCTCCACGTGTGACCCTCCGTGCTCTCTTTAATTTCATGAACACGGTTACGAACAAAACTTTTTAATTTAGTTGATGGTGTGAATAACCACCCTAACACTATCATTGAGTCACACCAAAACCTACATTTATCAATTTGTAAAGTTAACGATTTCAATACTTTGTTACACAATCTTGCAGCCAACAGGGCTCCACACAACTCAAGACGCGGAATCGATGTTGGTTTAATAGGCGCTACTCTACTTTTAGAAGTCAAAAGATGTACCTTTATAGTGCCTGATTTCTCCATAGAGCAACAGTAAATGCATACCCCATACGCCCGCTCGGAAGCGTCCGAAAAAATATGAATTTCATGTGTAATAGAGTTATCTGCAAGAAACCATCGGGGAATTTTCAAATTATTAAGGAATGGTAAGCTATTAGTAAAGTCGAACCACAGTTGCTTCACTTCCTCAGAAACTTCCTCATCCCATGCACGTTGTTCTATCCACAACCGCTGCATTATAATTTTTGCATTGACGACACATGGGCCTACGAGACCTAATGGGTCAAAGATTTGGCTAATAACTGAAAGAATATGCCGTTTCGTAATCTTCTCTCGAAGTTCTGCGTTAATAAAAAAGGTAAAAAGGTCTGAATCACAAATCCAATGTAAGCCTAAAGTTTTTGAAGACACATGGGTTTCGCTATGTGAAATATCTAATATATTACTTGACTCACAAGAAGATATTTGCTTAAGTATAGATTTATTATTCGATTGAAATTTTCGTAAATTGAATTTTGCTGATTTTAATGTGTTAATGACACCCTTACAAAGTTTAACTGTGTTTTCAATGGTGTTTGAACCCCCTAAATAATCATCTATGTAAAAATCTCTTTGAATAGACTGACTAACCTGCCTGTCAACCGCACTGGAAGCCAGGCTCACTAAACACTTAGTGGCTAAACATGACGGCGATGCCGTGCCATATGTTAGCGTATTCAGTGTATATGTTTTTAACGGATCATTTGAGTTATACCTAAAAACAATCTGTTGAAGGGAGCGCTGCGCGGGATTAAGCTCAATCGCTCTATACATTTTCTCTATGTCTCCGGTCACGACGTACTTATGCTGACGAAAACGCAGTAAAATAGAGTAAAGATCTTCCTGTACAGTAGGACCAACCATTTGGAGGACATTGAGCGAGAAACCGGAACTAGATTTTGCCGATGCGTCGAAAACTGTACGGAGCTTTGTTGTAAGGCTCGATTCACGGATGACTCCGTGGTGAGGTAAAAAATACTTGATTTGTTGAAGACTTTCAGAATATGAAGCCTTCGTATTTTCAGTCATATGACCCAAGCTTTCGTACTCTTGCATAAACTCTATGTACCTGGTCTTGAAAGTCGGGTCTCGAAAGAACTTGCGCTCTAAAGATAGAAATCGATGTTTCGCAAGTTGAAAGGAGTCACCCAAAATAGAAGGGTACTCCTTAAGCGGCATGGTGACGACAAAACGGCCATCATCCGTCCGTGTTGTGTTTTCTAAAAAACTATGCTCACAGGCGTGTTCCTCTGGAGACATAGAGTACTTGACTGCGACAGTATCAAGTTCCCAAAAACGTGTTAAGTTTGTGTTAGCGTCCTCTGTAATGACCCTACATAAGGACAACGAAGACGGTGTCTTAAGACGGGCAACATACCCAGACACCAACCAACCCAGTTTTGTCTCATACAACTTGGGTTGATTTTTGCCTAAGTCAATTGAGTTATTACCTAAGACTGACCAAAAGACTTCAGCTCCAACTAAGATGTCAATGACTGACGGGATGTTGAACGAAGGGTCAGCTAAACTTATTCCCGTAGGAAGAGGAATATGTTCAATATTTATAAATGTAGTCGGTAAACTTTTTGTTATATGTGGTAAAATAAGGCATTCGATGTTAAGGCTATAGTTATTGTGAATTGATTTAATAGTAAGGCTGCAAGACTGTGTAATTTGAGAAGTATTATTATTAATATTTGTCACCGTGGAACACGCACTACGTCGAAATAGACCCAGCTTACCACAGAGTGATTCCGTTATAAAGTTGGCTGTACTGCCGTTATCTAGCAGCATCCGAGCTGAGTGCACGACGCCCTTGACGTCTGTTACCTCCACGAGAGCTGTGGAAAGTAAAACATGCGGAGGAGTAGTATACTGTTCACTAGAGTTGGCAAAATTGTTAATATTACTAACTAATGGTAAAGCAGGTTCTGAAGCTACTTGTTGCTCATGCAAGTGCAAAAGCGTATTATGTTTTTTCTTGCAATATTTACAAGGGACTAAGTTACAATTATTTTCTATATGCCCGGTACGCAAACAATTAAGACACACCTTACTGTCTTTTGCCTTTTGTATTCGTACTTCAATAGGCAGAGCTCTGAACGCTTCACAACTAAATAGAAAATGATTTTGTTTGCATAATGGACATAAATTCTTTATTTTATGAAATGAATTAGATTTTTTATAATTACTATTTTTGTTTTCTTGATTATTATTTGTAGTTATTAATAAGTTTGTGTTAGATTTATGGTTATGAGCGTCTGTTTTATTTGTTTTACCTTTACTTTCTTGTAAAGTCTCAAGTAGATCCGCCCTATTGCTAAGAAACGCAATAAATGTTTTTAAGGATGGTGGATCATTGGGTGTATTTCTATGCTCTTCCCATTCCCTATGCGTAACACTGTCAAGTTTCTCGGCCATCATGTGAATAATTAGTGTATCCCAATATTCAGTTGGCTCATCCAAGGTAGACAAGGCACGCAAATTTTTATTAGTGACATCTATGAGTCGACGAATAGATTTACAAGATTCACTACGCATGTGTTCAACGTTAAATAATTCCTTAACATGATTGTTTACAAGTAACCTTTTGTTGTCGTATCTATTACACAAGAAATTCCACGCTGATTCGTAATTCTCGGATGTAAAATCTAAATTATCTATTATAAGAAAAGCACTACCTTTTAAAGATGCACGGAGGTAATGAAGTTTATTAATATTATCAATATCTTGTCTAGAATGTATAAGCGAAACGAACGTGTCCCTAAACTCTAGCCAGTGCTGATAGTGACCATAGAATACAGGTATATCTATTTTAGGCAATCTTACACAATTCGATCTAAAAGCACCTGCCTGGGTATCCTCGAAGCTCGTCACGGCAATATCCTGGCAACCAAGCCGTTTTTGGGGCTGTGCGCCAAGCAACACGCGCGCCGCTGCCACAAGTGCATGGTACTGGCCCTCAAACTGCTCGCGTTCCAACATCTGATCGTCGAGGTCGTCCGAAATCATTTCGATGTCACACTGCAATTTATCAAAATCCAAGTACAGCGAATTGAATTTATCAAGGCGATTTTCTAAATCTAGCAATTGTGAAGCACTAGGTTCATCGCAAGTTTTAAATAATTTAATAAAATTATTAAAAATAGTTAATTTAGACTTCATACAACTACGTCTTTTTACTAGTTTTTCAATCTTTTCGTCGGCCATTGTAAGAAAAATTCAAATTTATAACGGTTACGCAAGAAAAAAAGCAAATAACTTCAATAAAATTAAAGCAATGAAATATAAACGGTCATTAACCGTTAGGCGAGGGCAAAGGAACAGCTGTTCAAGCGGCAATAACCGGTCGTCGGCTATCTACTGATAAGCAACTAGCAAGTATAAAGTACGACAGTACCGTTGAGCGGCCGTTTCAATAGATTTAAAATGTATGATGCAGCGTATTAGCAAATATGTGAATATAAGAATAAATATGCTTTGTGCAGAAATAACTAGCAATGATGTAGTGCCAGCAAAGTATGAAATGATTTAATTAATAATCACTCACAATATTTCAGCTGTTCTGAACGAAATTAATAAAAAATGGGAAAAGAAAAGGAAAAATTGGAACGACTCACGCAATGATCAAACTGTCCATCCGTAATTCGTTAGAATAATCCCTTTGTTTCTTCGATGATGATGATGATGACTTGCACTTTTTGCGGTTCCAACATCCGTTAAGTGGTTGATGATTCTTGACCGTGGCTCGCAGGTGTGTGTGTGGTTAAAAGGCGAAGTCTTCTGGGCAGAATATTGTCGATTCTGCGTGAGGCTTCTTGAAGACCACAGTTGAACAGCCGCAAGCTCCAAAGCGGTTAAAAACCGTTACTTTTTTAAATTTTGCCGGTGAGAAATCCGGCTCGAAGGACCAATGTTAGGATCCTTCGGGTATTAAAATAAGTGGACTGTATTACTTAAGACGCTGGTATATTCTCATCAGCAATAATTATAAAAATGACAATAATGAACCGAGGAAGGTGAAATTCCAAAGGCAAGTGTCGTTCCTCTTGCCGCCAGCGCCGTCCCCTCTCCGGCGCCCTCCACGCCGACCCCTCTCCGGCGCCCTCCACGCCGCACCGCCCCCGCGGCCAGCGCGGCCCGTGCGGAAATATGTGAACGTTGTCTTAACAACCCTGGTATTCCGCACTCTATCACACACAGTCACTCCACACATGCTTCTTTAGACTCTCATTTCTACTGCTTTAATCTTACTTTCATGCTTTTTCTGCCATACCCAACTTTCACTACCATACATTAGAGTTGGTAATAACACTCCTCTATAGACAGCCAGTCGTGCCTTTTTGGACACATTCCGGCTATCCATAAAGGAGTGCAACGCTCCATTCACCCGATTTCCTGCACTCACTCGTCTCTCGTTATCACTGTCATATCTACCATCACTTGTGAAGACACATCCCAAATACACAAAATCACTTACTTGCTGTACCCTGTCGTTCCCTATACAAATATTACAATCTGTCATGCTTTCGTCCCTTTCAAACACCATAGCTTTCGTTTTACTTACATTTATCTTCATACCTTTTCTCCCAAAAGCATCATCCATAATTATCACTAACTTCTGTAGCTCCTCCGCCGATGACGCAAGAATTACTTGATCATCAGCGTAGAGTAAACAGTTGAGTGACAAACCATTCATTCCCAGCCCGTACGCACTCTCTTTCATATCTTTTAGACAGTCATCCATGAATAGGTTGAACAGCCATGGAGACGCTACACATCCCTGTCTCACACCCTTATTAATGCGAAACTAGTCCGTGTAGGCTCCATTTATCCTGACACAAGCACTAGAATTCTCATAAAGAGGCTTCAGTGCTCGAATCAGGCTACTACCCACCCCAAACATGGACAAAGCTGACCACAGTTCATTCCTTATCACTCTATCATAGGCCTTTTCCAAATCTACGAAAGCGCAGAAAACTTTTTGCCCTTTAGACAAATACTTCTCTACGACGTTTCGTAGGGAAAAGACCTAGTCCGTGCATCCCATACCCTTTCGAAATCCGGCTTGCACATCCCATACTTTATCACTGGTCTCTTTTATAATCCTTTCGATCAGAACTTTTGCATATAGTTTGCCGACAACACTAAGAAGACTAATGCCTCGGTAGCTTTGACAGTCTTGCTGCGACCCCTTTCCCTTGTACAGTGGGACAATAACGGCCCGGCACCAATCTTTCGGTACCACACCTCTTTCTGTTCCAGCACAAATTCAAGAGGCGACACAACAGACTTGCTACGACATTCAGACACCCTATCATACCCTGCTGCCTTACCCATCTTCATGCTATTCAAAGCCTTCACAATTTCATTCATGCCTTTTTTATCTTCTTTTTCTTCCCTTTCAACCATCACATGTAAATCCTGTGTGTCTACTTTTTCAAACAAACTTTCAAAATATTCTTTCCATCTTTTTAATGCAAATCTTCCATTCACCAAGTTGCCATTCATATCTCTGACACTACTAAATTCCGAGGATGCTGATTTTCCGCGGGCTTTTCTAATTGTTTTCCAGAAAAACTTAATGTTCCTCTGGAAATCCTCACGTAATCTTCTATCAAAATCGTCTTTTGCTTCATCCTTCTTCTTTTTTACTACTGTTTTCACTTCCTCTTTTATTCTATTATACTTCCTTTTCATTTCTACCACATCTCTATCATTTGCTTTTCCCATTCTTTCTTCTGCTCTTATTGCCAACCAATCTAACCATGCATGCTTCTTCTGAATGACCACATTTTGAACATCCTTGTCCCACCAAACATTCTTTACCTCTTTACCTTTCTTTCTTTTTGCTACTCCACACACTTCAATTACAACATTCACAACCACCTTTTTAAACGCTTTCCATAATTTTTCTACCTCACAAATTTCGTCTAGTTCTTCAAATTTTTCTTGTAGTTTCCTTTCATACATTTCTCTTTTGTCCCCTTGCAAGTTTTCCACTTTTATTCTCTCTAAAACACTCGATTGTTCCGGACAACGGTGTCGCCACTTCCTGAAAAGGCCTTTTATACGACACATTACCAGAAAGTGGTCGGTATCCAGACCTACTCCTCGGAACACTCGAGTGTCCATTACATTCTTCTTCAAACGTTCATCCACTATAACGAAATCAATCATACTTTTCACCTCAACGTTTTCCCATGTATACATATGGATCTTTTTGTGTGCAAACATTGTGTTTGTCACACATAGATTCCATTCTAAGCACACGCCAAGCAAACTTCTCCCATTACTATTCACTTTCTCATCACCAAAAGAACCCAGTACCGTTTCATATCCATCTCGCTTCACTCCAACCCAACTATTAAAATCTCCTAGCATAATTAATCTTTCGTGAACTTCACGCATTCGTAGAACTTCCGCCACATTTTCCCAAAACTCATCTCTCTCTCTCTCTCTCTGGGCACTTTTAGAATAACCCGCACCTAAGTCTGTTGGGGCATAAACCCCTAAAACAAAAATTCGGGTTAATCCCACTTTCATTCTTACCCAAACAAGTCGGGAAGTCACAAATTTATAGTCTTTCACGCATTCTGCCATTCTCTCGGAAAGGATGAGACCAACACCCTGACTGCCCCTGGCGGTTCTGTCCACTCCAGCCCAGTAAGCAGTATATGTGCCGTACTTTATGGTGTCACATCCTTTTCGTTTCGTCTCATTCACACACAGTAAATCAATCTTCCTTTCACTCATAATTTGACATACTTCATCTATTTTGCTATCCATCCCTCCTCTAACATTCAGTGTTGCAAAGCGGCTTTTCGCCACCATGGGATACGAGACGTGACGAGTGGCGAACCACGTCGCCGCCATTTCGATGATTTTTATTATTCAATTTTATTGTCATCATGCATTCCCACGAGTAGCTAGGGAAAAATAGTTGTCGAGCCTGGCAGAGCCCCGCATGCCAAGCCAAGGCTAGTCTTTCTCTGAGGGCGCCTGACCTCAGGACAAAATATGGCACGCTAACGACTAGGCGCGCCCCTAGCCATGCATCTCTCGGCGCGGCAGACCTTAGATTGGCGGAAAGGAATGAAGGAATTGGATGTATTAGTGAAAAAGAAATGGTGGGTTCGGGATAGGAAAAAGTGTAATGGGATACTATTAATTCGGATAAAGGAGATGTGCTTGGAGTCAATAGTACCTCGGGGGACCGGGGGCGCATACCCGTATGCTAGTAGTTACCTACCCGTAGTTATTTTGTTATAGGCCTGAAACACTGTTGTCTATTTACCTTGCAATGGTAAATTCAATTCGTTCAGTTATTGAAAGATATCCGCCATAAAAGACAATCGGAACAACCAAGTTTTATCATACAAACGGTCCTTCAAATTAACAGAAGTATCTGCTGAAAGAAACATTAATTGTAACTCTGCTCTAAGTTCAAATAACCTTGTTACCCCGTTGTACCCGTTTGTTACCCCAGTTTTACCCCGAGACAGCCATCGCACTTCTGTATGGAGCAGCAGTGTTTTATGTTTGCTGCCATAATCTTCACACAATAATGAAAACAATCGGGATTGTAGTGGTCGTGATTTGATAAAATTAATTGTTTACCGCTTCATCCATAACAAATTTTAGGCAAAGAGAATATAAACCAGTGTTGCCAGGGCCTTTGAGTCGTAAGTTACGTTTCGTTTCCTGAAATGTTACATTTTTGCTGCAAAAGTTACATTATTTTTTTTTTTAATTTACGTGTTTTTGGGGTCGGATGCAAATAATCGATGTTAACAAAAACGCTACGGAACAAAACAAATCACAATCAGGCATATGCCGCGGCAATATGTGGAACTAATCATGACAGATGTCACAGATCGGCCATGTTGTCATTTTTTTTTTCGCTCTTTGGCAAGGTGCGGTTTGCGCATCTGCCAGTGTCAAAGTTTTAGGTTAGACATTTTTTCAAGTACATAAGTTGTATTGTCTCTTTGTTATACTCAGTACTAACTACTATGTCAAAGTAAAGCAGTGGCTACCTTACCAAGACTTTGTCGAGAAGTTTTGGCGGCAACAAAAAAGCACTTGATTAGCACTGTTATTTCAATTCATTTTATTTGAGCCCTTTAATAGAACTATATTGGACAATATACCACTATAATTATGCAATATAACACTAAGTATCACGAAAACAAGAGCACCTCATGACACTTCCACGTTCCCGCCAAAAACTCCCATGTTGTCATTGTCAGGTGCTGTTTACCTACAGTGTTGCAAAAATTCCCGGTTTATCGGGAGATCTACCGATTTTGTCTGTAGTCACCCGATATACCGATATTACTATCATGAGTTTTGGCGGGAATGTGGAAGTGTCATGAGGTGCTCTTGTTTTAATTCATTATTTTGGTGATACTTAGTGTTATATTGCATAATTATGGTGGTATATTATCCAATATAGTTCTATTAAAGTGCTCAAATGAAGTGAATTGAAATAACTGTGCCAATCAAGTGTTTTTTCGTTGCTGGCAAAACTCCTTGATAAAGTCTTGGTAAGGTAGCCACTGCTTTACTTCGACATATTAGTTAGGAGTTAGGACTGAGGATGAAAATATATGAAAGACGGGCTCAATGGACTAGTATCCAGAGCCGTAATAATTAAAAAAAAAATTACTATCATATCTTTCGATCTATTGTGCTAAAATAAAATACTGAAATAAAACTAGATATTTGACCCCCCCCCTTTTAATATATCATTTTATATACCACGTTTTGAAGATTTTGCAAGCTTGCTCAATTACTACCTACTCTAAAGCCTCGACTACACTACTCGCAAAGTTACCTCGACGAAGTACTCGTCGAAGTTCACCGAAGTCCGAACTATGTGGCTACACACTCGTGCAACCTCGTCAGGAGCTCAGTCGCCCGGCGCCCGCACGATAGGCATCATGGATGACGTTCAAGTGGCAGCTGCCGTTGCAATGTGTACTCTCGCGTATTATAACTACGTGCGAATTTATAATTCAACGAAAATTAAAAAGAAATGGATGCATGATGCTAATACACACACACACGTACTCACGTCTGTTATCCCCGAAGGGATAGGCAGAGGCGCAAGTAGTGCATCCACTTTTCGCCGTTATTCCGTCCCATGATGTGATAGGTGGCGAGCCTATCAACATATCGGGCACAAATTCCAGACTCCGGGCTGATACTGAATAGAAAAACTCAATATCACTTTGCCCAACCCGGGATCGAACCCGAGACCTCAGCTTTGCAGTCGTACTGTAATACAACTACGCCACCTAATCCTGGATCAACACATTATAGATTCCGCCCTGTGGATTGGGGGCGTTTGGAGAATTCCACCACGGTATCCCCTGCCTGTCGTAAAAGGCGACTAATAGGGGCCTCCGGGGGTCACGGGTGGGCGGGACGTGCCGCCCACCCATTAGTCTAGCCAACTTCTGTGACCCCCGTGATGGACATGTCCGAGGCAGCGTGTCTCACGCTTCCTCGGACACCAAAAGGTGGACACGGTACGGTGTTTCGGGGGCTTCGGAGCCCCCGCAACAGGGAAAAGGACCGCAACAGCGGTACGCGCAGGGGCGGTTGCGGACGACAACTTAGACGTGAGTCAGAGGAAGCCCGCAGCCGTCCCTAATGATCCGAAGATGGCCATATAAAAAAAAAAAAAAAACACATTATAGATCGGCTATTTTGTCCCCGGATTTCGCTATTTTTTTTTTGTAGGAAATATTTTAATTTTAAATCAGGTTTTTTGACAGATTGTACTGGCGTTGTAAAGATGGTGCCATAGTGAATAAGGGGCTTTTGTAACGTTATACCTCAAAGCTCTAAATAAATATTGTTGTTTTAATTGCAATATATTATTATAGATCAGCTTTTGCCCGCGGCTCCGCCCGCGTTAATAAGTTCTTTCGAGCTAAAAGTACATTAAAACCTTCCGGTTGAATCACTCTATCAGCTATCTATTTATAAAAAACCGCATCAAAATTCGTTGCGTAGTTTTAAAGATTATAACAGTACTGTTAGTCGTGTTCTGTAAATTACCTACGGAACGTTGAATACAACCTGTGCTCATGACGTCTCGATGCGAACTGAAGTGAGCCGAGTAGTGTAGTAAGACGCTTCGTGTTCGAACCTCGGGACACTTCGAGTCCTTTGACTCGGACGCAAAAACCGACAACGACTGGAAGTCGCTCGAGGCGAGGCGAGGTTACACGAGGCGAAGCGAAGTGCCCTTCCACACTACCTTATTCGGCCAATTTCGATCAACTTCGCGAGTAGTGTAGTGCAGGCATAAATCCTTTCAATCTAACGCCTTTAAGTTACCAACATTACGTCGCATGACTGGCGCCGCGTCTGCGGGACTTCTTTCGTGAGACAGACTTCAGCTACGAATCCGAGAACAGCGGGAACTCGCGAAGTAGGAAACGTGTGCGCGCACACTCAAGCAAAATCAAGTTTTAACGCATTCAGAATACGTTTCATTATGTCATCATCTCTGAGTGTGATATGGAGTGAAATACTTTTTAGACCCGCGCCAGTTTTAGGTGCGTTCAATTTGGATGCGTTGAATTGAAATGCGTTCGTAAACAGTTTACAATAAAAATCTAGTATTACAAATCTCGTTGTTCTCAAAAGTTACGAAAATTGCCTTAAATATAAAAATTACTTACATGTTACGCGAGGGGGTCAAAAGTAACGAAAAATGTAAGAAATGTAACCTTCTGGCAACGCTGATATAAACACTACGTTAGATTAGTGATGCGACTCGAGTCGTGTTTTTACTCGAGTGAGTTTGTGAAAATCGTACTAGAGTGAAAAAAATATTGACTCGAGTCAATTTGTACTCGAGTTGTCGAGTCAACTCGGCGCACCGAGTAGTCTACTCGGTAACCTTACTTCTCAGTCAAGTGTCAACGTCACGAACGTCAGTACTGCCTATTTAGGTAAATATTTTTCCCGCTTTATATATTCCGGGGATATAAAGTAGCCTATGTGTTAATCCAGGATATGATCTACCCGTATGCCAAATTTCATCGAAATCCGTTAGGTAGTCTTTGTGTGAGAGTAACACACATACATCCATACATTCTTACAAACTTTCGCGTTTATAATATTAGTAGGACAAAATGGAAAATGTTAACACCAAAATCTTCGATTTTTAAGTTTCTTTTTTTGTGTTAATTTGACCGATCAAAAGACTGATACGTCAGTCTCTCAACCAATCACAATAAAACGAAGCGGAGACGCATCGTGTTTTTTTTTTCACATTCTAAGCCCACTGGTATCACTATAAATATCTTATATTTCTTATGTTACATTATTAAATCTGTGCCTAGTGCAGATACACCATAGCATAACGATTACTGTAAAGACAGATTATTTAATTATTTCAATAATCGGATTTATATTTTTGAAGTTATACTTCTTTAGGCGCGTTATGAAAAATTTATGAGCGTGAAATTTTACGATGCGCGCGCATGTGTGACACAAAATTTTTTCGCGGGAGAAGTTGCCCGCTAAACCGCTCATTAAAGGCATATTATCATAAAGGGCAGATTTAATGAGAAATTTTAAACAGTGGCCGCCATTTTGAACTTCTTTGTTTTAAGGCCAATCGATCTCAAAATCGATATCTGAGCATGACTTTAGGTACAAAGGGTAGATTTAATGTTAGATTTCAAAAAAGTGGCCGCCATTTTGAATTTTTGGCTGTGTTGACTATCCTTTTCCAGTCTTTTTATTATTCAATGATGCCAAAGAAGTATAACTTTTCACGCGCGTACATAAGTACACGCACCCATTTTTTATTATTGTATATTACTAATTATTTTCTATGTTCCATGTCAGTTTGACAGCTGTTATTTAAAATTTCTTATTAGAATCCTATAGGTAGGCGTATAAAAACGACTTTCGCTAATAATTGGCAAGGCAATATCGACAGGTTAATAAAGGTTTTAAAAACTGCTATAAAAATGTCACTCGCGTTGCATGGCGTGAAAATAAAAAATATTTGACTCGAGTACAACTTGAGTAACTTACTGAAATGACTCGAGTGACTCGAGTCATAAAATTCTACTCGAGTCACATCACTACGTTAGATTCGACGGCATTTGCTTCATCGCAAGTGCTTGTCTATGCAGAATACAATGGCTGGAACTCTTAGAGAAAGTATAAGTACCTATAGAGCGCTAATATCGCACCGTGCACCCACTACCCAGCGTAGGCAGGTGAACTATAGCTACTTATATAGAAATGTTGGCGACTGCTAGGGATGGGCACGCGAGCAGCACCAACGCAACAGTTATCGATAAGTACAGGCGGCGCGGTACATATTGTTGTCAAAAAATTTTGGTTCTACAAAATACGGCCTTGCGAGTAATTTTAAGCGTATTGCGTTAATATAGATAAAAGCTATGCTGCGAATTGGTGTAGTGCCATGTGGAATGATTTATAAACACGGTACCTCAAGAGCAGTTTTTACAAGCAATAATCATCATCATCAGCCCGTTGCAGTCCACTGCTGGACATAGGCCTCTCCCAAGATACGCCACAGAGCCCGGTCTGCTGCTTTATGCATCCAGTTGCTGCCGGCCCTCGTGTGCAAGTCATCCCGCCATCTGGCTAGAGGGCGTCCCACGCTACGTTTACCAAGACGCGGTCTCCACTCCAGAACACGCTTACTCCAGCGGTTATCTGTTCTGCGACATATGTGGCCAGCCCATTGCCACTTTAACCTGCTAACTGATATTTTCTTTGATTCTATCCACCGCTTTCGTCGTAGTATTCGAAACTGCCTACCAAATTGAAGTTTATCGTAGTTAATCCCTTTTTGTAAACTATCCTTGTACTAGGTGTGTGTCCTACGGCAGCAAATTGCTAGGTAAAATAGCCTGAATTTTTAATACAGAACATGGTTTATTCCTGTGCCGAATTAAATAAAACCTCTCAACATCCGTACATTTGCACATTTAATCTCATTTGTAATATTAGTGAGATAGAAAGAAGCAAGTTAAGACTAGATTAGTTCATCTATACTAATATTATAAAGCTGAAAAGTTTGTTTGTTTGTTTGTTTGAACGCGCTAATCTCAGGAACTACTGGTGCGAATTGAAAAATTCTTTTTGTGTTGAATAGACCATTTATCGAGGAAGGCTATAGGCTATATAACATCACGATGCAACTATTAGGAGCGAAGAAATAATGGAAAATGTGAAAAATGCGGGGAAAATTATTCATCCTTGAGGGCTTCCATTGGGTGCGCTGCGAAAACGGTTCAAGATACCAAAAATATATGTATGAAAGAATTATTCCTCTTGAAATGATCTAAAAAAAAGTCCGCGACAGTATATGTCTATCTTTTAGAATAAACTCTCTAGAACCGTTTTTATGGTAATCAAATTTGGTCGAAATTAATGCATTATTTGTTAAGAGTTGTATCAACGTCATAATATTAATCTTTATACAAATAAATGTGTTGGATAGAGTGATTCAACGGGAAGGTTTTTATGTATGTACTTTTAGCCCGGAAAAACTTATTAACGCGGGCGAAGCCGTGGGCAAATGTTGTATAAGATTTGTGACTGTTGTCGCAGTGCCCGGGTCTCGGGGAATCCCATCCTGAGAGGTTGGGCAATATGATTGCAGCTTATATTGTCCGTTTATGTCCTTATTTTTTTTCTTATGTTTGTATTTTGTGCTTTCTGTGTTTGCTTGTAATTGGTTGTGCAACTTATTCTTAGCTAGTGTGTATGTTCTATGTTTTGTAAAATTGTTACAACTGTAAGCAAACCTATATAAATAAATACATACATACATACATATACACTCACGCCTGTTATCCCCGAAGGGGTAGACAGAGGCGCAACTAGTGCACCCACTTTTCGCCATTATTCTGTCCCATGATGTGATAGGGGGCGAGCCTATATAAATAAATAAATAAATAAATAAATAAACTCTCAGAGCTATGTCGGTCACTTTGGTTCTCTGACGGATCACTTCGTTCCGAATTTTGTCCTTCAGAGAGACTCCGAGCATAGCTCTTTCCATAGCACGTTGAGCGACTTTAAGCTTATGGATTAGCCCCACAGTCAGTGTCCACGTCTCGGCTCCGTACGTCATTACGGGGAGGACGCACTCGTTGAAAACTTTCGTCTTCAGGCTCTGTGTTATATCCGACGAAAATATGTGGTACAACTTCCTAAACGCTGCCCAGCCCAACTGAATCCTCCTATCGGCTTCCTTTTCAAAGTTGTGTCTACCTAACTGCATTATTTGCCCGAGATAAACATATTCCTTGACAACTTCGAGAGGTGTGCCATCAATGATTATTGGTCCCGGAGCGACGAAGTCATTGAACATAACCTTCGTTTTATCCAGGTTCATCCGGAGACCAATTCGTTGGGAGGCTTCATTTAGGCTGTGCAGCATTTCTTGAGCTTCCTGCAGCAATAAGAACCAATAATATTAATGAATATTCATGATAATTGAACCGATAGATATAAACAGAGCATCGCACCATGGATTTCTTAGCTAGTCTCCCCAAGCCTAAAATAGTCACGTCTAGTTTTTGAAATATTTATTATTTTTATTAAAAAAATGTCAAAAAAAATATATCTTAATGATTGCTAACTTATACCGTCAAGACCCGCGATAGGAGCTATGCAATAGCTTAAAAATATTATCGTAATCGGTAAATTTTTAGGAACAGTAATTATTACTTTCATTTCATAAACAAAAACGCAATTATTAATTGGCTTAAATAATAAATACGTATGCTATATATGAAAATATTACATCGATTCTGGCATCGACGCGTAACATCACTATCGAAAAAGCGGGATGCGGGGCAGTGCGGGGAGTACAAGTGTTCGCCTCCCGAGCGTCTTTCATCCCGCGACGCGTGATTTAAATTTTACCTAAAAATATACTGAAATATGGCTTGCCTGTGAAACGTGATATTAGAATTCTGTTTAATGTGTTTCCGAGTGTCGTTTTATAAGATTCCACAGAACATTTAACCATTTTGCAGTATTAATAATCAAATATTCGCATAGATCTCACTCGCGTGTGCTCACACCGTTCCTACTCGAGTGACTACAAGCGCTTGCGGCCAGCGCAGGACGATGTTCCCACCCGTGCCTATTGTTCCTACTTGCATACACGCGCTCTTTAGTAGTTATACTTACTCTAAGCTGGAACTAAAATTAGGCGCTTTATTTTTTATTCGTGACACTCAAGAAGTTTATAATATTATCTAATGGAGAGCGCGGTTCACACATTTTTGTGAAGACAAAAAAATTACCTTTTGAGCTGTCTTCTATCTCACTCACTCTTTAACCTATGTTGCCAAAGCTTACGGATTATTTCCCCACCCATAAAAAAATATCAATACCGTTATTGTCGTCTCAATCATTTATATATAAATATTTCCAACATATCTTATATAATGATATAAGTACTATTTTCATTTCAGAATTATTCTTGTTGAATAAGATATCCTTAAGGTTTTTTATCCTTATTAACATTTTAGTTAAACAAAATTTCCTCATTTAATTGGTAATTGCGAATACATATTTCGGCAACACTGTTATAAAACGTTAAGTTCGATGTCAATATAGTTGTCAAATAAATGTTCACTTCGAAATTTTCTCCGTAATTATCTACAATAATAAGTGTGTTTTAGTGATATTTTAATGTGAATTGTGTAGTTCATGGTTGCAGAAATATTTGGCATCCATCATTTAATGTGAAATTCTACAGGTAAGTTCATTGTAATCAATATTGTGTAAATATTATAATTTTATCAATATTTATACGAAATGTAATAAAATACGTGAATATTTTATAAATGAACTGTAGAAAAATATCGCTTAATGTGATTTGCTTTATATATGACTACTTTTTTCATATTAACGTAATGTTAAATGTGATTTTTTGTATTGTAAATAGTGTATATAAACAAGAGGCTAGGGTGACCATGGTGTAAGCTTTGGTGGACCGGTTTGACAATGGTGCTAGAGTATTTGTAATACTAGCCGCCTTACTAATGAATATTATAAAGCTTATTAATCTTTAAATAATCATCGTAAATAAAAACTGAGGATCAACAGTTACAATCGAGTTCTCAGTGTATCCAGCATTGATTTATTGAAACTTTTATTTAAAATAAAATCGAGTTTGTATTTCTCTTTACAGATTTCTTAAAGATCTAGATAAGCAAAAACGTGGTTAAATATAAATACCATTAAAAGGTCAATTTGATGTCTGCAAGAATTACTAGTCAACATTTAAAGACAGAAGATTATGATTCTGAATGTGATAATGTGTCTTCTACTTCTCGGAATATGGCAGTAGATGTCAAAAATAATTGTTTATTACCAGAAACTCATGCTGTAAGTATATTATTTTTTATCATTTCACTGGTATAATTATGATCCACTTAGACTTTATTATTTACTAGCTTTTGCCCGCGGCTCCGCCCGCGTGAATGTGTTTTTCCGGGATTAAAGTCACTGTTTATATTTTACTGGAATGAAAAGTAGCCTATGTGCTAATCCAGGACATGATCTACCCGTGTGCCATATTTCATCGAAATCCGTTCAGTAGTTTTTGCATGAAAAAAACATCCATACATTCAGACATTCTTACAAACTTTCGCCTTTATAATATAATAAGATTAGTAGGATAGGGCATTAAGCTTGCGACCCACCAAATTTTATAACGGCGGTACATTGGGTGATATCTGAGTGTACTAAATGGCACCTCTGCCTATGTCTAAAATGTATAGGTACTTAAATATATTATTATTGATTGATATTTACTTTTTACGTTACATGTCAGCGAAATGAATATGAACCACCATTGAAACGTCAAGACTTGAAAGATTTCAATATATCAGTTAATGTGAAGACATCCAGTGAAATAAGTTTAAAGAAATAAAAGAAAGTATTGCAGCAGAAGATGAAGAGATAAAAGAAGAAAATTAATTACAAGTTATTTCTTATTAAAGTTGTTCATGATTATACAGTCTGAAATTGAAAATATTTTGCAGTGAAATTTTGCTAATATTTGAGATTTTTTTAAAAAGTATATTCCAAGTAGCAAGCAAAGAAAAATTACATATAGTGATAACATAAAGACTTTTGCTTTAACATTACACTTTTAGTCGCCGAAAACATTTTTGTTTTATAAATTCAAAGATATATTTGCCGAAAGAGAGCACATTATGGTGATCTTTAGCAATCTTTAATTGTTTTGTTGGCTTCTTCACAGAAGTTTTAGAATATTAAAAATAAATTTAAGGACGAAACCTCACCCGCAGAATGTAGCGTTAATTTTTGATTCCATGGCTCTCAAACAAGAATTTATTTAGTATTGTAATTTGTAAAACATCCACGTGTTTATTACTTTTGCTATAAATATCTACACAACTTTGTTTACAATCAACTTACCTATGGAATTTCACACTAGATGTTGGATTGCAAATAATTCTGCAACCATGAATTACACAACTCATAGTAGAATATCTCTAAAACACAATATGTATTATTATAGATAATTACAGAAAAAAAGTTCGCAGAATACTCGCAAAAATTGTAAAAAATAGATATTTAGATAGATAAAATAGATATTCGTAATATTTCAAAATCACTTACTGAAAATTAGTTTATTAACTTCCTAAATGTGTATTATTTTTTTATGTATGATTGTTTACTTTTATGAGTATGTTTTTTATTTTTTTTTATTATATTTAAATTCAACACTAACTGTTGTTTTCATTTTTAAATATCCCAATGTTTTTCTGTCTAACCTTACAGTCTCCATATTTGGTTATAAAGGCCGGCAAACAACGTGAACATATCCAGTCGCGGGGGAAAGTAAAACATATACAATGTGAGGCTGTGTGCCGAGCAAAAAAAAAGCACGCGAGGCCCCGTGCGAAGCAAATAATTTTTTTTAACAGCTTTGAAAGTAAGGTGCCAAAAAACGGGCCCCCAAGGAGCTGCAAGATGCCCCTGTAACTGCGAGGCCCCAGGCGGTTGCCTGGTTCGCCCCCCTCCTCCAAGGCCGCCACTGAATTCACCACCGCGTGGTGAGGTATTTTTTTTATGTAAGTGGAACTAGTAGTTCCGAACTACACATACCAAAAAAGTATGTAAATATGCCAATTTTGTTTGGAATAAACTTTCTAACTCAAATTATATTTTTTAAATATCAACTATTACTAGCCGCTGTAGTTGGTTTTCATAATTAATTTAAACCGTATTACTTTATAGAGATAAAAATAAATATTATGGTGTGATATCATATTATTGCACACTCACACACTCATGCCTCTCATCCCCCGGGTAGACAGAGGCGCAATTAGTGCACCCACTTTTTGTCGTTATTCCGTTCCATGCTGTGATAGGGGGCGAGCCTATCGCCTTATCGTGTACAAATTCCAGACTCCGAGCTGATACTGAATGGAAAATAATCACTTTGCCCGACCCGACTAACCCGGGGATCGAACCCGAGATCTCAGCATTGCAGTCGTACCATAATACAACTACGCCACCGAGGCAGCCATATTATATCATATCATATTATTATGGACAGTTAATTATGTTATGTCCTGGTTTTGAAAATAAACCTTTGTCACTCTAAAGAGAGAGACAGCAGACAGTTGTGACGTCACATTTTATTCTTCAGTTTGTTGAACGGAATGAAAAATCCATATATGGGTATAAAATTCTTGGTGACACTGCTCCTGCTGTTGCACCTGTCATCGCCTTGGCCCCATCCAAGAAGTTTATAATATAACTACTATAAAATTCTTGGCCCCATCTGTACAAATGTCAATGCAATTGTTCCAACTGAGATTATTTTCTTCAAAAAATATATTTATTTTATTAAAAATTTCTTCCCCGGTAGTGTTTGTGAGCAGCGGTGAACACATAAGCATGTCTTCTTCAAAAGAACTTTCATATGGATATCTCACGGTAACCAGCAAAATAACCAAACCAGCGACATCAGTTGACTCGTCCATTTGCAATGCAAATCGTGTTTTTTGTAGACATGTAACTAGTTTTTGTTTGACGTAGCTTGCCAGATCATGGATTCGCCGTGAAACAGTATCGTTTGATAGCGGCACAGTAGAAAGATGTTTTGCAGATTTTTCATCGAGCATACATTTTGTTATGTCTAATACACATGGCTTTATTAAATTCTCAGCGAGTGTGCGCTTCACCTACTTGTGCAATGCGATAGCTAACTAAATATGATGCCTCCGGGGCCTTTTCGTTGACAGTTTGTGTTACATGCATCATATTTTTTTGACTTTCCAATAACTAATCTTTTATACGAACAAAAAATTATTTTTCTTGTCAGCGCAATTTGGCAAGTGCCATCGAACTATTAGGAAGCAGTCAGCGTTGCCAGAAGGTTACATTTCTTACATTTTTCGTTACTTTTGACCCCCTCGCGTAACATGTAAGTAATTTTTATATTTATGACAATTTTCGTAACTTTTGATTACAACGAGATCTGTAATAGAATACTAGATTTTTATTGTAAACAGTATACGAACGCATTTCAATTCAACGCATTCAAATTGAACGCACCCAAAACCTGCGCGGGTCTAAAAAGTATTTCACTCTATATCACACTCAGAAATGGCTCTGAATGGAAATTGGAAAGCGCCATGGCAAAATGAAACGTATCTTGAACGCGTTAAAACTTGATTTTGGTTGAGTGTACGCGCGTACGTTTCCTACTTGCGAGTCCCCGCCTTTAAATAAAAAAAAAAATAAAATAATTTATTGGTCAAATAGGCTTATAAAAAGCACTTATGACAGGTCATGACATGAAGGTAGACACAATAACAAAGGTACATAATAAACCAATGAAGTAATTTAAAGTTAAATATCGAACAACCAGCACGGGCTGATAGGTACAGAGGACACGGACATTAGGGACGGGAATAGGGCTAGGGAAAGGAGAAGTGGAGCTGATATAAAAGAAAGGGAAGGAGTATCTTTACATTACGAGGAAAGGAAACGCCACGGTCCTCGCCGGCGAGGATAAAAAGGTCCTAGCCTAGCTAACCTACCAGCCTTTCACTAGCTACCTAAGCGATGACGACCCGAAGAAGAAAGGCAGAAAGAAACTCCGGGCTTAATTTTTTCGTCATCAATTGTCATGATATACTGCATTTTTTTTAAATATATATTTTACAGTATGATTATTACATAGGTTAATGCATACATGAATGTAGCCCTAAGATATAAATGAAATACTACTACGAAGCAACCAAATAACAATATATTGGCGTTCATGATGCATTAACCCACGCTTACAAATATTATTTACACTAAATAACTACATCATATCTTTAGTCATTAATAGTGATAAAATATAGATCGGTCGTCACAATAATAGAGCAATGTCAAAATGTCAAAAGCAAAAAAAAAATTTTAAAAAATATCATATTAAATAAATTGAATTTAAATGTCACAAATTAAAAACAAAAATATATGTAAAAATACAATATGGACCTAGCCATATAAATGTCATATTATAATATTATTTTTATAGGCGCTCAATGTGAAAGCTCAGTGCCTTAGTGCTGTGCGCAGGACTGATTCCAAATATCCTTGTCATTTAAATAGTCTGTCACTTTGTAGTAGCCTCTAGAAATCAATGCACGTTTAACATAAGGCTTAAATTGGATTTCAGGCATATTTATGACTTCAGAAGGAAGCTTATTATAGAATTTAATGCAGTTGCCCATAAACGAATTACTTGTTTTGCTGAGCCTAAACTTTGGAACTACAAGTTTGTTTTTGTTTCTTGTATTTATGCAATGTATATCACTGATTTTTATAAAGCTATCTAAATTTCTGCGGACATACATTATGTTTTGGAATATGTATTCAGCGGGCAAGGTTAGTATATTGATATCTTTAAAAAGGTCTCGAAGAGAGTCGCGCGATCGCAGATCATAAATAGCGCGAACAGCTCTTTTCTGCAATATGAAAATAGTCTGCAGATCAGCTGCAGAACCCCATAGCAGAACACAGTACGACATAATACTATGAAAGTTTCGCGGTTTCGTCGCTACAGTAATGCCTGATTGTGATTTTTTTTGTTCCGAGTTCCGACTTCCGTTGCGTTTTTGCTAACATCAATGATTTGCCTCCGACCCCAAATACATAAATTAAAAAAAAAACATAAATGTAACTTTTGCAGCAAAAATGTAACATTTCAGGAAACGAAACGTAACTTACGACTTAAGGGCCCTGGCAACACTGGAAGCAGTTTACTACATAGCATGCAGAGAGGTGAGCCGTTGGAATCAACAAATCCGAAACTGATATATGATTCATCATACTTCCTTTTTTTCGTCTTTGAAACCGTCGAGCTTGACGTCGTGGCATCATCGTCTGGATCGGTGATTGCTATATTCTCCGCGCGTACTGCTTTTGAACATTCAGCGTCATTAGAAGATGTTGTTGCAACACGTTTAACACCTTTAAGCCAACGTTCCATTCTTCTTTACTTATAATGTTACACGTCAGGATGGTGGGGTCTAAACAATACACAATTGTTAACTGCGTATAAGAGACTAAGTAGTACAATGAAGAAATGTATAAAACTGAGACAACAGAATACAGCAGGCAGTAGAACAATGAACACTAGTTTCTCGCTAGCGAGCTTGTAAGTAGATAGGTAGGAACTTATCACTCCGAATACTAATCGTCACCTTAGTGACGAGGCGCGACGCGCGATCGCCGCTTTTATACTTAGTCCTAGACACGATCCCGAATATTCTGGAAAATACTCGAGTCGGTGCCTTTGATTAAAAAAAAGCAAAAATAAAAAGAGAAATATAAAAATTGCGTTGTAAACAATCTCGACTTTATAATTTTAAGTTAGAGTCGAAAGTCGCTTGTTGACAACTATAGCGTCTAATTCAGAGGCGGCTTTTATCAAAGGGACTGCGCGCTCACAAGTTTACAAGTAGGTATACATCGACGGCCCCTACGTAAAAAAGACATGTCGAAAATGGCGTTTTTTTTTATTGCATTTTATGCTTATATTTATCAATATGCATGTACCAATTTAATATTTTTTTAATTATTCAATTATTTCACGAGATACGTGAAGCGTATATGGTAATAAGTCCGACACATTTCACGGAACGTGTAGTATACACGGACAAGTCGTACTTAACGCGAAATACCATGTTTGAAAAGATAGTTGTCCGTTTACAATGTCACGGTTTTTGACGCAGGAGTAAAGGAAGCGACATGTTTTGTGTAAGATGAAACTATAGCAAGACGCGGTGCAAACGAAGTGGCAAGTTGTTTATATTTTTTTTATTAAAAATAGGATTTAAGGATGGTATAGTAGATTTCCGTTTTTGGTCTGCTAATTGTGCAGGCCAAAACCGTAACCGGATTGTTTTTTTTATGTACATGTGGGCTTGCAAAACATTTAATATTAAAATATGCCACCGGTTTCTTGAAAAAGGACGTACACAAAATGAAGCAGACAGTGGCCATGCTTTGATTGAAAAAGCAATTAAAAAATAAGCTTATATTTTATATCCCAGTCAAGTGGTACACCTTAGTAAGATGGGCTAAACAAAACAATCCTCCATACAAGGTTGTAGAAGTTAATCAGGACCTAGTGCTAGATTTCAAAGCTTGGTTACACACAAAAACCTGGATTAAAGATGCCAATGGTAATAAAATAAATTGGAATAAGATTCGAGAAGTAAAAATTCTAGCAAATGAACTTGATGAATTGCTTTTTAAATATGATTTATATGAAGAATTAAGTTAACTTAATAATGCCAAAAATATAAAATTACAAGAGGAAGAAATAGAGTAGAGCAAGAAATAACGTTTCAACCTTTGTATAGAGAACCAATCCATTTAGCAGATTTAAAACATAAAGATTTAATTAATTTGTGAGACACAATGATAATACCTCAGAAATAACATAACTTATTTAAAAATATTAGTCACAGCAATAATGTTATGTTGATGATGAAGACTGATTTCAATATATTTTATATAATTACACTATTTTTTATATAATTAATAACTGATCACTGTATTGATCTTGATCCTTGATTGATTTAAGTTTCTTTTTCTGGTCTCATATCTATGAGACTGCTAAAAGTAAAATTGAGAGCTTTTTTTAACACCCTTTTGTTATTTCTATTGATTATTAAAAATGTTTATTTGTTTGTTGATTGGTTTAAATAGAAATCACTAAACAGATTAAACAAAGTCGCTTGCCGCTGTCTGTCCCTATGTATGCTTAGATCTTTAGAACTACACAACGGATTTTGAAGCGGTTTTTTTTTAATAAATAAAGTAATTCAAGAGTTTATATAATGTATTATTTATCCCGGGGGAAATATAAGGCGGGACTTTTGTCCCGGAAAAACTCATTCAAGCGGGCGTATCCGAGAGCAGAAGCCTTGTATAATTATAATTAGCATATTCCCTAGTTTTCCGAGTAACAGTAATAGTTTATTGAAAGTGAATTATAGTACCAAATAATCTAGATTACATCTATAAATATAAAACTTTATTGATAGTACCTACTGTGTTTTTAGAATATGAATACTTTAAGTATAAACCATTATTACCACATTATCGTTCTAAAGAGATAATATTCTAAATTTTGTTTTGTAACTCATTATATTTGTTATACATAATATATGTATATATAATTAATTAATTAAATATAATATTAAAAAATGTATTTTGTTTTCTAACTTCATATTTCATTTATTTTTTAAACCACTTGTCTTTAGATACTGACAGTAAAGATTAAATACTTACCACGTAGAAAGGGTTATGTAACATTATTTTAATTATTTATCTTCTTCTGTAAATAAATTCCAACAAAATATTGCAATTTCTTACCTAGTTATTTGGTACAACGTAAATAATACATAACATTTTAAACATTTGTTAGAAATGAATTATACTTCGGCTTCGTCCTCGAGATTAGCATGAAGAGAAGTTATAGAACACATGTAGTAGTACGTGTACTTAGTACGCCTTTGCACTTTATTTGAGACATTTTTTTTTTTATACTTTGGTCACACCCAACCTGTCAAGAGAGATTCATTCGCGTTTTAGTGCGTCGCCGTATTGCACGTTAAATTAAAGTTATTCTTAATCTATTGCTCATCATGGATTTTAAGTGTAATAGAATAGAAGAACATGGAAATTACTTCTATTTGGTTCAGAAAATAGAAGATTACATAAGTGATCAACATTGTTCCCGTTCTCCGAGACTACCGACATAATGAAAAATACCACACAGGTAAAACGGTTAGTACCAAAACCTTATTGTGTACCGGGCCAGAATAATGTTGAGGACAGTTACTTTGCGTCTGTCTCCTATTTACATCGATAATATTAATATGGTCCCTGAGCAATTTATTTTGCTATGTCGGTGTAATAATTACGACTGTTTCCTTCTTACCATGGTACAATTTAAATTTATCAGAAGGCTAAAGTTTCTGAGGGGCATTGCCCTAAATACACATTTTTTCAATCTACCGTCGTTATGCTAAATTCTGTTACCCGGGTCTGCGTGCTACACATGGCGGTTGTCACTACCCGCAATTGATGCTTGCGATCAGTATTGTACGACTGGTTCTTATGTATAATGTTATGTAACAGTATGTTAGTACCACCAGTAGCGGCCTTAAGGAGTGGAAAATACCCTCCTTCGGCAATCGGGAAAAAAGGCCTTGCTAACATCTGCCGGCCAGAGCCTTACAATATTTAGGGCCGCTATTATCTACCAGTAGATAACGAGCACCGCTTGAAAAATATCAGCGCAAGCGGCGCAGTGGATTGACGACTCCTGACAACGTGGCGCGATACACCACTGCACCACGTCGCCATGTGCTGGTTATTACGAAATATCAATTTAATAGCATAAAAGACAATTATGTCTGGTCATGATTTAGCAACGTCTTAAATGCTTAAGGACCTACAACAGCACAGTATGTGTTAAATGATAAGGAGTCGATCTAAGAACGGAAAATCCAGCAGCAACGAGGTACTGCCATTTGAATTCACCGAGAACGGCACGGAACAGGATAAGTTGCAGGTAAGTGATCTGAGCTAAAAAATCGTAGTCGCTCGCAATCATAAATGATCACAGAATTATATACTAAGGTTTTTTGGCCTTATGTCTTGTGTCTTGGGTATGACCGAATATGTCACTATTTTGATGGTATAAAATCACTGTTTCAAAATGCAAGAATTAAATAGTAACCGTCACGGCGCGTCGCCGAAGTGAGGTAGCTGCAAAATATGCTGTACTTATTATAAAGTTAAGCCTCCATAAAGTAACCTGCCTAAACCAACATGGATAAATTAGGCGAATAGATTAGAATATTTTAAAATAAAATGACACAGATCCCAGAAACGTGACTATAATTTAGTCCAACCGGAACTTAGGCGTTCCGCATTTTACTCTTTGTATTTAATTGTTTCATTGTATACTTACTTTGATCTGTGGGTTGTCTATAAAGAACATAGAATTTTATTATAATTTAAATCAAATCAAAGAGGCTTTTATTCAAATTGACTCAAAATGATCATGTAAATCGTTATTTATCTACCATCATGTCTCAGAAGCGGAAAAAGAGTTTCCCTCAGAAATATTATGATCTGTCTATATTGTTTGATTGCCTTAAAGGACTCGTTACAATTTTTTAGACTCAGAATATTTATTAAGTCTTTCACATGCACAGTTACCGAAAAGAAACACTTTTTAATATGTGAAAACATTGGTATTTTACATTAAAAATAATCGACAATGGTGTTAGCGGTAACGGGCCGGGCGAGTAATGGCGCGCGCATGGCGACGGCGGAAGTTCCCGCCGCTCCCAACTGGCGAACGCGTGGCGCTGGCGAGCTCGGGGCTCGCCACAACTGCGTGTGATTGGTTGATTTGGAAACTGTTTTTTGACCGGATGTTATAAGTCTAATTTCTTCCTGGCAAAATTAATTTGCCTGCTAAATATCAATACACTCGCTTACAATGACTCTAACATAGCTGGCGAATTGTGGTGTAAATATATTAACACTTGTGCCTACACCTTAAATAGGAAAAGGCGTGATAATATTATGTTTACATGTACACCATTATTATTGTTAATAGCTTTTGCTCATGATTGCGCCCGCGTTGACATTCCTTCCTGGGATAAAGAACAGCCAGTAGCACTCAAAGATATTTTAACTACCTGTTTTTTCAAAATAGGTTACTTAATTTTTGAGTTTATTTATTACAAACAAATATGAAAAGAACAAATCTTTTCTCGTTATAATTTTAGTGACGTATTCTTGTTTGTAACATACAGTCTTGTGATAATTTTCAAATATCATTAATTAGTCGTCAACTCAATATTTATTAACATATACCTACAATTGATTCTAAGATAAAATATAATAATAATATAGTACTTACATTTATATTATAGCTTCTCCCTCTCTTTCAAATTTTGCCGTGCCCGACAGGGACATTATGTACCTGACTATATTGTTAAAATGTAACACATTTTTAACCGACTTTCAAAAAAGGAGGAGGTTCTCAATTCGTGTGTTTGTATTTTTTTGTAACAAATAATTGTGGCAAATAATTGAAAATTGAAATTGAGACGATGCTATCGATCATCGGTAGCGCCTCAAAATTTGTTCAGATGCCTGAACAAAGGGGGGGGGGGGCTGCATGCAGGTGACTCGCAGCTAGTGGAGAGTAAAAGTATGAAGAAAGCAGCGCATAATATTATTTATAGTTATTAGCTACCGTGAGGGACGAGTACACTGGTTGCGCCTCTGTTCCCCTTTAGGGATAAAATCTCTGAGTCTATGTATGTATTTATTTTACGAATTCTACAAAACCTACTCTATGTATATGCGTAACTAACGCAGTTAGAAGGTTGACCGTCGCTATGATGATATTTTATAATATTTAACGCTTTAACTATTTTTAATAAAGCGTTATAAAGTACTCCGGTTTTACTCTTGAGATCTAAGCTTCCGTGGTGTTTTCCTTCTTGGAAACGTTCACTAACAGTAACAATAATTCTGTCATATTCTCGCAGTCGGCAAGTGTCAATTTCTTTGTCACGGAAAGAATTTTGTTGGGTCGGTTATATAAAATGACACATTGCTCAATTTTTTGATCCAACTACTCTAATAAGTAGCATTCGCTACGAGTTCCACACATCAAAATGTGGTCTTTATATAAAGGTTGAAATGTCTATTTCCTAATATAAAAATTTGCCTAGGAGTTAATCTTCAACTTGGTATGTTTGTGGCAGAGTAGGTATCATCTATTCAGATGATACTCCAATTCCATTTCAAGTTTTAATATTCTAATATTGATAAATAATATAATTTGATGACAGATCTAAGATGTCTGTTTTGAGAAAATATCTTTGTTTTGTTGATTGTAATTATTAATTAATAATGTTACCGTGAAGGAAAACACGGAGAGGAGGCTTGCATGCTTTAGAATTCTCCATGAGGGTCTCGCGAATATGCGGAGTCTGCCAACTCACGGTAGGCGAGTGTGGTGGACTGGGACCTGGACCCTCTCAGTTCAAGGGGAGGACCGTGCTCGGCTGTGGGTGATATATAATACAGGGCTGATTGCATCGCATTGTTACCGTTAATTAAGTTTATTTTTCCAGTTAATATGATTTTTGACACAAATATTACGAAGAAGAAGCGTAAGACTTTGAAAGAAGTGTAGACCACCTCCAAGTTAGATACTGCAATCACATGCTGCCATGCTGGTCAAGACAAACCAATAAAAGGATTTTTAAGGGAAGTATATTCAATCGATGCTATCGAAATATGATATACCTAGATGATATTAGATCATACAACAGGGAACATTTCCCTTATGCCAAGGCTATTGTTTAATCATTTTTAAGTGCCTATACTATAGCGGCTATATATAGCCACCATCCAAAATAACCATTTGTTGAAGGAAATTAGAATTTTCTTAGAACCAGATCTTATTACTGAAGGCATAATATAATATTTTTTATAGTTTACTCGGAATTTGCTCAAATAATCGCTAATATAGTATTGATAATATAATATCTTTTATGACAAAATGAATTCATAACAACTAAGTTTCTTTATTTATGTTGCCAGAAAGCCCCATATAACAGTATGGTCACATTCCATATCTTTTTAGCGAATGTGGAATAGATATAACTCTATTAGATGTCTACTGCTCACAGCACGAGGCACGTTGCCACGGGCTCCACCGCGTACCTATAGGTACTTATGGCATAAAACTGCATTCGATCTACCAAACTGCAGTTTGGATCATAAATTATTAATTTTGACTTATCCTGGAGATTCGGTAATGAGACCTTAAGAATCTAGTTGGGAATGACGAAATTTTTTGTTAATTCAATGATAACCAATTAGAAATTTTATATTGATATCCTATCAAAAAGCTTATTGCTAAGTACAAGCTTATAAAGTTTTTTGATTAGCTAATTGTAATTACTACTGCAATTGAAATTATACAAATATTTCACTACTTATTCTCTAAAAGTCTACATGTGTTCTATAACTTCTCTTCATGCTAATCTCGAGGACGAAGCCGAAGTATAATTAATGATTAAACGAACTTACCTGTACGTGAAGTTCTATCATAATTATACGAAGGCTTCGTCCGAGGAGATTAGCATCCCTCCCTCCCGTGACTTGCGTTAACCCTAGTAAGTTGTGAAATATTGGTATATGGAACTCTCTCTCTAAACTAAATGAATCTCTCTTGACAGGTTGGGTGTGACCAAAGTATAAAAAAAAAAATGTCTCAAATAAAGTGCAAAGGCGTACTAAGTACACGTACTACTACATGTGTTCTATAACTTCTCTTCATGCTAATCTCCTCGGACGAAGCCTTCGTATAATTATGATAGAACTTCACGTACAGGTAAGTTCGTTTAATCATTAAGTATATTTAGTTTTCCACGTACAAACGGACATATCAGACTTAACTCTCATGACGTATTCCTAAAAATTAACGTAGAAACGGTCAGCTATCAAGTTTTCCATGAAAATGCACATGTAATTTTTTTTCAATACTGCCAATAGAAGCTATAATAATTATATACTTAAATTCAAAAGTCATATTAGAGAAAAATATAACGATTTTATTTAATCTTTAATTGAACCTAATCGCTCTCCTGTAAACCATCGATTTAGACATGTCGCGATATACGTAGGGACCGTCGACATGTTGATACCAAACTTATGAGATATTGTACCAGCTATTGCAACACATGTTTATACAAATAAATAAATATATCTCCGCGCGGCCGCGGAGTCAAACCGTTCGCCCAGAGAGCGGCAATTTGATTTTTTTTCTAAATTCTTGAGGAACCCCTACAGAGGTATCGTGGAACCCTAGGGTTCCGCGGAACACACTTAGAGTATAGCTTCTTTAGAATCATGTATAATTTTGTAAATCATCGGCGAAAAGTAAAAATTTAGAGTGGTCAATTGCATTCGAAATGTCGTTCATAAATGCCAAAAATAGTAATGGACCCAAATGTGATCCTTGAGGAACACCACTACTAGCTATGTATGCTTTTGATTCCTACCCACAAACAACTTTTTGAGGGCGATGTGCTAAGTAATGGCGGCACCACACTTCGCTATGTGTTATTTGTTATGCGCGTTATTCCCCCGCATATGACGAAGTGTGGAGGGCTCATTCGTCTATATTTGCTTTATTCGCACGCATAACGCATAAGCGCGAATAGCAAATAAGCTTATCCGTTCACTTGTCGGTTTTTTGACACACTTCAAAGGACACGAATAAACCGAATATGTGTGTCGACTGCCCACACTTCGTTCACTCATTCGATTTTGTACTCAAGCTACATGTACGAATATATTTGGCATGTTTGTTGTACACTCACATAACAAATATTTGGGCGAATATAGCGTAGCCCACAGAATAGGGATATAGACAAGCGTAGCCGCTTAAAATAACATGTAACGAAGTGTGGTGCCGCCATAAAAAGAGAACCATTTGAGCAGACCAGGCCTATGACACTGTAGTTCCACGATGTCCACATGGCGCTAGTATCGTTCGGACAGCCATCTTGGATAACGTCATTAAGGTTATTTGTGCATTTAGAATGTCAGTTACTGCGACTTACTGCGTGGTTGTTTCAGCGAAAGTGCCAGTGTTTATTTGTGTATTACTCGCTATCTAGCTTGAGTTGAGTTACAAATCATACCAAATCGTTCCGTAATTAATCACGTACCAACGGACTATTGTTTACGACATGAATTACTGAAGAAACGTATGTATTAAAAATTTGCGGTCCTCCAATAATGGGATATAATAAATTTAAATTACATAAGTTAAGGAATAGAAATAAATAATTATTAATCTTTGTTTCATTTTTGACCAAACTCCCTAAATAAGAATTAACAAAAATAATAGTAGTTGGTACATACCTGCCTGCCTGCCATAGCTGCCTACCTACCTATCCTTATATCTGCGACACTAGCGTCATACGGAGATAGTGTAAAACTTTTTGCCCAACCCCACGGTCCTATCTGTCTCTGACTAATATATAGTTATCTGTGGAGGAGACTGCCACAAGAAGTTTATAATATTATCTAATGGAGAGAGCGGTACACACATTTTTGTGAAGACAAAAAAATTACCTTTTGTGTTGTATTCTATCTCACTCACTCTTTAACCTATGTTGCCAAAGCTTACGGATTATTTCCCTACCCATAAAAAAATATCAATACCGTTATTGTCGTCTCAATCATGTATATATAAATATTTCCAACGTATCTTACATAATGATATAAGTACTATTTTCATTTCAGAATTATTCTTGTTGAATAAGATATCCTTAAGGTTTTTTATCCTTATTAACATTTAAGTTTAAAAAATTTCCTCATTTAATTGGTAATTGCGAATACATACTTCGGCAACACTGTTATAAAACGTTAAGTTCGATGTCAATATAGTTGTCAAATAAATGTTCACTTCGAAATTTTCTCCGTAATTATCTACAATAATAAGTGTGTTTTAGTGATATTTTAATGTGAATTGTGTTAATGGTATTTATATTTAACCACGTTTTTGCTTATCTAGATCTTTAAGAAATCTGTAAAGAGAAATACAAACTCGATTTTATTTTAAATAAAAGTTTCAATAAATCAATGCTGGATACACTGAGAACTCGATTGTAACTGTTGATCCTCAGTTTTTATTTACGATGATTTTTTAAAGATTAATAAGCTTTATAATATTCATTAGTAAGGCGGCTAGTATTACAAATACTCTAGCACCATTGTCAAACCGGTCCACCAAAGCTTACACCATGGTCACCCTAGCCTCTTGTTTACATACACTATTTACAATACAAAAAATCACATTTAACATTACGTTAATATGAAAAAAGTAGTCATATATAAAGCAAATCACATTAAGCGAGGTTTTTCTACAGTTCATTTAAAAAATATTCACGTATTTTATTACGATTCGTATAAATATTGATAAAATTATAATATGTACACAATATTGATGACAATGAACTTACCTGTAGAATTTCACACTAAATGATGGATACCAAATATTTCTGCAACCATGAATTACACAACTCATAGTAGAATATCTCTAAAACACAATATGTATTATTATGGATAATTACAGAAAAAAAGTTCGCAGAATACTCGCAAAAATTGTAAAATCACACAAAATAGATATTCGTAATATTTCAAAATTACTTACTGAAAATTAGGTTATTAACTTCCTAAATGTGTATTATTTTTTTATGTATGATTGTTTACTTTTATGAGTATGTTATTTATTTTTTTTTATTATATTTAAATTTAGCAATAACTGTAGTTTTCATTTTTAAATATCCCAATGTTTTTCTGTCTAACCTTACAGTCTCCATATTTGGTTATAAAGGCCGGCAAACAACGTGAACATATCCAGTCGCGGGGGAAAGTAAAACATATACAATGTGAGGCTGTGTGCCAAGCAAAAAAAAAGCACGCGGGGCCCCGTGCGAAGCAAATAATTTTTTTTAACAGCTTTTTAAGTAACGTGCCAAAAAACGGGCCCCCAAGGAGCTGCAAGATGCCCCTGTAACTGCGAGGCCCCAGGCGGTTGCCTGGTTCGCCCCCCTCCTCCAAGGCCGCCACTGAATTCACCACCGCGTGGTGAGGTATTTTTTTTATGTAAGTGGAACTAGTAGTTCCGAACTACACATACCAAAAAAGTATGTAAATATGCCAATTTTGTTTGGAATAAACTTTCTAACTCAAATTATATTTTTTAAATATCAACTATTACTAGCCGCTGTAGTTGGTTTTCATAATTAATTTAAACCGTATTACTTTATAGAGATAAAAATAAATATTATGGTGCGATATCATATTATTACACACTCACACACTCACGCCTCTTATCCCCCGGGTAGACAGAGGTGCAATTAGTACACCCACTTTTTGCCGTTATTCCGTTCCATGCTGTGATAGGGGTCGAGCCTATCGCCTTATCGTGTACAAATTCCAGACTCCGAGCTGATACTGAATGGAAAATAATCACTTTACCCGACCCGACTAACCCGGGGATCGAACCCGAGATCTCAGCATTGCAGTCGTACCATAATACAACTACGCCACCGAGGCAGCCATATTATATCAGATCATATTATTATGGACAGTTAATTATGTTACGTCCTGGTTTTGAAAATAAACTTTTGTCACTCTAAAGAGAGAGACAGCAGATATCTGTGACGTCACATTTTATTCTTCAGTTTGTTAAACGGAATGAAAGATCCATATGGGTATAACATTCTTGGACTGCCATGAACTCCCAAGTCGCAATAGGTGAAGTTTATGGAACAATAGTTTATGGTCTACTCTATGAAACGCTTTGCTTTTGTCAGTATAATTGCGTCTGTTACTCAGAATAAGGTCTGCTTTAGTCTGTATTGTATGGTTTGTGTGATAAAAGTGTGCAAAAACCATAAGGATCGACGTAAAACAACGCTTAATGTCATCTACCACCGGTAATAAGTGTGTTATTATTCTAAGCCGGTAAGTTACATTTTTTATAACCACTTCTTGCAAAATAAACCCGTTCAAATATTTCATAAAAAAAGTCATAAGAGTTCGCAATAGTTATGGGTTGCTAGTTTATGGAATTAACTTTTCCTAAATAATGGGAAAAATGGATCCAAAGTAATTGTTTTTTTGACTAAACGGTCAATATTTTTATATTGAGAATTAAACCGTCTTATTACAAAAAGATAGCTCAGTACTGGGTTTAAACCAAGACTAAAAAGTCTTGGTTTGTTACGGTATTAAAAGTTCGTTCTCGTACTTCATTCTTATAACAAATCAAGATTAACCGAGGATCATTTAGTACCGAATATAGTCCCTCGTTTAATTAGTATCCACAGATTATAAGCCAAAAAATACAGTGATGCATTTATTCATTGACTCGGCGATTGATGCACCGTTCCTTTTAACACAAGCTTGTGTGAAGAGAGAAGCGAAATGTTTAATAAAATATGATTTTGACGATGATGATGATGATGCTAAATATATACTATCTTGCCATTTACATATAATATCGCAAATCTGAATAATTTTAAATAGCGTGAATTTTGTTTTTGAATACTGTCGACTTGTTTATTTAGATAGCGTACAATGGAATGAAGTGTGCGGCCCGCGTATCTTGATATACCATTGATGATCGTGATCTTATTGAAGCGTTTACATTTCGGTTTATAACATTTAATTTAATTAATACGTATTTAATTGCAAATTGTGCTAATAACTGTTTGGGATATACCATGTCAATCCCCGGTACCTTGAAATCCGAAATCCTCCTAGCCAGTTTCGGCCACGGCGGCCAATCTCAACGGAGATCAGCCAGGTACGCAGGAGATATTATAGTGCACAAGTGTGTGCGCAATACACAGGTGCACTCGCTATTCCTTCACTCTCATAGTCCGGTGAGACGGCAATCCGACATGACCGGAGAGAGATCAGGCGCAGGACCAACGGCTTTACGTGCTTTCCGAGGCACGGGGGTATCACACCGCCAACTTCCTGACTCCGAGCTGCAACTGAGTAAATTTTAAGATGGAAAAACCCAGTCACAATTTTTTTGGCTCGACCCGGGATTCGAACCCAGGACCTCAGCGCGCAAATCGTACTCGTAATGCGTACCCTACTGCGTACCCCGGTACCTTACTGAATCTATAAAAAAAAACAACGATTAGTAGTCCCACCAGTGTTTGAGATATCCTAGCAGTGTCTGCAATTTACCTACGTTAGGTACGAACTTTGTACACTTACTTCATGACAAGCCCACTAGTATAATACACAAACCACTAGCACCTCAGGAGTGAGTGTATATTCTCGAGGGTCATAGACTAACGTCTGACGCAATAAATCCACTATTTTCATTTCAAACCTTTTAGTGAACCTATATTTATAGTTGTAGTAGTAGTAGTATGTTTTGTGGAGACGTACGCAGTCGCGCAGACGGGTGATCAGTTCGCCTTCATTGGAGCTATTTCACCCTTAATCCCAGTTTGGGTGGCACCGCTAGTTTCACCTTGGGTCGACGCGCTTCACCAGCATTATGCCCAAGGGCCACACACCATAGGGAGTTTTTGCTGTGCCTCAACTGGGTCCTAGGAGGCATTGAGGCTTCCTTCCAGGTTTGCACCTTTCAGTTAGCCGATCTCCGCCCAGCGCCGCCCTGCACTGAGGGCCCCGCCACTTTGACCTTGATTGATCATTGCGGCAGGAGCCAACAGGGGGCAGCGCTCAGCCTGTACGTAGAAGAACGTATAAGCTGCCAGGCCCAGTCTGCCCACATACTCTCCCACCCCCCAGGTAGCATCTCAAAGTTAGATGCAGCGTCGCCTGCCTTACCTTGTCTATTCGTGGCGGCTCCACCCTACACACTGGTTTCACTGGTGCTCCTTATATTTATTATCATTAAACCGCCGCGCTGGTTTGTTTCCAACATTTCCAAATACATTAATTCAATGGAATTCATATAATTTTTTTATATTTTTGTTGATTATTCGATTGTCTTAAAACACAATTGCGACTTGATGTTCTACGTTTTGAGGTTAGGACTGGAGTTAAACTAGGGGTCACGGCGGTTTAACTTTAGTACCATAGATAATCCTCGTGCAAGCGATAAACTCGGTTTTGTAATAAAGTTTATTTTAGTCCATAGTTTAAACCTGGTAATATACTCGATACTATAGTTAAACCTCGTTTTGGTATAAGGCGGAAAATGTTCATTTTACTGTCACAAATCTGCAAATAATTATGATCTAAATATGTTGATTTTATTTTTTCTTTGACAAAATGTGCTAATTGTGATATGATTATTATATTGTTCCACATAATATGACACATTAAATGAGTGTTTTTATGCATACATTTTGTACATTCCGGCAATGATAATGCTTACAGTTGAAATATCTTTCTTCATTCTGTTTGGATGGACAATAGCTACTTGAGTATCATCGATACAATTAATTATTACAGGTATTTGAATATTTTTATAAATTCTGCAATAATTAATAATTAGTTCTATTATAATTTCGTAATTTACGCAAAAATATAAAGTTATGCAACATACCCTCATCTTTTTAATAATAATTTACTAAAGCAATCATTCTTAACCACTGGCTTCCATTTAATAACATATCTTGCTTCATTGGTAGCAGAGAACTTTTCTTAACAATATCGTCGTTATTTATAGCTTTAGTAACCTCTCTGATAGATTTGGAAATTGACAGCTGAGACATGACAATGCCACTACTTCTATCTACTATCCTTTAGTAGCTTTTGGTGGCATAAAATGAAAACGCTATCTGTAAAACGCTACTTCATTAATAAAATCATAATAATACTTTGATTGAAAACAAGATACCTAATTAAAGATATGAACATACTTACTACCTACCTTGCATTCTACGGAAATATCACTGCGACGAGTCGGATTTTTCAAGTGAAAAGACAAATCTACTACTAACATATTAGAAATCTCCTTCGACACACGATAATTCTTTCAAAGCTCATCGCAATCCTTATTAATTACCCGGTTAGTAAAACGGTCCATCCTAAGCAAATTTCTTCTTCTTTGATTGTCAATATGGTTAGCTTCTTCAAGAACCTTAAAAAGGTTAAAGTCTAGCCATATTTGCGTAGTTGTATTACGGTAAGACTGCTATGCTGGCGGGTCAGGTTCGATCCTCAGCATTGCATGCATTAATATTTGTATTTTGTTTCCTTCCGACGTTCCTATTTTGTGAGCTATAAGTTAACACTCTCTTTCTACTATTGTGTTGTTGTCAATTAATCCGTCTGGCGTGGCACCCATATACGAATGTATCACATCAATAAATAATCCACATGGCGTTATTTCTTATTGCAGCAACAGCAGCAAGACCTATTTCTTTCTCTCTTCTTCCCATAATTTTCAATATTTCTACTAGGAGCTGTGCCAGTGAAAGTTTTTGCCGCTGATCATCGACTTAGTTTTTCGGTGTTTTAATAAATATTTCGTTTCCGGTGTCATTCTTTAAAGAAATTGCGCAAAATATGGTTTCGGCACTCAATTTTTCTACTATCAGATTCTGAGTTTCATAAGGTTTAGCTTTGAGTATTTTTGCGTATTTTGTTACATCTCCATCCCCTATCATTCTACTGGAAATAAGTCCATGCATTGAGATTGATAAAGGTCGCAGGAACACGCTGGATGCGGGCCGCTTTTGACAGGTCCATATGGAAATCTTTAGGGGAGGCCTATATTCAAGAGTGGACGTGGTGTGGCTGCTGATGATGAGTAAGATTGAAGTTCTGAACCCTTGTTCTATAATTTCCGTTTCCATTGAACTCGAATAACCCTCAAAGTTTTTGAAACAAGCATGTTGTCTAGTATCAATTATTGTTTTCCCCCCTAGTACATACCGAATAATACTTATTTTTGACTCCGAATATAAAGCATTTCTTTGTTTCTTCTTCCTATCGTTACCGTAGTACCGGAAGAAGCTTTGTAGTTTGTACCGTATGACCTAGCGCACCATGAACCATCTACAATATGGTTATGGCATCGGTTACAGGGTCATCCTTTATAATTCGACCTTCTGCAATAGCTATCTCTTTCCTTTTTAACAATGAACTCCATAATATATGCTTTGGCACTTTTTCCCATTTATCATAAACTTCATTTTGTGATTTGTTATAGTAATTATGTAAAAATATTGGCACTTCCATGAACGAACACAATTCTTGGAATTGCGCATACTCGATACCCAGTAGCCACGAATCCCGTAGTTGCAACTATGTTTAAATTTTCTCTTTGTGTATTCTTAGAATCCTAAGAATGTATCAGGCATATTTTCTAACACATATTATCACATTTAAATTTGAACACTGAAAAATAAGTCCTTCTCTTTTTTCTTGTATTAAACGGAATTTGCTAGTTCTGTAATTCAACAGGTTACAGTTAAGCGCTTTTTCCTGTAGCTCACGTAAAAGTTTGAATATAATATGTCTAGCATTCTCCGTCCTGAAACGGGTTGAAGTTCAAGATCTGTGTTCTCAAATTCATTTGATTATTTAAATTGATCATTACTGTCACTGAAACAATAAAAGTAAAACTGTTTTTTATATGATTCAAGATTATTTTTATTAGAATTTTGGAAATTAACTTGATAATCTGTAAACCGTCGAAATTTTGCGACCTTACTCATAAATCCCAGTTTTATTCAAGTCAACAGGATTTAGAGTGATAAATGTGTCATTTTCTACAGAATCATCTCCACTTGGCCCCTTCTTCACTTGATTAAGAGTGACCAGAACACAAATCACTGACATAAGAACTATGAAGTATGGTTTTTTATTTTTAAGCTATTGCAATAGCTTCTATCGCGGGTCTTGAGCGTGGAGACCGAATCCAGAAATTCCGTATTAATTATTGCGTAGTAATTATATTTTATTTAAATTTTGAATGTCACTTTTACGGCCAGTTCCTTATTGTTACTGGCTGGTTTCACAGGGCAAGTATAAAAAAAATAAAGCTATTGCATAGCATTTTTTATCAACTTATGTAATTATAATTATTTATTAAGCTATTGCATAGCTTCTATCGCGGGCTTTGAGCGTGGAGACCGAATCCAGAAATTCCGTCACGAAAAAATAACCTAACACGCCTCACTCCGACCGGCACAGCGGTGATATTTTATTTTCAATTCTGTCAGTTCAACCCTCGCGTCCGCACACGATTGGGCGATTTTTAGGCTACTGCAAATTTTGGCCACGTTGGTCCAGTTTTCATTACAAATCAGGGACCTTTTTTTTTTGCTCCTTCACCTCCATACACGATGAGGCGACTTTAGGCTACTTCACAATGAATTTTCGGCGACTTCAACCGTCAAACATTTGGCAACACTTATCGGCATCAAAGAGAATTCGGAGTTTTGGCGGGAACTTAGTAGTGTCGTGAGGTGCTCTTGTTTTAATTCATTATTTTGGTGATACTTAGTGTTATGGTGCATAATTATGGTGGTATATTATCCAACATAGTTCTATTAAAGGGCTCAAATGAAGTGAATTGAAATAACTGTGCTAATCAAGTGCTTTTTTGTTGCCGCCAAAACTCCTCGATAAAGTCTTGGTAAGGTAACCACTGCTTTACTTTGACATAGTAGTTAGTAAGTACTGAGGATAATTAAAAAAGAAACAAGTATGCGTCTGAAGGACTTTGTATCCATGGACATGAATAAATTAACAAAAAAAAAATCAAAGAGAATTCGGGACAAGAATAAATAAAAAAAAAGAATCAAAGAGCATTAGCATTATAATACTACGAAAAATCGGCATTCAATTTAATATATAAATTACTTGAATTGATTTCAGTTAACAGACAATAATTATCAGTAATCAGTTGAGACTTTAGATTAGTCATTCTCAGCAGCAAACTTATGTGAGTTACTGCAATTGAGCAGCAAATTTAAGTCGAACAATCAGTAATCACATTCACAGAAAATATTGGAAATGAGACCATGACGAATGAGGAAATTAAGCCGGAAATCGGAAAGTGCATCAGATAAATAAAATAGTAATTCTCTGTTTTATACGCATTTGAAGAAAGAAGAAGATATTTTGTTGACTTCACGAAAACAACGAACTTGTGTCACGAGAAATTTATGACAAATGACAATGCTTCGAAGAATTTGAGTTAATATATACCTATTTACATGACTTCTACAATTACTGTATTTGGAAATTGTACAGAATACAAGGAAAATGAATCATTTATAATAATTCTACATGGAAGACATTAGAGCCAAAAGCTAGAAAAAATACCACGAAACAAAAGTCAAAAACAAAGTCTTTCTGTAAATACCAGAGTTCTAAAATTATATATAAGTACCTACCGTTGAATATCTGGTAAATACAATACCAACAAAAGAATGAAAATATGTGTCATCAGAACTACCTACCTTTGCACAAATCATGGAAAATAGATAAAATTGAACTGCTAGAACATAGAAGACAAGATTTTATTGGCAATAATTTCGGCCAAACTCAAATACTGTAGAAATGCTACAAATATGACAAGGTTTATGGTTTTCATAGATAATTACAAAATACTATACCACAGCCCATATAAGACTACAATTTGAGATATTTCTAGAAAAAATTAACACCATACACAACAAAAACAATACCAAAGTGAAACCAGAGCCACAAGAGGGAAGATATTGCATAAACTAGATTGGATAACTTTTTTGTCACAAGACATTTTGGTCATCACTTATGTTGTGATTCCAGTGAATTGAGCAAGTCAGCTTCAGTTGGCTTTTTTATATGGTTTGAACTTAAGTTGTTAGGGGTGCTATCAGTCTTCCATAATTGCATATTCTAAAAGTATTAGGTGTTATAAATTTTTGCATATCATTTTTTGTTTACTCTAAAAATTATAGTTATCCATGTTTCTGTTGGCATATCTTTTATAGATATAACCTAATCTATAGCTGTGTGCTCTGGACTCCACCCAGTTGAAAGTATCCCTATGTATCACTGGTTAATTGAATTTTCCAAAATAAAATACTGGGGGACAATGAAACTTTTGATTTTTGTCTTGAGAATGTATTCACTGGATATTCCCTTCATAAAGAACCGCAAAGTTTTATCTTGTAATATTAGTGGAGCTTGCAAGTTTTTATGTATAAATTGGTAGCCTGGTCATGTATTAGAGGTTGGTCTGCAAGGTCTTTTTCCGAGCTTTCATATATTGTTATCAATGGTTGTCTAATTACTTTGTGTACATTCTGCAAGGATCTAAAACATTTTATCTGATAATTTACCATTAACTCTGCAGTTGAATTTGCATACAGCAGTTCTGTCCTGCTACATAGCAATTTATTTTGCACTTGTCACTTCTGAATCTAAAGATATTTTTTTGTAAATTACTCTGTGGATTATGATGGTTAAAGCATAATGTGTTCATATTGCACTGAAAGCACCAATAATTTTGATGAATTAATCCTTATTTAAAAGAGTATACTTACATGAAAGATGTTAATGTCCATAAAATAGATACTGACTTGCCTCCACTAAACTGGTACTTTCGTCTCCAATGGGTTAGTCAGGAGTGTAACTAGTAGTTAGTACCTATATTTTGCTGTATCTATATTATTTCATTTTATGATATACCAACAGCACATAAATTAAAAAATATAATACATATCTGTCGCAGGATGTAATATAAAGTGACACAATGCCGAATCAGGCACAAGTTCCAATCACAAGCAACTCAGTTGTGTTTCCTTGTATCCTTATTATTCCAAAAAATTGTGTTGCCCCGGCACAGAATAAAAACCCAGTACTTGCTGCAAATTTTCCAAATAAAACACTTTATCCATAACTTTAGCAGTGTTAGTATTTAACCCATAAAGCAAGTTTACTTATGCTTTTTTTGTTAAGCCCTCTGTCTGATATAAGGTTTTCACCTTGTGGAAGTTGGCATAATATTGGATCATATTATACATGCAAGGCAGCCTTAGTGGGCTGAGAGTATTTCTCTAAGTCATTTTATTCATACAATGCCAAACTGTTTGGTTTTGCGACTGTATGAATCTAATATGAAAAGATTTGGTTGGGTTTGATTCATTTTGATTTTTTCAATTTTAACATTTTGCTATTTCCAAAACATCATAATTGAAAAAAAATCTCCTTCAGCTAGTCAGGCTTCAATTTGAGTTTTTTATTCGTAGTAGAGGATGTGTTTCTCAATTCTTGTTTGTTTTTTAATGTATGTATTTACTATATACAGTGCCTGGTATTTGAGTTGGCACATCGGGCATAAGAGTAAGACTTTCGGCAAAGATCGGCTGGGTTCGATTTTGTATAGCTTGGTTTGTATATAGAGTAGTTAAAACCAACCTCAATATATTAAAACTAAATTATACTTCTAACGTAATAGGGTAGTTGACTACTTTTTTAAATACATTTATCAAACATTTATATCTTCTAAAATCTAGAGGAAAAAGAATTTTTAAAATACAACCAACAATAAATGAGTTATAAAGCTTTAAAGTTTGGTGGAAGTAGGGCTGCCATCATCTAAATTGACGACGCCGGATAAACACGGCAAAAATCCCGGACAATTGGGCGAAATATGGGTCTTTCCCCGGACACCTCTGAAAAAATATTTTGCCGTTCCTTCTTGAATGCGGGGAAGGATTTTTAACTAAGATTTATTTCAATTTGTGGCTCATCTATAAAAAAATGGATTTCCCCTGACAACAAAAGTGTCCGGGTTTTACCCGGACACTTCTTAAAACCCCTGCCGGACGGCCCCCGGACGCCCTTCAAACTAGGACAAATCCGGGGAAATCCGGACGGATGGCAGCCGTAGGTGGAAGGAGCATCTGTTAGATAACGGAAATAGCAGAATGTGACGTCACTGAGTGTCGGCAGCCATAACGCTGCATGCGTGCGAAACAAATGACGCGATATCCCCACTACGTCCCCACATTTATTCACAACAATATTTCAAATATGAATAACTGCTTTACTTGTCAACCAATTTTGATTCTGGTTTTACAGAAGAATTTGTTTTTCATATTATTTTCTGCTACATATAAAATAATGTACCAAATCAAACATAGGAAACTACCCTATTGAGATGCTAGTATTCGTAACATGGTAATCATTTATTTTTTCATAATACTACCTGTTGTTTTGATCACTGGTAGTATTTTGTTTCGGTTATTTTAATGCGGTGATGTGGGAATATAAAAAATAATATATTAGATACGAAAAAAAATGTCAAAATATGTATATTTGTAAAAATATTAAAATTAAATATCTATACCTTCTACTTCACTATCGGTGTTTTCAAAGTCATTGTCGTCATCACTATCAGTAGTATTAATAATAAGTCGGTCACAATACACATCAAAAGCATGCTCATGTCTTCGATACATATCTTCACATTTTATTGCGTGTTCACAGACCTATTTCCATTCTTCTGGGCCAATCATGTTCACTTTTTCTAGTAAAAGATTTTTTACAGTAGTTAAATTAATATCAATGTTTTTTGAGGCGACATATCCTTTAAGCTGAGACCATAATATATTTTCAATTGTATTGAAATCAGGATGGTACTGCGGTAATCGTAATGTGATGTGGTGTTCATATAATATTTTATCTACAGAATATTCTGTAAGACCTTTATGGCGACATATAATTTCATAAATATTTGCGCCTTTGTATGATTTTGGTCAACTGGAATATGGTGACGTATTAACCAATTTATCATTTCCTGTTTGATGGTATTTGAATTTGGTGGTCTTTCTATATATTAATTATTTTGATATGGCGCATTGTCAATCACCAATACCGAATTATTCGGTATATTTGGTATTAACTGGGTTCGTAGCCATTTTACAACATTTTCATTGTTCATTTCTTTGTGACAATCTCCGGCTGTACCAGTTGATTTACACGTCAAAAAAGCCGAGGGCACAAACCCTTTCTCGTTTCCAGCATGAACAATTATTAATATTTGCCCTTCGGAGATCAGTCTTTTCACTCCTTTCTGATTCTTGTCACTCCCAACTTTTGCCCTTGATGTGAGAGGTGTGTATATACGACTCATCCGTGTAGACTATAATTTTCCGCGCAATGCGATAAATTTATTTCATCCAAATATTCGATCCGTTTCAGTCTTACGTCATACTTTTCCATAAGAACTTTTCTATTGTCTTCCATTTTTTTTGAAACGGAAACCCATCTGTCTAAGAATCCTCCGCAATGTTTTCTCGGATCCTCTAAAATCGATAGCTTCAAATAATTTTAATTTCATCCATTTTATTGTCGGTAACTCATGAAACCTTAAATGAAAATCATATACCATTCTTTTAATTACGTCATAATCAAAACTACTGAGATTTAAAAGGTATTCTTTTTTCGCTTTTCCCTTTTTGGGAGTTCCAAATTTGTGTGAAGTTGATGGTGTTTCATCTTCATTATTAATTTCGTTTAAAATTCTATTTAAAGTCCGTCTTGACACTCCTGTAGCTTTTGCAGCTCGGTCTTGAATTAATTTCTTTTTTTAGTATTAGTTTTTTTTCCAATGAGTCATTTTTTGATGCCAGTACTTGAGTCTTTAAATTGAGGTAGCAAACATTTATGAATGAAAAAGAGAAAAACTATTAAAGTAGACAGTTATAAGGTAAAATGGTACGTTGGTCTTTCTGTTAGATAATCTGGTTCCCTGACATAACAGCTTACTAGGGTTGACAACGTTTTTGGCATAGATAATGATATTTTTTGCCGGGTATTTTGTAATACGTTGTATATTAAAATGATCCCCAAATCTATTTTCATTTTGTATTTTTTTCGCTTTTTGCCTTATGTCGAGAACTTGATTGTGTACGAGGTAACTGGAGCTGTCGTACTGGGTGCAGGCTGGTCATTTTCTTCGATGGACAGGTTTTCTTGAGCATTCGCTTCTGTTATGTTCATAATTGTCCTCTTTGATAATCCGGTTGCCAAACAAGCCCTTCTAGTTGTTGAACGAGCACAGTGAAAGAACCATTTTTATTTCATTGTCAAATAATTTTATTACTTTGAGCTCTAAATTCAGTTCTGCACTATATATAGTCTTTCCCATCTTACAACATTATACAGTCAACAATATTTTGTTAAACAGGTCGTCTAACACACAACAGTAACAATAAATATATTTTGAAAACTAAAATACCACACGTGCGCTCGCGTTTGCGCTGCTACCGGTACTACGTACGCGAACATGCTGCGAGGTGCGGAAAGCGCGGGGGGAACCGAATTCCAGCTAGGTGCTCAAATATTTCCGACGGGTAATAGGTTTTTTTCTGTAAAATTTTCTTACAAAAGGGTTTTTCGAAGTGTGTTTGAAAAAGGTTGTCCCGCACACTTCAGGAGATCGGTGGTAAACTTTTGGCACAAGATTCCCAAAAACCTGAATTGGCTGAAGTAACCCATTTTTTGTCCGAGATCTTAATTTTATACACCTAGATTTTACATTTATGTCTGGTGGCATATGAAAACTTTTTGTATGGTACTTCACCTGTACCTGTACGCGATGAACTGATTAAGGAATAATTTATCCAGATGAGCAGACAAGTAGTTTATTTCTTAGAATTACTAAAAGATAATTACACCACAAATTCCGCACTTGTATTATGAACTGAGGCTCACAAGTCTATCAAAGTTTGTAAAAATAAAGAAAATTGTATGTTATTGAAAAAGTAACACCTTTATACGCTTTAAAAATATGGATACAAAACAATTAATTCTAGAGCTGTTCAAACATTTGTGTTTTTTTACTACTATAAGATTAATAGTGATGTTTTATACCTCATTAGGAAGCTAAATAAATAAGTTTTTAACCTAATATTTTGCACATTCACTAGAAGATTTTTCAGTAATAAACAGCAGTTTTTGTCAAAAGCTTTTTTAATAAAATACGAAATTGTTAGATATAAGGTCGTCATTCCCAACTTATCGTAGCTTTTAAATATTTTATTGTTTATTATGAAAACCTAGAATGTTATTTATTAGAAAAAAATACCCTAATCTCATTCAATACCTTCTTTATTATTGAATTTTATTTGGTCTTAAAATTTATAAACCTTAAATTGCTCGAAAACTATTGAGTTCCGGATAGGGCTTTATGGGACAAAATCGATTGCTTTTGATCTACGTGCTCTTACCGGGCATACGTCATATAAGCAATCACCGTGTATCTTGGTTATAATTTGAATCCCGTTTTTGAACATGTTCTTTATATTATTTTACTCTTTTCAGTGTTCTTTTTTTAACCCCCGACAAAAAAGAGGGGAGTTATAAGTTTAGGGTGTGTATCTGTGTATCTGTATGTCTGTCTGTGGCATCGTAGCTCTCAAACGAATGGACCGATTTGGACGCGGTTTTTTCTGTTTGAAAGCTGATGTGACTGCGATGGTTCTTAGCTATAATTCATGAAGATCTGTTCAGGCGTTTGAGGATTATCAGCTCATTTCCAACTTAAAAAAATCGATTGACTTTAAATTTGGTGTACTGTGACATTCAATATATTTGTAAACATGAGCTGATGCTGCGGCATCAATTAGTCTGCGGGATACCCAACTCCTTAGAAACTTATAGCAGATATAGTGTGTTTGGGCTCATAAGGATGGGCTCAACGAGTAGGTGATAGATAGTTGATTATCAAGGCCCCATGATGGAGAATAAAGTAATTTAAAAAGTTTGAAATAAAAATTAAATTAAAATTTAAATAACCCCCGACACAAAAAAATCTTTAAAAAGTAAAATAATAATAGTGTCTTTGTCGTTTAAGTACCTAGTAATATTTTGACCCAAGCGTCCTCACGTCGGGGGACCGAACTCCGGACCAGGGAGATGAAAATACTTCTTTAGCGGTCCCCCGACGCGACGACGGTTGGGTCAAAATATTACTAGGTACTTAAACGACAAAGACACTATTATTGAAAGTTGGTTACATTTTTATATAAAGTTTTTTTTAATAGGTAACGCTTCTCAGTGGCATCGATCTGGACTTTCGTGGGTCTACAATATCTTGTAGCAGACACTCATTATAATAATTGACTAACCTAATTTCCATTTCATTTTGCCAAACCTCATCGTCTCAAGTGATTCTTTCATTTTTCAAGGAAAATTCTATACTTGGCCACACTGCTTTAGCGAAATTTGCAGCGATGTTGTGTTTCCTTTTCTTGCGTAGATATGGATTTGCTTTATATCCCATTATGTCTGAAACATAACTTATAGTAACCACAAAATTATTGTCAGTCATCAAAAATAAAATATTTCACTTACAAAGTATTAAAATGTTGCGATCACCCTAAACACGTGACTATTATTGCTACGCACGCGCGGTGGACTAATTTGAAACGATTTGTGCGTTGAGTTTTATAGTGGTTTATATATTATATGTCGGCGAGGATTTCACAGGGGCCAATAAAACGTGGCGAATACTTTGCATTGGTCATAATCGACCTTTATTTCTGGAACTCATGACTCGGTTATCACTTTGTCAGGAGTAGCATAGTAACCACTAAGTTACCATAGCGACTATTGACAACTAGTTGAACACTGAACGACGAACAAACTAATACTGTCCTCCTCAAATGGCGAGCGCCTTATTTATACTCTGTCACCCCCACTAATACTTTGACATCGCGACCTGTTTTGCACGATTATTAATTCAAAACTACCCGACGCTCCGACATATATTATAAGTTTTTAAAATGTTCTATTATAATAATAATCCAATACTGAATGAAGTAAGATATATTGGTAATGAAATGAAATGGAAGTCCTTTCCTTGAAATGGACGAAATCCTCGGTAAACCATCCATAGACGTCGTGTGGGTTGTCCATGTAGTGATTGTGGTAGATTTAAAACCATCATAGCACTTGTGAGGAATCCTATGCCCAAAAGTGCTTTATTTTCTCGCTTCTGGTAGTATTAAAAAGCTCGTAGCAAACACTCGACCGTAGACCTCCACATCCACTCGAACCGTGAGGATAGCGGACTTCTTCGTAATGGCGTCAGTCAAGGTCAGCCCCACTTGTTCTTCTCTAAAGCTATATCATTCGTTCAGCAGACGGCGGTATAATGAATATGAGCCAATATTGGTCTTGATTCCTGGCACAGGGGTCAACATATTGGTAACCTTTAATGCCTCTAGTTGTAGCCGGTATTACTAAGCATGGTCTCGTTTCGTATCGAATGCTCAATGAACAAAATCGTACGTCTTCGATTTCCGTGACGAGTTTACTTGACGTCCGAGTACAAGTATTATATCATTGTAGCCAGTGTAATTACAGGACATAATGAGACTTAACATCTTATGTCTCAGGAGGAAGAGCGCAGCGGAATACCACACATTACTTTGTAACTCAGAGTGCTGGATGGTGTTTCTATTGTTTATGGGTGATCGTATCGCTTATCATCAGGCGAACGGCATGCTCGTCTCGTCATTCGATGCAATAAAAAAAATACAAGTAGGACAATTCCTGCGAACCACATTCGGAGCGCCGCAACCGTAACAGGAAATTCTAGGCGTGGGTGGAGATTGTGCTTGCGTCGATTTAGAAGGTACTGACTGCCGTCTGCAACTGTACTTCAGAAACTTGACTCTTTCTGCTTCCTCATTAGCTTCTTACACCGATCCATAGTGTGACAATAGCCACACTTTTCTTTGGGTTTCGAGTTTTTCTGCTTATGCCCCGCACAGCTGTCAATAGTTCGTCGTAGCTGAGTATCGAGTTTCGTGGGATCTTTTCACTTATGCGCTGCTTTAAAGTTGATGAGATTCGGGTATCTCCTGTGTTGGAAGTTGAGCAAACAGCATCAGCTTCTGTGCTACGAAGCTCTTTGTTGTAGTGAGAAAATCTTATATTATCATTATTATTTCTTGAAACACGACCTAGGCCGGCTTTTTAGAAGCAAAAGCATGGCGGAGACCCTCTTCGCCATGACGGTTCTTAATATCGCTCTAGGTAGTAACTTTCCCATCATATTGCAGCCACACCCTTTACTAAGAGTGGCAAATCCATAAGTGCCTCTGAGTCGTTTATGTTTTCTATTTCCTTATAAATAGTTGATGCTGCTAAGAACGCTTCAACAACTTCCGAGTTCTTGGTACCCTCGAAAACAGCATGGCAGGCGGTAAAAGGGCTTCTTCTTGGAGCAAGTTTCGCCAGTAGGCTCTCGAACTGAACGTCGGATAAGTTCACTGACATTCTTTTCTTTTACCTACTAGCAGCAGCAGCGGTCTCGACCGGAACGGGTGACTTAATTTCGGTCGATGTACAGGCCCAACGTTCGTCGCCAGTGTAACGACGAGGATATACTGAAGAAAATGACGGCGGTAGTAGGGTGCAATATTTATTCGACGATTTGAGCAATTTTCTCTAGGTGTGAAAATATCAATGCGTTTTCTAATGTCTTTCTGGTGTCATATTATAGTTGTTGACGCGAAATCTATTGCTACTAAATATGCTTGCTATTAGAAAGGGAGTTTAAAGCTCAGTTCCCTGTTTTGAGTACCTAACTATCGCCCTATATATTTTTATTATGTTTAATATTCATTAGGTTGTTCTCGTATTGTTTAATAAAATTCTACACGGTAACCCATACAGTTAAGGCGGTTTTTTTTAACTTATCGGAGTGATTCTTGATTAAAGAGCTCGTAGCTTTTAATATTTTGTTAGTCGGGTCTGTTTTGACTATTTCATAAGTACTTACATCCGATAAAAGTTGTGCGATTTTGTTGTTGTAATCTGACGTATCCATTACCACTCGCATTCCCATATCTGCACGGAGAATGGTTAGGTCCATCAACTATCGCAAGTTCTTCAAAGCGATATATTGATGTTTTGGGAGATTTGTTTCGGCCCTTTTTTACGCAATATTGACGAAATGTCTTGGCTTCTTCCTTTTTTATATTGTTTTTGAAGAGACTAATAACAACGTTGCAAATAATGTCTTCACACGGTACCCTTCGTGGTGTTACAGCAAAATTTAAGCCTTTCGATAGTACCTGAATTGTGTTTTCGTCCAATGTTTGTTTTGACAGATTTATCACCGCTCGTTGTTCATGGTTTGCAAGAGTGTGTTTTTTAATTTTTGGTGCAATTCTCCAATTTTGTTATTTATTTTCCCTGTGTATGAAGTCTTACTTCTTTTTTCGTCTGTGCATGTGATGTTTTCTCGTTCTTTTGTCTGATGAATTTCGGCTTTGTGGGAAACTATGGTAATCTTAGATAAATCTTGGGAAATGTTGTCGTTCGTAGTTGGTTGCAAAACATTTATTTTGTAGTCTTTGTTTGATGATCTTGATTTTTCATTATCACCCACGCCGGTTTTTATTTTGGGCTTATTTATTTTTACTTTATTACTTTTTGTATATTTTTTCTTTTTTTGTTTTTGTAGTCAAATATTTGCGGCTCTCAACTAACTCTTCTTTTTGTTTTTTTGCAATGTTTTTTTCTATTTCTCCCTTTTGCCATTAGTCGCAAGTTGATACAAATGGTAACCTAACAGTGTTTCGTTGTCCTTTTTTGTGGAGTTTTTTGTTTTAATTCGAGTACATTGTGTATTTTGTGTATTTAACGTAATATCAGTTGTAAATTAATCAGCATCTGATAGTAAAAAGTTGCAAATGGCCTTCCTTACTTTTGTTATGTCTAGTAGTGTGGCATGGCTTTTTGTTGAGATTTTCAGCTATTAGACCTGCTTTGCTGGTAGAAGGTTGATTTCATATTGGTGTGGTGTATTGTGTCGTGTATTGTTGTAGAAGAATCCTATGTGGCCGACTGACAACAAAATAAGTGTTGGACTAATCGAACCATGAGCATATACTGGAAAGTTTTTTTTTATACAGTGGGCGTCAAAGTTGTATCAACATTAGTTACTTTCAGGTAAATTTTTTCTTCATTGCCGCCGAGAGGAATATTAATAATACCACTGGGTAAGTAATGCATTTATTTATTTATATTTAACACACACAAAACAATTATAATGAAACATAGTCATAGTATAAATGTAGGGGCTCGGCAATGAATAAACTTCTTCACAATTACAAGCTTCTTTATTCCTCTTTAATTACAATCAAAAATCAGTCGTTACAGTCGTGTCCTCCCGGCGCCCCCGTAATACAATATATCTCAAAATGTCGTCGTCACATAGACACACAGCGGAAGTGAATCAACCGGAATGACCATTACGTTCAGAAATTTAATCCTACAACTCGGCCGTCCTGCCTATCAGTCTGACCTCAGACTGAGTAAAAAAGAACAATACTGCACACAACATATGCGGTTGAATCTACCTATAATTTACATCTAGGAATTAAATTTAAACTGTCAACAATTGGAACTGCTTTAAACTCTACCTGCCTATCTTATCAATCCTATACTTACATACACCAACAAATTTCATTCAAAACAGAAACTAAAATCTGACTTAACAAGCTTTCAGTGTTATTATCAAATACCAATGATCTCAAATACAAAACAATTACATGCACATGTTGACTACAGCATCATCAGCTATTCTTTTTACAGAATGATATTTTATTTTAAATAATTAAAACTAACAGTGCAAAACAGTTGACATACTACAATACTTATTAGCTTAGCACATATTAGAAAGTATAACATTAAAGAAACACCATCTATAACAAACAAGTTACATGTTTAAACTTTACCTCCCTTTTATACTCTACCAGTTATTACTTTTTGATTATTTTTTTTTTATTTTTTTACAATATCAGTAGGTAAATTTGCCCTACGCATCAAGTTACACAATACTTAGTTATTTATACCCCATAATAAACATAACCACCAAATATGATACCACACAACACCATCTTACAAGTACTATACAAAGTAAAAACAGAAACTATTCAAAGACCATGTTTGTTTTTATAATTCGGGACAAGACGACTGGCAAATATGAACAAGATTATATCATTTTTTTTTCTTTAATGTTAAGTTAAGGCCATCTTTTCATATAATCTGCAGCTGATGTAGTTTTAATAGGTCCCTCTTTTCCTCTATTTATTTTTCCACCTCATATCTATCTTTTCCTAAATCCCTAGTAACTTGATATGGTCCAAAAAATTTTGGTTTCAACTTCAGAGCATTCCCGAATTGGGTCCTTTGTATTGCTACAATATCACCTTGTTTATACTTCTCACCTTCCCTTCGTTTCCGATTATATGTCCCTCTGTTCTCTTCTTGAATCTTTAATATTTGTGCTTTAGCTTCACTTCTTAATTCATCTCTTTTATCCATAAATTCAGCTCTGCCCTCTTCTTCTAGAAATTCCAATATCTGCATATCTTCTTTCATTCTTAGCTTAACTCCAGTTAATAATTGAAATGGTGATGTGTTGATGGAACGTTGATATATACTGTTTATGACTCTTTGAAGTTTACTAACGTATTTGTACCAATGTCCAGGCTCTTCTATGCACATCTTTGTTAGTGTGGAAATAATAATACGATTCATTCTTTCCGCTTGTCCATTTCCACGAGGAATCCCAGTAGTAATAGTAATGTGTTCGATTCCTTCATTCTGGCAATATTCTTGAAATTCATTCCCAGTGAAAGCTGTTCCTCTGTCTGTTATAATCCTCTGCGGGTTACCATAATCTTTCTGGTGTAATTTTAACTTGTCTACAGTCTCCTTCGCCGTCACTATTTTCACAGGATAAATCCAGACAAACTTAGTATACCCATCAATCACAGTGAGTATGTAATTATAAATTTTTTTAGTCACGTCCAAAGGTCCTAAATGATCACAGTGCAGAGTGTCCAGCGGTCGCTCTCCTTTGTCTATCGGGTGCAATAAGCCTTCCTTTTTCCCAGATTTCTTACAAGCCAGCAAGCATGGTACACACATCGCAATTACTTTTTCAATCTTCCTGTCTAAGCTATTGATGTAATATTCCTTCTCTATAATATCTTTCATCTTCTTTTTACCAAAATGACCTATTACATGAGCTCTCTTAATAATTTCCATGTCCATGGTTTCTGGTACAACTAACCTCTTTTGTACACCTTTGTAGATAACATGATTTTCCCAAAATAATCTTCATAATCATTATCTTTAAGCATTTCTCTTATAATCTTCAAGCTGTCATCTCCGTCTTGTGCTCTTTTTATCCTAGCATGTAGCTCAGTGTCGACATAACATATGTTCCTGCTTAGTGCATCGACATGAGGCATCTTGTCACCAGCTCTATGTTCTACAAAATAATCAAAGTCTTGTAAGTATAATATCCATCGTGCTACTTTTGCAGGTACATCTTTTTTATTTATAGTCTTCTGGAATGCTTCACAGTCCGTTACTATCTTAAAATGTATTCCGATGAGATATCTCCGGAATTTTTTGACACCTTCAATAACTGCCAAAGCCTCCAACTCATAGCTGCTACACTTTTGTTGAACTTCTGTAGTTTTTCTGCTCATGTAGTGCACTGGATGTAAACAGCCACTGTTAGGATCTCTCTGCATTAAAACAGCTGCATAACCATATTTGGAGGCATCTGAGTGTAATTCAGTCTCCATTTCAATATCAAATATTTTTAAGACAGGTTGACAACATAATTTTGACTTAAGTTCTTCAAAAGACTGTTGTTGCATATCACCAAAATTAAATTCACCTTTCTTTAATAAATCGGTTAATGGTTTTGCAATCATAGCATAATTTTTAATGAATTTTCTAAAATACGAGGTCAGTCCTATAAAACTATGTACTTCTTTCAAACTTTTGGGAATGGGAAAATTCATGACCGCCTTAGTCTTTTCTGCTGAAGGTTTGATCGTTCCATTAGAAATATAATGTCCTAAATATTCTACTGACCTTTGCAATAATTGTGATTTCTTCCAGTTTATTTCCAGCCCATAATCCGCAGCCACCAACAATACATCCCTAAGACGTGCTATTCCATCTTCCTCATTTTCTGAAAGTATAATCAAATCATCAATGTGAAGTGTTTCGGGAATAACCCGGAAAATAGACGCAGCAATGAAACGACAACTTCACTATCAGACGTATATTCGCAGACTGGCGCGACCGTACGATCCGTACAAAACGGTAACAAATTACCCTCACTTTATCATTATAAAACCCATACATTACACCTCCACCACAATACAATACTACATCTTATTTATTTTTAATATTAATTAAAAGTTATATTTTTACTTAATCTATCATAAATCTATCAACTGGTTTACGTATTCGCCTTGAGTATCGATTCACCGGGGGCTTAGGAGGTGAAGGTAAATCAGAAGATTGCTTCAAAGAAACGTTGCTTTGACTATCCTCATTTAAATATTCCTTCTCTCTACTCTCACTCCCCAGCGCCGTTTCAGGAGATGAGGCCGGCACGTTATCGCTATGCGGGGCACTGACCTTCTCTTCCTCACCGTGGATCTCATTGTTATCTTCAGGACAAGCAACATCAGATAATCGCGACCTGCGCCGCATTTGATCGACATGCCGTTTAATAAGTTGACCGTCATCCCTCAATACTGAATACCTACGCACACTGTCTACCCCTTTCACGGTACCTTTTACCCATTTATCACGAGTGCCATACTCCCGAACCCAAACTGTATCGTCCTCTGTAAAGGCTCGAGGAGCCCCATGAGCATATTTGACCTGTCGATGCTGGGCTTCGCTAACCTTATCTTTTATAAAACGCTCGGAACGCAGCAAGTCCAGCCTTGATCGTAGTGGCCGCCTCTGCAATAGCATGGCTGGGGTCTCTCCGGTTGTACTATGCACGGTATTTCGGTATGCCAGTAGAAACGTTTGTAAAGCCGTATCAATGTCTACTCGGTCTCTATGCGCTTTTCTTATAGCCCGTTTACATAGTTTGACTGCGTTCTCCGCTGCACCATTAGAGGATGGGTGATATGCTGGCGAGAAAAATTGTCTGATACCGTTATTATTTAAAAATAACTTAAATTCTGAGCTCGTAAATGGCGGGCCTTGATCTGACACTAACTCCTGAGGTAATCCGAACCTAGCAAAAGTAGATCTTAATATTTTAATCACGTTCGTCGCGTTAGTACGTGTCATTTCAAAAATTTCTAACCATTTTGAAGAAGAATCGATGAGAACCAAAAAAGTTAAGCCCTTGTATGGACCTAAGAAATCTATGTGTATTCTAGTCCAGGGTTGCGCGTGATACGGCCACGGCTGCATAGGAGCCCGTTGCGGAGCATCCGGCCACCGCCGCACAAGTCTCACATTGTTTACACATCATTTCCACCGCTGCATCTATATTAGGCCACCATACGTAGCTACGAGCAAGGCTTTTTGTCCTCACTATCCCCATGTGACTGCTATGCAATTGTCCCAATATGTTATTCTGTAACGAACCTGGTATTACCATTCGATAGCCCCACATTATACACCCACATTCGATGTAAAGTTCATTACGTCTAGCAAAATATGGTTGAATTTTAGGCTCCGTGCATGTAAGAGGCCAGCCAGACTGAATGTACGCAAAAATCCTACTAAGAGTCCTATCATTGTGGGTCGCTTTCCTAACATGTTCACTCGTAATGGGCAAAAATTTTTCTACGAAATTAACATAAGTATTCTCATTTGGTATACTTTCCTTAATCTCTGTACATGGTAGGCGTGATAATGCATCCGCGCAATTCCTACTTGATGCTACATATTCTATGTCGTAATGATATCCCGATAATAATACTGCCCAACGCTGCAACCTCGATGCGGCCATCACGGGAATACCCACCTTATTACCAAAAATATACGTTAAAGGTTTGTGATCTGTTCTTAATATGAACTTACGCCCGTAAAGATATTGGTGAAATTTACGAATTCCGAAGACAATAGCCAGCGCCTCCCGGTCGATTTGTGAATAAGCGCGTTCGGTTTGCGTGAGTGAGCGCGATGCGTATGCTACCGGTCGTTCGCCATTTGACGTGGCGTGCGATATCACTGCGTCTATGCCGACGCTACTGGCGTCCGTCGTTAAAATTACCGGTAACTCTGGTGAGTAATGCATTAAAACTTCACTGCTGGTTAAGAGACATTTAACCTTCTCAAAAGCTTCCTGACACTCCTTATTCCAACAGTATGTCACACCTGATTTAAGTAAGTTATACAATGGGGATAAAATTGTACTAATATTCTTGACAAACTTTCCATAGTACATAACTAAACCGATAAATGCGCGTAATTCAGAAACGTTAGTCGGGGCTGGCGTATTAATTATAGTTTTAACCTTATCAGGACAAGTTTGAACGCCTTCTTTTGTGATGGTATGGCCTAAGTAATTAACGGACTCGACAAAGAATACACATTTCTCTTTTTTAACTCTTAGGCCGTACTGTTTTAAACGATCGAATACTTTACCTAAATTACGCATGTGAGCCTCCCTCGTGGGACCCGTAATAATAATATCATCTAAAAATACCCCCACGTGAGGCAAATCCGCGAATAACTCTTCTAGCCGTCTTTGAAAAATCCCCGGACTAGACGACAGCCCATAAACAAGTCTGTTATACATGAACAATCCCTTATACACATAAGGGATTGTTCATGTATAACAGACTTGTCCAATTTGAACTTGATGATAGTTCAAATTGGGCATATGCCTGCGACAGGTCTACTTTACTAAAATGTTGTCCCCCCTTCAAACAAAGCAGCAATTCTTCTAGCCTAGGCAAGGGATAACGGTCAACCTCAATGACTTTATTTAAAGTTAATTTGTAATCTGCGCAAATTCTGGTGTTACCGTCCTTCTTGACGACTGGTACTATAGGCGTCGCCTAGTCAGAACGTTCCACCGGCGAGAGGATGCCATCGCGCTGCAACTGAGCGAGCTTCTGCTCCACAAGCTCGCGCTGTGCATACGCCAGCGGGCGCGCACGCATTAACACCGGCCGCGCTCCCTCGCGCACGTGAATGCTCACCGTGCCGCCGGTGAATCGACCCAGGCCGTCCGCGAACACATCACAATATTTGGAACTGAAAGCAGATACATCAAATACATTGTCTCTAAACATCTTAACATTATTACATTCATAGTTAACTACCGGTAATTGTATTTTTAGTTCGGCCATCCATTGTCGACCTAAAAGAATAGTTTTTCCATTTTTAATAACAAAAGTTCTAATTTTTTTACATATATCTTATATTTCACTACGGGTAGTAACACTCCAAGTGGTTTTACAGATTCACCCGTGTAATATCTAAGTGTTGAAAGACAAGGATTCAGCTTCAAATTTTTAAACAGCTTAATGTAGCATTCTTGACTTATACACGACACTGCACTGCCGGTATCGCACTCCATTTTAATATTACTACCATTAACGTTCAGTTCTATATACATAGGGCTGCATTGTGTAACAGCTAATTTGCAACCGTTGACATATGTTACCTCATCGCTATCCGCACCGTCACCCATGTCGGCTTCCCTTACTTGCATCAGGTCAACGTTGTGATGCCCCGCTAAATTGGGACACATACGCCGCAGATGTCCTTGTCGGTTGCATACCCGGCACACATAACGCGCAAACTTGCACGTGGCAGCATCATACCGTGCGCCGCATGCCCGGCACTGGTGCTGAGCCCGCTCAGCCGGCTGCGCCCGCTCAGCCGAATGCACATGACTCGATGTCTGCGGAGCGCGCCCGCCGCGCCCTCGCGCCTCATGCGCCGATCCGCTGACATCCCGCGTAACGTTCGCCGCACCTTTCCGCCACGTTCCTGCCGCCGCCATTGCTTGACACGTCACCGACGTCGTCCGAATCGCCTCGCTTGGTGACCTTGCCTGTTCCTCCACCGCAGCCGCATCTTTTTCTGCTGCTTCCATGCTCACTGCTAACTTATACGCCTTGCCGAAGTCTAATTTAGTTTCGGCGAACAACCGTTGTCGTATGGTTTCATTGGTTATGCCACAAACTAGTTGGTCTCTCAGACTTTCCTCCAGCCATGTTTCAAATTCACACGTCTTGGACATTCTCTTCAATACCGCCGTGTATTCCGATATAGTTTCCCCTTCATTTTCTTTCCTATGCCTGAACTTATATCGCTCCGCTAGCTCACTCGGTTTTGGCTGCAGATGTTTTTCCATAATTTCCGTTAACTGTGCAAATGTTTTGTCATTGGGCTTTACCGGCGTACACAAATTAACCAACAGCTCATAGCACTCTGCCCCCATGACGGTTATTAGAGTAGGCACTTGTAATTCACTCGAAATTTTGTTCACTAGAAAGTATTGTTCTAAACGTTCTATGTATAACCGCCAATCGTCCGTCTGCAATTTAAATTCCGCGATCTTTCCAATAGACATTTTATAATTTTTTTATTTATTTTTGCCAATAACGGTACGCGTAAGACTCGATTCTCGTCGCCACTGAAGTGTTTCGGGAATAACCGGGAAAATAGGCGCAGCAATGAAACGACAACTTCACTATCAGACGTATATTCGCAGACTGGCGCGACCGTACGATCCGTACAAAACGGTAACAAATTACCCTCACTTTATCATTATAAAACCCATACATTACACAATGAATATCAGAAGGACTCCTTTTCTTATTATATCAGCAAATATAGTGTTAATGTATCGTGTAAAGTACTTTGGACAGATGGAGAGTCCAAACGGAGCCCTCAAGAACTCATATTGACCTTCGGGGCTACTTGTAACAAACGCTGTATACTTTACAGACTCTTCTTCAATCGGCAAATGAAAGAATCCATTCTTCAGGTCTAAAGTACTAAAAACTTTTACCTTGCATAATCTGTCTATATGATCTTGAATGATTGGTAATGGATATTCATCCTTCACCATTTTCTGATTAATTTTCCTGTAATCTACACATACTCTAGTACTTCCATCATTCTTCTTCACCAGCACCAGCGGACTTGCATATTCGGAATAACTTGGGCGAATAATGCCATTAGACAACCACTCACTAATCTGCCGATTCACTACCTCCTCTTCAGTTATTGCTAGCCTTTTTGCTCGCTGTGTCACAGGAATATCATCTTTTAGCACTATTTTCAACTTAATTGGGGCATCTTTGATTTTCAGAGGTTTGTAGCTATTTATAATATCTTGCACAGCTGGATTGTTATCGCTAAAACTAGAAGGTAAACAAATAGAATGTTGATATGATTCATCATAACACTGAGGCCTTATTTCAACTGAACCCTTGTCAATAACAGTGATAGTATTAGCTAAAAAGGCTTGACCCAAAATGACATCGTATGGTATCGCATCCGTGGGAACTATATGAAAGTTAATTCTGTATTTGTGGTGATCAATAACTAAACTTGTATCAAACTCGCCCAAAGAAAATATTTGACAAGACCCCAAACCGGTTAACAACATTTTCTCAGGTTTGTATTCGCAGTTAAACTTAGAAAATAAATCAAATGTTATTAAATTTAAATCGCTACCTGTATCAATTAAGCAGTTCACTGTAAACTCGTTTATTCTAACACATTTAACACTTTTATTCACTACCGGACCATGATTGTTTACATTTAGCACGTTTTGATGTTGACACTGACAGCTGTCACTGTCACATTCGTAGCGAACGAACATTGAACGACGTTCCGGACGATCTAACTTCACGTCGCTGCCGCCACCGCTCGCGCTGCCAGCGCCGCGATTATGTGATATGGCCGCCATCTTGCATTCTTTGCCGATATGCCCGAATTCGTTGCATTTGAAGCACTTGATTCCACGCGAACATGAACTTGCCACATGCCCTTGCTCACCACACTTATAACAGCGTTTAATCGTCGATTTTATTTCAGGCTCCCGTGATCTCACCCGCACACTCACCGATTTGTCACGTACTTTGGCATCATTCCTTGTCTTTTGTTTAAAACTCTCGTATAGGCTTAATTTTTCCCGTAGAACTGGATAAGTAGTCACACCATAACACATTATTTTGTTCGACTCGTAATCGTGTATACCATCAATGATGTACTGTATAGACACATAGTCGGGAAACCTGGCCCTTTTCCCGAGCTCCTTCATCACTAACATATATTGATAGTACGTTTCATTAGGTTGCTTCTTTCTTCTACTCATCATCTCATGCATCTGCTTACTATTCACCGTCTCAGGAAATTCCTTGGTCAGAGCTGCCTTCAGTTCATCGAACGATTTAAAAGGTTTCTCCGTTTTCATCCACAATTCCGCCGTGCCAGATAAGCAACGTCGAGCGATAATTAATTTTTGTTGTTGGTTCCAGCCGAATATTTCTGCGTTGTCATCCAAGTCCTGTACCCACTTTGTCGAAGAATAAGTCATGTCGTCTCCGGTAAATTTCGGTATGGCATCAATCACGAATGGATTGTAGGACTTGCCATCATCATTTTTGTTCTCCGCCATCGTAAATAATCACAATAATGTAATTAGATTTATACTTCGTCGCCTTAAGATTTCGTTGTTATGCCGGTCGGAGCACGCCGCGCCACGTTGCCGCCGTTCGCCTTGTATTTTTCCGTCTTCGTCGTCGTTATTGCCAAAACCCCACGTATCCCGGACGAGAATTTGTAGGGGCTCGGCAATGAATAAACTTCTTCACAATTATAAGCTTCTTTATTCCTCTTTAATTACAATCAAAAATCTGTCGTTACAGTCGTGTCCTCCCGGCGCCCCCGTAATACAATATATCTCAAAATGGCGTCGTCACATAGACACACAGAGCGGAAGTGAATCAACCGGAATGACCATTACGTTCAGAAATTTAATCCTACATAAATGTAATTTTTTGACAAATAGAATAATTTCTACCTATTTATTTTTTATTTATTTTTATTTATTTAAATATATACAATTGTGAACTTACAGCTAAGCCAAAACGCTCACAATGTTACACTATACTAAGAACATATTACAACTATAATTTACTTAAATGAAATATAGTATATTTATATAAACATCTGATGGGATCAACATGTATGTCAGCATTTTGAACCTCATTTAGAAACGAGTTTATGACTCTGACAGCTCTTGCCGTAGGTGTATTGTTAGCATATTGTGTGCGAAAGTCATCAGATGACGATAACAGCTGGTGCCGGCGACGCTGGCCTACGCGAATATAGTTCTGCGGGGCATAATTTAAATACTGTTTTTGCTATTTTATAATGTTTAAAAATTTTAAATGCTTCTGCTATACGACATGCTATGTCATTCAATAATTCTGGTGCCAGCATTAGCTCATACCCAAATATAACAGCTTTCATTGTAAAAAATTTAGAAGGATTTCATGAAATTTTGGTAATAGTTGATAACTTCTACTATCTTGTGCATGCTGTGCCTTTTCTGATGGCGCATTAGTAATTAAACATTCATTTATTCTCTGCAGAGGGGACGTGAAAGATGACAATAAATTGTCCCATGGCACTCATACAAAACATTATACTTACATATTTTTTTTCTCGTTCTGCTGAGGCCATTTTCCCTATTTCCGTGTGGTATTTTTTCTACTTTGACTTTTTCATGTCTCGACACTGTTGTAACACCTATCTCGTCACAGTTATATATATTTGATGGGCGAAAGTTGTATCGATCTATAATTTTCTGTAAGTTTATAACAAAAATCTCAACATCCTCGAAATAAACTAACGCGGTACTCTAGAAGCTGAACTTAACTATATATGTGGGGTAAGTTTCACTTGTTCGTACCTGCCCTGATAACGGAAGGTTAAATAACTCTCCGTTAAATAATGTAAGTCTCAACGATCATTGGTCTCAACTTGTTCAAAAAGCAGATTGCTATTTTCTATTTGCATATTAATTCATACACTTTTGAGTAATTGTATAAAGGCAAACTTAACGTAAGAGGCACTATTGACTATTTTTATGAGTTAAGTTGGTTTCTATCGTTTTGTCATCTAAGTAAAATTTTTGACAGTAATTTTATCGATATTGACGTATTTCTTTATGTAAATAATCTAACAAACAAATATAAAAAATTTCTGCCACTCAAATTCAATCTCTTACAATAACTTTCTCAAGCTGGTTATACTCGCTAGGGAAACAATTATTTCTCGTTGTGGTGTTCACTTTTTTATATTTTCCGGTAGTGGAATAAAACAAATTAAGAATACAATAAGTGTAGCACAACACACCAGAGACGTCCGCCCCGCGCCGCCTTCGACTCGGGAGTGTTACGTCATTGTTGGGCTGTGCTAATATTTAATATCAATACATCTCATCTCTTCCTTTTTATAAAAATTTAATATTAAACCAAATGTTTTTAATCAACCTCGTTATGCAAGTGTCGTACTAATTTAACACTTATAATAAAATAACATTGTTAACTAAAAGCTCTTCCTTTTTATAAAAATTTAATGTTAAACCAAATATATTGAATTAACATCGTTATACAACAAACGTTATAATTTTTAATTTATAATCAAAATAACATTGTCTACTAATGCAGATTATGTGATTGCTCCTTAATTAGATTTGTCTGTATCAGGCGTGTCTTCGTCACCAATAACTTTCCATTGACCTTCTACAAATGTACTATGTGTCTCCTATACTCCTGGCCTGTTTCTTCATTACGTATATTTATGCCTCTTCCTTCAGCATGAAACTCTGAATGACTTTTTATCGTAATAATGGTTTTATTTGATAAAAAAGGATATTATCTAGTAATGAATAAACTTTTTTTAAATGTATCTGTTGTATACTTTTTTTATTTGTTTAAATATTTGAGCCAAAATTGTTCTTTAAGGAGAGTAACTTTAGCTCGCTGATCTTTTTTGATACAAAATAGATCAGTAACCAAGCACAAAGCCAAAGTAAGGCCTTGAAATCAAAGATAAGACAAAAATAATCGTTTTGACGTACAAAACTTTAATTCTTAATAGAAAAACGTAACAATTTTTTTCTTAAAGATGAGAAAGATCGTAGCCAATCTTTGTCTGGAATATTATTTTTAAACTGTGGCACATTTCTACCTTGTGTTACGATAAAATCTTTTATATACATTTCCAGATCAAGATCGGTCAAAGGAAAGCCAAATTCTGAAAGTGCCGTAATGTGAGCAACAAACGTACTCTCCTCTTGCTCCGTAAATATTGTTGTGCGGCCCGGTTTATTACCAAACTTCTTTTTTAATTTGTTGTTTGTGGTACTCCATGGAACTTTATAGTATGCTGCAGCTTCCCGTTGAGTCATTCGTTAGGATTGTACAACATTCAGACATTTCTCCAATTCTGCGTCTGTGTAATCGACACACCGGCGACTGCCTGGATTTCGCTGATACTTTGATGGCATGGAGATGGCTAAAACATAATAAAATTCTATTACACACTTTTTGATTTGTTATGAAAGCAATAAAGAAATCTAAAGAATTCATTTATTGGCTAATATTGATACGATCGCGTATCAAATTCGGGTAACATTGGCTCAAGTGAGTCAAAGAGTCCCCACACTCAATATTTAAAATTGGTATTTATAATTTGGTACTCAAGTGAAATTGTTTATTTAGTGCAAAGACAAAAAATGGTTAAGCGCCCACGCCCTTAGCAGGCTGATACGGCATACGATATTATTACCTACAAGAAACAATTTTATTACATACTGAATATAATATTAATTCTTACGTTGATTGATTTACACTGTCAGCTACTACTGCATTAAGCGTAAAAGGGTCTGATTCCCAAGTTTGTATAATTACTAGTATATTGACTCGATTGGGGGCCAAATGGGCTTTGGGAATTGTTTCTTCGTAAAAACATGTCACAGTATATCTAACCCAAAAATACTTGCACACACGAGCACAAACAATTCTCATATTGTTATGATTTCCGCACCATATTCCACAATATTATTCTCAAGTTTCAAACGCACCGTTCAATTCAAATCACATATTTTTAAGTTATGGCTCCATCGCTGTGAGGCAATGATTTTGACAATGTCAAACCGCTAAATAAAAATTACCAATTCATCCATTACGGCTGTACGTCTAATTGGTGTGTATAACTTAGCCGCGTAGCGTCGATAAAAAAGTAGAGATGTCATATGGTTCGTTAGGCACTCGTGTTGACTGTAGCTGTAATATCATACGCAATACCAATGGCTACAAAATTTCGGTTGACATCAAAGTTCGATTGACATCGATGTTTCGTTGTTCACTCGAAACGTCAAAATTAGCGGATAGCCCCGTAGAACCAAAACCTTCATTGGCGATAGATTAATTCTAATGCTTGTACATTTAAAGAATTTTGAATGACCTACCGACGTAAGGATTCTAGTATAAACAGTTGATATAACTCATTGATGTTACACATTAAGAACTGCATTTCTACATGAACTTTTTTCTCGTCATCTTCTTTTATAGACACAGTCTTCCTAGGCATTATCCGAATATTATCTTTCTAAAAAAAAAAAAAAACAATTATACTAGACGTTTTACGTCTGATGTCAATTTTCTTTCCTCGTATTTCGTTATTGTCGGATTTTATGTAGACTCTGTGTCGACTTTCTAAGCGAACTGTCATTGGAAACCGGAGCCATGTGTTTGTGAAAATTAGGTCGATTTGTAAATTAGTTTCGGGTCATCATGTATCTCATTATTCGTAGTGGTATTGCGTACGCATTACGAGTACGATTTGCGCGCTGAGGTCCTGGGTTCGAATCCCGGGTCGAGCCAAAAAAATTGTGACTGGGTTTTTCCATCTTAAAATTTACTCAGTCGCAGCTCGGAGTCAGGAAGTTGGCGGTGTGATACCCCCATGCCTCGGAAAGCACGTAAAGCCGTTGGTCCTGCGCCTGATCTCTCTCCGGTCATGTCGGATTGCCGTCTCACCGGACTATGAGAGTGAAGGAATAGCGGGTGCACCTGTGTATTGCGCACACACTTGTGCACTATAATATCTCCTGCGTACCTGGCTGATCTCCGTTGAGATTGGCCGCCGTGGCCGAAACTGGCTAGGAGGATTTTCATTAGCGAAGCATTCAATGCACCGTTTACATATCGCATGCCCAGATTTAGACTGATTTTTAGAGATAATTCAGTTTTGATCTGGGCGTGCGATATTTATGTACAAGTTTTAACTGGACCACCTTTCTGCTAATAATCATGTTTAAAGACTTTCTTATTCTTGATCTTTAATGCACAGGTTATAGAAATTCGCATGATCATCAAATTCTCACTCGTTACGCTTGGTATAGCTAGAGACGGTGTTTCTTGGGTATCCTGTGACGAAGTTCCGTCTGTTTAGTGATTGTAGGGACATACACACTTGCCCAGCCATGTAAGTGCATTGAAACGTCAAATTCTTCCTAAGTCGCACGAATTCATTCATCCATTTGCGTGAGTTGGCGCGTATTCGACTGATCAACTCCGACACAATATGTCAGTTGCCTATTCTGACTGTCGAGTGACAACGGGTTGGATCGCGTAGTAGATTCTTGGGTTCGCTCGAATGCGCCCGCCCCAAAAAGATAGACCATTTATGTCGCACATTTTCGCATATTTCCAATTTCTCAAGGAAATCAAAACCTATAGGAAACAAGCGATTATAAACCATGCTAAGATGTTGAAGAGTATAATGCAAATAATGAGTTAGAAAATATAGTATATTAATAATTAAGAACTATCTTAGCTTTTACGATCAATGAAAGCCACGACAAAGTCAATAGAATAGCGAAGGATCTGCACACAAAACAAAGAGTATATTTTGGAAATATTTTATCTTCCTTACTCCCAAATTATTTATATAAAGATCATTAATATCGAGATGTGACAATGCCTAAAAACAGTCCCAAATCCAATGTTAAATCTTTTATGAAAATTTTGCGGAAGAAACTGAAACTAACAGAAAAACCAGGCAGTGCCTCATCGGAGAACATTTTCCTCAACTTTTTTATGTTAAGCTCTGGATGTAAATACTGCCGTTGCCGAATTTTATCCCGGCAGTAGTGGATTTCTAGAGGTTGCAAAGTCTGAACTATACTATACTTTTCAACAGCTTCTTTGCGTAAACGATACGTTTGCGTTTTTTATCTCCACCACGATTTTCGGCCGCCATTGAGCTTGTTACATAATGACGCTTAGCCACACCATCTACACTGCCCTTTTTTAAATTCACAATGCCTAAAAGGGCTTTTTTACAATCTGGGATCAACGCTTTGTCTTTTTTTTTTGCGAATGAAGTATTTAAGGGCCATTAGCCTTCCTGGTTTGTTTCCAGTCTTTGGGCGTCTTGTTTTTATGGCTGTAGATATGACGTGCTTTAGAATAATGTTGTCCTGTTTTAATTTTATCATTTGTTGAATAAAATGCTCTATTAAAGAATGGGATATCATTTGAGTTAAGTTTGCTACATTGATAAGCCTTGGTTTTATGTCCGCATGTTGATTTTATTGGTGGTTGATTGGATGTATATCTGAAAATAAATCTAAGCTTTTTTTATTTTCACACGTAACGAACCTATGCAGCCAATGCCCATTATAAAAATATTCACGCAAAATGCGACCAGGCAAGACCAACCCCAAAATAAAGCAAACAAAAGTAAAAAAAGCTTTTTTATAAGAGGGAGTCCAAATCTAAAACGAAACTGAATGTGGTGCAAGAAACTGTTTTGAAAATGAAACTCAGTGAGATTATTTGCTCCCAAGGTAAAATAAAAAAAATAATATAAATGTTAGTTCATTATATCATTTAAATAAATAAATATTCTCGGACATCACACAATTTTATAACGTACATATAAAAAAAACAATAGTGCAAAACATAACCAGACGACCAACTCCACAAGGCACTTATTTTTTAAAACTTACATTTGATCCTGTATACCTACACAAATCTGATGGGACAGTTCATGTTATGTATACTTAATATTATATCCTTACATATTTATGATATCTAAATAATCTTGTAACAGTAGAACAAAAAATAATCGATAATGGTTAGCACTACACTAGTACCAACTCAGAATTCCAAACGACGCATAGGTATAGGTATTACCGAATTTTCGCTCTTTCCTCTTACTTACGGCAAAGTTTTATATTAGGGCGCTTGCGGGCTTTGCTTGGTGACACACACACTCACGCCTGTTATCCCCGAAGGGGTAGGCATAGACGCAACTAGTGCACTTTTCGCCGTTATTCCGTCCCATGATATGATAGGGGGCGAGCCTATCGCCATATCGGGCACAAATTCCAGACTCCGGGCTGATACTGAATAGAAAAACTCAATATCACTGCCCGACCCGGGGATCGAACCCGAGACCTCAGTTTTGCAGTCGTACTGTAATACAACTACGCCACCGAGGCAGTCTTAAATAAAATACTTTATTCATCACGTAGGCGAACATAGTTGCACTTATGATAAGTCGAGACACATTTAATTATTATTTGTCACTTATATAACTACAGACATTTTTATTAGGAGTTAAATAAATGATTAAAAATAAAAAGTAAGAAGCCAGCTCGGGCTGGCAAGAAAAGGAATATAAAACAAGAGATAATTTTATTTAACAAAAAAAATAATAGTAATAATAATGGGAGGAACGCGTCGCGATCCTCACCGGTGAGGACACTACAGACCCTAGCCTAGCTAACCTACCACCTTATGGAATTATCCATGGGAACTGTGTAAATAGTAAAAAGAAACAATAAAAAAGCGGGAGTGTACAGTGCTACTGTCGCAGAGTTTGCGTCAACCGACGGCCATGTTGAACAAATGCAATTAGCTGATTGGCTCTCATGGCCTTAACTGCATTTGAAAAACTATCTCATGGATCTATCTGGCTTGATAAAATATTATGATTTTGACGGTTTATTTCTCAAGAACAATGCGGATTTATACACAACTGATAAAATTGTATAAAAACATTTATTTAATTCTTTCTTTTGATATCAAAATCTTAAAAATACTCAGAATTGGATTTATCCGAGTTTGAAGTTAAGCGACACACTTGGTTTATTATAGTATTCAGACGAGATGTATGGCCCTCTTAATAAAAACAATGACCTAATCCAAAATTTTGGCTCGATGAGTTTTAGCGAAATATGGGCCCTAAAGGGCAAGCTGCATCAACTAAGAAAAAAAATGCTTCTTATCAACATTGGGAATATTAGGGTCAAAATTGTTTAAATTTATGTTCGTACCCCGCCCAACTTAAAAAAAAAATACACAGTTAGTTTTTGTGATGATTCCCACAAGTCATCCATTTTGGGTTAGGTCATTGTTTTATTAAGAGTGCGCTAAGTGGTATTTACTAGAACAGGTGTGAAAGGTATTCAATAACTGCTTGCTCGTTTTAAGATATTTTTTCGTAGTAGGATACCTGTATCTAACCGGATATTAACTACTATACACAAGATGGAAAACCCAACATAGTGGCACACGTACGAGTGTCACGTTTCCAGGATCAGCCTGTGTATATCTGGTTTCAAACAGGCCGGCATCGATGTGCCGACTGGGGAGGGATAAACTTTTATGTTGTCTGATTTATGTACCTCTAAAGGCCGATGTAGTCTGCTCTCTTTTAGTTTGTCATCTGTCTTTTCTATTTCATTCATATTCTCTTGATTGAGTATCTTCTGTAATGATGATATCTCGATTCTCACCTTATTGTAATTGCACGTGTTAAAGCATTGTGTATTCTTATCCTTTAGCGTATTCAGTATATCAAACAAGTATGCATTGTTCAGATTTCTTGTCCCAGATGTCTTTTTTCTTTGGGTATGTGCTTCATTAGAATATCTACCACTTAAAATTCTTGACAATTGACAACTTTCTTGAAATTAAAAAACAATTACAGGTTTGGTTTGACCTCTGTCCATAACTCGTATGGTGTACAATTATTTAATCCCGTTTTTATTCTATTTTGTAAACTAACTGCGGTGTTCATGGCTTCTGCTAAAAACTCCTTACCGAGTTTAGTATCGGACAAAAGATATTTAGCCTTTTATTGTGTTGTTCATGTGTTCAAAACTCATTTTGCTCAGGTTTAGAGGGATTTGATTTCTGGTAATACTCATTTTATTTAAATAACTATTCAAATCCTTATTACAAGTTCTTTCTCGTTACCATTTCTTATAGTTAAAATTTTCAAGTCTTGCTTTATACTCTTTAAAATACTGTAAAGTGTCATTCTTCCTTTTCCAACAATAAACATGTCATGCGGCTGTGACCATCCACAAGAATTAGGAAATACCTAGATCCTAAGCATACAGTCCCTATCGGCCCACAGATGTCACAGTGTACTACACCCAGCAGCTCAGCTGTTCCCTTAATTATCAAAAGACATTCGACTTTACATTTCATCGCGGCACCCAATACAGTTTGTATGAAATGAAAAGAGAAATGTTCAGTTTATAAATGCCGTTCACAAGTGAGGTAGTAGCTACTAGAGTGTTCTAGAGTGTAAAGTATTTCACACTAGCTTTTGCCCACGGCTCCGCCCGCTTTAAAAAGTATTTCCGGGATAAAAGTCCCGCTTTATATTTTCCCGGGCTAAAAAGTAGCCTATGTGTTAATCCAGGACATGATCTACCCGTGTGCCAAATTTCATCGAAATCCGTTCAGTAGTTTTTGCGTGAAAGAGGAACAAACATCCATACATCCAAACCATCCATACATTCTTACAAACTTTCGCCTTTATAATATTAGTAGGATACTTTGCCTGTGAAATGCACCTTGTATCCTTGTTTAATCAACTGGCTCACTGACAGCAAGTTAATAGATAGTTTGGGAACATAGAAAAGCTTTGTAATCGTTATGTTAAAATCGCATTTTAGTTAACGTAACGAAAAACGAAACGACCGTTTAATGAAGGTATTTTTAACATATTTTGTATAGCAAAAAGGTATATGAAATGTGTTTTGTGAACGAGAGGAAATGCATGGTACTATCTAGGGCTTTCATTTCGAGACTCTCGGTCTCGGAAATTTCGAGAGTCTCGACGATTTTATTGTATTTTCGAGACTCGAGACTGCTGCTTCCAGTCTCGGAAAAAACGAGACTTACGAAACTTGGATCAAATAATTATTATTATTGAAAAAATTACTAAACTATCAGGATCTTTTTAAATCCGGGTCAGTGGCGACACAGAAAAATTAAATCAAATCAAATCATATTAAATTTTGATAATCTGTCGGAAGTCGCAAGATAACCTTATTGAAAGATATACGGGTGTTTATAATTAAGTTCATCATTGTTATGATAAATTGGGAAAGATCTCTTTTTGAAAATGGTAGCGATAGGGGGAAATACTCATGTTTAACACTCATGTACCTTAGCCGGTGCCATTTATGTTAAGTTCCGAGCACAAAATATTTATACAAGGTGTTCCAAAAGATTAAATTTTTTATCTAATCTTATAATTATGCAGCATATTAAAAATACATTGGTTGTAATTTGAGAGCTGGCTTAGTTTTTTATTCCACATAGTTTCTTGTAGAAATCTGATCGGCACTTATCTTTGGGACACCATTTGCTTTTGTTTTTACATCTATATGTCATACTAAATGGATTTTGGTATGAGATATCGGTGTCCTATTATACGTAGATATGACTTTAATTTGAAGCTTTGTAATCCACCGACTAAGTGCCAATTAACACTCCACCAATTTAAGCAAGTTTTATTTTTAGTTTCTTAGTCGGTTCCAATCGCGAGCTGTGGTTTTGTGTAGTAGTTAAACGCCAAAAATAGTAATAAGTGATATTGTGACCCGCAGGTCCATGCAACCATCTAAATTTTCAATGAAATCCAAAATATAAGTTTCTCTAATCTCGGTCTATATGTATTGAAAACTAAAACCAATTCATGGTTACTCAACAATAAACACCTAACTTGAAACAAATATTGGTTTCAGCAGTCAAAATAAGACATCTTAAATCTAAATGAGTATCAGAATTCAGAGCCATGGCACAGTTCGCGATCTGCGCCAATACCCTAGTTATTACTATAATACCTGTTATGTAAGTAGTACCTTGTAATACTTAGAAATAATTCTTCCCTAGCGTATAACCTTTTATATATAAAATATATTCTTTCAAAATTTAGCCACAGAATCGTGTATTATATGGCGATAGGCGCGCCTCCTTCATGGGACGGAATATGGGCTGCAAAAAACGGGTGCACTAGTTGTGTTCCTGTCTACCCTTACGGGGATAAAGGCGAGAGTGTATGTGTATGTGTGTACAGTACAACAGTAATAGCTTTTTGATTCGGCATGTTTCGATTTTGGTCCAGTCGACGCTTCGATAAACATTCAGTTATATCGGTCAGATGCTTGGCAGTTGCCAAATGTAAGACATGCTGGACCTGACAGCGCCCTGTGTCTCCGCCTGACCTTGCGCGGGAGTGTGTGACCATTTTAGAATCGGTAATCCATAATACCCAATACGTAATTGTGCATTTTTAATTGTTGAAAATAAACAGACGGAACTGGCAAGATTACTTAAGATTTGATCGAGGTTGGTAAAATGTACGATGCTGACACTGCTAAGGCATATTCACGACAAAATGGCGTAAGATTTCATCTTAAGCAAAGTACAAATGTTAGTGTTGCTAGGAGTATGGTTTTCGCTTACCATCAGGAGAGCCATTACAATATGTTAAAATAAAATATTCTATTTGAACAAAATAATAACTGAAATAACTATTCAAAAAAGACCGACGAATTGAGAACCTCTTCCTTTTTTTGAAGTCGGTTAAAATGTCACCAGACGTGTGTACACAACTTCCAATTATTATGTACTATGTAATACGTGGTACGCATCTATCAAGTGGCATGATAAAAACAATTCCTTTATGACTGCAATTTTAAATGAATGAAATCATTAAATGATAATCATGTCGCGCAGGACATTTATTTGAATTAGTGGTAATTATTGTTGTTCATTTTTATAGCATAACAAAGACTTTAATCGATTACCACAAATATTTATAGATGTAATTTGTTATCTATAATGAATGCATTTGATTTCGTGGCTGAACGGGTGTCCAATTTCAGAGGGAAATAATTTCTAATAAGAATCATTAAGTCGTAAAATTAAATTTACAGATTCCCTTAAAAAGAGAACTTAGAAAGTTAAAAGTCGATTTATAATGATATAACGTACTATAATATATTAAAATACAAGGTTTATTCCAATGATTTAGAAATGAATCCCATATTTCGGACACCTGTGTACGACCAAATACATTCCCTTGTACTGAATTGTTTGTAATTGTTTCGCTGCAGCTGTTGACAGCGCATTGTTAGCGGACGGCGTGTTTGTCTTAAGTTATCCATTGATTTGAAATACTCAAACTATTGCTAATTATGGTTTGGAAAGTTACGAAAATCCCAGGCCATGAGACAACCCAAAGCATTTATATAACATTATAATTAAGCATATCGAAGGTCACGGAGTGCACATGTGCATGCTATCGCAACTTACGTAGGAGTCGGCTCTAGAGCAGAGTCTCTCGCTGTTTGAAGATGAGACTCGAATAAAATGTCAAATAAGCGTGTAACACTACGCGGCACCCTCATACACTTTATTTATACAGTAGCGGGTCGCCGATCGCCCAACCGCCGTCTGCAGGCCCGCTTTAAAAGAGGCTGGAGATGTCTCTTTTACGTCTATTACGAGAAGGGAGTCTTCGCTTACTATAGCGTGACATTTTCTATAGTATACTATAGTTATATTATATGTGTTTATAATAAAATTTTATTACAATATCTTCACTAATTAATCGAAAACAACTTCGTTCCATCCGGGTGTCCCTTGACACCTCTCAAGTTTTTTATTTGTATATTTGTTCTTTTTTTTTATTTTCGCATGTTAATTTCTTTGTTGTTATGGTGTTTGTGCAAATAAATGTATTGTTGTTGTTGTAGTTACTTACTATAGTTTCGACCCCAAAAACCTGTGACGCGAGACCGTTAAAAATACAAAAAGTCCCGATACTTTGAGACACGAGATGACTCAAACACTAATGCTAATCTATACGTACTTCTAGCGTAGAATTAGAGAGTTTTTTTTTAATGTGATTTACTTCATTAAAAATTATAAAACAAAATCCCCCGCTGAGTCTGTATGTATGTCTTAACGTCAAATTACTCAAATACTACCGAACAGCTTTCGTTGAATTTTGGTATGAAGATAGTTGGACACTCTGGAAAGGCCATAGGCTACTTTTTATCCTGGTAAAGTTATTTCACGTGGTCGAAGCGGTGAGCAAAAGCTAGTTTGTAATTAAATCAAATCCTCGCTCTGAAAATAATTATCCACCGCTCATTGTCTTTTACGTGACAACTATAAAAATTCATAATTCGTATAAGTAATTGGAAATTTAACGTCCATATGGGTTTATAATAGTGTGAATTATAAAGTACTTTATTGATATATCTTGTATTGACTGCGTAAAAAGTCTATGAGTCGTAACCTACGAGTATAATGACTATTTTTGAAATAGTCTCGAAAGTCTCGTTTTTTTTCGAGACCGGACCAAGTCTCGTTTTTTGTTCCCGAGACTCGTAAATGCACCGAGACTGAAAGCCCTAGTACTATCTATCTTTTCAAGAAGTGCATCAGAGTTAGGGTTTGCAGATCCGGTTGGAATTTTAAGAACCGGCATTTCCGGTACTTTGCATTCACAGAATCGGGAATTCCCTTTTTTTCAGTACTCTCGGAACTTTTGTTTTTTTTTTGTGGACAAGCCCGTTTTAAACATTTAGAAATAGGTCTTAATGAGTAACATCGTGTTTATCATCACATTTATTAAAGCTTTTTTCCATATAGTTGGGAAGCAGCCAGTAATCAATGATTTTCGAAACAACAGCGTCAATGGAACAGACAATTATAATGTTAATTTTTAGAAATAAATAAAAAGTGAATTTCACCAAATCCATCCAGCTCATTTACAGACATCAATTATCAATAGTAGATAAGTCAACAAGCGTATAAATGTCTATACCAATATTCAAATTATTAACCGAGACTGCAGTTATTAGAAACAAAGACAGAGTTGAAATAACTATTTAGCAAATTACAAATTGTAAGACTGTCGGTTATTTTGATCAGCAACCTTGGTTTCTTTAGTTAAACCAAAATAACATACATCGATTCAATTTTCATTGTATCGGCAAAGACTTTTCTATGCTCACTTATAAATTCTTTCTAAAAATCTGCCTCCACAGACTCAGTCACATAAACTCTTTTAAATGGTTGAGGTTCAATGATATGCATCCCAGCAAACCAAGTAACATTGAGCTAGACTGCACTACAACAAAGTGTTCATGAAATTTATTCCCGATATTGATTCTCTTTATTACGTTGGAAAGATTCTAACTTTGTATTTGTTAACAATTTCAAAATTAAGATTATTTTGTTTATCACATTTTTGGCCATAAAGCTTTCATCTGCACCGGTAGGTTCTAACTTTATATTTGTTAACAATTTAAAAATTAAGTTTATTTTGTTAATCACTTTTTTGGCCATAAAACTTCCATCTGCACCGGTAGTTATCTTTGTTTTCAATGTTTATATTTTCGTACCACTCAACTATAGAACCTCATAACGTTTTCATAGAACTACAATATATGTAATCAGAATTGTCCGTTTAAGAATTTTGCTCACCCACATTTATTTTCTTTTGTGAACGGTCTCTTTTTTCCGTTGATTTGAACTACTTTCTAGTTTTCTTCCTATTCATTTCACATACAGATTCTTTAGGCATTGACATTTATACCTGTTTCACGGCTTGCTCTTTTGATTGACAATAATATAACTTGTTCTCATGTAACATTTTCTTTTCTGAGTAGCGCCTCTTGAGTAGACCATAAATTTTTTGAATCATGTGATCTCTCATCATCTCATATACATTCATAATTACACGTTTTTATCACTTACGGAATTCTGTAATAAAAACATCGAGCGGCTCGTCAGCTCTTTGCCGCCCTTCGTTAAATTTAAAACGTTCAAAAATCTCATTTGAAAATTATAAATTGGACTTACGAATTTTGTTATTGCCTGAACGTAGCTATCGTAATTCTCCGCTTCTTTTTTTTATTATAAGCTCAGCAAACTGATCTCACTGGCCACTGCACCTAATGTTAAGAGGCCGTATACAAAATTTCGACATTTTCAGTCAACTTTTCATCGTGATTTTTTTAAAAATAATCTGATCTGGTTAATTTAGAATACGTCATTAGAAAGATTATTTTAACACAAATTGGCGAAACGAGCCAGATTTTTCATTTCTTTCTTTAATTTCAATCTATCCACCAAGTTCCAACGTCTGTTTCAGATTTATTTTTGTACGGTGACTCAAACTTGTAGTAGTTTTCAGTCAAAATCGTGCTTGAAACTAACTAATAATAATAATAATCATTTATTTGTGAAACATAGGTAGAATACAGTTCTAATATGACAATAATTTTATAAACCGCTATGTTTTGCCTAGTGGCGTACAAATGTCACAATGGGATAATAATAATTATGAATAGTAATTTAATTCATTCAAGCAAATGTCAACTATGCTAGTGGAACAGACTTAAAACTTATATACTAATAATTAATAGGTAGATACAAAATGTCATTCATTAATTGGTCAGAAAAGACTAACGAAAACTACTGTTTATTGGTATAAAAAGTTTCGCCCGTCTCCTTTACCTTTGAATTATTGCAATGCAGTAACGCTCATATGTAATGCAACATCAATAATTGATTAAGTCCCTCCTCGAGAAGATGAATTATCCGATGTCTTTGATGTTCCGCTAAAACAACTTGTAACAGACATTTTCTACATTGCTCACTATATTCCTGTGAAAACCCAGGACATTGTTTTTGGCAGCCACAGAATGTTTTCCAAAGGCGAATACAGTAATGAAATTAAATCATTTATTCGAATCCATAAAATGTCAAACATTACTTAGATTGAGTTAATTTTTACATTACCAATTCGGAAAACAGTTTCCACCAGAGAAGAACGAGTAAGAAACTCTAGTCAGTGCCTATTTAAAATTATACATTGTTTTCGCATATTTATTCTGATTTATGTCAGAAAAAATGAACAAAAAATGAACAAGTCATCCTAATGCTCCAAATTTTCCCGCGCGGGATTTACCGCACAAGTGCTGGAATTGCGCAGGTGCCATCAACATGCGGTAAACAGCTATAATAAGGAATGCGAGATTGCAAACCCTAATCTTTATCAAAAAGAAGTCATAAGTTTAATCATATGACATGCATGATTGCTACTTCCTGATCACAATCAGAGAGGCTACTGCGAAAAATGAAATCCGAAACGTCGGTCCGAAACGAAGAAACGACGAACTTCGGATTTAACCTTACTACCAAATTACTTCGGATCCGTCACCGTTGAACGAAGGTTTCACGCAGTTTGCGACGCTTCCGACTTCGCTCAACACTTTCGTCACGCAACAACTCTTCATAAAGAAGGATCCGTAACACTTCGTAGTAAGAAAACTTGCGATCCGTCACCCGAAACTACGGATATCGTTTTTCGCTGTAGCCTCTCAGGGTGCTTAAATGTAGTTTTTAAGCAGGAGAGATTTTTGAAGATTACACCCAAATAAATTAGCCGCCTTGTATTAGCGGCACAGCCATTAAATGTAATTGCTACAAATATCAACTCTTACATTACTGCATTCTCCTATAAGCTGTATGTAATAATCCTGCACGTGTTTCAAGCTGTCATTAATAATCCTGCACGTGTTGCAGCAAACAATCCATTGACTAGAAAATATGCAATCCGAATTTTACAGGTGCGTTCATACAAACTTTTCGATGCTACGTGTGTATTATCGTTCACTTTAACGGTGAAGGAAAACATCGTGAGGAAGTCTACGTACCTGAGTATTCTTCATAAGAATCTCGAGGATTGTAGTCTGCCAACCCGCTCTAGGCCAGCGTGGTGGACTAAGGCCTAACCCCTCTCAGTAGTAAAGGAGGCCCGTGCTCAGCAGTGGGCAGTATTTACATACAGGGCTGATTGCATTGCATTGTTCATACAAACTACTGTGAAGACATACGCCTGAGTCGCAATTTCACTTGTTTTTGGAGAGCCAGTACCAAAATCCACCAACACGGCCGTTTTTCTACCGGTCCAGTAAGTTTGGTGTCGAAGAGCCCTCTCGTCAGCTATACGTGTGCATAGTATTCTCTGACTAGACGTATGCTTTTTTCTAGAATATCCAAGGCTTGTTTGCTAAATGCTGACTTTCCCGAATTGTTTTCGTACCATTTACCTATGGCACAATAATGTGGTAGTGACTGATGAAATACTTGTCTGACATATTTGTAGGCTGCCAAAAAATAGTAACGTAGTTATTGCAAATTTTCTCTATGCTGGTGTATATTTTTGGCGCTTGGGCTTTGACACTATTTTTTGTAACTTATTACATTCTTTTTTGAGTCTTTTATTTTGCTTAGCCAAATTATAATTCTTCATATGATTTTTTTTTGTTTTGTTTATTTCTTTCTATGATTATAGTTTTGAAATAAGCTTTTCTTGCCGTATAATATTTGAATATTGTTTCGTGGAGAACATAATGGAGGCAATATATTAAAAATAGAATATATTGCCACCATGAAGTGTAGAGGTATATGGCACTTGACAGGTGGTAAAAATTGACTAATCTTTTTAGGCGGCTTGAAATAAGTTTTGATTGAAGCACGCTTCAGGATGTAGCCAATCTTGTCGGTGACTCCTCTTACATTTATGGTAATACAACCGGGACACGTTCGACTGTGGCTGGTTTCACTCGGTTTCTGTGACGGCGGCGTGGAATTTGGAGCTTGTTGTCTCGCAGTACTTGCTTAACATGTTGCAGCTCAGCGCCCAGGTGTTTCTCGTCACAGATTCCTTGTGCTCTCTGAAACAAAGATTTACCCACGGTAGCTAACTGTTTTGGATGGTGATGAGATTCACCGTTCAGGTATTTATCTGTATGAGTCTTTTTACGATACACGGTGTGGCTTAAAGACTGATCGGGATTGCGGATGACCAAAACATCTAAGAAGGCAAGAGATTTATTGTGTTCTAACTCCATAGTAAATTGGATTTTGTTGTTAATGGAGTTAAGGTGATTTAAAAATGCAGTTACTTTATCAGATGGTAAAATTGTGAAAGTATCATCTACGTACCGTTTGTAAAACCTTGGTGATACCGGGGCTGTGTTTAGGGCTGTCTCCTCGAAGTCCTCCATGAATATATCGGCGACTACTGGAGATACAGGTGAGCCCATCGCTACCCCCTCGACTTGTACATAGAACTGATCATTCCACAACATGTAGCCAGATGTGAGGCAATGTTGGAGTAATTCTGCATATTCCACAGGAATGTTGTTCTCTGCTAACCTCTTAGTGACAATTTTGATGCAGTCTTGTAACGGTAAACTTGTAAAAAGTGACTGGACATCAAAACTAACCATTGTTTCATTGTCAGCTAATTGTAGGTGTTTAATATCGCTGACATATTGGTACGAATCCTTCACAGATGCCTAGTGTTTCCTCTGAGTGGTGAAAGCACTTTAGCTACGTGCTGAGCCAGTCTGTAGGTTGGTGTGTCAATCTGACTCACAATGGGACGTAGTGGAGCATTTGCCTTGTGTATCTTTGGTAACCCATACAATTTAGGTGGTTTTGCACACGATGGGACGAGTAAGTCTACGTCTAGATTTAACTTCTCGGAGTGATTCTTTATTAAAGAGCTAGTAACCTTTAAAATTTTGTTGGTCGGGTCTGTTTTGACCATTTTATACGTACTTACATCCGATAAAAGTTGTTCAATTTTATTGTTATAATCCGACGTATCCATCACTACTGTCGCATTCCCTTTATCTGCACGGAGAATTGTTAAGTCCTTCATTGATCGCAAGTTCTTTAAAGCGGTATATTGATGTCTGGGGAGATTTGGTTTCGGCACTTTGTTTTGACGCAATACCGACGAAACATCTTGGCGTATTGCCTCCGAATCTTCCTTTGTCAAGTTGTTTTTAAAAAGACTATTCTCAACGTTGCAAATAATCTCTTCATACGGCATCCGTCGTGGTGTTACGGCAAAATTTAAACTTTTTGATAAAACCTGAACTGTGTTTTCATCCAATATTTGTTTTGACAGATTTATCACCGCACGTTTATGGTTTGCGCATGAGTGTGTATTCTTTTTTATAAAATTTTTAGCATTTGATTTTGATGTTAAATTTTCATATTTTGTTATATGTTTATTTTTGCATTCGTTGTATTTAGATATTTCGCGCTTATTTAATGTTTCGATACAATTTTTAAAATCAAATGTTGATAAATCTGTCTTAAGTTCGTTGGATATAATCTCAACACAATTATTTATGTAGTGGAGGTCAGATCGAGTTTCGTATATGGTAGCTCGTAACAGTTTTGTACTCGCCTGGTTTAGAATTTTAGCGCTCCCTCGTATGTTCGTCTTGGGTGATATCCTGACACACGTAGGGATGAGATTATGATCACGGCATCTCTTCAAGAAATTTAACGATGTACTAAATCTTGCGCGCTCAGTCTTCAAATTCTCCAACCGGCGTATCTTGTTGGCAATTTCCAGTCCGTACTGGTTTGCATAATGACTTCTTCTATTTACGCGAATGTTAGACATTAACATGAAACTATTTTGCGGATTTTATTGCGGTTTTTTAATTTATATTTTCTCCCGACGTTTCGAAGGCTTTTCAGCATTACGTGGTCACGGGGCGGACTGAGATGTTGGTGGTCCGAAAAGTTAATGTTACAATATCTACCTTCATTTTTTAATTATACAATTTTTTAAAAAATTAATTGTTATTGACGGTCCGATCTACGTAGAAAGAGCTCACAGTGTCTTGAGATCTGGCAGTTGGTCTTTTGGGGTCCGATTTAATAATATGTATAATTGGATGCTTGTGCAAGCTTCCAACCATCCTCTCTATTGAAATTTGGATGTTTTTTAATTTCAATAGCCTCGCGGATCATCTTAGGTAAGAATCGGTGTTCTTAATCTCAACACAATTATTTATGTAGTGGAGGTCAGATCGAGTTTCGTATATGGTAGCTCGTAACAGTTTTGTACTCGCCTGGTTTAGAATTTTAGCGCTCCCTCGTATGTTCGTCTTGGGTGATATCCTGACACACGTAGGGATGAGATTATGATCACGGCATCTCTTCAAGAAATTTAACGATATACTAAATCTTGCGCGCTCAGTCTTCAAATTCTCCAACCGGCGTATCTTGTTGGCAATTTCCAGTCCGTACTGGTTTGCATAATGACTTCTTCTATTTACGCGAATGTTAGACATTAACATGAAACTATTTTTCGGATTTTATCGCGGTTTTTTAATTTATATTTTCTCCCGACGTTTCGAAGGCTTTTCAGCATTTCGTGGTCACGGGGCGGACTGAGATGTTGGTGGTCCGAAAAGTTAATGTTACAATATCTACCTTCATTTTTTAATTATACAATTTTTTTAAAAATTAGTTGTTATTGACGGTCCGATCTACGTAGAAAGAGCTCACAGTGTCTTGAGATCTGGCAGTTGGTCTTTTGGGGTCCGATTTAATAATATGTATAATTGGATGCTTGTGCAAGCTTCCAACCATCCTCTCTATTGAAATTTGGATGTTTTTTAATTTCAATAGCCTCGCGGATCATCTTAGGTAAGAATCGGTGTTGTTGGAGAATGTGGACTGTATGGAATTTGATAAAAAGGGGAGGTTTTTGCATATGGGAAATCTTGCAAGAAACAGCGTGCCAAGTGGGGCAGTTGACGAAAGTATATGTCTGCACTGACCTGGGTTCGCAGCTCCTTGCCTGGAGTTTCCGTATATCGTGTTCTCCCTCGGCTGATGTTCCACGTACCAGCTCGAACTAGCTGGTTAGATTCACGATCTCGAAGGTTATAAACGGGCACACAGTCACCGATCGTTCTTGGCACCGTTATATCCGGAGTCAAATCGAACTCACGACGGAATGAATAAAATTTCGCACCACGACGATGACGATGGCCGAGGCGCGGGACGCGGGGCGCGGAGCACTCACCTCAGATAGCAAACAACTCCGCAACTACCCACGACTTTGGCAAGCGAAAATAATAAAATAGAATCATCTACCCTACAATAGGAAATATGAAAAAATGTAGACAATATCCAACAGGTGTTCTTAATCTCAACACAATTATTTATGTAGTGGAGGTCAGGTCGAGTTTCGTATATGGTAGCTCGTAACAGTTTTGTACTCGCCTGGTTTAGAATTTTAGCGCTCCCTCGTATGTTCGTCTTGGGTGATATCCTGACACACGTAGGGATGAGATTATGATCACGGCATCTCTTCAAGAAATTTAACGATGTACTAAATCTTGCGCGCTCAGTCTTCAAATTCTCCAACCGGCGTATCTTGTTGGCAATTTCCAGTCCGTACTGGTTTGCATAATGACTTCTTCTATTTACGCGAATGTTAGACATTAACATGAAACTATTTTGCGGATTTTATCGCGGTTTTTTAATTTATATTTTCTCCCGACGTTTCGAAGGCTTTTCAGCATTTCGTGGTCACGGGGCGGACTGAGATGTTGGTGGTCCGAAAAGTTAATGTTACAATATCTACCTTCATTTTTTAATTATACAATTTTTTAAAAAATTAATTGTTATTGACGGTCCGATCTACGTAGAAAGAGCTCACAGTGTCTTGAGATCTGGCAGTTGGTCTTTTGGGGTCCGATTTAATAATATGTATAATTGGATGCTTGTGCAAGCTTCCAACCATCCTCTCTATTGAAATTTGGATGTTTTTTAATTTCAATAGCCTCGCGGATCATCTTAGGTAAGAATCGGTGTTCTTTGGCAAGGATTTCTGGTTTGTCAAATCTAAGGTAATGCTTGGAGCCTTGTTCTGAATGTTCAGCAACTGCAGACTTCGTAGAGCGTCGGTGTTTCACGTCAGCTATATGTTCTTTTACGCGGGTTCGTACATTTCTTTTAGTTTAGCCGATATAAGAGAGGCCACAGTCGCAATCAATCTTGTATACGCCTGGTTCTTCTAGAGGTATATGGCACTTGACAGGTGGTAAAAATTGACTAATCTTTTTAGGCGGCTTGAAATAAGTTTTGATTGAAGCACGCTTCAGGATGTAGCCAACCTTGTCGGTGACTCCTCTTACATATGGTAATACAACCGGGACACGTTCGGGTTGTATCTTTACAATATCCTGTACAACCATCAGGGATGGCAAGTAACCCTGTGCCAACTATGTCCAATTCTGTTATACTTGGATTATGACAGTCTATGGAAACTCTAGCTGGGTCGGATTATATGATAAGCCAGCGACCGTCGGATAACAATTTCCACGTATCGCGTTTTCCATGGAATAACGTGGTTTTACATTATTGTGGAACTACTGTTAATACGCGGGGAAACAGTTCACTTTCACACGAATGTCTAGCATCGGTTGCGAAAGCACTTATAACATCACAAATACAATGTTTTTTTTTTAATATTTTTTGGAATCTTGAAAAAGAAACAGTCGAAGGCAGGACTCGAACCCACGACCACCGGCGTACCGTACCGGTGCTCTTCCAATTGAGCTACCTCGACTTCTGTCTTCGATTGCCAATTTCAAGATGCCTATTTAATTCTCTTAATTCTTATAAAAATCATTATCCAGGCACTACATGACCATTAACATGTATATAAAAAAAAATCATAATATAAAATCACAAATATAAATTCCGCTTAAAACTAATTGACATGAATTTAGGTTATCTAGGGCACTGTATTGTGTTTTGTCTTTGGTCATTGCTAGATATTTTATATCTGGAATAATAAAGCTGAAAGAGTCTGGTTTCTTTGGATTATGTGGTACATGGTATAAAGAAAATTCGTTAACAGATACAAGAGATACTTGTAATACAAATACAATTTTCCCATCATTAAAATAACATGTTACTCTCGACACATTTAATAGGTTATGGATATTACTTAATTCTAAAGATACAGAGAATTAATTCTAAATCGCTAGGTATGTGTCGATGGCTATCGACAAGCTCACGATACAGTTCTAGAGGAGTTATTATAGCTGGATGTATAATGTTTTGGCTACTGAATGTAACGGAATCTGTAAGGTCTTGTAATTGAGCTGATAAAGTGAAAATTGAAGTTGAAAGTCTATCCATTACTATATTGATATATCTTTGCAATCTCAATTCATATACCTCAGTGGTGACGTTTTGCAGGGTTACTGAGAGGTTGTCGATAGCCTCAGCAAGCATAGCTTCGTTAATTTAGATTTCCTGTAAAGTATTATTATATGATTGTATGACAGATGTGGTAACTAGGATGTTTTCTTTTATTAAGGAAGCCAGCTTTGCCTGATTGTTCTGTAAGGACTGTATTGCCTCATTATATTTGGAGGCATCATCCTCGTCGAGCGTTCCGAATACAGTTTTTAATATGGTCCCTATTCCTCCTATCCAAGCGCGTTTTTGACGGTGTTCGAGAAGATATGATATGGAAGTAAATTATTTCTCCATGTCATAATAGCGGGCGAATAAGGGCTCCAACATATGTTGTGGAGCTGTAGTATCTATTACGGCAGTTTACTCGAACATTTGCCTGGATCGAATCAGGGCGGTTTTGATATTTTCAACATGGAACTAAAGTGAGAGACGTCTATCGGCATTAAGACGTTGAATTCGCTACGAGAAACCTTCAGAAATTTTAATATATTATATTTCAGGAAAAAGGAGATAGCAAGATACGCGTTTATAGGTAAGTAGACGTTATGATGAGCGGTTATATATTTACTAATACTAGATTTATTTATAGGTGCTTCGGGATTTCGTCCTAGGGTAAGTCAATTAACCTATGAAACCTAATTAAAGACTTATTTCTATTTACAGGGATGCTCCAACGTCGACTGGTTTTATTTGATCGACGTGATGAGTAATATGACGTCGATTAATTAATAGGGTAACAGTATTATTACAATTTACCTTAATGATTATAAGGCCCTTTCCAGAGTGGTGAGAGTGCTTTGCGCATTCTCAATGATTTTTGAGGTATACAAAGTCTCCAGCTTTGTATCTGACCGAACGAGTACGTGCATCGTAATAGGATTTTGAGGATTCTTTAGATTTTCGTATGTATTCTAAATTCTAATGCTTTTTTCCTAGAATGTTTTCTATTTTGTAACATACGGACATAGGGTATATGGCTCCCGGGGATTCGTCATAGATGGAATTTGGGATTACTGGTTTGCGTCCGAACATAAGTTCGAAGGGCGTGAAATGAGTAGTGGAATGGACAGTAGTAAGTATTATAGGTAAGCATGGCTGTATAGACATATCGGGCCCAGTTTGTCTGATCTTTATCTGTAAAGGATCGGAGATATTCTTTAAGGGTAGAGTGAATCCGTTCGAGAGCATCCTGAGTTTGGGGGTGATAGGGAGACGACCAAAGATTTTTTATTTTGAGGAACTCACAGGTGTTTTTAAAGAGTTCTGAGTAAAAATTGGTTCCTTGGTCTGTCAGGATCGTTTTGGGAATTCCGAATATTGATATGTAGTGGATCAGGCATTCATTTGTTTCTTCTGTGGTGTTGTTTCTAATTGGATATGCTGAAGAGAATTTCGTGAAGTCACCCTGAACAGTGAGGATATATTTTAATTTTGCTGGGCCTGACTCAGGTAGGGGTCCCACAATATCACGGGCGACTCTTTGGCAAGGTTCGGTTGATGTACTCGTTATTTGCATCGGGGCACGATTTATCTGTCTTAGGGCTTTGTTGGTTTGGAATTGTGGACATTTCTTCACAAATGCTTCGATATTGCTGCGCATATTCTTCCAGTAGAAGTTATCTTGGATGGGCATTAACATTCGGGTATTGCCGAGATGTCCGGCAATAGGGATATATATATATAAAAATACATATGCACGCACGTCTTTTATCCATGAAGAGATAGACAGGGGCCCACTAATGCACCCACTTTTCACCGTGTGTAATCCATCCCATGATAATATTGTAGCCTGTCGCCATATCGTGCCTCAGTGGCATATTTGTAATACTACGTTCGAGTTCTACTATTGGGATGTTCTCCTCAGTATCAGTCCGGAGTTTGGAACTCCGGGGTAGGCAGAAGTGTGACCCGGGCACCACTTTTTGTCTTGTGTGTTCCATCCCATGATATGATAGGGGGCGAGCCTATTGCCATATCGGGCACAAATTCCAGTCTCCGATCTGATACTGAATAGAAAAACCCAATATTAGTTTCGAACTCGAACGGAGTGTTACAATTCTGCCACTGAGGCAAAATATGGCTTGCCCCAATACAATATAATCATGGGACGGAATACACACGGCGAATAGTGGGTGCATTAGTGGGCCTCTGCCTACCCCTTCGTGGATGAAAGACGTGCATGCATGTGTATTTTTAAGCAATTGAAAAAGCGTTCAAGATTTTCACTCAAATTCAACGTTTACAAAGAAAATGCTTACATTTATTTGAATGACATGCTTTAATAAATTAGGTCATTTGTGGTTTTAAACGGTTCATAAAAAAGGAATTCCTTTTAAAAATATCTAAGAATTGCAGCATTTTTAGAATCTTGACAAAATGCGCCAAGTTTTGATAAAACTTGCTAGACTAGTCCAATACAATATTTTTGTAGTATAAGGTATTAAAAATGAGTCATAATTTACGAAAAAGTACAACAAACTATCCGCAGAATTTCAATTCTTTTCTTGAAAACTAAACTTGTTGTTATTTATTTATATACTAGCTTTTGCCCACGGCTTCGCCCGCATTAATAAGTTTTTCCGGGTTAAAAGTACATAAAAACCTTCCCGTTGAATCACTCTATGACTATGACGTTGATACAACTCTTAACAAATAATGCCTTAATTTCGACCAAATTTGATTACCATAAAAACGGTTCTAGTGAGTTAATCTTAAAAAATAGACATATACTGTCGCGGACATATTTTTAGGTCATTTCAAGAGGAATAATTCTTTCATACATATATTTTTGGTATCTTGAACCGTTTTCGCAGCGCACGCAATGGAAGCCCTCAAGGATGAATAATTTTCCCCGTTTTTTTCACATTTTCCATTATTTCTATAGATATGTAACTAGCTGACCCGACAGACGTTGTGCTGTCTTAACGATGATTACTTAATTCGAACTGGTATAATTAATAAAAAAAAAAGTGTGTTTATTATTCTAATGCTTTTTATATACAATATTCTTAGTTTTTTTTTCTTGCGCGTATATAAATAGTTTTGTTGGTTTTCCGACACGGGAACAGGCGACATGTAACTGGCCATATGAAAAACATGGATTTTCAAGATTAATGCCACAAACATTTAGCGACTGCCCTTGAGATTTATTTATCGACATTGCGAATGCTAGCCGCACTGGAAATTGCAACCGTTTAAAGTCGAATGGTATGTCGTTCGGAATCAAAAGAATCCGTGGAATCAAAACGTCTTCGCCTTTGTACTTCCCTTTCAAAATTGTGGCTTTGATGACGTTGTTCATTAATTTCTTCACCGCAAGTCGGGTGCCATTACAAAGGCGTGGCTAGTTTATATTCCGCAACATAATGATTACTGATCCGATTTTTAATTGCAGATTATGAGGTGGTAATCCAGGCAAATCCAACGAATTTAAAAACTCAGTTGGATAGTTGACAACATCATCTCGGTTAGTAACGGAATCAATCGATTTGTATGTCATTAATTCGCCAACTATTTTGTTTTGAATCTGAAAATTAATTTCGTTGACATCAACGTTTTTTGCAGCGGCAATATAACTCTTTCGCTCAACCATACATGATGTTTGTAATTTTGAGCAATGTTTGGGAAAACCTTCTCGATGAGTTCGGTCTTAGTCTCAGTAAAAATTGGTAGGAATTATGATGTATCCACACGATGAGTCAACAGGTATTTTGCCATTACCAATATCGAGCAATTGTTTGGAAAAAACTTCTCCAGATTGGTCGTCCTGCAATTCGACTCGCATGTTCATATTTAATTTGAGCGTTTTAACGTCTTTCCATAAAATGGATGACTTTAAACATGCGTTAAGTTCGTCAGCTGGCGTTGATCGTGGTATTACTGGGAGTGTTTGGCGAAAATCACCTGCCAATAAAATCATTGCACCACCAAACCTGTTTTGGTTCTTTCGTAAATCTTGCAACGTGCGGTCTAATGCTTCCGAAGATTTTTTGTGTGCCATCTTGCACTCATCCCAGACTATTAGTTTGCTCTGCTGCAATACTTCGGCCATCGCACAATTTCTCGAAAGGTTGCTAGTTGGTGTTTCATTTATTTGCATGTTCAACGCCAACTTGACTGCGGAATGAGCTGTCCAACAACGTAGCTGCAATACTTGATGAAGCAAGTGCAAGTGCGATACCATTTTGCGATCGAATCGTTGCCAAAATCAATGATATTAAAAACGTTTTCCCAGTCCCACCGGGAGTATCGAAGAAAAAAAATCCGCCAGTTCCATCGTTCACTACTTTCATTAGCGTTTCGTAGACATATTTTTGTTGCTCATTTAAAAGGGGAACGTTTTTCATAGGTCCTTTCAACCTATCAATGTATCCTGAAAACTCAAAATTCTGGGAGTATATCTCTTGAACCGGAATTGAGCTCGTATGGGGTCCAAGATCATACATGGGCTCATCATTTGGCGGAGTCTGTGTCGTCGCCACGAAGTCATAAGTTGGTTCCGGAGCCGAGGTATTTTTCTTCTCGGTTTTTCTGTCTTTCCAGGCTGCACTGCGTTCGGTAGGACCACGTGGTTTCACAGGTCGTTCCTCGAACTCGCGGACGGCATTCCAATCAGTTACAAAGTTCTTCCCCTGTTGGAATTTATTAGCACGTCGCTGGCTTCTGGTGCCTCCTCGCACACCACTAGCGGGATTGCCACGCTGAACTGGTTGCGGTCGTCCGTTTTCACGGGTATACTGGTTATTTTTCGACATCCTGTCGTGCAAAATTTGCAATTAAAGTTTATAACGTCAATAAAACGACAAGGGGAACGTTTCTTAGAACAGTTTCTTTTAATGCCTCGGAATCGTATTGGGTTTCGCGTCTCAACTCTTGATTAAATGCGTCGTGCATTGGACGATTGGGCATTGTCATTCCTAATTGTTTTAATGCTTTGTTGGTAAGCATCAAGCACATGTCTTCAATTAAAATTAATGCTTCATTGTACATTTCTTCGTTAATTTGCAAATTTGCATTTGATGTTCTAATACGCTTCTGGTGTAATATATCTTCGGCCATGTGATCTTTATATTCGTTCCATAAATCAATCGGTATTGATGGGAAGCATGTAGAAAAAATTATGGAAAACAATGTCCGTATTTGTTTAGCATTTGACGAAATTACAGCATCCTCAAGAGTGTGGTCCCAATGACTGTCATTCTCTAGTAATCCCAAACGTTGACAGGCTTCTCTGTATTTGCCGCACAATACACCATCAACAGTTCGCAGATGTTGGAATGATGTTGGGCCACGAACATTGACTAACAGTAAACGCAAATAAAAACACTCGTCTTGGCTGGGATGGACTGTGTAAAGACGTCCTAGTGCATCGGTGGAAAATACTTTAGGGTAACCTGGAACTGGTTTTCCTTGTTTCCGTCGTTGAAATTTCTTTAGCGATTGATTCCAGGTACAATATCATGGCATTTCGGAATAAAGCAGTATTCTAGCAAAGTCATCATGCTGACACATTTCAAAGAAGCTAGTCAATGTCGTAGATGGCGGCCTCTCAACTCGTTGTAATACGTTTTCCGTTGTAAAGTACACCCTTTGACCATTTTCCAAATGTACGGCCAAGTGAACTACAGTGGGATGTCTTTAATGTATTGGAAGCAAAAAAATACGCCAAATCGCCTCGTTATTACTGACATAGCGTCCCATTCGAAAATGAGTGATCTCATCATTTGAATTTTCAGCAGCAACTCCGAACACAGCCATGTCACTACCTTTGTTCACGTACTTGCAGATATATTTTATCGATTTTACGGAATGGCAATATTCAACATTTATGTGTGCTTTGAATGTTTTGGAGAGTAACGGAGAATACCGAACAACCCAACGATTATCAACTTCAATTTCCAGCTGATTCACTTTGACTACTGTTGACCTCCCGTTGTCATTAGTGGATCGCCGGCGATAAAGTGGATAACCATCATTTCCACTAATAGTTTCTACTATTAATTGTTTTGGAAAGCGTTTTGAACATTTTCCATCAACCATACACGGAGAATTTGGATTTAATATTCCACAGGGACCATGAATCATATGTTTTGTAACAATTTCATGTAACAATGGATCTTTATCATTATCGGGAATTTCCGCAGATATCACATTGTCAATTTCATTCGGTTGTATCCTCTCTACCAACCAAATGAGGATGTGTGCATGTGGCAATCCGCGTTTTTGCCACTCGACTGAATACATCCAACAGCGCGTCTCGCCGAATACGCGATGCTTAACGATGAAGTCCATAAGTGATTTTATTTTTCTTTTGAACACCCTTGCGGTAATGTCGTGGTGATCAATGGATGATTGGCCAAGAAATAATTCTTGTCGAATTTCTGTCCACTATGGATTGCATGTGAACGTTATAAACAAATCTGGTGTGCCATAATGACGCACATACGAAATAGCATCTTGAGCGTATTCTTGCATATGTCGCGGACTTCCGACGTATGTTGCTGGGAGAATAGTTGTTCTACCTACATTCTGTGCATTTCCATCATTATTGATAGCATCCCGTAGATGAATATATTCTTCAGAACGCAGTTTTGCTTGGTTCAACCTAATAAATGTCAATCGCTCAGTTTCAACTTTCACGTACATATCGACAGCATATTGGTGGAAGAGACGCCGACATTTTAAGATATGATTGTCCTCATTTTCTCGAACCATCAGTCTGTATGAATAATAATTCATTCAACTTACTTTTTTGTTAGCTTTGGAATCTGTAACTGGATTTATCATCTTCATTGAAAAATGATATCCATCTTCACCTTGCCAAAATAAGATAGGATATTGTAGCGCATCATATGATCGATGTGTTTCGGACACACGCTGCAGTTGATTGCTACGCCGATGTAAAACAATATCTCGATTTTCTAAATTTTCACCCACGACGACAATAGCGACGTCGTCATTTGTTGGCGCATTAAAACGGCTCGCGTGTTGTCCTGCAGGCGACTTATCAGCTTTGATGACAATTTTGTGATTATCAGACGGCATGCGGTCCAAAGCGGTCGTGAATAATGCAACCAGTTCGTTTGTTGATGAAAAAACGTTTGGAGTTGTTCCACAATTGGTCTTTTCACCGAATTATTGTGTACACAGCGCTGATCGACTTGTCTTGCTGAATCGCCCATAAAATAAATTTGCAAGAATTGGTATTCACTATTGGGCGTTGGCAATAAGGAACCTGTTAAATGATATATTTGACCCTGAATCTTGAATGTTGGCATAAAATTTTCTTGAATAACTTTTGTTGTACCAAATGACGTCACTTTAAAACAATTACTGTATTGCTGAATGTAAGTCAAAAATGTTTAGAATCTGGCCCATTTCCGGAAACCAATGAATGTAATGGTTCTGGTGGTGGTACCAATGGCGTCAATTTGACTTGACCGCTCGCGCAACACAATCCAAGAGCTTCATTTTTAAACTTAAATGCCTTACCATATTGGCATACAACGTTCATTGGTCCAATAGCTACGATTTGTTGTGAACTGTACTCGATTTCTACGTTATAATTGAATGCAGCTCGATAGGGGTTAAACGCAACATTTCTATGTTGTTGATTTCGATTCCACCGATTCCGTTCAACTTCAGTCCGCGCTTCGCGTTGCTCGTCAGTTTGACTTGCTCTTATATATCTTTGACTCGTAGCATTGCGAGTTCCGCGACTTAAGTTTGTACGTCTAATTGCTGGCATTTTCAAAAACGAAAATTCAACTGTAAATCAAAGAAAACTATTATATTTTTCTTTATTTATAAGCGAGTATATCACTTGTTATCTTAGTAACGTTCATGTTATTCTATCCAGACTTACCAAAACTCCATATTAAATTGAACTTTTAATATTAGGCGTAATGGCTCTGAACTAACCGTGATGTACACTAAGAAATTCAGTTTCAAAATCCTTTTTTTGGGAAATAATAAATTAATTATTTGACATGTATTTTCTATCAATAAAATAACTTCGATTGAAGCATTTGTTTTAAGCGATATTCATTTTTTTTACATCCTCCGATGATATTTGCAGCACGCATTCTGTCAATTCTATGTCAAATGTCGTAATGTTACATTTAAAAAAGTTTATATAGTCCAAACCGCTAAGGATTCTTAAATTTTCCGCGCGATTTTTAATTTTTTTCTGTCACAAGAACTTTCCCCTGACAATAACAAACACAACAAAAAAAAATTGTGGAATCGGTCCAGCCGTTTACGCGTGATGGCGTGACCAAGGGAAATAGAGATTCATTTTTATATATATAGATTCATTAGCTTGGTCATCTATGATTGTAAAACAGTAAATACAAATACGAATTATTGAAACTAGGGGTCACATTAAGGCTGCCATATTCCAAAACACCTTTTTTATTCAATTTTAAACCAAGAAGTAATCAACATTTCGGCACGAGAAAAATATATGTTATAGTTAAATAATCATTCTGCATTGGTGTAGAATCCAAAGCACGATACTTACAACTTCGCTCGATCATAAAAAATCACGAAAACAGAAACAAAACGGATTTTATTTTTAATAATTAATTATAGTATATTAAACAATTACTTTAAAAATATAAGTCAATAAAAGGGTAATAACATTTAGAAGATGGTTATGCAAAAAAAATTTCACGAAACTAATTCTCACTTTTCAAAATTCAAAAAAACACGAATTTTTTAGCAATTCCGCCAACGCGTCTCGTTTCACATGCGCCCGAGGCGCCGTCGAGGTAGGACCTACATCAATTTTTCGCGCTCGCTGCCACTAATTTATCGAAGTATTTGACAGCTTTTGTTTATAGTTGATTTTTTGATTGAGCTGATTTTTCGTGCTCCTTGATATTATTTCATAATTATATTATAATTTTGTGTTATCATCACAGTTTGTAGTTAATTATAGTTTTTAAATGTTTTAACATTACTGTACGTGTATTACTAGTGTCACATGGTAAACAATAAACTTCTACTCCGTAAGAGAATTGATCATATGTCACACGTTAATTTCAAAATTCAAATATATAAAGTGATCTTATAAATAAATATTGCGTTACTGGGTTGGTGTTTCTTATATTGTGTGCTTTTCCTTTGTTTTCATAGTGAAAATAGTGGTAAGCGATACTTTGTTCGTTTGTGCTTTTACCCAGGTACGTATACTTTTCTAATTGTCGAATCTTTTTGATCACCCGGCTAAATTTTGTAGAGTCGTCCGTGATGTCGAAGGTTTCAAATTGAACTTCCAGCAAGGCAAACCATAGCTCCGGATCATCCGAGGAAAATTGCGGTACCTTCAAGTTTTTTAGTTTGCCGTATGACGTTGTCGGATCGTTTCGTGGAAACGCGCATTGGTCTTGCACGAAGTGTGACGTGTTCTTCTTTTCTAGAACCGATCGTTTTTACCGAGTCACTACTTGAATCACTCATTTTGTAATAATGTAGTGTATTCTTACGGGGTCACCAGTTATGGGGTTGTGCGTAGGGTCTGTCTCTTCGAGTCCCCGGTGTGGAACGGGTGTAAATGATTGTACCACCTTGTACACACAACTATATTTATTGTCCAGAAGGAGTGAAAGCACAATTTATATAAAGCACAAGCACAGAAGAAGAAAGAGTGAGAGTAGATAGTTCAGAAATATAGTCCGGAAGTAGCGAGACAATAGCAGTACACGCAAGCAATAATAAATAGCGAGCGGCGGACGTCACGTTAGCGCGGCACGGTTCTCAATCGGCACTAGTCGGGAGCCGAAGGCCCCGTAGTATCGATACTGCGCGGGCGCACGGACCGCCCACTCCTACGTCATCAGCTGTTGTTCCATTGTACAGTCTACATTTTATCGTTATTAATTTGTATGGTGTAGAATGACGTGTGAGTTATTATATTATTAATATTAGATAATATGTGCGCGCATGATTGTGTGTGTGTGTGTGTATGTGTGTGTGTGTGTGTGTGTGTGTGTGTGTGTGTGTGTGTGTGTGAGCATGTGTATATTAATTTATTTATTTTATGTAAATAGTTATTAAATAGCCCTTAACCTAAACCAAAATGTAAACCAAACGGAAATTAAAATAAATAAATTGCCTCATAAAAAAACTATTATGTTTTGTGATGAAATAGGAAAGGACATGGGAAGACTGCTATTTATGGACTTGGGATGTACTGTATTAAATAATTGTATGCCTTATACCAGTTATGCCAATATTATTAATCATATTTCTAATTGCCATAACTTGTCCCTCGAAACAAAATTAATTTTATTTGTAGGTAATAGGGGTAATGTAAACAAGAAAGAGCTTGTCCAATATTTAGATTTTTTAAATACATTACCAGTTCAAGAGATTGTTATGTTTACATTCCCTTATAGTAAAAGTTTGCCAGCGGAAGAAAACCAAATTAGATATAAGTTAAATTTGACAATGCACACTGTTTCGTGCAATATAAAAAAAAATTCATATTATTGACACTAACAATTATGTTAGCAAAAACTATGTATTGAATAAGGATAAATATTATCTACCAATATATTATAAGAGACAGATAGCTGAAGCGCTATCTTATTATTTTTTTATAACAGCCAAAAATTTGGCTACTTGTACTACTGCTCCTATTGAGCAGTTAATTAATAATAATGACTCAGGTTATAGCAATCTGAAAAATTTTACATTGAATTATTTAAATTAAATGTTAAGACAATAGAGCCACTCTCTAGCTATATTAATTTAAATTACCAAGATGTAAATGTCCATCACAAGAAACCTCTTTTTAACCTGGTGCATCAAAATATTCAAGGCCTCGCTAATAAAGAATTAGAATTGGAGTTATTCATGAACAATAGTAATATTGACATTTTATGCTTAACTGAACATTGGCTTAAAAACTATCAGATTATGTTTAACTTCAATAATCACCAGGTTGCTAGCTCGTTCAGCAGAGTAAATATGATACATGGCGGCTCCTTAATAATAGTTAAAAAATCAATTAAATTCAAGGAAAGGATTGATATTGTTAATCTGTCTGTTGAACGAGTAACAGAGATTTCATGTATTGAGTTTGAGCAATTTATTGTTTTGAGTGTATATAGACCACCATGTGCATCTCACAATGATTCTTTAAGAATAATTGAAGACATTTTGCATAAAATCTGTACTGCAAATAAAATAATTATTGTTTGTGGAGATTTTAATATTAACTTATTGGAAGAGTCTCAGCTAAAGGTTAATTTCATTAATCTTTTTCAATCCTATGACTTGTATAATGTATTCCTTGAGCCAACTAGGATTACTGCAACCAGTGCTACATGTATTGATAATATTTTCACTAACCATACAATAAAAAATAAGGCAGTAATAAATTTAATAGATTCTGACCATTGTGGCCAATGAATATCATTCAATAGTAATATAAACAGGGTTCAAGGAAAACATATTCAATTTATTCCTTGTAATATAAGCCGCATGAACCGTTTTAAGAGAAACATGATAATATGTCTACCTGGGTTGCCCTTACAAAATGATCCGGATAAATTATATACTTCCCTCTTTGATTTGATTAAGTGTGAATTTACAAAAATCTTCACTAGTAAGAAATTAGTAATTAATAATAGACTTGTTTTTAACGAATGGGCAACTACTGGTATTATGAAGAGTAGAAATAAACTATATAATCTATATTCGGAAAGAGCTTACAACCAACAGCCCTCTTTTAAGGAATATGTAAAAAAATATTCTAAGATTTTTAAAAGAGCATGTTCCACTGCCAAGTCATCATACATAAAAAATAAAATTAAATCAGCTGCAAATAAGATTCAGACCACCTGGAACATTATAAATACAGAATCAGGTAGGCAAAGGGCACGCAACTTGGAATTTAATCTTAATATTAATTCTGAACATGTAACAGCAGACCTGGAAGTAGCAACTGCTTTTGAAAATTTTTTTACTAACATACCGTTACAGACTACCCAACATCTTCAGTCTTCCTCCACGTCGGCTGAGTTGCTGCTTAAACATAATGTACCTCAATGCGACGTACTTTTTCATTTTACACCTATTAGTGCTCAAGATATATTAAAGACATTTAAATGTATTAACCAGAAAACGACCGCTGGTCTGTGGGGACTTTCTGTTAAAAACGTATCATCTATTATTGAAGTAATTGCACCCCACCTAGCGGCGATTTTTAATGGTTGCGTCGCAACAGGTGTATTTCCTGACTTGATGAAACAAAGTAGGGTGATACCGCTCTTCAAGGCTGGCGATATGGCCGACCCTTCGAACTTTCGACCTGTTTCGGTATTGCCCACATTGAGTAAGTTATTCGAAAATATTATTCTTAATCAGCTATTGAGACATTTTGACAACAATAACTTACTTCACAGGAAGCAGTTTGGATTTGCGAGGGGTCGGTCCACCATCGATGCTGGGGTGGATCTTCTGAAAATTATATTTGAGGCCTGGGAAGAGTCGCATGATGCTCTTGGCGTCTTCTGCGACTTGTCTAAGGCATTTGATTGTGTAAATCATGACACTCTGGTCCGGAAATTACACCACTATGGCGTGCGAAACAGGGCTCTCAATCTTCTGACATCTTATTTGAATAATAGAATTCAGAGGGTTGATATAAATGGTAAAATCTCAATAGGATCTGCGGTTACCATGGGAGTTCCGCAGGGTTCAATTCTGGGACCATATCTATTTCTTGTATATATAAATGACTTACCCTTCTACATAGGGGATAATCACAAGATTGTATTGTTCGCAGATGATACATCATTAATGTTTAAAATCAAAAGAAAATTATTAAATTATGACGAAGTTAACAATGCTCTCCGTAATGTTGTGCATTGGTTTAATTTAAACAACTTATTATTAAATGCTAAAAAAACTAAATGCATTAAATTTACTATGCCCAACGTAAAAAAAGTAACAACCAATGTACAAATAAATGGGGAAGAGTTGGATCCTGTTGTGTCTACTACCTTTTTGGGCATCACACTAGACGCGAAGCTCCAGTGGGGACCGCATATAGCAAAGTTAGCAGGTAGATTAAGTTCAGCGGCTTATGCAGTCAGAAAAATAAGGCGTCTGACAGATGTAGAAACGACAAGAATTGTTTATTTCAGTTATTTTCATAGCATTTTGTCGTATGGGATTCTTCTTTGGGGAAATGCTGCAGACATTAATACCGTATTTGTATTACAAAAGAGGGCTATTAGAGCTATTTACTGTCTTGGACCCCGTGTATCTCTTAGAGAAAAGTTTAAAGAGATAAACATTCTTACCGTAACATCGCAATACATTTATGAAAATCTTTTGTATGTGAGGAAAAATATCGCACATTTTGATCAAATATGCGATGTTCATAACATAAATACTAGGAATAAACATAAATATGTAATACAAGCTACTCGTCTCCATAAAATTAGACATTGTTTTGTTGGTCAATGTGTACGTTTCTTTAACAAACTTCCTAAGCATATTGTAAATCTACCAATAAAAAAATTTAAAATGACTATAAAAGACCGCCTCTGTAAAAAAAGGTTACTATCGGGTTTGTGATTATCTGGAGGATACAAATGCTTGGGATTAAATTGCTCGTATTCAATCATGTTTTATAATTGTATTTTATTTCTATGTTATATATTCATTTGTAGATATAATACACTTTTTGACATGATATTTTTTCTTGACATCATGATGTTACACATTCTTACTCTGACATTTTTTAATACATTGTAATAATCTGGAAATGTATCATCTTAAGTAATTTGTGACAAATGGATATGAGCGACCATCCCGGATAGTCCTAAGATTATATTTTTAATATATTACGTTACTCTTTTGATATACACCTTTGTTGTATCTGTTTTGTCTTGGTTAGCCACAGTCTGAGTATTCTTGCTCGCTTTAAAGTCTGTACCTGCGGCGGCGTCGTGTGCCGGGTTGGCCACTTCCCTGCAACATGGTTGAGGAGGCCGATGGCTGGCACATGCGTCATACTCGTGAACGGGTGCTGCTTGTGTGGACTGGTCTGCTCTGATTGGTGGTTGACTTTATTGTTTACTTAAAATTATAGGTGGTTGCTTGTCTTAAGTACTCTCCGGTAATTTCGCATCTAATATCCACGTTTAAAATAAATTTTGTATTGTAAAATATGTTCTATTTAAAAAAAAAAAATAAGATGACAAAAGACCTACGCTGAGTTTCTTGGTGCTTCTTCTCAGGTCAGTGGGCTTTTCCGAAGCACCGGTAGAATCTTCTAGTTGATAAAAAAGTATTGTAAAAAATGACGTGTAAAAGCGCCCTTAGGGGCCTAATTACTCAATAAATGATTTGATTTGATTTGATAGTTGGACCGCGTTATGCAGAAAAGGAACCAACTACTTTTGAGCAACAATTATGGATTCTTATTTGTAATAGATGGATTTTTCTATGAATCTTTCCTATTCTTTTTCTTTCTTCTTTAAAACACGTCGGCATACTTGTGTCAACTGTTTGTTTTTCTGAAATATAAAGCATCACATTTGGATTTGATGCGTGTAAATAACAAAAAATACTTTATTGTAAAAAAGAAAGCGTGGGGTGTATGGTGTCATGGTTATAAATATTTTATTGACAGATAATATGAGTAAAAGGATTATCATTTTGATAATTTCTTAAAAGCACCTCAGGCTTTTTTTTACAGTAAAATAAATACAATTTTTTCTAATTTACACTATTCTTAATTCAAATTTATTATTTTCTATTTTTTAGTTGGATTTCCAATAAAGCGTGTTTTTTAGTTTTTTTCTAAGTGTTATTTATTTTTCATTATTTAGATCTGTTCTACTATGTCTTACAGATGTCACTAAAAAACAAGTAGGATTTTTTATACTTAAGAGTAGCCAGTTTAGTTATAATTCTACTATGGTCCCACAGGTGTCACTAAAAATAAATGAACTATTATTTATTTATTCATTTTTAGTTGGATTTTCTACAAAATCGTGTTTTTAGTTTAAAATATTGAATTGTCATCGGTCCTTGATAAGTATGCCAAATTTCGATTTCATCCGACGTTTCGAAGGCGGTCAAAATCATGTTCAAAGTTTCCGTTACACTGATACATTTAAATGTACGTTACATAGATTAATTTAAATTTATTTTCCATTTTTTAGTTGGATTTTCTATAAAGCGTGTTTTTTGTTTTTTTTTTATATTTGCTTTTATAGATAGAATATACAGTACAGAATAATACATAGTACAGAATAACACAAAGCCAACTACCTTGTTATTAATACCAGTAAATCCCAATTATTGCGATATCAAAACCGGTATTTTTAAGTTTTTCATTTGGTCCAGTAGCCCACATTTTCTTGAAAAAATCCCGGTTTGGGTCCCCTAAATTAAATATCTGCTTTTAAGCCTATTATAACTATGCATACGAGCTCTACAGACCCTGGATGTATCGGTATAAGCTTCTTTGTGTAACATCTATAAAGCAGTACTAGAACCCGGTGTGCCTGTACATAGAAAGAAAAGTAAAATAAGGGGACGACTAAATAAGAGTAACAGAACACAAATCACCCACTTTTTATTTCATTCTTTTCTCGCTGTTTGTCTGCGTATCTATTTTTCTGTTTATTTGTTAGCGCACATCTCCGACGCTACTAAACGGATATCTATGAAATGGTATGGAGATAGCTTGAGACCCTATGGGTAGAGCATAAGTATACTTTTTAACCTATAAAAAATCTTTTATGCGGGCGACGCTGCCAGGAAACAACAATAAAATAGTATGAGTAACAATAGTACATAATAATACAAAATAATAAGTTATTTTCAGGATTTTACGGCAATATTATTCGTAGACCATATTATGATTTGAAAAAATACTGTGCGATATAATATTAATAGGTATATAAAGTTAATTTTTCAGATGGGACAGCAAAGTCAATATTTTCTATTATGAACCAAAGTTCAAACTTTAAAGTAGGTAGTAAACACATACGAAAATATTTATATCGCGATAAAATAAGAAAAATAGTTTTATTTCAATGTCTTACCAATATATTTTGTATGTCAGATAATTCCATTTTATTAATCTCATTGAGCGTGTCTGAATATATAACATCGCGTAAGATAAAATAATAACCGTGAAAAATCCATTTGAGTTGTCAGACTAGTAGTGGGCGCAAGAGTTGGGTATATAATAAGGCTGCCAAATCATATGAAGCAACTACTTCGGTGCAGTTCAATACTAAGTAGTAACTGTTGCGGTTTTCATATCGATCAGTGCTTAGTTGAGCGGTGACTATGTTAACCATTCCATATTCGCGTCTTCCCCGGGGAACAAGACGTCACTTTTCATTCAGTTGAAATCGTCTTTACGCGCTTACCCATAGGGTTCTAATAAAAAAATCTGAAATGACACCTGTCAAACTCTGAATACTGAAAGGGATTCGGGTTTAAACTTGATGTCATATTCAGGTTACTAGACTAGTCGATTATTATAGTTAATATTGGTTAAGTAATTGTCTCAATCACCAACATTATGTCACAATAACTAAAGATAATAATGAATCTTGACGTGGTATTGTACTCTGTGAACATTTGATTATGTAATCATTGATCAACGAACAATAAATCGTGATATCAAGACATAATTCATAGGTAACTTTTATTATGTATGCCTACGTATACCTATTTCAGCCGCCGCTGTCTGCGACATACATATGTTTGGATAGTACTCCCAAAAGTTAGACCTTCGCAATAAATCGTATAATTTTAAAGTCCTCCGATTTTGAGATGTCTGTAATTTTATTTTGCTTAAAAACTACATCTACACTTATCTATACTAATATTATAAAGAGGAAAGATTCAATTGTATGTTTGTTTGCATTGAATAGGCTCCGAAACTGCTGGACCGATTTGAAAAACTCTTTCATCAATATAAAGCTCCATCATCCCAGGGATTATAAAGCGGGACTTTTATCCCAGAAAAATTCATTCATGCGGACGAAGCCGCGAGCAGAAGTCTAGTTTAAAATATATTAGTTGTCAATGGAGGGATCTAAATTTTTTTTATGGATTCAAAATCCATAGTTTTGTCCTTTTAATATTTGTAAAGATTGAGCCGTGTTAGATTTTGAGGCCCAGAGCCCATAAAAAAGCGGACATCTTTTGTCGTAAAACAAACTGCCCCACTATTGTTGAATTGTTTATTGTGACGTAGTCGCGGCTGATCGGTGTCGAGCGAGTTCATTTGAAATTCAACATCGCGGTACCTGACGCGCCGGTACATTAGACAGCGGTAAATGCCTACAGTGTTCATGATTCCTAGCCTTAATATATGGGACCGGGAAGTGATTTTTGAACATTCGCTAATAAGACTATAACTAGAGAACTATAGGGCTCTATTTTTTTTATTCGTGCCGTCATAGTTAGGTGTTCCACCTGATGCTGTTTTAACGTCACATTCTGGGACACTTGTATATTATTATGGTCACGTCTGTCGCAGTAAGAACATTCTGACCTACGTACCAAATCAGATTCGTGCTGTGTTCAACTCATGAATAAATACCCAATGTAGGTCCATCCATTAATCGAAAAGCTGTATGTTTTAACGATAAAGCAAAATTTCAGAATTGACTGCCTTGGGTTCTGTATAGTGTTGAAAATTCTGAAAGAAACGAATTGTTTCAAATACGAAAAAAACGGAAATATTGTTTTAAGGTTCGATCATTTTTTCCCGATCAAACTTCTGTGAAATTTTCGAATGTTACACTGAAAAAAAAAACGATGGATTCTGAAAGAAACGGGAATATTCCCAGTTTTGTTCAACGCTAATTCTGAACCTTAGAATCTTAGTCTCGGACATCCGTTAAAGCTATCGTGCAATATATTATATGCTCTTTATTAGAATAATAATTATAATGGTGAGAAAAGTACGTTGGCAATGGCACTAATAGGCGAGTGGAAATATTTTATTTGTAAATTACTTTCCATTTTTATAATTTTTAAATTTATTATAATATATTTTAGCAGCAATTTCTGTCACATCATCACCATTATAATTATTAATTTTTCCGTCTAAAATTCGATTAATGGATCTACACCAAGCGAATATTATTACATTTATCACCATATTGACAAAATAATTGTAAAAGCTATCATTATGGTTTGAACACAGCACTGGCCGACGTACTAAGGCATGTACACATTCCTTAATTTGTTTTTTTATACCCCTCATAGGCATATTATCAGATTTTAAAGTGTTGGTAGCTATATTTTGGATATCTTTGAAAAATACTTCAATTTCCGTGCTAGGGATAGCATAGCCTTTTTTTATTTTGATATTCGTTAGCCCTAATAAATGCATTGTTTTTATTCATTTCTTTTTCTAAAAGTCTTTACAAGTTTGACAACCTTTTATTACATTTGTCAAATATTTTTTTAACACCCAACCACACACATAATTCCCTTGACCAGCGTCATTATCATCAAAGCAAAGTATATCACTATTAAAATGAATATTTTCTTTCAAATAAAAGTCTAAAGTCTGGAGGCAAATATTAAAACCCTCTTCACAATTCGCCTTCGCAGAATGAGGAACATTGTAATTATTTATTAGTAAAGCGTTGAAAGCGCCTTCAAATGCCACTGTATTCGGTGCAATATTTCTTGCACCGTAACTCCTTATATTTCCGAAGAAATTTTCTAACGGATCTTGGTTGAAGTTTTTTGTCAATATTTCATTATATACATATTTACCCGATAACCGTTGCCAAATATATTCCATGCCCTCTATAGTTTTAATTAAATTTGTTACCGAAGGAATACATTTTTCTATTGTACGACTTATGTTACCTTGTTTTTGCTTTTTAATATATTTTACAGTTTTTAAAATTTCCCTTGCCTTTTGCCATAATTCGTGGTGAGCAGAATTTGTTTTTACAGGTCCTTTAAAAATTTTACCATTAGGGATAAACAAACTCTTGCTATTTAATGAATCAAATAAATTATCAAGTAAAAGTGTGAAATCTATTACCTGACGACACTGTTCTAGAAGATCTCCCCTTGCAGTTAAATGTTCAGCAGCAACAGCCATGCTGTGGCTGAACAACTGTGTTGCCAACTTTACCCGCATTTTATTAATTTTGTCAGGATTCACATGTTCTTCATTTAATTTATGTAGTATCTGCAATTCTCCATATGATTTATCTGCTTGAAACACCATTTGATAATATTCCCACTTTATTTATTTTCCCTTTTTTATTTGTTGCATAAACGAGGTCTTTAGTTAGTAAATTATTTCGAATACCTTTTATTAAATGAGGAGCATCATATAAAGGGGTTATAATTTGACCTTTGATGCGTATTATGTCAGAATTCCAGTATTTTCCTTTCCGTTAATACATAGGCTTAGTTTCGGTAACTAATTCTGTTATAGCACCGACATTAACAGGCGCCTGGTCACATGTTGTGCTAATTATCTTAAGGCCTGCGTCAATAGCATGTTCTAAGACAGTTTTTATTAATATTTTAGGCTCTATCTCATTTAATCCATTGGTAAAATAATATGCTATTGGTGGCTTAAAATCATTTTTATACCTTTTATCATAAATACCAATGCATGATTAGTAAAAGAGCCTTTTTTATTTGAAGCAAACCCTTGTATTTTGTCTTTGTATGGATCCTATGTCACATGAGGCGTTATAGACATTTCGTCAAACATGAGACTGCAAAATCGATCATGGTTTTCTATTTACATAAGGGTGATTTTAATTTTTCTAAAAATTATCGGGTTAATTCCTGTAGTAATTTTAATTTGACTTAGCAGCCGTTTCATAGTTCTTGATGATGGCAGGGTAAAGTATTTGCTTAAAAGCTCATTTGGGACTCTTTTTGAATGAAGGCAAAGATAATTTTTTTTCCTCTAAAGAAAATCGTCTTCCCTTTGTTTTCTTTTTTGTTTGTAGCTGCATGTGTGCAAACAACTGTGCTGGTTTTGTCATATTCTTCCTAACTTTCTGAAATGCTACATTATTACTTAATTTTTCAGCATTTTGCAGTTGTTGCTTAAATAGTTAAACTCTTTTACGCAACCTACATATCTCACTGCGTAAGTTTTTTATATTTTTTTGGAATAATCCTGTTTGTGTATTGTATGCCGCGTTCCGTCTAGGTCTGCTTTTAAGACTATAAGAATGTTCTTCGTGTATATGAGCCCCATCTGAAAAATAAAAGTAAGTACTTAGTAATTTGAATATAAAAACTAAAAAATAAAATAATTTATTTTATCCGGATCTTATTTACATACTCTTCACCTTAATTACATACCAAAATATATACAAGCGTATAACATGCTTTCACAATATTTCATCTATACTAATATTATAAAGCTGAAGAGTTTGTTTGTTTGAACGCGCTAATCTCGGGAACTACTGATTCGAATTGAAAAATTCTTATTGTGTTGAATAGACCATTTATCGAGGAAGGCTTTAGGCTATATAACATCACGATGCAACTATTAGGACCGAAGAAATAATGGAAAATGTGAAAAAACACGGGGAAAATTATTCATCCTTGAGGGCTTCCATTGCGTGCGCTGCGAAAACGGTTCAAGTCTTCAAGATACCAAAAATATATGTATGAAAGAATTATTCCTCTTAAAATGATCTACAAAAATGTTCGCGACAGTATATGTCTATCTTTTAAGATTAACTCACTAGAACCGTTTTTATGGTACTCAAATTTGGTCGAAATTAATGCATTATTTGTTAAGAGTTGTATCAACGTCATAATATTAATCTTTATCCAAATAAATGTGTTGGACAGAGTGATTCAACTGGAAGGTTTTTATGTACTTTTAGCCCGGAAAAACTTATTAACGCGGGCGAAGCCGTGGGCAAAAGCTAGTCTTTAATAATTAGTCACTTATTTTAAAACATTGTACATTAACGATACAACTTTCAATTGGAGGACGCTAAATTTTCACCATCTACGCAAAAAATCAAATTCCATAAATAATATCGCACATCTAGTTAAAGACTAGCTCAACTCTAAATATCACTTTTTTCAGGAATCAAAAAAAACGTTTTATTTGATTTCTATTTAGTATGTTAAAAACGTTCTTGTAGATTCTTGTATATAATTTTACGAAGATAATTATTGTGATAATGGTTTTCCATCAAATACCACTAATGCTTTATAATTTCGGTTTTTTGAGTTAGGTTGATATTCATGACAAAATTATTGTTTAATATTTTTACAAAGTCGAATGGGGATTGACCAAATTTTTTGACCTACAGATTTTATATTTTTTTCTGAAAATATAGAGCATTTCGAGATACTAATTTGAATTTTTTTTTGTGTGGTTAATTTTTAATATTTTTTTGAATATTTAAACAAGATGACGTCATCATCGTCATCATATAATTTTTGTCATTGCTAGTTTCGTGAAAAAAGAAACTTATATTCTGTGGTATCTGTGATCTGTCAAACGTCATTTACGGAGCGTGGTAGTTTTATGTTGTTTATTTGCTCTGGTTTTATGTTTCGCTTAAATAACACATCTCAAAGAGTATTCATTACCTATATTAGATACAAACTATTGTGGAATACGGCACATTCAGCAGGCGATAGTTTAAAAGTAATCAGTGCATCTTTAACCCTTTCCACCCGGGGTAGTGATTTTTGACGAATTTCCGCTTTTCAACTTTATTATCATAATAAGGTAGGTAAAAGGAAACGCTCAGATTATTTTAAGATTTTTATTGTACCTAGAAGTATTATTTCCAAGACCTAGACTTAAAAGTACCGTCAGGAACTTTGTGTTATTTATTACAATGTTAGGAACTATGATAGAAACTACAAAAATAATGAGATCCAATATTTACTTAGTTATAATTAAATAAATAGGTTTTTAATTACAAATTGACCTCGTGGTATTCAGCAAAACAATTTTTCTTTTCATTTACACACAAAAACACGTTGCAATGAGAACATTTACTATGAGGTTTCGACTGAATCTTTTTCAAACTACAAACCTCACACCTTCCCCTATTTTCTACGAAAGTAGGCCAATGGATGCCTCTATTACCCAAGCGAACGTCTTTTATAGTAGAGTACTCAGATTTGCGTCTTTTGGAAGGGCCAGCTTTCGCAGTATTATCAGTAGAAGTCTTTCTTTTCTGACTAACATCTTTCATTGTCATCAAGCCTTGAGTAACAGAGCGTCGAAAATCTTTTACAGTGGTTTGTTTCATTATGAGTCCATGAATGACATATGAATTGACAAATGCGATGTCCAGAAGACCCCAAAACAACCTGTTGCCACCATTTCGGAGATTTGCGATCTATACAGTAAAGGGCTCTCAAACGATCAGCTGTATCTACGCCGCCCATATAGCTATTATAATCTTTGACAGCCACAGGACATGTAATGGCAGACTTGGATCCATTTTTTTCTTTACGTAACACAGTTGCCGATTCATTACCATGAAAATTTGATACTAAATGAACCACTTTGTTATCCTTCCATTTCCAATATCCAATTAAATTTGAAAATCGATGATCACTGTCGCCCCTTTTCATTTGAGAATCAGCGATCATATTTCCGGCTAGTCCTTTTCTATTACTTCGGATAGTTCCACAGGCGTAGGTGTTCTCAGTTTTCAGTTTCTCAAGCAAAGCAACAGACGAGAAAAAATTATCAAAGTAAACTATCTTCCCTTTACCCCAATCTTGTTCCGTCAGCTCCAAAACCACCTTCTCTCCCAAGCCATAGCCGGTAAATTTAGAGTTCAGTTCTTCGTCCTTTCCTTGGTAAATTTGAAACTTCTTTATATAGCCTCTCTGGTCAGCTAGACACCACAACTTGTATCCCCTTTTTATGGGCTTCATAGGAAGATATTGTTTCAAGAGAGACCTACCTTTAAATTTAATCATAGATTCATCTACACTCAGTTCGCGAGTACCATTATAAACCTCTTGAAATTTTTTATTGAGTGCATCAATTATCAATCTAATTTTATACAACTTATCTTTGCAGTCTCTAGGCTTTTGGGAGTTATCATTGCAATGCAGATGAGATAAAATAATAGCAAATCTGTCTCTGGGCATTGTTTTGCAGAGAAGTGCATTGTTGAGATCAGATGCCGAAGAGTAATGGTCTCTCCACGCCGGACGAGTATTGTAACCCATAAAAAAGTTCATACCTATAAATGTTAGAAGTTCCTCCTTTTTTAGGTTCAATACTTTGCCTCTCTGAGTAGCATAAAGGTTGCTTTGGTACACAATATTATCAATAATATCTTCAATCAATACTAAAAATATATCAGTCGGGGTGTTACAGTGAGCAAAGTAGTCTTCTATTACTCCAGTATCTAGAACGTATTCCGGTAAAATTTTATCTAGGTCCTTCTTTTTCCATTTACGGTTTGGTTCAGGTAATCGCTGATTAGTTCTGTGTGAGGACGTATTTGCAGACGGTAGATCAGTCTGAACACTAGATCCAGGTATTGGTGATGGTGGTACCTGATTTACAGGGCACTCCAGTTCAACTTGTTTCGAAGGCGATGATGGCGGATCTTCGGCTAAAGTATTTTCTAGAGCTCTTTCAAAAATCTCATCGAAGCCTATTGGTGAGGGTAGTTGAATATTTTCCACTTCATCATCGGACACACCTGCATCAGACTCTTCGTTACAGTCCGGAATCTCTTCTAATAGCAGGGCTTCAATTAGAGCAGTATTCTTAGTAATATCCATGTCAATGGCTAAAACAATAAAAAAATAGCTCAGAAAAAATAATAAAAAGAAAAAACAATAATGTTTGATACACCAAAACACCTACTTCATCGAGTATGTGTATTAATAAAGTTCATGATTTTTTAGACTAAAATCACCTGACGGTACTTTTAAGTCCTCATCAGTTTTTATCAAATATTCTTATAAAATAAAGTGATAATATGTTATACCAGCTTTTATAAATGTACTCCGTGATATAAACAACGTAATTAGTAAAAAAAATAGTACTTACCTATGATATTCTATTTATAAACATTTTACAATTACACCGCACAGTAAAGTGAAAAAATGTCCGACCAGTTGTAACTCGCTGTTCAAATTTCTCGACAATGTCGCGCGGTAATACAAATAACGCGCTGTGATTGGCTTACGGAAACGGTACTCTAAAGGAACGTCAGTTGTTGTTAACATAAAGTTATTTCGTACTTAAGTTATTAGACGAAAAATGTGGAGGTACTTCTAAGTACCGTAAGGAGGGAAAGGGAGTAGTATTTGTAGATCTAACGCATAAATCATAATGGAGGATAATTTTGTAAGAGCTGACTCGCAAAACCTGCCTAAAGTAGAGAACGTAATGATAATGGAATATATCGCTTCTAGCAATCAGCACAGCTTGGCTGAAATAAGAGGGGCAAAAATTTTAATGTAAGTATCAAATTATACATATTTTGATTTGCCAAACATTAAAACTTGACATAACATTATGTATGAAGTATGTTTATCTCATTCTTGTAGATCATCTCGAGACTCATACATAAACACCGCAGTAGGCTACTTAGAAGTAAGAAGGACAGCCAGTAACTGTATAGTAAAAGCCAAAGTTATGCCTGAGCATAGAATTAGTAAAAAAAATTATTGTGTCATATGTGTCATTGATGAAGAAAATTATGTTATTGTTAATTCTGAGTGCAAGGACTGTGCTGCTTCTGCAGGTTGGTAATTCTTGTGTTAATGCATTGTCTATTGTTAGAAGTCTGTTAAAAAATAACCACAAGATGGATTTTATTGCTAATTATAAACGCTCTGCACTCTATGGATGTGCACTGTGCTCTGAAGTTTTATATCTACATTATGTTAATGGTCAATCTGTAACCAAATTTAATCTAAATCTGTTCAGTGCTTTCTGGGTTTATTTTTATCAAACATTTAAACCTCTAAATGTAACTTTGCAAACTTACACTAAACAATATTATTTAGTAAAGTTTAATGTAAAAAATATATGCTGATAAATTTATTCTTTACAGGTGGTTTTAAACACTCTCTCCTACTACTATTCTGGTTAGCTACAAAAAGCTCTGAACCCTCATCAACAGCAGTTCAATGCTACTGGAATAAACCTAAATTATCAGAAGCAACTACACAGCCAGTATTTAGCAAAGAAATATTTCCAAAAGCAGCTGTTTGTGAGCTTAGGCCTAAAGATAATAGAATTTTTAATGAATTTTATGAAGAATGTCAAAGACGAGAATTGACTAATTTCTTAATTTCAAAATTTTGTGATGGGGCTAAATCTGATTCTTTAAACATTTTCAATGTCCTTTTATCATTTATTGAGCATGAAGCAATATGTCATGACTATTCAACATTTAGTCAATATTCAAAGAAAATATTTACTAAAGATGTTATTAAAGATATAAACTATTGGCAAAAACTATTGTCCAGACGAATAATAAATATTGGTATAGTAAGTGCCAGGGAAGATTGACGGCTTCCAAATTGCATGAGGCGGCGCATTGTAAAACAGATGGAGCATTAGTTGAGCAGCTCTTAGGTGGATATAAGGTGCCAGAAACTAAAGCAATACTACGAGGAAAGAAATTGGAGAGTGGGTTCTAAAAACCATAAAAGAAAAACTCGGAATAAATTTTAAAAAATGTGGTTTCATGTTAATTAATGGCATTTTGGGTGCATCTCCAGATGGAGTTGATGAGGATTTTGTGGTGGAAGTGAAATGCCCAGCCTCAGAAAAAGCAGTACAGTCGTATATAAAAAATAATACAATTATGGAAAAATATAAAACACAAATTATGTGTCAAATGTTGGCATGTAATAAACCAAAAGGATTATTCTGTGTTGCAGATCCCTTATTTGAATCCACAAAAAACATTCATGTGGTCTGGGTGCATTTTGAAGAGGAGTACATTAATAATGTTATTATAAAAGCAGAACTATTTTGGCAATCCTTGATATTTCCAAAATTACTTAAAAGTGCAAAGGATTAATGAAAGCTTATTATACACATATGTTATATTTTACTTCAATAATAAATGTTCTTAAGAAATACATGATTTGTTTTAAATTTTTAGTTAATATTGCCACAGAATTAAATTTACACCTCAAGATTTGGCAACTCATTTGTCCCTAGCCTTATGTGTGCTGCGGGCCGCTTTCCAGATAGGTAAATAACACACCGGGATCAGGGTTGTTGGTACATCTTCTTGTCACAATAAGTCTGCATTAGGAAAAGTTTGACAATAGCTTTTCCAATAAATATGGAGAGGAGGTAGCAGGACAGTGAATGAGATATTTTGGCAGTAAATGGACAGCACTGTGCACACGCAGAACTGGCATATGCACATAATGTACACTAAGTATGCAGTAGGAAAAATAAAACATACACATACTACTCACTTTTTATTATTTCTCCTTGCAGGTTAATCATTCCACAAGCAATTAACACAAGCTCGTCTAAATATGGAACATATTTGTAATTAACCACAGAGTGTGGTTTTAATATACTAAATTCTCTTCTCTTAAATAACCCTTTCAATGTGTACCCTTAAACTTGCTACCACTTTGCTTTGAAGCACTTCAGTGGCAGTTTGTATAGTTCCTGAGTAAACACTAGGTGGCCTTAAAAGTTTAATGCCATGTAAGTGTAGCAGAGATTCAATCTCTTTAAATCCTCTATCAGCCAAAACCACTGCATTTGGATTTAAAACATTAACAAGGTTAGAGGTTTCTACTATTGCTTTATCAGACATTCTTCCACCATAGCCTTTAGAAATAAAACTGATTAAACCATTAGGAGTGCAACCTATCAAGTACTTGACTGTGTTACAATGTTTGTATTGAGACCATGTCTGTGCTTGCCTCAGTGGGTTAGATGCTTTTGATATTTGTATTTCAAAACAGTCTAAAGTCATCTGTATGTTTGAGTACCGTACTTTGAAAACTAAAGGTAGGTTTCTTTTAATTTGTTTGGGTTCTGGGCAAAAAATAAAGTTTTGGAAAAAGTTTCCTAACACTTAAATTCCAGTGAAGATCATTGATGATAGCTTTGTTCGGGACAATTGAAACTGATCACTTAATCTCACAATAGAATCATTCTGCTTCATTTTGATTAATGTCACAATGAGAACAAGAGATTCAGCTTTGATTACACTTTTTTCAACAATGTAATCAATAAGCCATGAATATTGTTTTGGTAAACCTAAATACATTTTTGGTTTATTGTACACAATGTTCAACATAAAGTCCCTTCCCTGCAACTGTTTCTTTGATTCACATACTGTTGATTCCTCCGTCTCTGATGTACAACCAAATAATGAAGGTATAGCTGCTGATGAAGTTTCTTGAGAAGATGGTTCTTCAACTGTAGTAGTACCACTAGCAAGTTTCCTGACTTTGTAGTTGGTACTCTTATCTACCATAGTAACTTCACACTGTGTTGATGCATGTATCTGAAAAAAAATAAGCATATAGTATAACACTTATTATTTGAAACAGGCACTTACTGAAGCATAACTCTTGATTAATCATCACCTTGCTTACCCATGCATCTTAAGTAGGGCTGCCATCCGTCCGGATTTCCCCGGATTTGTCCTAGTTTGAAGGGCGTCCGGGGGCCGTCCGGCCGGGGTTTTAAAAATTGTCCGGGCAAAACCCGGACACTTTTGTTGTCAGGGGAAATCCATTTTTTATAGATGAGCGACAAATTGAAATAAATCTTAGTTAAAACTTCATGCATTTCCCCGCATTCAAGAAGGAACGGCAAAATATTTTTTCAGAGGTGTCCGGGGAAATACCCATATTTCGCCTAAATGTCCGGGATTTTGCCGTGTTAATCCGGCGTCAGCAATTTAGATGATGGCAGCCCTAATCTTAAGTATCTTACCTACGAAAATGGGACAATGATTGACAAAGGGCAAAAGGAAAAGGACTTGTGCCAACTGCTGCCTGGAGCCTCACAAAAGTCTATGCTTACAATCTTGCTAATGAAAATAATAACATTACAGCAAAAAGTTTGTTTCATATGTTGTAAATTACATACCAAACTCTAACAGCTTTGGATTTTTAATACCTGACTAGATAGTTCAGGAAAAAAAAACTCATTTTTATAGCTTTATAAACATGAACAAAGGTGAGGGACACACTTTGTTATGAAATAAATAATAATACCTTCACATGTGTTGTAGACTATGCTGATGTACTAGGCATATCTAATGTGTCCTCATATTTCCTCTTAGCTGGTTTCTGGATGGAAGGATGCTGCAACAGCAGTTTGCTGAGCTCTGTTGTGTCAATCCTTGTAATATTACGTCGTAAAGCTGTCGGTTTAAATTTTGGCTCTTCATTCATAAGCTTATGCTTTTAATAATTTTTCAAATCTTCTTTTGGCTGTAAAAATAAAACATCATGAAATAAAAAACATACCTATGTATTCTTTAAAACAAAATAAATTTTGTTAGAGGTATAAATTGTGTGAAATGTAAGTATGATGTAGTTGTGTAATTCTGTATAATTTTGGATGAGATCTGAGGAAGTCATTCGTTAATAGTTGAATACCTATTACATAAAACCTCACAAATACTTACATTAAAATGATCTTCGTAACAGTATTGTGTATAGGGCTGCCATCCGTCCGGATTTCCCCGGATTTGTCCTAGTTTGAAGGGCGTCCGGGGGCCGTCCGGCAGGGGTTTTAAAAATTGTCCGGGCAAAACCCGGACACTTTTGTTGTCCGGGGAAATCCATTTTTATAGATAAGCGACAAATTGAAATAAATCTTAGTTAAAAATTCATGCATTTCCCCGCATGGAACGGGAAAATATTTTTTCAGAGGTGTCCGGGGAAAGACCCATATTTCGCCCAAATGTCCGGGAATTTTGCCGTGTTTATCCGGCGTCGGCAATTTAGATGATGGCGGCCCTAATTGTGTATAAACTTTAAAATATTCGACATTTGCTTCACGACACTACTTTTCTCGCAAATCTTCCCTAATACGAACGATCAACGAAGATTTTACCGGGTGTATTGGCAGAATCGTTGTTACAGGTTGGAATAAAACATTTTCTACACTCCATCGTAATCGCCCTCAATCATTAAATTTGTTTCTTTATTCAATCAATGACAGGTTGTTTACCAGTTTTTTTATTTATTTTTGTGATTTGACAGTTGACAGTTGCTGTCTGACAATATACTTTTTTTCTCAGAAAATAGAAAGCAAAGGAATTTTACGATATTACACCAATGATGACGTCACTAGAGGTCAAATAAAGGGCAATCATATTTAGACGTAAATATTCAACATCAATGCATATTTTTGAATAAAGACTAGTTTGTAGTGTTTAATAAGCCTATTCCTCCAAATGGTTTTGTATTTACCATAAAAAAATATTTATGAACAATCCCCATTGACCTCATATTACTGACTTTTTTTAAATTAGTGTACTGTTGATCTGCATTAATGTATCTAGTAATAACCACAAATAGTAGTGTATCTACATTATATTTAATTTATTTTCGGTACAATAATCATAATAAAACAAATAATATATATTTAAAAAAAAACCTTTATTTAGGTTACATAGAAACAAAAAAACAACACTTTTTAAATTTCTATAAAAATTCTATAAACCTACGAAAAGGTTTGTAAAAACATAAACAGTTATATTTAACATTCATTGTTTAAAGAAAGACATAGGAAAATACAGAATTCCTTTTAACAACATATTTAAGGAATGTCTGTGATTAAAGATAATTATAACTAGTATTATTGCTGAATTTTAAATTAGTACAAAAACAGTTTTCTTCTTCATTAATGAAAATAATAAAACAACGTAACTTCTTCTAAATTAAACAATGTAAATCTTAAAATAAAATTGGCACGTTTATCAAAAATACCTATAACAACAATCAGACTTTGTCTTTGGTATTTACTTGATCTATAAAATAGTTAGTAATCTAGATCTATGAGTTATGACCTATAATGAGACTCTACCCTTGGGATAGAGTTGATAAAAGTGACAACACTTTCTTTTATTTCATTTTCTATTTTGGAATGATTGCCATGCTTTCCCCTATTATCATCTTCTATAAAACCACCTTCTTGTCGTTTAGAAAGAGCAGTCCTAATGCATTGATCGCTGATACGAAGAGTAGCTCTAAAGAATGTTTTGCAGACTCTAACACGAATGCAGTTATCATCAAAGAAAAACGCAAAATTTAGTGCTCTAAGATTCTGAGTAGTGCTGTATCTATATTTAGGCTTAATATATACAGTATGTCGTACAATAAACTCTCTCTCTGCTTTTGAAGGTCGCTCAACTTCCAAAAACTATCGAAAAAAGTTGTGCGTAAATTTTCATTTATTTTATTCTTGCATTTTAATTTGCATTTATTGTTACATAGAGGCTTGGTCGCTCTTTCAGCTACATTCTTTTTAGTTGAACTTTCGTATGCTTTACCCGTATTTCGTAAAGCCTTCTTAACATTTATGGCCCAGGCTACAGGGTTCCTAACTCTTTTCTTACATCTTTGAAAGTTGGCAGCAGGTGGCGGATTAATAATTGGCTGAGATGTGGAAGCTCCAAGATGATCGTTGCGTGAAAGGTTGTTAGTATCCGATACAGCAGAGGTCACAGAGTTATTACCTGTTTCTTTGTTACTGCTAGAACTATCCGACGATGAACCGCTGGAACTATCCGATGATGAGCTAGAACTTGACGAGCTAGAAGAAGAAGAAGAACGAGGTTTTTTTCTTGTAATGGGGAAGAGTGGACGGTGAGTTTCTTTCTTGGTAGGCAAAGTGTAATTCGAATCCTTATCCGAGTCATCAAAATCGCTGCCCTCGCTGTTCACTGGTGAAATAAAGTAGGATGGTCTCACCTGAGATCTGTTTGACGTAGATTGCGGCGCTTCTAAGTTCTCTGCCAACCCCCCATTATGCTTAGCTAAGACATCTTCCATTCCCTTAGTGTTTGTTGAAGGTGTTGGTGTATTCTGTTGCGGCTCTATTTCCATATTAGTGTCCTCTAATTCATTTGGTATAATTTCTCTTATGATTGTGGGGGTTGTTGAAAATGGCGGTGTACTCGGTGTGTTCTCGTGAGGTTCCAACTCGTATTCATTACCCACTGGTTCATTTGCTATGGTTTTTTTTTGTCACTGTGGTGCTCGTTGAAGGCAATGGTGTGCACTTTTGACGCTTCAGTTCTTCATTATTGCACTCAGATTTACTTAAACCATATGCCATGGCCTTTTCTAGCAAAAGTAGACCACGACCCTTCATCTTCTAAAAAATAAATTATTAAGTTGATTTAACCACAAAGACTACACTAACTCAAAAAAACACAATAATTATAATAACTCGAAGTCGACACTTCTTAATAATATTTCTTGAATCACTGGACAAATATAACTTCAATGCAAAATATTCCTATATTCAAACGAACTTGTAGCAGCTATTTATTTATTTATTTGTTATGGTACACCAACAGCATATATATTAAAAAATCATAAAAAGAACATTCTCACATTATAAAACATGCCGATATATATGCCCATTACAGGTATACGCATCTCTTATTTAAAAATTACATGTTTCAGTGAAAAACAAAACAAAAATAAATTAAACTTCTAATATAACTATAATAAATTATGTAAGAGGACTACAAAAAGCCATTAATTTTTCTTTAAAAATTGGATATTTATCGCCAAAAATATCTAGTTCCTCAATTTTGCTACTGAAATCGTTGTATTCGATACACATGCGTGTAATTGGATTTTGCAATCCAAGGTTAGTACGTGATGAACTAGTGTGAAAAATTTTAGTTATGCGGGATCTAGGGTAGTGATAAGGAATCGATAATGAGAAATGGCTTAAGAGTTCACTGCTTTGAGAAATTCCGTTTACAATTTTAAACAAAAAGTTCATGTCCAGTAGTTTCCGCCTAACTCGGAGGGAGGTCATATGAAATTTATCAAGTCGCAAGTTATATGGACTTCTGAAAAATCTGTGGTTTTATAAGCTATATGTCTTGTGAACGCTCGCTGAAGACTCTCAATGCGTTGTGAATGAGTGCTGTAGAAAGGGGACCACACAACACTGGCAAACTCGAGTTGGCTGCAAGGTGTTTTTGTTTAGCTATAGTTACAATAATAAGGGCGATTTTCATTTAACCAACAATACTCGATTAATTCAAATATTACGAAATAATTTCAACAATAACAAGCTATTTTTAGTTAGTAAAAAAAAGTACTTACGTTTGTAAACAAACACTCCACTAAGTCCAAATAGTATAACAGTTGGCCTTATTTTATCACTTAGTTCAACCACGAAGACTAGTCTAACTAAAAATAATTTACGTATTTAATACACGGTCAACCATGAATACACGCTCAATTAGAAATAATCTGGTCTTTAATTGAACAGACAGCGCCCGTCCCTTTGGCTAACAGGTCGCGACTGGTATTGCGCAGGTGTTGTTGGCGGGGGGTGTGGGCCCCGCGAGTCAGGAATAGTAGCTTATAGCGCCATCTTCATTTTATTTATGGAACTATTTCTACAGGTGTCTTTGGAGATTAAGTAGCTTTGAGCGCAGATTCCCGTAATGGTAATAAGACTGTTTTGCATAAAAACAAAACAGTTATTATGTGTGTGGAAAAACACACAGCATTTGTTGAAGAAGCATCCATAATGTCTACCCATAAATTACGCAATTCCGGACTAACCATATTCTTTTTCATGTTACCTGTCTCTTTCACTGTTGGCAGAGCGCTCCAACTTCCTCAGTCCTGGAGCGTAACTGTCATTACTTCATAGTCTTCCATCAATCACCAGCAAGCACCTTGCTTCAATGCTGTGTGTTTTTCCACACACATAATAACTGTTTTGTTTTTGTAAATGTGAGATGCACAATGAAACACGGAATAGAATGGACTGATTTATTCTTGAATATATGGCGGTGGTGTTACAAACATAATTTCACAAGTACCTACATAAACGCAATATAATTAGCTATAAGTAACCACATACATTACAATTTCCTCCCCTAAGGTGAATGTTATACATAATATGCGTATTGTACATTGAATTTAGTGCTTTTATAAGCTAATAAACAAATAGTTTATTCATATCCAGGTTGCATACTCATGGCAAGCATCTTACTCAAAGTTTCGATTAGACCTAGTCGGACGGGGGCGTAAATTGTACGTCTTGACCCTGGAAGGAGAACGTTCGTGAGTGACAGCTATACCATGGGTAATACTTTCAGCGGACTCAGCTTCTTTTGTCTCACTCTCAGCTGGGGTTGAGTTGCTGATGTCTTCTAACTGATCACTCTCAGGCTTTGTACCTGTACTATTATCACCTTCGATGGCAACAGGTAGAGAGAAACGATTACTCTTACGTAAGGGCTGTATTTGGTCAATATGTCTGGTGCTTATAGTGTTACCTGTTTGTATTTTGTATGTAACTGCTCCCGTGCGCTCAACTACAGTTCCCGGCTGCCATTTACTAATATTGTTTTTGGAGTAGTTTCTAACCAGTACATTGTCTCCTTCGAAAACCTGTCGTTCTGCACTAGATTTAGCCAACCTGACTTGTGTCTTTTGCGCCTCCTCGACGTGTTCAGCAGTACAAACTCGTAATAAATCAAAACGTGTTCGAAGAGTGCGGCCGAACATAGCGACAGCCGGTTCTCGTTTAGTACTTGTATGTTCGGTATTCCGGTACTGAAGTAAAAATTTGCACAGCGCTCTTTCAGCGTCCTCACTTTCCATAGCTGCTTTCTTAAGAACCTTTTTGATAGTTTTTACTGCATTCTCTGCGGCTCCATTGCTGGAAGGATGATAGGGCGCCGTCAGGATGTGTTTTACACCATTTCTCCGAAGAAAATTTTCAAATTCTTCTGACGTAAATGGTGGGCCGCCATCCGTGACGATTTGCTTAGGTATACCAAATCTAGCGAAACACTCTCTTAATTTAGCAATAACACGAATTGCCGTTGTCCCACTAGCCATGAGAAAAACTTCAAGCCACTTGGAGTGAGCGTCTATAATAAGTAAGAAATATTTTCCATCGTGCTGTAGAAAATCAGCATGAAGTCTAGACCAGGGACTTGCCGGCCAGACATAAGGTACGGGTGCCGCTGCAGGCGGCGAGTCACGCACGCTGGTACATGGTGTGCAAGCGCGCCCTCTCGCCTCGATTTCTGCGTCGATGTTCGGCCACCACACGTAGTTGCGCGCTATCTGTTTCATGCGCACTACGCCTACGTGTCCAGCATGTAGCTCATCCAAGATTTGCGAACGAAGTGTTCTTGGAATTACTATCCTGTACCCCGAAGTGATGCATCCGTGATCCACATGTAAACTATCTTCAGGCCAGCCGCTCATTATATACCCGAAAATTTTGCATAATATAACGTCTTTTCTTGTTTCTTTAGCGATATCTCGATGACTCAATGGAAACGCATCTTCAACGAAGTGTAAATACGCAGCGTCATCCGACTCCGAATCATGCCGATTATTTAGTAATGGTAGCCGCGATAGTGCGTCTGCATTACTATTATGTTCTGTCGAGACGAATTTGATGTCGAAATCATATGCCGCTAGCCTAACCGCATAACGCTGTAAGCGACTAGCTGCAGTCTGCGGTATTCCTTTTTTTGGTCCGAATATGTAACTGAGAGCCATGTGATCGGTTTTAAGACAAAAACGACGGCCATACAAATATTGATGGTGACGCGTTACTCCGTAAACAATCGCTAGCGCCTCCTTGTCGATTTGACTGTAGCGCCGCTCAGCCTCATTGAGAGTACGTGACGCACAACACACGATGCGCTCGGTACCGTCAGCATATACATGCGAAAGCACGGCGCCTAGACCGTAAGAACTACTGTCTACTGCTAATACAAGTGGAAGCGATGGGTCATAATGTGCCAAAACTGGCTCTCGAGATAACACTTCTTTAATGGCATGAAATGCTTCGTCACATGCACGAGTCCACTTCCAGTGCATACCCTTTTTGAGAAGTGAGTATAGAGGTTGCAAAATTGAACTCATGTTCGGAATAAAACGCGCATAATAATTTATAAGACCCAGGGCGGCCCGCAGTTGGGATACATCCTGTGGCACTGGTGCATTAACTATGGAATCTATTTTATTGCTATCAGTATGCAAACCATGTTTATTAATTTTGTAACCAAGATAACAGACCTCATCTTTAAAAAATTCACACTTTTCAAATTTAATTCTTAAACCTGCACGTTGAAGACGTGATAACACAGTTTTTAAATTAAATAAATGCGTCGCTTTATTAGGCCCAGTTACACATATATCATCTTGAAATGCTACAACCCCGTTGCAATTCAAACCGCTCAAAGTCTCTTCAATTAATTTTTGGAACATTTCCGGAAGACATTTTAAACCGAATGGGGCCCTACGATAAACAAAAGTACCCATGTGAGTGGTTATTGCAGTTAGCGGTTGTGAGCTTTCATCAAGGATACATTGAAGATACGCATGCTTAAGGTCTAACTTAGTATACTGCTGACCTCCGCTTAAAGCCGCGAACAATTGTTCGATGCGTGGCAGCGGATAGTGAAAGTCTTTCAAAACTTTATTTATTGTGATTTTGTAGTCACCGCATATTCTTATAGTCCCGTCGCGCTTAATAACCGGTACGATCGGCGTCCCATAGTCTGAACGTTCGACTTTATAAATCACCTGATCGCGCTGCAAACGCTCCAACTCATGTTCTACAGCGGAGTGTAATGCAAGAGGTAGCGGGCGGGCCTTGCAAAATATCGGCGTATCGTCCTTTAAAAATAGTTTAATTTTAGTAGAACAACAACCTAAGCCGTCTTTGAATACCTCCGGAAATTCGGACTTAAGTTGTAAAATTATAGTATCCTCCTGCGCGGACAAATGATGTAAATGAATAGAGGTTAGATTTAATTTACGTAGCCAGCGGCGACCGAGTAACGGTGGTCCTCCGTTATCTATAACGAAAAGCGGTAATGATTTAGCTGTGACGTCACCGCAGCGGACACTTACGTTCACATAGCCCAACGGGATGATCGCGTCGCCGGTGTACGAATGAAACTTATTATCGTCTTTAGTAATAGACAAATTAGACAAGTGATTATCGTAAAATGACTTATTTACGGCCGATATTTTGCTACCCGTGTCTATTTCAAACATTACTTTTTTGTTATTTATTAACAATTCGTAATAATATGGGCTATCTTTACAATTTTTTTTTACCGAAATGACATTATACAATTCATCACTCGAGTCACTTTCCGAATGGGAATCTTTAATAATGCAATTTTGGTACCTGGGCCTTCTGATTTCCTTATCACTTTTGGTACACATCACTGATAGGTGTCCTTTAACACTGCACTTATCACACGCATACGACTTATATTTGCACTTATTCGGCGCGTGCGCTCCTTTCCCGCAGCGCCAACATGTGCGTTGTCGAGCCGGCTGTTGCCCGGCCGCCAGCCGATGCATCGGCGCGGCCAGCGCAGCCGGCGTGAGTCCAGCGAGCGAGCCGTTTGCCTCAGGCGCGCCGCCGGCCGCGGCCTCCACCGCGTGCCGCTCAGCCGCCTCCAGCGCAAGCGCCAGCTCCACCGCTTTCTTGTAGTCCAGCGACGGCTCAGCGAACAATCGTGAGCGCATATCCTCGCTTCGGAGTCCAGACACGAACTGGTCGCGAATGTTCTCTTCCAGTGTGGCTCCAAAGTTGCAATGAGTAGCAAGGTGTTTAAGACTCTGCAGGAATATGCCAATCGACTCGCCCTCTGCTTGACGTCGCTGACGAAAGGTGTGCCTCTCCGCTATTTCCGATCGTTTGGGTTCTAAATGGCTAGCCACTAACTCGTCCAGTTGTTCAAATGTTTTGTTCTCGGGAAAATCGGGTGCGCACAAGTCGCACATAAGCTGATAAGTTTGTGCGCCGACATGCGTTAACAACGTGGCCACTTGTAACTCGGTTTTGATGTCATTTAACAAAATGAACTGTTTCACCAACCTAACGTATGCGGACCAGTTTTTACCTTCGTCAAGGCAAAATTCGGACAATTTCCCGTATGGCATCTTGTTTAAATCCACAAAATCGTCGCCAATGTAAATGTGAGATGCACAATGAAACACGGAATAGAATGGACTGATTTATTCTTGAATATATGGCGGTGGTGTTACAAACATAATTTCACAAGTACCTACATAAACGCAATATAATTAGCTATAAGTAACCACATACATTACAGTTTTTATGCAAAACAGTCTTATTATATGTGTTTCCAAAACACACAGCATTTGTTGAAGACTTGTTTGAAATCTGCTGGTGAAAGAGACTACCAATTGTAATATGAACGCTGTGTGAAAATAAATAAAACCAATTTAAAAGTAAATCTTTGTTATATTGTTATGTAATAAACATTACTTGAAGTACCCAAATTCTCTCATAAATCTTTTAAATTTAATAAAACAAACATAACTTCTCCTTAAAATCAAATGAAAAGGAACTTAAAAAACAATCACTTGAGGCAAGTAGTTTTACTTTAAACTTCCACTATTAACTTTAATTATAATGAGATCATAAATGTAGAAACATGTTAACATATGTCTGACTGGACATAAACTTTTATCAGGATGTTGTCTTAATAACCAGCCAGACTGCCTGTTATTCACATTGTCAGTCTTAGAGCCAAATATTGGCCACAATGTTATTTCTTGATCAGTCTCATTCATATTGAAGTTTTCTCTTGATACATCTAATAATGTGAGGTCATGAACTCTTCGCCCAGAAGCAAGTAATAAAAGAACTGCAGTTCGTCTGCTTATGTCAAACAAAGTATCCAACTCTGGTGTCTGCCTGAGCCAATTGAAAAGCAATTCAGTGAACCTGCTGGACAAAGAAATTTTTGGAAATGACTTCACCAGCTGCAGTAAAAGTAGAAACCGCAGACTTATGAAGGAGTATAGTACTATAAGCAAGTTTATCTTCAAGACACAACTTTGCTAAGAACCGAGCTACCTCATTGGGTTGAGGGCAGTTAGGGTCTATGTTGTTTTGCCCACACCAAGTAATCCAGCGTTCTACTGGAGCTTTATATGTCGACAACTTCGACTCCCTCCAGCACTTTTTTAAGAGGTCCTTCTCCTCAGGAGCCCAGTGTGTTACTTGATTGGCCCACCCCCAACCTTCAAAGCCAAAAGCTCCACCTTCTCTACTTGAGGAGGGCACCTGCCTGTTGTGAGGTCCCTCAGGTTGTTGTGTAGGTCCTTTATAACCATTGGTTTGGCTAAAGCTTGAGCCTTCAGGTCTGCTAGCCAGAAACACTGCACCCAATTTGGCGCTATTGTTATATAGGTGTGCCTATTGCCCTGTTGAGATGTCGTAACACCTGTGGAATTAGCTTGGGTGGTGGGAAGACCCAAGCTAGCTCGAAGTTCCAAGGTCGACTGAAGGCGTCGTAAAACATTGCTGACTCATCTCTGGAGTCCCACGTTACGTATCGGTCTATGACCGCGCTTTGCTTTGACGCGAACAAGTCGACTTTTGGTACGCCCCAAATTCTGAACACGGCCTTCGAGTCCGGGGGCAACAAGTGCCATTCCGGCACTGGTCGATCTCTGGACAAGCGGTCGGCTATGCCGTTGTACCTCCCCGGGAGGTACGCCGCCGACAACATGATGTTCGAGCGCTCGGTTAATTCCAAGAGACTTGTCGTCAACTCGAGCAGGGCAAGGGATCATGTGCCGCCCTCGTTCCTGATGTAGGCCACTAGAGTCCTGTTGTCGGACTGCACTAACACATGTGCATTTTGCAGATACCTCCGATGGCGACTTATGGCACCATACACTGCATATAGCTCCTTTCTGTTTGAGTGCCAGGACCTTTGGTGAGCTGCCCACTTGCCTGTCAGAAACGTGTCGTTTAGGTGTGCACCCCAGCCTGCATCTGCAGCATCGGTGTTCAGAAAGTGTGACACCTCTCTTTTGTGCATCACAACTGCACTGTGGTCTATGGCCTTCTGCCACCAGCTTAAATCCTCCTGCACCAGAGGAGGGAGGTTTCGTTTTCTTGATCTTTTGAATTCTCTCAGAAACCTTTGCATTAGTCGACAATGCAATCTTCCTTTCGGGGTGGTTAAGTTGGCAAAATTGAGCAGTCCTAAGAGGCTTTCATCAGTTACTTTTTCCTCACTATTATTAGGGTTGTAACCGTTGTTGGGTTCACTCTATTCTTTTCTCTCTTCAATCGATTTGTCCTCAATTGTATTTACAATTGCGACTGTAGGCTCAGCTTCATTATCAACATCAGTTTTTTCAACTTCTTCCTCTCTTTCTTGAGTTTAAATATTTATAAATTTTTTATTTTTGATCACGCTTTTAAATTTTAATTACCTTTGGTAGTTTCTTTTCGTTTGGACGTTTCTTTTCGGCTCGGGTATCAGTTATTTTACTCGATACATAGTTATAAAACTGTTTCATCTGTGCATCGTGTTTATCTTTATCAAACTGGGCTGATTCAGATAATATGAAAAAAATATCTGCAATTGAAATGTTTAAGATAATAAATTCCAGTTAGATGAAAAAGTTCAAACAACTTCTGTGAAGAATATATATATAGTTAGAAGTAAAATTCAGAAGTGGTAGGAAATCATTAAAGAAGACACAGAATTAACTGCCATACAATGATTTAATAACAATGCAATCAAATAAGTCACCATACGTTAACAAATCAGATGTCCACACAAGCCGCTTCGACCGTCGGCATACCTTTTCTACAATTACATATTACAAAAGGAATATCAGCCATATTACATTGCTATCGATACAAGAATATAATTATGAATGACACAATTCAAGACATTCTTCTAGTCTGTCATTTAGGTACATCGTTCCATAATTAAACATTATCTCCTCAAAGAAGTTCTATATAAAAAGAGTATGCTAATAATATATATAACATTAAGCTTATAGTAAAAAAAATAATTACAAGTACTGACGTACTCGTACTACTGTGAAAGTTTCTAAAATTTAATTTTTAAAATAAAGGTAGTCATTCTAATAAACATTGTCATTAAATTGTTGATAAAAACATTTTGAAATAGATATTTTACCAAATAGATACTTTACAATAAGGTCAAGTACCCAGTACTAGAAAATTTATGAAAATGTGACCAGTACTTGAACAGATGTTTCGAATTGTTGTAATACAAAATCCGTAAATTTATTATGAACAAAATGCGCATGTTATAATTATTCAATGATACAGTAAATGATTTCTGTAAGTTTTTTCAATTATAAATCAAATCAATTATATTTTAGTTAACTTAAAAATTGACATGTTGAGAATAACCGATAGATGCTATTTTTTCATGAAAAACGTACTGAACCGTAAACCGAACCATCAGTAAAAAAAAACGGTATATCTTCATTTTAAGTAAAATAATTTGTACCACCCAATTGAATAGACTTTTCCAAATAATACATATTTTTTGCAAAGACATAAATTATAATTTTTGTATTAAATTTTAGCGTCTAACGCCCGAATATTCAAACGCTGCTTAAATATTTGAGATGGCCTTACGGATTTAAGCATTCGTTAAGGTTGAAATTGGTATACTGAAACGTCACTTATCTCTTAACCTTAAATTTAAGGCGACTCAGTTTAAGGTCCGCTTATTGATTCAAACGGTATTCACAAACACTGCTTAAAGTTTGACAGCTATGTAAGGCCTCCAAATATGGCTGTTAATCGAGATCAATTTGAGAGTGCTTCAGACTAGTCTCAAATATTTACGTTCAAATCTTAAATAATTTTATTGCGTAATAACTACTTATTATATTCTCTTTGGATTTAATAAATCGTTTTTTTTCTTCATTATCATCATTGTCTGAAGAGGAGTGTGGTGTCAAAGGAAGAAATCGAGAGAAATTAAACGCTTTCGAAGAATACAATAATGATAATTGAATGTTAATGTTTGACAAATAAATATATCATATCTTATCTTAACTTATCGTAAAAGAATATTCCAACTCAGCAAGGAAACAGTTCTTCATTTATGTTCTTTAAAATCGGGATTATATCCAGCCGAACACAAAAAGAAACCAAACAATCCAACCGATAGCCCAAGGTCATCGGGGTCACGGGAAACAACCAACGGTAGTACATCGTATTGTGCGTATTATGGCAGTTGAGTTAGCATATTTTGTAAATGTTTGTAAATATGCCTACTTCTGATGATAAAACTGAAATAAGAATTATAAATATTATTGTTGTTGACTTGTTTATTTTTTTTTCTAAAGCGGCTAATGTCAACCCTGACATACTGCCAAGTGGCAATATAATGCCAATATAAGCTCATCACATCAATGTTAAGAATATAATAATTAATAAACTATTTCTAATAATGAATATGCCATTCCTACATATTAAAAACCTAGGATGGTTTTTAAACGTACTTACCATTTTTACTATGTAGCATCTGCACATAGTAGATAAAATACACACGAAAATTAAATCTATACTAATATTATAAAGCTGAAGAGTTTGTTTGTTTGTTTGTTTGTTTGTTTGAACGCGCTAATCTCAGGAACTACTGGTTCGAATTGAAAAATTCTTTTTGTGTTGAATAGACCATTTATCGAGGAAGGCTATAGGTAGGGCTGCCATCATCTAAATTGCTGACGCCGGATAAACACGGCAAAAATCCCGGACATTTGGGCGAAATATGGGTATTTCCCCGGACACCTCTGAAAAAATATTTTGCCGTTCCTTCTTGAATACGGGGAAATGCATGAAGTTTTAACTAAGATTTATTTCAATTTGTCGCTCATCTATAAAAAATGAATTTCCCCTGACAACAAAAGTGTCCGGGTTTTGCCCGGACAATTTTTAAAACCCCGGCCGGACGGCCCCCGGACGCCCTTCAAACTAGGACAAATCCGGGGAAATCCGGACGGATGGCAGCCCTAGCTATAGGCTATATAACATCACGATGCAACTATTAGGAGCGAAGAAATAATGGAAAATGTGAAACAAGCGGGGAAAATTATTCATCCTTGAGGGCTTCCATTGCGTGCGCTGCGAAAACGGTTCAAGATACCAAAAATATATGTATGAAGGAATTATTCCTTTTGAAATAATCTAAAAAAAAGTCCGCGACAGTATATGTCTATCTTTTAAGATTAACTCTCTAGAACTGTTTTTATGGTAATCAAATTTGGTCGAAATTAATGCATTATTTGTTAAGAGTTGTATCAACGTCATAATATTAATCTTTATCCAAATAAATGTGTTGGATAGAGTGATTCAACGGGAAGGTTTTTATGTATGTACTTTTAGCCCGGGAAAACTTATTAACGCGGGCGAAGCCGTGGGCAAAAGCTAGTATAATATAACTGTTTTGCATCAAAACAAAACAATTATTATGTGTTGAAGAAAACACACAGCATTGAGATGAAGAACGCAATCATTTGATTCGGTTAATCCAAAGATAATGTCAGTTCAATACATACCAGGGTGTCTACTCCCAAAATCGATATTCGATATATCGCGACTTTTGTCGTGTCGAAGCCTACTCTCAGTTACATCGTTTTTACTATCTAAACGATCAACGAACGAACGAAACATATTTGCCAATGTCGTCTGTAAGCCTACTCTAAATGGCAACTGTCAGTGACGAACATTTGATTTTGACATCGACTCAAAAATACTTACTATTACCCGTCGTTTAAATATATTATAATTTCAAGAAACATTGAAATATACGCGCTGTCTCCAACATAGTTTTTATATTCTCTTTGGCGCTGTCTGCCAACTAATTTAGTGTTGGGTAGGACATACAAGAGGCAGTACATTTGTCCCGTACATGACGCCAAAATGTAAGAGCGGCTCAACATTTTTTATTGTACTACTTCAAATTTCATGTCGCGGTAGTCGCGAATTCGTGGTACGCACTATCTATCTCAGAAAAACTATAAGACAGGGACAGAGAGGGGGCGAAAGGCATGCTAGAAATTACAATAGTACGTTATTTTTCAATGAAAATATGTCATATTTGTACTCGTTTCTTCAAATGTATCACCGAGCTTCATTACGCCTCGCCTCATTTGAAGTGGGACATTGTACTGGCTAAGGAAAAGAGGCTAGTCTTACAAACTCTTTTTTTTGTGCCGTGTCCTACCCAACTATGAGTATGTGGTATGCCTATCTGTGTGTGTGTGTGTTTTTTTTAATAATTTTCCATTGTAGGGAAGGCAAAGGGTTCAAGCCCATACAGTCTCGTCTTAAGTGATATTTTTCGTTAGCTTTTTTTTTCCTACGTACTATGTCGTAGTAAAGCAGTGACTAACCAAGACTTTATCATGAAGTTTTGGCGGCAACGAGAAAGCGCTTGATTGGCACAGTTATTTCAATTCACTTCATTTGAGCACTTTAATAGAACTATATTGGATAATATACCACTACAATTATGCAATATAACACCAAATATCACCAAAATAATGAATTGAAACTAGAGCACCTCATGACGCTTCCACGTTCCCGCCAAAACTCCTCCTATCTGTGGCTATAACAAGTTTGTCTTTTTTTATTACTTATTTAAATATTACGGCTCTGGATACTAGTCCATTGAGCCCGTCTTTCATAAATTTTTATCCTTAGTCCTAACTACTATGTCGAAGTAAAGCAGTGGCTACCTTACCAAGACATTATCGAAGAGTTTTGGAAGCGACAAAAATAAACACTTGATTATCACAGTTATTTCAACTCACTTCATTTGAACCCTTTAATAGAACTATATTGGATAATATACCACCACAATTATGCAATATAACACTAAGTATTACCAAAATAATGAATTAAAACAAGAGCATCTCATGACACTTCCAAGGTCCCACCAAAACTCCCAAGTTTGTCATAACTCCAGTGCTGCCAGATGTATGATGGTTGAAGTCGCCGAAAATTCACCGTGAAGTAGCCTAAAGTCGCCGCATTGCATATGGAGAGGCAAAGGAGCAAAAAAAAAGTTCTTAATTCCAGATGAATGCTGGCCCAACTTGCCAAAAATTGGCAGTAGCCTAAAGTCGTCCAATTGCGTGGGGATGCGAAGAGCTAAAAAAAAGCTCCCCAATTTTACAATTATCGTGTGTAAGGTGATCTGAGTACATGTTTTGTACTCTCAAAGTTTAAAATATCCTCTAATTCGACGAAAACAATGTTTATAATACAAACTTTCGATACAAACGAGGTAGCCTAAGCCTAAGGGCAACTCGCGTAATCGACAACTATATATAAAAAACCAGGCCTATGACACTGTAGTTCCACGACTTCCACATGGCGCTAGTATCGTTCGGACCGCCATCTTGGATAACGTTTTTCTGACTAATTTAAAATTATCTGTGCTGTTAGACTGTCAGTTACTGCATGGATTTTTCAGCGAAAGTGCCGGTGTTTATTTGTGTATTCCTCGCTATCTAGCTTGAGTTGAGTTACAAATCATACCAAATCGTTCCTTAGTTAATCACGTACCAACGGACTATCGTTTACGACATGAATTACTAAAAAAAATGCTGTGTTGGAAACTGCCTTTCCACTAATCGCACTCATCGTCTTTTTTGTCTGCCGAATGACGACAATTTGAGACTCTTGTGGCTTTCTTTTCTAATAACCACTAACATAAAGCTCAGCGGTTTATCCAAAGAGCGGTTGATAGCAAAACGAGTTTGGCAAACAATTAAAAAAAGAAATATTAACATTTAATTTGGACTGGCTGGGTTGCGCAATACATAAGACAAATGTCTGTGATTTTTTTAAAACTAATTTTAAGATTACACATATACAATTGATGTAATATAATTAACAAAATATTAAGGGGGGATATTGAAGAAAAGTATGTATTAAAAATGAGCGGTCCTCCAATAATGGCATATAATAAATGTAAATCATCCGGGTGTCCCTTGACACTTCTCAAGTTTTTTGGGATGTTATTCTTTTTATTTATTTTTTTTGGGCTTGTTTGTCCTATGCATGTCTGTCCGTGACTAATAAATTACTTTTCTTTCTTTCTTACTTTTTTTTTTTAAATCACATAAGTTGAGGAATACAAATAAATAATTATTAATCTTTGTTTCATTTTGGACCAAACTCCCTAAATAAGAATTAACAAAAATAATAGTAGTTGGTACAAACACCTATAGGTGCCTACATCTGCGACATTAGCGCCGTACGGAGATAGTGCCAAACTTTTTGCCCAACCCCAGTGTCCTATCTGTCTCTGACTAATATTCAGTTATGACAAACTTGGGAGTTTTGGCGGGAACTTGGAAGTGTCATGAGGTGCTCTTGTTTTAATTCATTATTTTGGTAATACTTAGTGTTATATTGCATAATTATGGTGGTATATTATCCAATATAGGTCTATTAAAGGGCTCAAATGAAGTGAATTGAAATAACTGTGATAATCAAGTATTTATTTTTGTTGCTTCCAAAACTCTTCGATACTGTCTTGGTAAGGTAGCCACTGCTTTACTTCGACATAGTAGCTAGGACTTAAGAGTTAGGACTAAGGATAAAAATTTATGAAAGACGGGCTCAATGGACTAGTATCCAGAGCCGTAATATTCAAATAAATAAAAAAAGACAAACTTGTTATAGTCAGTCCAGTGCTGCCAGATTAGGCGACTTTTCGCCATTTTGGCTATCTTAAAGAGTGTTGGGGCGACCAAAAATTGCGAATAGCGACTGGTCGCCGTTTAGGCTACGCGAATCGTGATTAGTCGCCAATTTAGGCTACTTCGGAAAGTTCGTGTTTTATGCATTGTTTTTGGCGAATTTGAGGATATTTATATAGCTTTGAGGGTACCCCCTTACACACAATCATTGAAAAATGGGGACCTTTTTTTTTGCTCTCCGCGTCCCCACACAAGTGGGCGACTTTAGGCTACTTCGAATTTTCGCCACAATGGACCAGTATGAATTAGAAATTGGGGAGGTTTTTTTTTTGCTCCTTCACCTCTCCATATACAAAGAGGCGACTTTTGGGCTACTTCACAATGAATTTTCGGCGACTTCAACCATCAAACATCTGGCAACACTGTAATATATAGTTATCTGTGTCAAAAACGATACTACACTGCTCCGAAAGTATCGCAAACAGCCTACTCTAACAAATGTATGGATTCTTTATGGTTTATCGTAACTATAGACTAAGTTTATGTCTTTTATTTCGTTAATCGGAGTGAATGATATTGTGCAAAACTTACAAAAATAAAAAATATTCTTTATGGAGTCACTGGCAAATACGCTGTGAAGTTGACAAGAGTTAATAAATATCAAATCATCAAACTTGTAAACAATATCTTTATTCAAAAATCGAAATACAACAATTTGCGGTATCATAAGTATCAATTTGTTTGCGTGCACTTACCACCCTTTTCTCTCTGCTTATGTCTCCTAACCCTCCTACTTATTTATCTTCAAACTTCCAATATCTTTGTGTTAGCCATAATAGAAACCTTCGCTCATCTAATAATCTTCTTCTTACATGTCCCCCTCATAGTTCTGACTTCACTCATTCTTCTTTCGCTATCCAATCTATTCTTCTGTGGAATTCACTCCCTCTCGAAATCAGGGCGTCTAACACACGGCTGGCATTCAAAATGAGAGTTCGGCAACTACTTTTGAATGAAGCGTAAGAGTCACCACTTTAATTATAATATATTATGTATTTTATATACATTTATTTATTAATATTTTTTTTTATTTCTTATATATGTACCTATATTTATTATACATATTATTTATTATTGTTTATGTATGTGTCGTGTATTTATGTTTATATTTCATATTAATGAAGTTCAACGCCGTATTTTTAATATACCTTTGATGCACCTACCATGATTATCTCTGCACCACCTTAAGGTTGGCTGGTAGAGAATGCTTACGGCATTAAGTCGGCCTGTACATTAGATGTATAAAGTGCAAATAAATAAAATAAATAAATAAATAAATTTGTTTGATTGTGTTGTTTTATGTGACTATCATATACATGTAGGGCTGCCATCATCTAAACTGCCGACGCCGGATAAACACGGAAAAAATCCCGGACATTTGGGCGAAATATGGGTATTTCCCCGGACATCTCTGAAAAATATTTTGCCGCTCCTTCTTGAATGCGGGGAAATGCATGAAGTTTTAACTAAGATTTATTTCAATTTGTCGCTCATCTATAAAAAATGGATTTCCCCTGACAACAAAAGTGTCTGGGTTTTGCCCGGACAATTTTTAAAACCCCGGCCGGACGGCCCCCGGACGCCCTTCAAACTAGGACAAATCCGGGGAAATCCGGACGGATGGCAGCCCTATATACATGTAAAAATAATTATTCTTGTGTTTTTGTAGACTACTAACATTGTTAAAACATCAACTCATTACGCCAGTTGAAAAAATAGGATTAGTAAATCAATATAACATCTCATACAACAAGAGTCAATCGCCTTCGTTTGTCTTCTCCCACCAACCAAAGTCTCCAATGTAAAAACATTCAACAAACTTTGCAATCTGCAACAACAACAACAACAAACAGTGATATTGGCGGAATAGCTTCATAATCATGCATGTCGCCAGTAACCAAAGAAGGAGAAAAAGAACAGTTACGGTACGTTTCATATATTTAACATTAGGAAATTGCAAAGTTTCCTGCAATTTATTATAGCATGATGGGATTTTTTTCTCATACATATTTTATGTTTTTAGTATGTGTCTCAATCATGCAGTACCAACCAATTATATGTCTCATTGAATTTCCTTCACGAGCATAAAGACATAGCAAAAGGCATACTTTGGATAATTGATGGGAATGCTCAAGCATAGTGGTTGTGGGAGGAAGTTGGTTAGCTTTTGAACTGTTTGGATGGCAGAATAAAGTTGAGGCTAAAGGTAATTAATGTTTTATTGATACATTACTTTTATTTCCATGTTGTGCAAATTAAATTAAATTCGAATGTAGACTGACAAGAAATATCTTGCAATATAATTAGCTGTCCGCAAAGACCATATAGAATATTATGGTGGTTTGAATCACATAGAGGACAACTGGGTATTCTAAACCCTTAAAGATGCCTGGCCTGGCGTTACAACAATGAAACACATGAGAGTGTAGTCACATAAATTGAAGATAATTTTACATATTATATTGTCTCTCATATATACATATTTTAATTACAATACTGAATTATATTGTTTAGGTCCTACCCGGAGCTTAATGGGACTGCGGTCAACTCAAGTTCAAAGAAGCACTGTCCAAGAACAATTATTCCACGTGTAAAGTGAAATAAACAGTTTGCATAGAATTATGTGATATTAATGAGAATCTGGAAATCTATAATACTAAATTAATAAAAGTTGGTTTTGGGTCTGTTAAATTTCTAATTATGTATATTAGTACTTGTGTTCTTAATTTATATAAATTTTGTATTATAGTTTAAAATTGTCAATATATGTGATATATTTTTTCTACATTTCAATGCATACTGTGGCATTTATAGGTTAAGCATTTAACATATTATTGTAAATTTTTTGTACCATAATATAGATAGATAAGGTTTAAAGTAATTACTACTGGTTGTCCTAAAACAATAAGTGAATTGTAATAAATCTAATACAGCTTTTTTAATCCCTTAGAGGGAACAATAAATGTTATTTATTTAACTTTCATTTTTACTTATTTAGCTAATAATACAAAAAATATAAACAGTTAATTATGTTCTCTGTTTTATTTTTTTCTTTTTTTATTCTTGCTTTACTACAAAGTATTATACTTTATAGAAAATTTAATCATTTTAATTAATACACATCCTCAGCAAACGTAACTAACATTTGAAACAATAAAATTGCTGATATGAACTTATTTGCTGCTTTCTTCTTTGATGGAAGGCTACATTTTCTTCCCTGAGAACTTTAAAGAAAATCTTATGATTGTTCCAAAGCAAATAGCATCAATTGTGATAATTATTGTTGCTGCAGGGTATATGATCTGAGATTGTTTTATTGTACACTAAATTTCGAGAGAATTTACCAAAATCACACATATAACACGTAACGATAATGCTGACGACGTCCTAAGAGGTCTCGTTGCGATTATCGCAAAAATTACGTTTGAGTCGATGTCAAAATCAAATGTTCGTCACTGACGGTTACCATTTAGAGTAGCTTTAGAGACGACATTGGCAAATAATGATTCGTTCATTCGTTGATCGTTTAGATATTGGTAGTATACGATAAACGATAAAGGATCCGAACAATTGTTAGAGTAGGGTATTTGCGATACTTTCGGAGCAGTATCGCATCGTTTCCGATATATCGTTGTCGATTATTAGAGTTGACATCCAGATGGAAGGTCGAACTTGCCAGGCGGAGCAGAGTTGTGGCGCGACACCTTAGCGCGTTGGCACGCCTCACAAGTGCGAGCCCACTCCTTGCAATCCTATTTGACGCAGGGCCAGACAAAACGCTCGGTCCCGAGATGGGTTGTAGCACGAGCACCAGGGTGGCTTAAGTTGTGTAATTTGTTAAAGGCTGGTCTGCGAAAGGTAGGAGTCAAATAGAGACGAGGCTTGCCGGTAGATACATCACAGGTGACGGAGATGTTAGTGCCAGGAATGACGACTTTAGTCAACTTGAGGCTAGAGTCGTTGAGAAGAAGCTCGGCTAACTCCTTATCCGTCGCCTGTGCATTTGCAAGGCCCTCGTAGTCTTGCTCCAATGCAATGGCGTCGACGCGCGACATCGCGTCGGCCACGACATTGTCTTCACCCTTGATGTATTTGATGTCGGTGGTGAACTGGCTAATGAAAGACAATTGGTTTAGCTGTGAAAGTGGCAGTTTTTCCCTACGCTGTACGAAAGCGTACAGCAGCGGTTTGTGGTCCGTATATATAGTTACGTGCTGCACTTTAAGGACGTGGCGGAAGTGTTGTACGCTTTCGTACACCGCCAGCAGCTCGCGGTAATAAGTCGGCCACTGCGCCTGTTGGGTGGTCAGTTTCCTGCTGAAAAGGGCGAGGGGAAACCACTGCCCCTCAACTCTTTGCTGAAGACAGGATCCGACGTGGGCGCTCGAAGCGTCCGTAAATAGGGGTGCGTCGTTAATAGGGTGTTGTAGCAGGGTGGCACTCGATAAACTCTTTTTACATGCCTCAAACTGCTCCAGTAGTTCAGGTGACCATGTAAATGGTTTAGCGCCCTTGCCATTTGTATCGACCACAGCGTCGATAAGTGGAGCTTGGAACTGCGCGGCGTGAAGCACGAAACGGCGGTAATAGTTTAACATGCCGAGAAATCGGCGCACACCTTGCACAGTCTTCAGAGGAGGGAAATCTAATATGGCTTGCACACGTTCCTGCGGGGGTTTGGTGCCTTCTGGACTGATGCGACAACCCAGAAATGTCACCTCACGAGCACCAAGGACACACTTGAACGGGTTAATAACCACACCGTAGTCTTGGAGGCGCCCGAAGAGAATCCGCAAATGTTCCCGGTGGAGAGCCTCATTTGGAGAGTAGACGAGGATATCATCCACACATGGGAAACAGAATTCGAGGCCCCGTGTGACCTCATCGACAAACCTTTGGAAGGTTTGACCGGCGTTGCGGAGACCGAAGGTCATGAAGGGGAATTCGAAGAGGCCAAACGGAGTAACGATGGCGGTCCTCGGGACGTCCTCTTCAGCTACGGGGATCTGATGGTAAGCCTTGACCAAGTCGAGAGTGCTAAAGATTTTGGCACCTGCAAGATTGTGGGCGAAGTCATTAATATGCCGGACCGGGTAATGGTCTGGTATTGTTCTGGCGTTCAATGACCTATAATCGCCACAAGGGCGCCAAGTGTTATCTTCTCTCTTCTAGACCAGGAACTCTTAGATGGTCGTGCGATACCAGAGAGAATCATCTCATCAAATTCCTTCTTGGCTGAGATTTTTTTTTTTTTTTTTTTTTTATTCGGGCACGGCAAAGTGACTGCACCTCACCTGATGGTAAGCGCGATGCAGTCCAGATAGAGTATCGAATGGCAGCAGATAGTTATCTCATGCCATTCGACACAATCATGCCGGCCTACTGAGCTGTTTCTTCACGCTACGGCGGAAGGACCCAGGATTATAGGAAGGAGGGAACACGTGCGCCGATAAACTATTCCAAAGCTTGATGGTGCGGCAAATAAAAGAATTGGCGAACCTATTGGTTCGGGCCGAGATGGTTTTAACCATCAAGCTGTGGCTTCGGATGCCGGCACGCGTGGTTCTGCTGAGGAAAGGAGAGGAGGGGATCAGATTAAACAACTCTTTAGAGCATTCGCCATGATACAGACGGTAGAACACGCTTAGAGAAGCGACATCCCTCCGCAATTGTAGCGACTCCAAGTTGCTCGTTACGTCTGCATCATCCACAATGCGGATGGCCCGCCGCTGCAATCCATCCAAGGCATCGAGCAAGTATTGGGCGGAACCGTCCCAGAGGTGCGAACAGTATTCCATACCCGGCCGTACCTGTGCTTTATACAAGCGGAAGATTTGACCGGGCGTGAAGAACCGACGCACCTTGTTCAGGATTCCAACCTTGCGAGATGTGGCAGATATAACGCCTTCGATGTGATTCCTTGGATTCAGATCACAGCGGATATCCATACCAAGGATATTCAGGTCATTCCGCATTAAGAGTGGAACACCCTGAAGATTGGGGAGAGGAGAAAACGGGGATCTTTTGCACGTGAACGCACACACCTGCGTTTTCTTGGCATTGAACTCAACCTGAGATTAGTTTCTGCGGAGCTAAACGACGAGGATGGCAAGTAATAGGAGGCCCGTCGTTTGTTTTTATAAAGTGGACGGTATTATGTTTGACAGTCCTGGGAAGGCCTGGGGGACGAGTTATATCCGGGAACTCTGCAAGCACCTGTGCGAAAACAGAATTCGCTGACACAACGGCCTTGACACTGGGTTGCTCCGATGTTGCAGGAGAGGCAGAAGCTGAAAGACTAGTGGTTCCATCAACCAATTTTTTATTGCGACAATCTGGCAAAAGGTGGTAAAAAGATAGGAAATCTGAGCCTAGAATAGCGGTGGTAACGTCGGCGACGACGAACTGCCAAATGAATTTCCGGCGGAGACCAAGGTTCAGTGCCAAGTTTACGATGCCGTAGGTCTTAATACTGCTCCCGTTAGCGGCGCTGAGCTCGTAGTCAGTGGGTTTCCTCTGACCTGCAAGCCAGCGCCGGGGATAGCAACATAGGTCAGACCCAGTGTCAATAGAAACTGGTGTTTCGCGACACGGTCAGTGACAAAGAGACGACGGCCGTTAAGTTGAGTGAAGTCGCAATCAGTCGCCGCCGCTACTGATTGCTTGGAGGGTTTTCCGACTTCCAGTTACAGGGAGTAATACACTTGTTGGCTTTCGCACCATACTTCTTGTGATACCAACACCGAGAGTGGGGATTGGAAGTAGTACTGCGAGAAGATTGCCTTCCTCTGGATGAGGAGCGATCCCGAGACCTAGAGCGACCAATGGAACTGGAGGATAGAGCAGCAACTTGCTTCCTTAGCTCCTCAATCTGTTCCATCAAAGTGGTCAGAGAAGGCGTGGCAGTAGCAGCACAGACATTTGCTGTGGCTGGTTGCGCTTCAACAATCTTGTCAGCAATATCGGCGATCCTCTCCAAACTAAGATCAGCCTAGGCAGCGAGGATGCCTTGAACATGTTGAGGTAAGCGGCGTAGCCATAAGTGACGAAGGATGTTGTCATCAGTAAGTGTGGACCCTGCAAGAGATTTGAGGTGACGGTTTCCTATCACCAAGTTCCTTCTCACTGAGAAGTTTCCTCAACCTTTGTTCTTCAGATGAAGAAAATCTTTTGACAAGTGTGCTTTTTAAGTTATTATATTTGTCCTGGGCCGGGGGGTTGGTGACAATGTCTTCAATCTCCCCAGCAATCTGATGATCAATTTTGCTAAGGATGTGGCTGTATTTTGTTTCGTCTGTGGTGATACCTGCAAGTAAAAACTGTGCCTCCGCTTGAGCAAACCAAACCGTTACCTTTTCGGGCCAAAATGGTGGCAGTTTTACAGCAACTCGGCATATGGATGCAGTGTTAGGCTCAAGCTTAGGCTGTATTTGCAAGGCACGCAGGTTAGCGTTTTCAGCTTCCAAAGTAGAGAGGCGTGCTAGCAGTTCCTCAGTCATAGTGAATGAAAATGAGTAAACCGGTGTTAGAAAGAAACCACAACCAACAGACACCACACACATTAATAAAAATAAGATTTTAAGTATTTACCAACAATTAAAAAGGTTAGGTAGAATTTGTAAAATTAGTGTACTATGCACAGTCATAAACATAAAATAGCAAATAAACACAGACAAACACACAATGGTAAAACAATTAAAACTTAATCAGATGCCTTAATATAAACTAACACAAAATGCATACATAACCGATATGGACAATAATGAATGGACAATTTTCAGCAATAGGTTTTAGAGTTAGTCCAGCTTATTGATGTCTCTTATTTTATACAGAGAGTTAAATATGGTTGAATGTAAGTTAGTATAAATAAACAAGGTTGGTTAAATTGTAAACAATGTTATATGGCATTCACATAATGATTATACTGATTGTTACTGGATTTACCACTAAGAACAACCCGTATTAAGTTTAAATATCTGTTATTAACTTTTAATTTCAAAAGTCTCATGCACAAAAGAAGACGAGCGATACTTGCGTTTTTATTCCGATAGATCACAATACACTACTTGCGTGAACCGGAACGAAGCACGTTGACAGTTGACAGCTAACTTGACAGATGACACAAGCTGTCATTCGTAGTACCTCACGCGAACGGCAGGTGGCGGCAGCGTAGCACCCACGCCGATGACGTCACGAAACTGGCCGTTGCAATACAATTTCTGCGAACTTGGCCTTGAGAATTTGTTAACGATGATTGTTGGCGATGAGCTTGCGGGGGCCCTAATGAGGCTGATGCTGGGCCGGGGTCGTCGCCACAGCGTTTTCTGTCGTCGATGCTCACCAATGCAGCTGTTGCAGGTTGCGTGTTCAATCACGTCAGGGTCACCAATTTGGGATCGCTTGGTGCGGGGTTTATTTTGGAGCACCGTCTTGACGCTGGTCGTTACAGAAACACCGTCTTCGTGTTACAAATATTTAATTGTGAAATTACAAATAACATCAATCGTGGATACAAATATGGCGTGCGGCTTGTACCGGAGTTGTCTTAGCATCTATCTTGGTGTTGCCAGACGTATAAAATAATATTACACAAAATAAGTGGCGATCAGATGCGCCACACATGTAAAAATAGGTATTCTTGAAAAAGAAGATTACTAACATTGTTAAAATATCAACTCACTACGCCAGTTGAAAAAAAAAGGATTAGTAAATCAATATAACATCTCACACAACAAGAGTCAATCTCCTTCGCTATGGTCTCGGACGACAAAATGTGAAATCGGTAGCGTTGCCAAGAAAAATCGGTATATTTGAACCAAAAATCGGTATATACAAAAAACAAGCAATATTCAATGAAAACCCCCTTAATTTTAAATTCTAGGGAGTATTATTGTACCAAAAGAAGGTAATTTCAACAAACGAGCGTCACGCATCCCCCCCCCCCCCCGTCATGAAAGTAAAAATACTGAACAAGTTTTGCCGTCCCTTTATAAATACTGCCCCCCGCCGCCCCAAACAGCAACATATTTAACCAAAAATCGCAAAATACACACACACACACACTCACGCCTGTTATCCCCGAAGGGGTAGGCAGAGGCGCAACTAGTGCACCCACTTTTCGCCGTTATTCCGTCCCATGATGTGATAGGGGGCGAGCCTATCGCCATATCGGGCACAAATTCCAGACTCCGGACTGATACTGAATATTAAAACTCAATATCACTTTGCCCGATCCGGGGATCGAACCCGAGACCTCAGCATTGCAGTCGTATTGTATGTAATACAACCACGCCACCGGGGCAGGATCGCAAAATATGAAAGAAAAAGAGGATTTTAGCATCGAATCGCTGAAAATCGGTAGAAAAATCGGGAGAATCTTCTAGCTTTCAAAAAATCGTTGAAAAATCGATGTCATTTCGGTAGGACAGGGCCAAAATCGGTAGAAATATCGAAAAATCGGTAGGTTCGAGACCACTGCTCCTTCGTTTGTCTTCTCCCACCAACCAAAGTCTCCAATGTAAAAACATTCAAGAAACTTTGGAATCTGCAACAACGTAACATTGGCGGAATAGCTTCATAATCATGCATGTCGCCAGTAACCAAAGAAGAAGAAGAACATTTACGGTACGTTTCATATATTTAACATTAGGAAATTGCAATGTTTCCTACAATTTATTATAGCATGATGGAATTTTTTTTTCTCATACATATTTTATGTTTTTAGTATGTGTCTCAATCATGCAGTACCAATATATGTCTCATTGAATTTCCTTCACGAGCATAAAGACATAGCAAAAGCCATACTTTGCATAATTGATGGGAATGCTCAAGCATAGTGGTTGTGGGAGGAAGTTGGTTAGGTTTTGAACTGTTTGGATGGCAGAATAAAGTTGAGGCTAAAGGTAATTAATGTTTTATTGATACATTACTTTTATTTCCATGTTGTGCAAATTTATGATAAATTAAATTCGAATGTAGACTGACAAGGAATATCTTGCAATATAATTAGCTGTCCGCAGAGACCATATAGAATATAATGGTGGTTTGAATCACATAGAGGAGAAGTGGGTATTCTAAACCCTTAAAAATACCTGGCCTGGCGTTTCAACAATGAAACACATGAGAGTGTATTATAATAAATTTAAGATAATTTTACATATTATATTGTCTCTCATATATACATATTTTAATTACAATACTTAATTATTTTGTTTAGGTCCTACCCGGTGCTTAATGGGACTGCGGCCAGCTCAAGTTCAAAGAAGCACTGTCCAAGAACAATTGTTCCACGTGGAAAGTGAAATAAACAATTTGAATAGAATTATGTGATATTAATGAGAATCTGGAAATCTATAATACTAAATTAATAAAACTTGGTATTGGGTCTGTTAAATTTCTAATTATGTATATTAGTACTTGTGTTCTTAATTTATATAATTTTTTTATTATAGTTTAAAATTGTCATTATTCTGATATGTTTTTTCTACATTTCAATGCATACTGTGGCATTTAAAGGTAAAGCATTTAACATACTATTGTAAGTTTTTTGTACCATAATATAGATAGATAAGTTTTAATGTAATTACTACTGGTTGTCCTAAAACAATAAGTGAATTGTAATAAATCTAATACAGCTTTTTTAATCCCTTACAGGGAACAATAAATGTTATTTAGTTAACTTTTATTTTTACTTATACAATTTAGCTAATAATACAAAAAATATAAACAGTTAATTATATTCTTGTTTTATTTTTTATTTTTTTATTCTTGCTTTACTACAAAGTTTTATACCTTATAGAAAATTTACTCATTTTAATTAGATACATCCTCAGCAAACGTAACTAACATTTAAAACAATAACATTGCTGATATGAACTTATTTGCTGCTTTCTTCTTTGATGGAAGGCTACATTTTCTTCCCTGAGAACTTTAAAGAAAATCTTGTGATTGTCCCAAAGCAAATAGCATCAATTGTGATAATTATTGTTGCTACGGGGTATATGATCTGAGATTGTTTTATTGTACACCAAATTTCGAGAGAATTTACTCGAAAATAACACGTAACGATAATGCTGACGACGTCCTAAGAGGGCTCGTTGCGATTATCGCAAAAATGACGTTTGAGTCGATGTCAAAATCAAATGTTCGTCACTGACGGTTACCATTTAGAGTAGCTTTATAGACGACATTGGCAAATAATGATTCGTTCATTCGTTGATCGTTTAGATATTGGTAGTTTACGATAAACGATAAAGAATCCGAACAATTGTTAGAGTAGGGTATTTGCGATACTTTCGGAGCAAGTATCGTATCGTTTCCGATATATCATTGTCGATTACCCGAGTAGACATCCTGACAGTGACTTAAAAAATCATCGGTATATGTTCAAAATTTGGGGGGGCAGCTCATGACAGCCATGTTTGGCGCTCGTGGAGCATATGCCAGTATCTAGCACAAGAGCACAGTAATGGCAAAATTGGATAGCTATTAGGAGATTCGGAGTATCCTTAAAAACCGTATTTGATGACGCCTGCGTTACATTCTAACATGCATGTTCGTACACGGGTCTGTGTCGAACGTTGCATAGGGGTGTTAAAGGCTCGATGGCGATGTTTGTTGCGGCACAGAGTTTTACACTATAAGCCTGTTATGTATGCTAAAATTATTAATGCCTGTGCAGTATTGCATAATTTGTGCCTGAATGATGGCACCGAAATTGAGTATAATGCGAGCCTAGTAAATAATGATGATACCATTGGATCTGCAGCAATGTCATTATTTTCTGATGAACATGCCAGGCAACAATTTATATAAAATTTGTGGCAAAATCGTTAAGACATTTACACTTTCTCTTTGTAGTTGAATGATGGATGAGACAATGCCTGTCGCCTTTTGGTAAGCGATACGTACGCCCATAAAATGTAGCAACACCAACCGGAACTTTGTATAACAAAGCCCTGTTAAACATTCGACGAGCATGTCGTTCGCCTGATGGTAAGCAATAAGACCACCCATAACCAATAGCAACACCATCCAGTACCTTGACTATCAAAGTACTGTGTGACTTCCACTGTGGTCATCATCCTGGGACATAAGATGTTAAATCTCATAATGGCCAGTAATTTCACGGGCTACAAGGTCCTTCGAATCAGAACCCATTGCATGTACACTGGTGCTTTCCGGTAGAAATGGTCATGGTGGTACTTATCCAGACGGACCCTCGCATATGGGAGAACTAGCAGTTAGCACCAGTAAATTATGTCAATGTATGTTACCCATTAAACGTTTTTTGTATTAATTATCTATTATTATGTGCGTAATAGCTTCTACTTGCAGCTCCGCCCGCATTAGTCTCTTCGGCATGAAAAGTGACCTACTTATTCAAATATTCACACTTCTTTTATACCGAAGGGGTAGGCAGAAAGCACAATTAGTGCACACATTTTGCACCGTACGTATTCCATCCAATAATGTGATAGGGCACGAGCCTATCACCATATCGGGCACAAAATCCTACGTACTATTATTCTAATCCAAAGCTCAATATAGCAGTATTTCATACATATTCATTCAGGCGATAAGCCTAAACGGATAAATTAACAAACATTCAAACTCACAAATTGGATTTTAATGTATTCTGTATATGGACAGTTTCTGTCCGTAAACAGCAAAGAACAAAATAAAACAAAGGTGTAGTTAAATCAAAGTATATTTTATTTTAATTTGTTACTAATATCTTCTAATACATTCACCAACCTGTAAAAGAAAAGTATTTTCTTATTACCTTTGATATTATAAGTTTTGTTGACATTAGTACTTAGTGTAACATGCCATTAGTTGCTCCAAAATAATAATAAAAAATATCGAACAATCATCACACACATACTCATCAAGTGTTAAGTTTGGCATGCTAGATGTCTGGTTGAATACGCTACTATAAAGTCAAAGTTGCACTCAATACCACCCAAGGAAAGCCGAATTTTCAAAAGCAATGGATACCATGCGATTGATGCTGCTTGCAATAGCAACGTCAATGTGTACTTTACACTTTACATATAAAATCCATTGCTAGAAGTCTATTATCAAAACTATCTGAAAATAGATATAGTATAATTTTAATTGAATTTCGCAATACAGATTTTTGTGTGCTTAATAGTAAGATGATATTGTTATTCAAGTTTCACAGCGAAATTAAAATATGTATATTCCATAACTGCATTAAACGGGCATTAACTATGAATAAAGAGATTTGTAGGTAATCTTACCATGTCGCTTGACGCCTGCGCTTTTTGTTGTGGGATGATGTGCGATTAGTGGAAGGTCCAGGTAGCACTAGCAGTGGACCTTCGTCAATTTCGGTCTCAATATGCATTAACTCCTGCTCAGGAGGTGGTGGTGGCGGTGGGAGCAAGTCCTGTTCAGCTGGTGGTTGTTGTACATGTAGGCCCTGGTCAGCAAGTGGTGGTGGTGGTGATAAGTCAGGACGATTTTCTATAGGCTTCACAATAAAAAATATTTTGAGCATTAATGCTGTAAGTCATACAACTAATATGTATAAAAATTATCAATTAAAATACACCTCATACAAACATACCTCGGTACAGACAACCTCTTCCATACCGTAGACAGCTACGGGGCCCATTATAGAGAGCACTTGCTCTTCCACCTGTGACAGCTTTTTTAGAGTCGAAGGTCCATTACCAGTGCTACCACTGTGGAATTCTTTTTTATTATGAGACTCCTTTCGTTTAACGTTATTTCGTAAATCTCGCCAAGTCTAAAACCATTATATTTTGTTGTGAACTTTAATATGGAAAATATTATACACTTATTAATCAGACAATACAATACTAAATCATACCTGTTTCCACTTAGCCACTGTCTTTATTGCCCCCCCCAAGGAATTCAGTATCTTAGCGAGATCGTCCCACAACGCCTCCATGTTAGCTCGCCCTTGAAGTGTTGGGCTAACACCAGCTGCCATATTTCTATGGCTCTGCATAAATTCAACCAAATATCTCAGCTGAGCTGTGCTGGTCTCGCAACGCGTTGGATTCACTTGCATTTTTACTAAAAATAATTTTCTTATAAAAGTGTATCCGATAATATGTTTTTCAAACTGTGAATATTGACAAGTTTGACAACGAAGTAATTTAAAAGTTGAAATTGAAGGGCTACCAGTGGTAAAGCAAATTATTTTACACAACATTAATTTTCAAGATCCAAACGCATGAACACACACAAATAAAGTTTAATTCGATTGTTTAAAATTTATGTTTATTTTGTTCTAGCTAAGGTTATTATTAAAATATTTAAGATTTCACTATATGTAGAGAATATAATTGACAACTGAATTATACCTACAGCCTTTGTACCTAAATAATTAATTTGTCTAAACGCGCATGAACGTGCTTTCCTGCCGCGCGTTCGTTTGTGACGTGCACGTATCTCGCCCTATCGCGTTCATGAAATGTCAAATTGGCATACAGAATACCCTTTAACGCTAATTCCACCAAGCTATCGTACCACAGCCGCGTTCGAGTGAACACTGTCATCCTACTATAATAATATTATAAAGGCGAAAGTTTGTAAGAATGTATGGATGTTTGGATGTAAGGATGTTTGTTCCTCTTTCACGCAAAAACTACAGAACGGATTTCGATGAAATTTGGCACACGGGTAGACCATGTCCTGGATTAACACATAGGCTTCTTTTTATCCCGGGAAAATATAAAGCGGGACTTTTATCCCGGAAAAACTTTTTAAAGCGGGCGGAGCCGCGGGCAAAAGCTAGTACAGAATAATGGCCCAGTTGTTGGATTTATTTATAACACAGAAACGACTCGACCAGTTGTAAAAATTGTCCTATATAAAGCCACATTATCAGCTAGTAACATAGGCAACTTTTTATCCAGGAAAATACAAAGCCGGAATTTTAAATAAATGTAATTAATACGACACATACCTAAATAAAGGAGACATCCGCTATTTGTATGGGTGCTGGGCCTCAAAATCTGATCAGGCTCTACCTTTATGGATATTAAAGGGGTAAAATATGGATCTTGAATCTATAAAAAAAATTCTAGACCCCTCCATTTATAAGAAATATTTAAAAAACGATCATATTAAGTGTAGTTTTTAAGCAAACTAAAAATACATAAATCTCAAAATCAGAGGAATTTTTTGGGAGTACTATCCAAATCCTACTAATATTATAAAGGCGAAAGTTTGTAACAATGTATGGATGTTTGGATGTTTGGATGTATGGATGTAAGGATGTTTGTTCCTCTTTCACGCAAAAACTACTGAACGGATTTTGATGAAATTTGGCACACGGGTAGATCCTGTCCTGGATTAACACATAGGCTACTTTTTATCCCGGGAAAATATAAACCGGGACTTTTATCCCGGAAAAACTTTTTAATGCGGGCGGAGCCGCGGGCAAAAGCTAGTATGATTATAAATTATGTGGGTTAGAATTTAAGCCAGTTCTTGGACATGCCCTTTACAACAATCGTCAACATTGTACTCATTAGAGATCTTTACAATTACTTATATTACATTATTTTTTTGTTTTTGTTTTGTAAGCTGTATGACTAGTTTTCTTCAAAGTAAAATCAATCATTTACCGATGTTTGCAGTATTCTTCAACAGCGATCTTAGGTCTATTAGAAAACATCTACTTCTGATTCTTTTGTTTATATTTTTGAGGATGTCATCATGTGGGAGACAACACCACTCATCATCTAACTTCTGCAAAGGTATTAAGTCTTTAGTCTTTCGAAGGTAATCGATGAGCTTGAGAAGCGACTGTTTATGATTAGGTTCTTGTCTAGATAATATATCAGAAGGATGTATCAAATCATTTCAGAATTTCCGTACAAAGTTTGCCATAAAACTGCAACATCTTAAAGAACTTTTATGACATCTTGTTTGTTGGCAAATTGTGACTTTTTTTGACTCTTTTCGGACGCTTACACCTAGGTAAATGTTCGGTAAAAGTATAAATTTGTCTTGATTTTCCTGATTAATTCGGTTCAGAGGAGTTTGAGTAACGTATTCTTGCGCTATTTCTTACCTGTAGAGAAAAAGAGGCTGGCCTCTTCTCGTATATTTTAGGAACAAGATTAACGGATAGTTTTGCGGTCTAGTTACTAGTATCTTATAATAAGAGTTTAATGCATAGGTATATGCAAGAAAACCGGAATCGACCACAATATAAAAAGGTTATATAATAAATAATATAATAATATTAGCCCTGTATTATATACTGCCTCACGGCTGGGCACTAGGTTCCTCTACTACTCAGAGGGTTCAGGCCTTAGTCCACCACGCTGGCCAAGTGCGGGTTGGTAGACTTCACATACCTTCGAAATTCTTATAAAGAACTTTTTAGGTAGGTATGCAGGTACTATTACGGTATTGTTCAATATTACAAAAAATATGGACAATATTGTGTTGTCAATATTATTGTGTGTGTGTGGGCAGGCTTACGACATTGCGATCTGTATTAAGCTGGCTGGAGAGGGCGCCACGGTACACAGATATTCCGCTGACGGGCCTCGGGTGTTTCGACTCGTTCCTGTGGTAGATCGTAGAAGAAGGGTCCGCCGTATATGAATATTTTTATTTACCTCAAGGCAATTCATACGTTGAACACTTCTGCGACAAAAGAAGCATCGGCGTCTAGATATACAGTGAAAATTTGCGCTAGGAGCTCCTGTGTTATTTCTAGAATCAGATACACCATTAAGATTCAATGTCATACTGTCGAGTTGACCCTAGTGAAAACATGGCTATTTATTCTCGGCATTTTCGAGTGAAATTGCTAAGTTAACAGCTTCGTCCAAATACATGTCTAACTTTTCAAGTAACCTATCTCTTATTTTTTGAGAATTTATACCAGCGATAAGAGCACCTCTGACCTCGTGTTTATTCGTCTTCGTATTCTTCTACAGTTACTTGTTTAAATTGACAATCGAGTGCGAGTAGCTTCAGAGCTTGTGTATACTCTTTTATAGTTTCATCAGATCTTTGTTTTCGGATATTCAATAAATGTCTAGCTAACATTTTTATGCTTTATGTAAGTAGTTTCTAATAATTTCATAGCGTCGACGTATGTTTTGCATTCTTATATGAGACAATAAAAGAGACATTAAAGGAGAAAGGTGGTTTACTAACTGTTAAAGGTGTAGTTAGTCAGCAGCTATTTTCTTGTATAAATTAGCGTCTCGATTGTGTTAATTTTGATTTTCAATGATTTAAATATTATATATTCTTTTGTTCCGTATCCGCGTGTTGGCACTTCATTTAACACCAGCCCTTCATCGTTGACACTGGTCCTTCGCGAGCCGGATCATGAAGAGATACGTGCGTGCAGAATACAACGCCGAGCTCGAATTTGCTAAATTCAAGGAAAGTGTGGTAAAAAAGAAGCTGGCTTTGGAAATGGCTTAATTCGCTGCTGAGGAAGCATCGGTAGTGTGATGTATGTGTGACTGCCACAACTGGCAACCCTGTACTTGACGTTGTCAGTTGTGCATGTCTTTTCCCGCCCTCTCTCCATTATTACGTCTTGTTACTGTGAAGCCGTGTTTTCTTGTATTCACCCCAACAAGTGTGTCAAGCAGGCCCAAAACCACTAATAAGTACTTATCAGTGGCGACGAGGATGGGATATAGTTTCCCGGGTGAGTTTGTGCATGGTCCAGTGGAATAATGGCAGTGGGCAAAATTGGTATATTTGATATCCATAAGGACAGTCGGAAGTCGTACACAGAACGATTAGAACAGTATTTCATAGTCAATGATATTAAGGATGCGGTTAAAGTGGCCACCCTAATAACGGTTGTAGGCAGCGAAGCCTACGAGCTCATGGTTAATTTATGCACTCCAACGAAACCGGCAAACAAAAATTTTAAAGAATTTGTTAAATTAATGCAGTCACCTACAACCACCGCCCTGTGGATTGGGGGCGTTTGGAGAATTCCACCACGGTATCCCCTGCCTGTCGTAAAAGGCGACTAATAGGGGCCTCCGGGGGTCACGGGTGGGCGGGACGTGCCGCCCACCCATTAGTCTAGCCAACTTCTGTGACCCCCGTGATGGACATGTCCGAGGCAGCGTGTCTCACGCTGCCTCGGACACCAAAAGGCGGACACGGTACGGTGTTTCGGGGGCTTCTGAGCCCCCGCAACAGGAAAAGGACCGCAATAGCGGTACGTGCAGGGGCGGTTGCGGACGACAACTTAGACGTGAGTCGGAGGAAGCCCGCAGCCGTCCCTAATGCGCCGAAGATGGCCGTTTTAAAAAAAAAAAAAGTCACCTACAACCAGAGACCAGTGTGTTGTGTGAAAGATATAAATTTCGTCAGCGTAAACAGCTAACCAGCGAATCGATTGCTGATTATGTAGCAGAATTAAAAAAAACTTTCAAAGCATTGTAACTTTGAAAATATGCTAACCGAAAATTTAAGAGATCAACTAGTTTGTGGCCTGCTGGATGAGGACACTAGACAGCGACTTTTCGCCGAAGAAGGCTCGGCATTAACATTTGACAAAGCATTTAAATTAGCTGTGACAATGGAGGCAGCACGGACAGATGCAGCAGTGGTGGAAGGTCGAGGCCCCGAGACTAAACAGACGGCAGCTTTATATCAAGCAAGTGGATCACGAGAATTCAAACTTGACGGCGGGTTGAAGGCAAAGATGGCAGCAATGGTGACTCCAAGTGGAACCAAAAACACAGAAGTCAATCACCAGCGTGCACCACATTATAACACAGGCAAGACAGCGGGAGCAAATATGCAGTCACATTCCTCACGCTCAAGAGTTTGCCAGACATGTGGGAAGAACCATGGACAAAATAATTGCCGATTTAAGAACTATGTGTGTCGGGTTTGTAACATGACAGGTCATTTGAAAAGGATGTGCCCAAGACTAAAGGCAGGTTCCATGCAATATGCAACTTACAATTATATAGATGAGGCTATAGGAGATCATTTAGACTCAAACAGCAGCGAGGAGGTAATTGTAAATGCTACTAGTAATTCCCAAAGTTTTAAAGAGTATGTTCCATACATGGTAAATTTATGTGTTAATGGTAAAAACATTAAGTTGGAACTGGACACAGGAAGCACTATTTCTTGTATAAGTTATGATAATTATTTAAAGTGGTTCAAAAATTTTAGTATTGAACAATGTAATTTTTTTTTACATTATTATACAGGAGAGTTAGTTAAACCGGTTGGAAAAATTAAAGTTAGGGTTTTTTTCAAAGATAAGTGCTATTATTTAGATTTGTTCATTATTAACAATGGAAAGACTACTCTGTTGGGGAGACAGTGGTTATATGAATTAGGTATTAAACCCCCTCTCATAGATTGTTACACATTAAAGTCTAAGGATAGTAAATTTAATATTAATGATTTCAGTTCCAGATATTGTGAGGTGTTCTCGGACGGGTTGGGGCGGTTCACCGGCGGCACTGTGTCACTTCGTATTCGAGATGGAGCACAGCCCATATTTCTACGTGCACGTCCAATGGCTTATGCCTTACGTGAACCTGTGGAACGTGCTCTTGATCAGCTAGTAGAAGATGAAGTCATTACACCAGTTGAGACTTCGGATTGGGCTACCCCTATTGTGCCAGTGGTAAAAAAAGATGGAACTATAAGGGTATGTGGTGATTATAAACTTACCTTAAACAAAAGTCTGGAGGTGGACCGTTTTCCCTTACCAAAGGTAGAAGATCTTTTAACTAAGTTACACGGAGGCAAAAGATTTTCTAAAATTGATTTGTCACAAGCATATGCACAGTTCGAATTAGACGAGACACGGAAATTCACTGTAATGAATACACACAAAGGCCTATTTAGATTCAATCGCTTAATATATGGATTGTCATCTAGCCCGGGCATTTTCCAAAGGAAGTTAGAACAATTATTTGGTGATATACCCCAGGTGGGAGTGTTTTTAGATGATTTAATTATAACTGGGGAAGATGATAGTAGCCATTTAGAAATATTATACAACGTATTTGATAGATTAAAAAGATATGGTCTTAAAATTAAAAAAGAAAAATGTGTTTTCTTTGCTGAGTCAGTTACATATTTGGGATATGTCATTAGTAAAGATGGAGTTCATACATGCCCTGATAAAATAGAAGCCATAAAAAATGCTCCTACACCTAAAAATACTACAGAACTGAGGTCATTTCTAGGACTTCATATCATTTGAGTGGAATGATGTATGCGAACAAACAATGAAAAAAGTTAAAATGCTTTTAATCTCCAGTAGAGTATTGGCACACTATTCCTCAGATTTACCTTTAATTCTAACTACAGATGCTAGCGCAGTAGGCATAGGTGCAGTAATATCCCATTTAGTGCCAGAGAATGGAGGTTCGGATCAAATAATTTCGCGGGAACGCCCCATTGCGTATGCTTCCCGTTCTCTTAATTCAGCTGAACGTAATTATTCCCAAATTGAGAAGGAAGCTTTGTCAATTGTTTTCGGAATAAGAAAATCCCACCAATATCTATATGGCAGGAAATTCATTCTTAGAACTGATCATAAACCGCTAGTTTATATTTTTGGCGAAAAATCAGGTATACCGGTTATGACGGCAAGTAGGATACAGAGATGGGCGATTTTACTTGCGGGGTATGATTATAAAATTGAGTATGTACCTTCGGACAAAAATGGGGCTGATGCATTATCCAGGTTACCGTTGCAAGGCAATAAGGAATCGAAAAGCTCTGAGAGAACATATTTAAATTTTGTGCAGGATTTCCTCCCTGTCACGAGAGTAGACATAAAAGAAAACACTGTAACTGATTTGTTATTAAGGAAAGTAGTTTTCTGTTTACAATCGGGTTGGCCCATTAAATGTGATGACATTGATTTGATACCTTACTGGAGGAGACGGACGGAGTTATATTTAGACAGATATTGTATCATGTGGGGTTATAGATTAGTAGTTCCAACAAAGCTAAGAGAAATATTACTTAAGGAATTACATGTAGGGCACTTAGGAATAGTAAAAATGAAAGCTGTGGCTAGGAGTTACGTTTGGTGGCCCAATATTGACGCGGATATCGAACGCGTCTGTAGAGAATGCACTACATGTATTGAAGAAAGCGCAGCGCCACCAAAGGCACCTCCAAGCCCATGGCCTTAACTTACAGAACCATGGTCTAGGCTGCACATAGATTTTTTAGGACCGTATCATGGTCACACATTTTTAGTTGCAAGGGCAATACCTCTGACTCCTATGCGCTCAAGCTTTAAAATAAGTGTGGGAATACAAACAGTATCGAAAGCTTTAGATAAATCAAGGAAGATGCCAACGGTTTTGCGTTTATCATCCATATTTTTAGTATGTTACATTCTGTAAAAGATATGCCAGCCAGCCAGCCAAGGCGCCAGCCAGCCAAGGCTATGCCAGCCAGCCAGCGCCAAGGCTATGCCAGCCAGCCAGCCAAGGCTATGCCAGCCAGCCAGCCAAAGCGATGCCAATGCTAAGCGAGCCAGCCAAGGCGCTACCAACGCTAAGCCAGCTAGTCAGCCATGACCAGCCATTTTCCTCCACTGAACCACATCCAGCCTTCTTGCAGCCAAGCTAAGCCTTCTTGCAGCTAGGCGAATGCGAGTGGGATGGAGCTTTTGAATTTAGAATGTAAAATGCTTTTGTTTTGGAACATAAGAGTAAAAGGAGGATTCTTTGTTTGTCGTTGACGGCTAGGCGGCAATAAATGATATATTTCTATAAAATGCCGTAGTTTAACTTTAAAATAGAGTTTAAGCCCCTTCTGTTTCACTCAGAAGTGGGATCCTTTACAATAAAAAGTTGTAACCACGCTGCCGATACAGGAGGTCACCTGGTACGCCGCCTGGATGGAATAATCCATCAACGTCAAATGAGGGCGTAGCTACTGAGGATGGCGACGCCACGCCACCAACCAAGAAAATTCTACGAGAGCTGCTACAAAATGAGGCACAAAAAGCCATCCACGAACTTCACGAAGACTCATCTACGTCCACCAAGTCAAAGGGATTTCGTGCAGCATCTCTTATTTCGGAGTTTGATCCAGACAGCGAAGATTGTACTACAGTAAACGCATGGCTAAAGAAAATCGATCAGAAGGGCGAGATTGATAGTTGGAGCGAGACTACGAAGGAATTTCATTTGCCAAGATAAGTTGAGAGGACAAGCACGAAAATGGTTTAATAGACTCGATGAATATGATCATTCGTGGACAGAATGGAAACAAATGTTGACACGCGTTTTTTCACGGCAACCCTTTGAATTAAGTGACCATGCTGAGGGCAACCCACTAACGGGTTACGAACCTCGGCTCAGGACGGCCACTAAGAGAAGATGAGACATTAACGATTACGGAAAGATTGGTTTTTAGGCCTAATCCTATTAGATTCTGTTGTCATCGGCACGTGGGCCGGAACTGCTAGGAGGGTCGGAGGGGCGACGGGGAACGCGGCGAGGTCCTCGACGGCGAGGACGGAACGCCGTTTTTACGGCGGATGGCCAGAGTGATTTCGTCCTCTACATCGGTTAATACGGAACGCGGCCGTCTCCATTTGACGCGGTCGAATGAAGTATATACGATAGCATTACTTATATACTGGTAACCAATTTTGGAGTCAGTGCCTATTTAAAATTAAACATTGTTTTCGCATATTTATTAATGTATCTAGATAGATACATTAATAAATATGCGAAATCTATCTAGCTTAGCTAGTAATTTTAATTAGGCACCGACTCCAAAATCGGTTACCAGTATACTAAGTAATGCTATCGTATATTTATTCACTATTAAATTATTTTTTGGTTTTTAGTTTTTTATCTCGGTGCCTCGGTGGCGTAGTTGTATTAAGGTACGACTACAATGCTGAGGTCTCGGGTTCGGTTCCCGGGTCGGGCATAGTGATATTGAGTTTTTCTATTCAGTATCAGCTCGGAGTCTGGAATTTGTGCCCGATATGGCGATAGGCTCGCCCCCTATCACATCATGGGACGGAATAACGGCGAAAAGTGGGTGCACTAGTTGCACCTCTGCCTACCCCTTCGGGGATAACAGGCGTGAGTGTATGTGGGCATTTTTCAAAAAAGTTGTACCTGAACAAATTTAGGGCGTCCGACATTTTAATCATTTTTTTTAATTTTTGTAATTATTGCATGTAATAAAAGTGATTATTTATGTAAAGAACATATATTTTGAAAACAAAATATGCACTTGCATACTATTTAACTACTATTAAGAATCTAGTATAATAAAAATATTGAAAAAAGAGTAGTATTATTTGTATGTCCCACCTATAAAATGCAAACATTCAAGTCTCAGGTAAGGCTAAGTATGATATATAGCAATATTTTTTTATATTATGAAGAGATATAGTGGACTAAAGTAAACGATTCGAACCCTTTATGATTCTTATATGGTTTAAAATACCTAAAAATATAATAAAACTATTGTCCCAAGAATACGATATAACCGGAATTCCGGTACACGTCACGATTATTTTCTCAACGATCCGACAAAATATTACCAACTGGTGTATTGTTTTTGACATCTGGCAACATGTTTATTACCGGACGTATCGCCGCCATTATGTAACAGACGCCAGTGTCGACGAAATCAGTGACGAAAGTGGTCGTCGTGCAGTGCTTCCAGATCTGAGTTCCAGATAGACACAGGGTTTTTTAAGGTATGTAACAGTTTATTGTAATATACGACATTACATTATAATAATTTACCAATTATAGTGTTGTAATATGAGTCGGAAAAAAAAAAAAAAAAAAAAAAAAAAAAAAATCATACTATCTCCAAGAGGACTTTCCACAGGATGTACTCACTAGACGTAGAGAACTTCAAGAAAAACTCAAACAGGAAAGAGAAAATGGTAAAAAAGCTATCTTAAAGTATGACAAATTAATTATTCTAGATGAAAAAGAAAATAGACAAGTAACCCCTAACAACCAAGGATATTCAAAAACTAAAAAAAGAATTATGTCAAAGTCTCCGGAATTAAATCAACCCACTGACTCTAACTATACCGCTAACTCTACCAAAAACCGTCCTGTCAAGAAAAACAAGACTGAAAATATTACAAGCTTTCTTACACCTAAACTCAAAACAAATAGCATCAGTGAAGATAGAGTACGTGCTAAACACGTCTCAGAATAGCAACTATCTCCTAACCCTTCTCCACTCCCAGTACGGCTGGTCCCCGCGGGAGTAAAGGACCAAAACCCTCCAGAGAAAACAAATGAAATAATTAGTAACCCCCATAATAAATACGATCCCAACATTCTATACATAGGAACATACAATGTCCGAACTCTGTCGTCGTATTCTCGATTATTAGAACTATCAGAGTCGTTAAAAACCATTAACTATGACATCCTTGGCCTCTCCGAAACCAGAAGGCTTGGAAACTCAATTGAAGAACATAAGGATTTTATTCTATACTTCATAGGTGAAACACCGGGTTTGTACGGGGTGGGTTTTATGATTAAAAAACATCTGAAGATTTATATTGACAGCTTTATAGGCATATCAGAAAGAGTTGCCCTATTAAAATTGAAAATCAAAAATACTGAAATCAACATAATTCAAGTCTATGCACCTACCGAGTCTTCAAGCGACGAAGAAATAAACCTTTTTTACAACAACGTCGATAAAGCTATACGTCTATCTGGTCGAAACCTAATAGTCATGGGTGACTTTAACGCCAAAATTGGTCAACCAAATCCCGACGAAAAACAAATAACAAGAATGCATGGCTATGGCAAAAGAAATAAAAGAGGTGACAGGCTCATCGAGTTTGCATACGAAAATAACTTATGTATCATGAATACTTTTTTCAAAAAGACGAACAAACAAAGATGGACCTGGAGATCTCCAGATGGTACCACGAAAAACGAATTAGATTATATCTTAACTAACCTTTACAGAAATGTTTATAACGTGCAGGTCGTAAACGTAGCCTACCCTTCAGACCATAGACTTATCAGAGCGACGATTAAATTGCAAACAACGAATAAAAGTCGACGAAACTTTGGTAATAGCTCAAAAAGTACGCTGAAAACAGAAGAAGAAATACTAATATACAAACAATCTCTACATCGCTGTTCTTCTGACCTGCTAGACAATTGGCAAAACACAGACAAAGTTCAACAATATTATGAAAAAATACTTAATACCATTGAGTTCAGCCTGAAAACAGCACTTACACCTAGCACAACTAAAAAGAGATCTGTATTATCAACCCACACAAAAAACCTAATACACAGACGACAAACATTGCAAAGTACTAAACCGAAAACACAAGTAATGAAAAATGAATTAAAGGCCCAATATAAACTTATAAGTAGACTTATAAATAAAGACTACAAGACTTATCGCATCTTGACTATTGAAAACCATCTTAACAACACGGGTAGTATCAAGAGAGCGTACAAAGAATTAAGAACACACAAGGCATGGGTCGGAGGGCTGAGAAACTCAACAAATATAACTCAAAACAGGACTGAAATTTTGAGAATAGCTACAAGTTTTTACAAAGATTTGTACAGCTCAGAGAACAATGGATGCACTTTATTAAGCCATAAATCCCCTGGGAATACGCACATCTTACTGCATGAATCAGAAATAATAAGAGGAATAAAGTCACTCAAAGCAGAGAAGTGCCCCGGCCCTGACAAGATCACTAACGAGGCCATCAAGTTAGGATGTACGCTTTTAGTTAAACCACTTACTCGTCTGTTCAATATGATATTAACTACAAAAAGTACCCCTAGACAATGGTCTGAATCAGATATAATCCTACTCTATAAGAAAGGAGACCCAAAAAATATAAGCAACTACAGACCAATAAGCTTATTACCCTCCTTGTATAAACTTTTTGCATCACTCATTGAAAAGAAAATACGTACAACAATAGAAAAATACCAACCTATAGAGCAGGCTGGTTTCAGAAGAGGCTTCTCTACAGTGGACCACATTCATTCGCTAGAAATTCTGATGGAGAAATACCAGGAGTTCCAAAGACCACTTTACATAATCTTTATAGATTATCAAAAAGCTTTCGACACCATACATCACTCGTCGATATGGGATGCCCTGCTCTCCCAACAAGTAGAAACAGAATACATACAAGTGCTAAAACACCTTTACGAAAATGCCACGAGTAGAGTAAGGCTAGAAACTGCCGGACCGCCTATACAAATAAAGAAATAGAGGTAGACCTTTGGCACGCTGGGTGGATGACATAGTAAGAATAGCTGGACCTTCTTGGATTAAAATAGCAAACGATAGAGAACGTTGGCTATCTCTGGAGGAGGCCTTTACCTTCGACTGAGAAGGGTTCTTGCAATATTATGTACACTAAATTTAATATAAAGAATTGCAGTAATACTTAAATTTAAAATAATAATAATAATAATATAATGTAAAAAATATATATATATAAAAACAATAACAAAAATAAACAAAAAGAGAGGATATTTGTATGTATATGGTAATTATAAATAACAATAATTTAGACAATAACCAAATTAAATGTACTTACTTCAAAAACAACAATAATTTTATATTAATGATAATTACATAATACAATATAATTTTAACAATAATAATAATAAATTAGAAATAAAGAGATAATAATAATAATGATACTTAATGAAAATTCCTGTGTCGATTATATTTTATTGAAATTGTATTTAATGTTTTCAATTCTGTAATTTATTAGCAAGAAATAAAAGGCTTTTTTATTTTTATTATTTATTTAATATGAGTCGGAAGTAATTATAAAGCCAATAAAATTGACACAATTCATTTTATTAATTTTGTAGACCCGCATTCGTCACTTCAGATTCGTCACGTATCGTATAGCCGGAATCATTTTGTGACGCACCGGAATCATAAAGCTATGACTACATTGAAGAATTATATTTGGATATTGACTTACATAAAAAAAAATATGCTTGTTGTTTATTTTTGATACAATGAAATGATGGAAGTAGGATAGTGGCATTTGTATACAGTAGCAGGTACTTTATAGAAAAATAAATATGGCATTATTTTTTCTTTATATCTAATATAACTAACTATACATATAAATAAAATTTAGTGAGAAACTATGGTATGTTTCGCGATGTAATCAACGTGCAATGCGCCCTTAAATTTAGGTTTTATTGTGCTTAAAATAATATTAATTATTTTCTTAGGTTGGTAATACTGGTTTTACCAGGTAAAAGTAATATCTATACTATTTACAAGGGACCTATATGGGTGTAAGCTATATAAAAACTGTCTTAATTACAATGCTCTCTTCATATTGAAACTTTTTGGGGTTCCTTGCCGATAAAGTAGAATAATTTAGCTGCAGTCAAATTTGTTTGTCCACAGAACTGAAATGATTTTTATGGATGTGAACCGTTTTTTAAAGAGAGAAGACCTATTAAATTTAAATGATTCGAAATGGCCCTGGCAGCAGACACATGTTGTTCTTAGAGAAGATTGTTTCAACTGTCACAGTCCAACCGCAACTAACATACCATTACATTTTGTAGTTGGCTGTGAACAAATAGCTAGTTTATATTATGTTACTTTCATTTGGTGTCATTGTTGCCAATTTTTGATATACGATCATTACACAGAAGATGAATGTGGATATTGTCATTAAATTTAATTAACTAATACATCCTAAATATATCTTTAAAATAATATTGATTAGGTAGGTACATTTTTTTGTTTATAGAAAACCTTCTTTGAATATGTTTTACGTTTAACTGACCACTCTGTATTGTGAGATATCATTTCAAAACTAATTTTACTTCTAATTTCAGTTAACATGCCACTCACAGCTGCAGAGAGAGCTAAAAGATACCGAGAAAAATTAAAAGAAAATCCTGAAAAGTTTGAAGAACAGCGCACAAAACAACTACAGCGACTGAAAAGAAACAGAAAAAGAATTAAGGATTTAACTGAAGAAGAACAAGACTGTAAAAGAAAACAATGGAGAGAGGAAAAAAAGAAACAAAAATTGAAAAAGGTAATAAGAGATAGTCAAGTACAAAAGGATGTTCCAGCTTCATCCAAGCCTCAAAACAAGACAGATACGGCTTTAAAAATTCAAAAGGATATATCAACGCTATCACACAGCTTTAGAATGTATAAGAAAGCTAAAATCAAGAAACGAGGCAATTAGTAAAAAACTTTATCGTGACAAACTAGCTTCTCAGAAAAAAAATATTATTCTACAAGAGCAAATGGATCGTCTAATGGCGCGACAGGAAATTTTGGAAATATCACTTCGTGAAACTTATGGCACTACGAAATCTATCAAAGAAAAACGTGTGCTAAAGTCTATTACACAAACTGAAGTAGTAAAAAAAACAGAAAAGTAAAATCATTCACAACTTCGTATTTGGGACTTAAAGGTCAAATAAGAAATAGGAAGAAAAAAGTCTTAAATAATAAAATAGAACAAGAAATAAAAGAATTCTACGGAAGAGATGATATTAGTAGAAGTACAGCCGGAAAACGTGAAACGAAGACCAAAGGCAAAACAAAAATGCAAAGAAGATATTTGACCGATACATTACAAAATTTATACCAAACCTACAAAGAAGAAGGAGGTATGCGCAGCTTTACGACTTTTTTTAGGTATAAGCCTTTTTACATTTTATCACCCACAGCCAAAAATAGAGACACCTGTATGTGTGTTAAACATAGTAATATAGAGTATATTTTTATCGCATTAAAAAGCAATAATGTCATACAATATAAAAACATTGAAGATGCGATTAAAATGACCGTGTGAAACAAAACTTCTTATACATGCATGTATAACTTATGTGAAGAATGCAGTCATCTAAATCTTCAATTTAACGAAGACAAGTTAGAAGATGAAATAGCATGGTACACATGGGAAAGAGTCCCCCACACAAACCATAAAGGAGAAAAAGAAATGGCCACTAAAAAAACTGTTAAACAAACGAAAAGAGGAAAGGTTCAAGATCTGATTTCCCAATTTAAAACTGAATTCTCAAAATTTAAGAAACATTATTATAATTGGAAAGAGCAACAGCGCCAATATCAACTTTGTATAAAAAACCTGTCAAGTAAAGAAATTGCTATTTTAGTAGATTTCTCAGAAAATTATGAAACTAAACTTGGATCTGAGATCCAATCGATGTATTTTGGAGCATCCAAAAATAGTATATCACTACACTGTGGCATGATTTATTTTCAAGATAAGTCACATTCATTTGTGTCAATTTCTGGTAATACTTGTCACGAACCCAATGCCATCTGGGCACATCTCTTGCCCATATTACAATATGTCACCAAATCAAATCCAACGATCGAAATTATCCATTTTTTTTCAGACGGTCCCACTTCTCAATACCGGCAAAAAAAGATTTTTTTCCTGATCAATTTATTTACTTCAAAATTGAAGCTTAAATACACGACTTGGTCATTTTCAGAAAGTGGACACGGTAAGGGTGTCGCTGATGGCATTGGGGGTGCAGTTAAAAGACAACTAGATAGACACGTGGCTTATGGGCACGATGTAAAAGATGCAAATGATGCATTCAAATATTTAGAAAAAAGTATGAAGTCTGTTAAATGTATACTTGTACCTGACACTGATATCGAAAATTTTAAGGCAATAATTCCAAAAGATCTGAAAACTGTTCCATATACGATGACACTACACCAAGTCGTATCAGTCGAAGTCGGTAAAATTATATATCGACAATTAAGCTGTTTTTGCGGAATTGAGCGCGGGTTATGCTCCTGCTTAAATCCAAAAGACATGTTTTCCGACTTCGGCAGATACAATCTAGTTTGCAGGATGTTGATGAAAAACTGGGTGTGCGGGTCATGTTGTAATAATCAACCAGGTATTGATTACATTTACGACAAATTTTTTTAGTGAATTTAAAATCCTGAACAATATCGACGCTTGCTTGGAGCTTGGACTATTATTTTTGTAAACGACAGATCGTTTACTAAAATAATAGTCCAAGCTGGTTGGCTGGCAATACGTTTAATATAATATCCTACATATTATATGTATAAGAATATAACTGTTATAAACAGGAAGCAATATGTTCACGGTTAGATTTGACTGCTTAGTATATTTTTAAGATGACTTACCTTCCATAAGACATAAGAGTTTCCGAAGATAATATTACGTAAGTACAAAAAAGCCAAAGAAATGTTACTATAGTGAAGGTTATTATTGTGTATATGTATGTAACTATATAAAGACTGTTTTTTTTATCCCAGATACTAAATAAGCATCAAAATCTATTGAGAAATGAAGCAGTTATTCAATTTTAAAATATCATTGTGAACAAAAGTGGGGGCGTGGCGGGGATATCGCGCTATCTCTTTCGCACGCACGCAGCGTTATGGCCGACGGCGCTTGGTGACGTCACAGACTACTATTGCTGTTATTTGACAGCTACCCTTTCCACCAAATTTCAAAGCTTTATAACTTACTTTGTATTGCGCCAATTTTGAAAATACTTTTCCATTACATTTTGGATAGCATACATTTTTCATAGTTTAAGTAGTCAACTACCCTATTCGTGCCTTTATTTGAATCTGTAAGTAGGTAGGTAGTTGTTAATAAAAGTGGGATTAGTAGGTGATGTGTAAACTATGCGTTACTATATCCAGATAGTCACATAAACTTATAGATAGTCACTGTCCCAAAATTTCACGAAGACTAGAAAGAGATTTTTTATTGATAATAATCGTCTACGACTAGTTTTAAGTAGATTTAATTCGCTGGATATTATTTATTCATATTATTAGTAATATCTAAAGTGGCATGTCCTAAGGGGACCATAAAAGTATACTTTTGTAAAGCCTAAAGTTCCTATTGTGACGATCTCGAAAGAAATATAGTCCTTAAGCATTAATTGAAGTAATTAATCTATGTTCAGATAGTTTGTTTTGTAGATGTTGCCAGTGTTTATCAATCAATAAAGACGATTTTTATAACAACTCATATTTTTTATTGAAATTTTATATTTTTAGGTGTGACGAAATGGAGCTATTTAACAGGACCTCTTCGACTAGAATTGAGATAGTCACGAGGTTTAACTTCTTATTACAATATTTTCACGAGTTTTGTTTGAATAACAGTATATTTGATCAAATCAAATAAAAAACACATAAAAATTTACATTTCACAAAAATCTGTTCTGGTGCGTCACGTATACAATAATTTTGAAAAACGCCCATGTGTGTGTAGTTTTTTATCGTTTTTGAATGCAGTTTAATTTTTTGTTAAAAAGTTTTTATTTGTTGCTTTTTTGTGTTAGTAAGAAATATACCGCCTCGATGGCGTAGTTGTATTGCGCACGCGGTACGACTATCGCGCTGGCGTGTTACGCCCCTGCCTACCCCTGAAAACGTAAAAGGCGTGATGCTATTTACGCGAAAATACTAAGGAATAAATTACTTCATAAGATTTGCGAAATAAAACGATGTGTGGGCCTATAAAATTTGAGGGTTGCCCTCGATTTCTCCAAGATCCAGTCATCAGATCCTGGCTTGGTGACTATGGGACCACTTCAGAAGTATCTCCTTTCGAACTAAAAAAGAATTTTGAAAATCGGTCCACAATTGGCGGCGTAATCGCGTAACATACACACAAAAAAAACATACCGTCGAATTGAGGACCTCCTCCTTTTTTTGAAGTCTGTTAAAAAAACAATTACAGAGTATTAACTTTTCTCATAAACGCAAATGTCGCGCTTGAATATTTTGTTAATTCATTGACAAGAGGTTTAATCACGTGTTCAAAGATTTATGCTGTGCCACACCGCTTGAGAATCATAAAGCCGTGGATCGCTCCGGGTGTATTTGAGATGTATGAAAAATAGGGACAAAAGGTGCATTAAAATAACACGTGCATCTAAGGATGAAAATTTAAAAACTACATTCAAAAGATTTCGAAAAATCTGCAATACCACATTAAAAAATCTGAAAAGACAACACGAAAAAGATGAATTAACTAAAGCTAAATCTAACCCAAGAAAGTAGTGGAACGTTAAAAGAGAGTAGAAACATCCGCTAGCCTTTTACTTAAAATTAAGAGTTCGATTAAATAATCGGATTAACGTTGTTAATAAAACATTTACTAACATGGAGAAAGACCTAGCAAACAAGATCACTAAATATGATAGTGATGAAACTAGCTCTGTCAGCACACCATGTTTTAGTTCTTCTCATTCGCTTGTATTTTTAGAGACTGATGAGGCCGAAGTAGATCGTATTATCCTGTCTTTACGTACTAACTGTGCAATCGGTACTGACGGTATATCATCTAACCTTCTAAAGCAATATAGGTCAATTCTAATACCACTGTTAAGTTCATATTCAATCTTAGTATACTCATCAGAGTCCTCCCTTGCGTACTAAAGAGGGCACTGATTCATCCTGTTTATAAGGCTGGGGATGGGGACCGTGTCATTAATTACAGATCTATTTCCGTTTTACCATCAATATCTAAGATTATGAAAAAAAAGATGAAAATTCGTCTTAAAAGCTATTTAAACAATTATGACATTCTCTCTGAAAATCAGTACGGCTTCCGAAACAATACGTCTTCTATCGCCTGTACTTATCCCAAAACTGGAAAGAATTAGTATTAGGGATAAGCAGTCGAAGTTGTTTCAGAGTTACTTAAGCGACCGCATGCATTGTGTAAAGATAGGTGAACACCTCTGTGATTATCTGCCAGTAGAACACGGCGTGCCCGAAGGTAGTATTCTTGATATTCTACGCTTTTCTTAATATATGAAATGTCTAGAATTAATCTAGGGAATGGTAAACTACTGGCATTTGCGGCTGCCATTTAGCGTCTTTTAACTGAAGTTTGAGGTCAAAACTGGCACTAATTGGGTTAGTTTTTATCTTCACTAATAGCAAAACCATTTTCGAGCAGAGAGAATAACTTTTTGTTGGAAACTGATATTAAATTAATTTTATATTTATGTGGTTAAAATATGTAAATAAATACCCGAAAAACTGAAAAAGTTGTGTTAGGTTGTCAAAATTCATTATGCGTCAATTTTTACTTTTAGGAAGGCGAAGGTAATCGGTAACATCAACCTAAAAATGGTTTCAATGACAATAAATATACAAAAAATTAAATTAAAATTTAAATAACCCCCGACACAAAAAATCTCCAAAAAGTTAAATAATAATAGTGTCTTTGTCGTTTAAGTACCTAGTAATATTTTGACCCAACCGTCGTCGCGTCGGGGGACCGCTAAAGAAGTATTTTCATCTCCCTGGTCCGGAGTTCGGTCCCCCGACGTGAGGACGCTTGTGTCAAAATATTAGTAGGTACTTAAACGACAAAGACACTATTATTATTTAACTTTTTGGAGATTTTTTGTGTCGGGGGTTATTTAAATTTTAATTTAATTTTTATTTCAAACTTTTTAAATGACTTTAGTCTCCATCATGGGGCCTTGTTAATTAACTATCTATCACCTACTCGTTGAGCCCATCCTTATGAGCCCAAACACACTATATCTGCTATAAGTTGCTAAGGAGTTGGGTATCCCGCAGACTACTTGATGCCGCAGCATCAGCTCATGTTTACAAATATATTGAATGTCACAGTACACCAAATTTAAAGTCAATCGGATTTTTTAAGTTGGAAATGAGCTGATAATCCTCAAACGCCTGAACAGATCTTCATAAATTATAGCTAAGAACCATCGCAGTCACATCAGCTTTCAAACAAAAAAAACCGCGTCCAAATCGGTCCATTCGTTTGAGAGCTACGATGCCACAGACAGACATACAGATACACAGATACACAGATACACACCCTAAACTTATAACACCCCTCTTTTTTGTCGGGGGTTAAAAATACCATAGTAACGGAACGTCGTGTTACTTATTCCCGCCATTTCTTAAATTGTGTGAATATTTTATCTTGTTACTTTTATTGTGTTTTCGACGACTTTGGCTTTGAATTTGGACTTCGATTGATTGCATTATACTTTTGACCCCTGCACGTTATTCTGGATATTCATGTTTTTTTTATTCTTCTGTTCATAATGTCAGATGAGCAAGTTCAGCTACTACCAAGCTGCTCCAGTATCGAGGAGCAGGAACCCTGTTCCTCAACAGCTAACACTCAATTTACCGTCGAAGATTTTACCTCGAAGAGGCTTTTATATGTAGAAGAGGTACGTAAAATGTGGAACATTGTAAGAATATTCCAACAGTTAGGCACAACAGACAAAATTATTACATTTTACATGATTATTTTAATAATTTATTATATATATATAGCAATTACTACATTACCATAAAAGCCTATGATTTTATCGTTGAAAATACTAATATAGGTTCTTTCAAATGTGCCCGAGGCGCCTGCAGATCAAAAACAGCAATTAAACACAGCCAGGGGCACTTGGTTTGAATGTGTAAGAATGGACTTGCCTAAGATCATTTATTTGATGTATGCTTATGCGAGCAAGTGTAAGTATGATATTAATAGTTATTAAGGAAGATTACTCAATGGGTGATAAATGTATCTCCAGGGCAACCATTTGAGACTGGTTTAAATTTATTGGAAAAAGGTGTGCCAGGTAAAATTGTTCAAAAAGACGAAAATAAATTTGGTCGCCGAAAGTATAACAAAGGAAGGCGCATTGAAGGCCGCTGGGTATTAGGAATGATAGAAGATGGGAGTGAGGATTTAAGGTTGGAAGTTTGCCCCGAAAATATACGCTCAGCCGATGTATTAGTGTACCTTTTATTAAAAAACATGTGGCAGAAGGTACGACAATACATACAGATTGTTGGCGGGCATATGATTGTTTACAAAATCTTGGGTTTATTCACCACAAAGTAAACCACAGTGATCCTGAAAACCCATTTGTGGCTACGGATGGCACTCATATACAACGGATCGAAGGACAATGGCGTGTTGTGAAACGACACTTTACAAAAGATAACATTAGCAACCGTCCCCATTTTATACAGATTTCTTTTGTGAATTTATTTGGAGAAGAAATATAGAAAAATATCATAAAGATTCAGCAAAAATTCGAAATCATGTCAGTAATCAGCTGTCATAATTTTCAGCCCTATGGTTTTCAAGGAAACCATGTACCTAATACTGCCTTAAAACTGTTCCACGCCTTTCTCTTCTCATTGCTAAGTAGCCGCGGGAAAATATCGCAATCCATATTTTTTTTTTATTTGAGGGCCTACAAAGATTTCAGCTTTAATTTTCGCCTCTGAAAGCTTTGGGAAAAAACTCTTCAAATATTTGAAAGCTTCGGACTCATGATTAAGAGCCTAGGCAAATTGTTTTATAAGACCCAATTTAATATGCAATGGTGGCATAAATATATATTAAGGATCCACAATTCCTTACCATTTAATATTGCATTTTCCTACTTCGTACTTAGTACGTTCAGGCCAATGTTTTTGACAGTAGTCAGCTGCTTCATTCCTACTATCCCACAAGCAAAGATAACAGGAGTATTTAGTATATCCACTTCGCATTCCAGTTAAAAAACACGCCATCTTGAAGTCTCCAATAACTTCCCATTTATATTCCATATATTTAATAGCAGTTAATAGCATTTTAATAGTGTTTGTTTTCTTTAAGATGTACGGAATGTGCCAATGGAAGAGATGGAACTTAGTTCCCATTGTGTAGTAGAATAGCTTTTAAATTTTTGTTGAGCTGTCAATAAAAAGACGCCTTTCCGATGTATGACAAGGAATACCGATTTCTTCAAATAAACCTTTCACATCATGGCAAAAACAGAGTCCATCTTCCTTAGTGAAAAACAAGAAAATTCTTCATGTCATTTTCTTTGATGGGATATTCGAACATCACAATCAATTAAATTCCATTGTTTTCACCGGGATGCCAATAACTCTGCTTTCCTTTTTGCTAGATTTAAGTCTCTTATTAAGTCATTGAGATCTTCGGAGTCGATGAGGTGTGGTATTTTTGGTTCAAATTGAATTCCGAATTCGGAATGTACGGGTGACGAACTCTGTAATGGATGACTACCTTGAGAGAACAGTTGATTTTCGAACACAGGAAGAGCAGATACAGGATATATTTCTGTATGTGATATTGGAGCGGATGTCGATGGTAGATCTGGATAAAAAGTATTCCTTGAATTTTTACCTTCAAGTGGATTTACTATGCAAAAGTAACAATCTGTGTGATGATCACTTGGTTCTCTCCAAATTCTCGGCACTGCAAACTTCATTGCTCTTTTTTTACCTCGGTACCAGCTTACAATAAAACGTTACGTCAGAGATTATTTTCTTTTCTTAGGCGTTTTGTTTACAATAAAATTAATAAGGTACTACCTATAGCCAACAAAACTAAATGTTAATTTAAACGATAGTAACTGAATGGTTCTTGAAATTATCCTATGAAGATACGGAGAATATTTTGCATCCAATATTGTAAGTGTATCAATCACACACAAACACGCACACACACACATATATATATATATATATATATATACACTTTTATTATAGTTCATTATCTAATAACTTGCCTTGTTGGTTGATTATTTGTAATGTTCACCATTGTTAGTCTTTTATGAATACAAAAAACTCAAAATCGCCAAATGCCGCTACAGAGCAACTATGGACATGAAATTAATAAGTACATAAAAAGTAAGGACAACATACCTACTACTGACAGACAATGAACAAATCAGAGACATTGTCACTGTTGAGAAGTTGCTCGTAATATTAAAAATCATCTGATTTGAATATTACGAGCAACTTCTCAACGAAGAGTTTCCCAAATGAAAAACCGGTATCTATAAACTCCACACTTGGACCTATCCCGAAGTAGACAGTGCTGAAGTCAGCACGTTGGCAAAAATGAAAAGTCGGAAAGAACCTACACCAGACGAAATACCATCAGACCTATGGAAATGTCTGGAATCGATGGCAGTAGCTTGGCTGACGAAACTGTTTAATACCATCCTTATCACCAAACGCATCCCAGAATCATGGCGCCAAAGGTTTCTGCTGCCATTTTACAAACATATAGGCGATGTAGCACAGTGCCGCAACTACAGGGGTATTAAATTAACAGCCCACGCACTTAAAATTTGGGAGAGAATACTAAAAAAACGTATCTCGGCTCTTTTCAAAGAATCCCAAAATCAGTTTGGGTTTACTGCATCGCACGCTATACAAGCGATAAGAATTCTGATGGCAAAACACAGAATCAACAAAAAAGACCTACACCTCGTATTCATAGACCTCGAAAAGACTTTCGTCCGGGTACCTCGCTAGCTGGTTTGGGAGGCACTCAGAGCCCAGAATGTGTCAGAATTCTATATACATATAGAGCTTATACAAGATATGTACAGGAATGATAGTACAAAGGTTCGGAGCTTAGCTGGAATTGGCAAAGCATTCGAGGTAAAAGTGGGCGTCCATCAGTTCTGCCCCAAGTCCCCTTCTATTCAACCTGGTAATGGATCATCTCACCAATACGATCCCGACGCCTTTGCCATGGACCCTTCTATATGCCGATGATGTTGTTCTGGCTGCCGTTTAATTACCTGGACACACTCACTGGAGAAATACGCGCTTTGAGTCAGAAGGAGCAAAACAGAATATTTGACATGCCCCTTCAGCGGAAACACAACTCCCGAATACATATGCATTGGAAGCACATGTATTCGCACTGCAATCAAATATAAATCCCTGGGCTTCCATGCTCACAACGGACGCCGATGTAGCGCATAGAGTTAAAATATCGCGTGGTAAAAATGGCGATGACTCACTGGTGTTATGTGTAACCCTCGCATGCCCATAAAAACTAAGGGTAAAGTGTATAAGACGGCAGTCCAACCTGCATTATTGTATGGCTCGGAATGCTGGATGACTAAGAAGGTTCATGAGAAAAAACTTCCCGTCAACGAGATGAAGATGTTGAGATGGTCAGGAGGTGTGACTCGATTAGATAGAATCCGTAACGAATACGTACGTGGAAGCTTTAAAGTCAAACCAATTACCGAAAAAGTTGTCGAAGGACGTCTTAGATGGTATGGCCATATAATGAGTTGCAGCGAAGACCACGTGGTACAAATTACCTTAAAGCTGCCAGAAGAGAAAAGAGGCAGAGGTCGACCTGGTGGTCTAATATAAGTAGAGACCTCAAAAAAGCCCAATTACCAGATGTGACAACCCAGGATAACCTGGAACAAATTGGTGAGGAGACCCGACCCCAAATAATGGGAACAGGGTTGGACAAAGAAGACCGCTGTTTGAGTCTTTTATTTTGTTATAAATTTAGATGAAGAACGTAAATTTTTAAGTACCAGCCGAACATAAAAAAAAATAACATACTTGTAATACTTTACTGCCTCGGTGGTGTAGTTGTATTATGGTACGACTGCAATGCTGAGGTCTCGGGTTCGATTCCCGGGTCGGGCAAAGTGATATTGAGTTTTTCTATTCAGTATCAGCTCGGAGTCTAGAATTTGTGCCCGATATGGCGATAGGCTCGCCCCCTATCACATCATGGGACGGAATAACGGCGAAAAGTGGGTGCACTAGTTGCGCCTCTGCCTACCCCTTCGGGGATAAAAGGCGTAAGCGTGTGTGTGTAATACTTTTATAAGAAATACACTTATTGATTTAAAAAAAACTAGATCACGTACGTGAGTACTCAAGAACCATACTATTATGAAAGCTCCTATAAAATATTTAACTTGAAAAAATTGTACCAATAAGCGATGAGGCACAAGCTAAACATATTTGTTACAGAATGAACAAAACTATGTATTCTGGTATTGTGATTACAACAAGCTATGTTTATTAGATGAACCAGTATTACAAAATTTAGTAAACCTTTTTAAATACTTAATATCTTAGTCCGCAATAGATATTTTAAATTTAATAATATCAATTCAAAGTCAAGAACATTTAAGTAAAGTCAAAATACTTTATAACATTCAAACCCATTCCCCTAAAATACGAACTATTGTTAGAGAACTCTATCAGTTAGGTAACATTATACCTATTGCAAAAATTTTCACAATCTACTGAATTTATTCAGTAGTTTGTGACTTAAAATCCGTCAATGTATAAATAATTATGTGAGTTAGGAGTTCCTTTTACTAAAATACCAGCGAAAGCGATTTTATAGTAGTAAAATATAAGCGCGCTTATAGTAAATTAAAAAAAAGATGATGACAGATGCGATGATGTGCCGTTACACCATAGCGTATCTTGCCACAGGCTACTTTTACGTGACCTGTCGGCTATAACTAAATTGAGAAATCCAATCCATACTGACATATGGCATAGAACACAACTTTTCAATGAAATATTTCATATCGCACCCAAGTCCTTTATTTGTCAGTTCAAAGTTTATATTACAGCAACGTACCTAAGCGATCGAAAAAAAATCAAAAAGCTGTAGGGACACTTAGGTAAGTATGAATGTTGTTGTGTCAGCGGATTGTGGTGCGAATGAAATGTATAATTAGCGAGCGACGCCAGTCATAGAGTAACTTGAATATAGGGTAACGCCAGTCGTTGCGCGCTGCCTGTTGTGTGCGAATGTGTCAACAACTTTAGGGGTACCCCGAGTTGCAATCAATAAACCACGTTCTGTTTAATCTGCACTGTTTAATTGAAGAAGTGTCGCAGCAACTTCCAAGACAAACACACACTTACAGAGCCAAGGCTTTTCAAGTAGTAACTAGCTTAATTTCAGTGGAAAATAAAAATAGAACTTTTTTTCATAGCATTGAATAGCGAGACACGCATGCCGTTCGCCTGATGGCAAGCGATACGACCACCCATAAAAAGTAGTAACACCATCCAGCACCTTGAGTTACAAACTACTGAGTGGCATTCCACTGCGCTCGTCATCCTGAGACATAAGATGTTAAGTCATTATGTCCAGTAGTTACACTGGCTATAATGTCCTTCAAATCGAAACACAACAGTGCATGCACACTGCTGCTTGGTGCTAGAAGTAGACATTGCGGTGGTACCCACCCAGACGGACCCTTACATATGAGAGACCTACCACACCAGTACCATCTGCCCCTTACAAGCAAATGATAAAAAAAGTTAAAGGTAGAACTTTCCATTTGCCATTACCTACAGAAAATACTTAATGTTCATGTTGTGGGGCTCCTTTTTCCGCACTTAGCCCGTAAAAATCGGGCCGTTGTGCGTAGAAAATACTTTAAATAAATTGCCTAAACCTGAAGACCCCAAACCAAGAAATGTTTATACTCGTGCGAAGCTGTCCGACTAAAACCAAAATAATGTGGCAGGCCATAGTGGACATATCAATACCGGGTGGAAGGGAAACGCTCTCTATACCGGAACGGTAAGAGAGAAGAACCATAACATTAACGAAAAACCATATTCATTTGCAAAGCTAAGCGATAATACTTACGATTTTAGTATTTCCGTAATTCATGCGCGCGCAATGTAAAGCGTACAAAAAACTACAAAGCAAACGCTGACAAGGCGTCGGCCGCCGCGCTGTGCTGGTACTGGCCACGCGGTCGTTAACCCGTCAGCTGATGTACGTGTTTCATTACGATTTTTTTGAAATATTGACCTTTTTTACTATGTTTTTCAGAATAATAGTTTGATTTATCTATCCATACGTGAAGCTGTACAGAAATTTGAGAAAATCCTACTAAAATTGTAACAATGCGATCGCGATTTTTTTAGTGCCATCACGTCAGGAATCACCAATACTATCACCTGTATTCGTTTCCGAGAGCGTTTCCCTTCCACCCGGTATATACAATGCATTAAAATATTTAAAACAGAATAATATTCATTACACAAATATAATCCTGCCACAGAATTCAACTAAGTTACTAGACAACCAAAAAAAATCTGACCCATGACATCGAACTTTTTGTCAAGAAATAAATATGTCTTCGATTCTCACTCAGGTAACCGAAAATATTGAAGATATTTTGACAATATACAATAGGTATACCGTTCATACGAAAAGAAATGGAACGGTACAGCTTCTGCTTTATATCATTTGCTTGAAGTTAATGCGGCACTAATTGATAGTCGTAATAAGAATGTAGATGTTTTATGCTTTCCAGATTTATTTAATTAGGGCAAATATGCCGGTGTAGTAATCGAGAAAAAAAATTACAAGTGCAGAATTCATAAAATTTCGTTTAACTAAAGTTGCACGATTCAAACTTAACCAGCAATACTTATTTTACTTGTTGAATGATGCAAATTTAACACAGATACAGTTTAATGCAGGTATACTTAATAAATTAAACGTAACTGTTCGGAATAAAAAATTGACAGCTTTACAATATTTAGAGATAATATATGGATGGCAATATTCGGTCGATTACGGAACACCAAGCAATTCTGGAAAAACCTAGAAGCGATGTCGTGTGTATGACTCGTTATTACGGACCGGCCACTTGGTTTCTAACAATCAATCGCTCTGAATACAGGTGGATGGATGTCGCAGAATATAATAAGCAAATCAATGGACAACATGCAAGAAACAAATTTACTAGTGAGCTAGTAGCAATGGACCCAGTTGAAGCATCACGATTTATTAATATAAAATTTAAATCAATATTAGGATTTTTAACATCACCTGGCGCAGACCAATCTTGAGCTTAATTGTTTACTAAGTTACCTATCTGCTTTGTGTAAATAATTCGACAGTTCAAATTTGAGAAGTTATATTTTTTAATATACATTGCTGTAGAAGAAAAAGAAAGAAATATTAGACTTTTAAACACCGGTATTGATTCTATAGAAACCGGGATATTCGGTTTTGTAAAAAATAAATCTACAATACAAATGTATGTGTATAATTATTAATATATCGAGTTTGAATAACAATAGCTTTTAATTTCATTCATACCACACGTGGCATTGCAAAATTTACAATGATTACTGCCAAAGTCCCGAATTCGTTCAACGATAGCCGACCAAATGACAGAGCAAATAATTATCAAGTACACCGGCTGTGCCAACTACAAACTTGATTTACTCCGATTGAAATTAAAGTTAATTATTTATAGGTAACTCAAAAACCATGGCAGAACAAGCTATATATGAAAAGCATAAAAAATTATCACTGGCCAAAACGTCAATATGGAGTTATTTTCTTAAGCCTTCAAATAAACTCACAGCCAAGTGCATAAAATGTAATAAAATACTCCAAACAATGGGGGGTTCAACTTCTGGACTTCACACACATTTAAGAACAACACATGCCGTAGATTTAAAACGTATTATCGATGCTGATACTCAATCTCAACAAGCTACAACATCTAAAGGATTTTCATCTTGCTTTGCGAACGCTATGGAAGAGGAAACACCAAAGAAAAGGACCAAATTACCACGATTATTTTACTAACTCTAGTCACTTATCGGAAACGCTCTCTCGTATGACGGCTGAAGATGGCCTTCCATTTAGTTTTTTTATTTCTTCACAAGATCAAAGACGAGTTATGCCACAGTCAGGATACAAATTGCCTACATCGACAAATAAAATATATAGTGATGAAGCATGGTGACACTGTGAAATTATCTTTAACAGATAATTTTAAGAAACTGAAAACTGAAGGATTCAAGGTATCTGTGACTCTAGACGAATGGACCGGTCTAGATAATCGACGTTTTAATAATGTCAATGTCCATAGTCCGAAGTTAGTCTTTAATTTTGCCAATCTCGGCCTTATGAGAGTGATTGGCAGTATGCCAGCTAGAACTTGCTTGGAATTGCTTGAGAAGAGATTGCTAGCATTCGAATTATCTCTTAAGACGGTGCTTCTGTAATGATAGCATTTGGCCGATATGCAGCGTTTTTCCATCAACTTCCTCGCGGAATACAACTGACAATACTAGATGATTCGTTATATTAAAATAAAACTATTTTGCAGATTTTATCGCGGTTTTTTAATTTATATTTTCTCCCGACGTTTCGAAGGCTTTTCAGCACTTCGTGGTCACGGGGCGGTCGTTATATTGATTACTTCTCTGTGTGACATGAAAACTGTCATCGTTGCTATCTTCATCTGACGCATAGTCGTCATCATCTGCTATTTCATGTAATTGAGCTTGGAGGTTTTCTTTCTTTTTATACAAGACATCTAGTGTTTTTTTTTCTTTCTTTCTCCGCGTAAACAAAATAATGGGGCCTCTGAGGCCTCTAGAAAATAAAATTATTAAATAACTCCCTCTCCCCGCGCACGACACACATGTCAGTATCTATGTGAAATAAATCCACCTCAGTAGTTTAAGGTTAATAACTGGTGATGCAAAGAGGATCATGAAGTTACGACGAGAACGTACGAAAAAGGTCGTGCTCCTTTGAGCACGACCTGTCAGGCTTCACAAACTGTAGCAAAACCTGGGTTAACTGGCAATAAGGTGATGTTGTGTGTAAGGTGGGCTTGGAAGGGCATTCTTCATTATGAGCTTTCATCGTTGGGCAGAACCATCGATTTGGAGCTCTACTGCCAACGACTAATGAGATTAAAGCAAGAAGTTGAGAGAAAGCGGCCGGAATTGATCAATAGAAATGGTGTGGTCTTTCATCACGATAGCGCTAAACCTCACACTTCTTTAGCCACTCAGCAAAAATTAAGAGAGCTTGGCTGGGTGTAAATGCATTTACCATATAGCCCTGACCGTACACCTTGAGATTTCTATCTGTTTTGGTCTCTTCAGAATTCTTTAGGCAGTGTCAGGTTAACATCAAGAGAAAAGTACTTGTTCAATTTTTTTTTATGGAATTCCCATTTCCAAATTTCTACAGCAGTGGGATTATGGCACAACCTACAAAATGGCCGAAAGTCATCGAACAAACTCGCGCCTATATACCGTAATTAAATGTACTCGTTAATAAGATGGGGAACAAATCAAATACAGAATCCGTATAAGTCCGTGAGGTAAATCAATATTATTAACTCTTCCTTACCTTCACACATACAGGCGCGCGCACACACACACGCACGCACACACACAACACACACGCACGCACACACACCACGACCACAAAATATAGACGCTTTCGAACTCGCGCTTGACACATTAAAATATACAATATTAATTGATCTCTCAAGACACAGGCTCAGCCTAATTTCAGAACCTCTGGCAATGATTTTTTGTATCTTTCTTTTATTTCAATTAAGGTCCTTTCATTTCATTTTCTTTTTTCAATTATTTCAATTTGAACCCTACAACGCGCTAGCAGCTTTAGGTCTTACAATTCGCCTAAATGGTTATGTATTCAAACAAAATTGTCTTTACCGGGCAAAACAAACCAATTCAAAATCCCTATATGCGACCGATTTAAATATTTTAATGTTATCGTACTTTAAAACATTAAAAATAGGCTTAATCAAAACCATCATATCTTAAATACTATGTTTAGGACAAAAATTAAGAGAGAATCGCACCAAACAAAAACTATGGGGTTGACATGATTCTCGACTACAGTAAAAAAACTTCAATTCCAGCCCATTTAATTTATTGTTAAACGCGGCAAAACTTGTTAGTCTCAGCCCACTATGGCTCCCTTGGTGGGAGTCCATTATAATCAATTATTATAACAAGGTGAACTTTAACAAACAAAACCTACTCTTGATCTTACATATTTGTAGAGAAACTGATAGGATATATTCATACTGTAAAAAATAATTCGCGAGAATCCATTTGCGCAGGACCTTGGTGTCAACTTGGCCCCGGTTTTTAAGAAAAATCCCACCGTACAATTGTCCAAAGGTATCCAACGTATATAAATAAATTAGTATTCTAAAACTTATAATTTTCAACGCCTGTTTGCTTCATTTAATTCATTTACTTTGCAAAGGAAAAGTGGGATAGTTTTTTATATGGCCAAACGTGCTCTACTACTCTAAATTTCTAACGTGCTCTATACCAAATACTCTAAATTGCAGTAGTTTCGCTAGTCGCTACATAGGTAAGTTCCAGAAGAATGATGCAAAACTCAACAACTTCTAAGCAGCCACACGTTACTATGTCTAAAGAAAGTGAAACTGCGAAAACCGAAAGTCGAGATGTACTAATCTACAAGTTAAATCAAATGTAACAAAGAAATGTAGATGTAAGGTTTTCAATCGTTTACACGCATCAAACCACCCAGGCGCTGCAGCATTTATCAAGCTTGGAGTGTTATTAACTTGGATTCCAGAAAGACTACATGAGATTTTAACGCCCGAAACCGAGCCACAACATCCATCAGCAGAGACAAGTGACCCCGAGCAATAGTAAACAGATAATTCCCACGGCTTGGATGCCCAAAAGAATATTATGGTTGCGGCAGAATTTAAGTCCAAGCTTTTCAAGTATTTGTCTGAAATCATCGAGTGGAGGGGGGTCTACTAAATCCACTCTAAATCAGAACCTGGACTATCAGCTCGAAAGAGATCAAGCAAGCTGAGCACCATGCAATACCACGATCGACCATTTGACTAAGATCACAAGAACTACAACCAAATGAACCAATTTTACGTCCCGCTTATGTCATATTATATTTCATTTAATTTATATATTATTTCATTTAATTCATAATAATTTATATATTGATATATAAATTATTATCAATGTCAGAACGATATAAAAGTGTAACATTTTCTTTTCGAACGAAGCCAAGGCAGCAGAATATCCTAAATCCAAAACATCACAAGCCTACGCAGTCGCCAAGTCATACTTTGAGTTGCATCATCATCCCGTGGAATCATCAGGCCTTATTTATTGGAAAATATGCAATGTCAATCTGTGACTATGGTGGATTCATATCGATACATAAAATTGGCGTAATTTTTTAACCCTAGCTGCAGAAATTGTACTGAACAAAGAACCACTACATGATATGACCTATTCTTATGCGCATTTGATACAAATGCAATATGCCAAGGGATCTTTGTGCATTGGGTATCTACGGCAAAAAATTTGGACGCACGAGTATGAACGTCGTCTGTGAAGATGAACCATGACAGCAGATAATTATTCCATGAAAGGCTCATATAAAGAAATGAAAACAATAGCCATATAACAAATTCTTCAAAATACCAGGAAACCAAAACAGAATCGAAAAAGAGCGACCGCATAAATCAATTATTGGAATCGCACAACTTACACACACACAGGCACACGCGCGCTCACATACACACACACACGCACACACACACACACTCACGCCCTCCATCCCCGAAGTGGTAGGCAGAGGCGCAAAGAACTGATCCACCTACTTTGCAAAGAATATACCCGTAACTACCAGGAATGCAGGACGAATAAAAAATGAAATATTGCTAGAGCGAGATTGCAATACATAAGTTCTTGCATAAAAAGCACTGTAAGTTGTATGTAATCCATGCATGTTTTTTTAAAAGCAATACTTATTTGTAGTGGTAACCTAATGGAGATTAAATTATTCGTTTTTTTTCTTCTAGATTTCACGGAGAAGAAAAACGTGTCCCGAAACAAAAGTGCACAAAACCCACAGCCTATCAACCTTAGCACCGTTATAACAGCATATAGGACAAAAGCCACAACTTACTCACAACGTAAGGGGCCGACTTGCCGTACTAATCGTAAAATCAAATCAAGCCGCCATCGGATACGAGATAAAGCTATAAATGACGAATAAATTTAAAAAAATTATCGACATTCAATGACAAAGTTATTCGCTTCGCGTTTTCTTTTAGCGTCTATAAAAACTAAAATATACATTAAAAAGTATTAGATGTTAAGAAACACATGGTTTAATTTTTTTTACAATGCATTACATTCGCTGTGCAAACACAAATTACAAAATTATTACGTAATTATATTATTATATTAATTATATATGTAGCTAACATAGGTACTTTTTGATAAATTTTTACGCTGTAGTTGAAATTGCTTCCATTAATACCAAACTACAAAAAAAAAAAAGATATTATTGTATCAGCCTGGCGCCGTAATGTAATTGTAACATATCTGTAAATACTAGTAAATAAAACAAATTTACAATATTCATTTAAATTTATTTAATATCTCCTAAACTCGAATACGATATACAATGATTGTATGATAGTAACACCCTATATAAAGTAACAATATACGTGGGAGAAAATTTTCTGAATATGCACTGGTCGCAGAGGGTTCCACTACTCGGCCGTAATTCTGTATGATTATCAGCTACAATGTCAATACGAAGATGTCATTGCAAAAGTTTGCGTCATTGACTCAATCGCCATGGCGAATAACAATGGGAATCCACGCTAATTGCCGACGTCGTACAGAATTAAAGCCAGTTGTGTAAGGCGCGAATTATACTTACAGAAAAGGCATAAAGTGAAGGCGCGGCGCAGGCATCTTACCACTATTCAAAACGTTTCAACACAAAATGTAGCTAGGCGACACTTTATGAATTATACTCAAGCGGCGTGGCGGAGGCACGGCGTTTCGTCATTTGTCTTTCGTCGCCTGTGCCGCGCCTTCACCTTAAAGCTTTTCTTTATAATTCGCGCTAAGCCTATTACGAAGCGCGAAGAGCAATACGGATAAACTGAAAACAGTAAGAGACGTTAGACTTGGTCACAAAGCACGAGGGCACGAACTGACGCGAGAATCAGTCATCTGAACTGGGCCGGACACAGCAGCCGGAAGAAAGATGCTGTAATGCAGGGAAAATTCGCATACACTCATACAACTATTTTGGACTAAAGGGTATGTGTAGAGAGAGGATGAAGCCTGCAAGTTGCCAGAATTGTAGACAGACAGAAAACTCTTCGAGTGGTGAGTGAAAACATGCTGCAGACCAATTCACATGTCCGAGTAGGATGAGCTGAGTAGCTCGTGCGGTGTATTCAAGCCGTCAGGGTGTGACGTCACTACATAACACATCAGTTGCTAGCGCGTAGTATATGGATCAATAATACGCAATGCTGCCCCCACACCAGTTTCCCTGTTGTTCGGCATCTAACTGCTAACCATTTGAATCTAACCAGGGTGGGGAGAACAGGAGAAATACTCCGATAATAATCTAGGGAACTTTGATGTAGGAGAAGAGAAGCTGTCCTTTGCAAGAATATTCTAGAGTATTTGAATGGTATTGAAATTTTATATCTGGTCCCAGCCCAGGAATCTCTCTTCGCCTAGGAGTTATTTATTTTAGGAGTTAGTACTATTTGAACGGTGAGAGCGAGCACATACAGGGAATGGTCGCGACACACGAGATAGCAGTTAGACGCGGTCTACACCAAGTGCACATTAGTCTCACCATTGACAAGGCAATACTACCATAATACTATTGTACAATTCGCGCTTATGCATGTTTCAAAGTTTGTTTCAAGGTTTTCACTTACTGGGTCCCAATTCTGTATGAAATAAATATCCAATTGTAATCATGCCACAAATCACGTCATATTTGAGACCAACAGACAGGATACTGAGATTAAACTTATACTCAAAGTGCACCGACTAGTTATTATTTCCAAAGCACGTAAATTACGTACGTATTCAGATAGTAATGAGGTCGTGATTACGACTAGGTACATGTCTAACTACTGAGCTATGCGTTAGCGGCTAGGTGCGTGTACAATGCGATGCGCGACTAGCGCAGCGTCTTGCAAGCTGCAGTCAAGCGGGCTAGTACGTGTGATAATGTCAAACAAAAACCGATTCCTGCCTAACGAAAGTGAGTACATGAGATACTACGTTTATGAGAAATTCCCGATGGCGTCAAGCTTTACAAATTCATGTCAGCTGGCATTGATACTCGACATCAAGTTCAGTTGCCGTCGACGTCCAGCGCATGACGCTGTCGGATGTTCCCCAGATGCTATACACTCGCAGCATGTCCTGCTCTGTAGTCCTAGGTAATGCCGCCAATGCCGCTCGATAATTACAAACTATTATAAAATGACGCGCGACGACGCGTCCGTTTGTAAAAGTCAGTATTATTTACAAATAGGTAAATACAATTTAGTTTCAGTCCATTTAATTTACATATAAAAATACAATGTATTACTAGGGAGCTTAGAGCGCTCGTATTAAAATTTGAAGCCGAAATCGACTTGTGACGCGCACGCTGTATACGAAATAGAAACGCTCGTGTTGGACGTCAGTAACTAACTTTAGGGCTGAAGTATTGCCGGAACACTTTCAAATATAGCGCAGACGTCGTGGACAGAACTCGTATAGTATGCATATTTAGTTACTATGAGTAATGGCTGTTTTGATATGCGAGAACACTAGATAATCCATACAATTGCGAGAAAATAAAACTCCAATCACTATAGGTACTGATACTGCACAGCGTATAGAAAGTGCTTCGAGATGATATACTACATTCTCCATCAGTAATTACAGTAACATCCAACATAAGTATTCCACGATATAGGAGAAAGCTAGCTCTACCAATATCCTTCAAAACAATTTTACAAATACGATAAAATATCAAGTGAAAGCCACTAATACAGAAAGAAGGGCAATTGATAATTATAATAAATTGTTATAGTACAGTAATCAATTCAAATAATCCTGTAATCACTTCCCGAAATAGCAAAATGCTGGCCCTAGTGGGATAGATGTCATTTACATTACATTGAGCGCGTACTGTACACCGACAAACTGTTAATACAGTCACATCTATTACGAATGGTCGATTAATTATGCTAGAAAAAACAACAGTGCAAGATAGTTACATTAGATATTTTTTGTAAAAACTACTTAAAAACTGCAAAAGATGCAGTTGTAAAGTAGGCAGCGATATCGCCAATATCAGTTATCTGAATGAGGAGACAGTGCTCTCATCGTCGTGCTATCTCCCTCGCACGTAAGCTTCATTATGACGGTGACGTTACGCCGTCCGTAAATATATCATTTTCATTTGACAAGCTCTTTAAATTAGAAATACGAGTCAACAAGTATAACAAATACGAGTTAAAGTCTAACTTTGTTCGAATTTACAAATTGACGCAATTTATTAGCCAGTCTGCAGACATTACTAAGGCCGGACAATTTCTATGTTCAGGTAAAGTTAAGGCTCCTATCACAGTGGGGAATTGCAAGCAAATTCACAGCGAGGCGAAGTACAATGTAATAACACATATATTTGACCACGGATGAAACACGAACCTAGAGTGTACATTACAGGGTATAATTATGTTTCCATTGTTCAGCAATCTCAGTACATTTCACATAAAAACTGAATTCAAATACTTACAACTTTATAATTATTAGCTTCTCCTGCCACCCATTCCTGATTAAAACAAGTTTATCGGTGTACAGAAAAACATTTATATTTACATAGTTTGTCACATTATACTAATTATGCATCGATTTTAATCAGCTGCGCCACGAAGCATAGGGTTCTGCTAAAACGTCCACTGCTGCACTAGGATTATGCTAAAACTTCTTTGCTAATAGGAACGTCTGAACAAGATGTGAAGTTAGCCATGATTTGCAGAACACTTGTAAAGTTTAATCGCAAGCTAAAATAAACTGTTAAAAGAACTATTATATGCCACTATTCATTTATATGTCACAGTTGATTACTTTCAAAATTATTTGGCCGCAAAAACAATTTGCAGACTCCTTGCAACATAGTATGACATTAGTATAAATCTAATCTCGTCGCGTACCGATTAGCAAAAAATATCACAATATCAACATTCACATTTAATATGGACATATAACATTAAATATACATCTGGAAACATTCAAATAAGAAATGTAGAAACAGCAGATTATATTCACCGTATGCGATACCATCCTACAACACTGCGGGACATTGTCAACACCTAACAGTGACAATAATTTATTAGACATCAATATGGGACACAGATCATATTAATGTACAGTACATTGCTCGTATTAGAGACATCAACTTATTAATAATACCGAACAGCAATCATAATGAACAATGCGGGGCACTGTTCACAAATCAATGGGGGCACAGTAAAGATGTCAAATGTCACAAAAAACCTACAGTGGGGCTAGGACGTGAAAAAAAACACGATGCGTCTCCGCTTCATTTTATTGTGATTGGTTGAGAGACTGACGTATCGGTATTTTGATGTTTGTGATTGATCGAGAGACCGACACGTCAGTCTCTCAACCAATCACAATAAAACGAAGCGAAGACGCATCGTTTTTTTTTTCACATTCTAACCCCACTGCTTACTAAATGATCCAAACATGTTATATTTGTTCACCGGCTAAATATTAGAGACTACAACTGTCCTGGTACTAAGCCAAGGTCGACAACACCTACTGACACGATACCGTTAGTCGAACATCTACTACATGGAAAACTTATGTGAATGTTATATTAGAAAATAAAAAAACAATCTCAAATATTACACTCTTACCCTATATTACACTAAGTGATATCGTCTAAATAACTAACCAAAATGAGACTTTAAAATATTATGCATCATATATACACATCTTATTTATATACAAAAAGATTCGATATAATATAAAAAAGAAATATGCAATACAAAATGTATTCACAATTCAACATTAAATATAATTACGTGATATACATTTATTGGTTAAAAAATACAATCAGGTGCATAAAATACCTTTGACATAATTTCTTTGAATAAATTAATTATAATTTAATAATTTTACATTAGTAACATTACAATTAATTACAACATTATTAAATAGCTATTAATTTAGGCCGCGACAGACTCGTGTGGTTTATATAATTTTACTATCAGATATATTATGTCATTACTGTTACCTGTCCGAAAGAAAATATGTTGACATCTTTTTGAAATATTATGCAACTTTCTATTTCATATTTTCTACTTTAATGCAATGAATATGTACTCGATGAATGATGGACAGGTAACACGAATTTCATAGTAAGCGCAACTATTTGGCCCCTAACAGATCAGCTTTGCTTATAAAAAAATATATTAAAACAAAAATACATTCTTATCAAAATAAGGATCTCAAATATACTTACTGGATTTAAAAAAAATGATACGACAATTAAATGTGGGAACGGTGGAAAGTTCCAACAGTCTAATACATGACTTTAAAAAATCTAAGGCTGAACAGAAAATGATCCGATCAAATGTTAGGGAAGGATAAATGTAGAAAAATAGTTACTCTGTAATGCCCGAAACATAGATGCAAACGAGAGAAACATGATATGCATATAATTGGATGCTGTACTTCAAAACTATCGAAGTACATTGAATATGATTTACGTTCAACCAGGTCAGCATAATTATGTTAACTTGCGAAGGATAATAATCTCTTGTCAGTCGCCAGGTGCCACGGGGTTACTGTCGCGACTTTATTTTACATAAATATGAATGAATGTATTCCAGAGTAAACAATGCAATACTGATCCATCTGGGTCGATCATTACAACTATCAGCTTATTTACAAGTGCCACAAACAATGCGTCCGTGAGCCGTGGAGCTAGGTTCCCCAGTAGATCTGCTGGTGATAGGTCAGCGCAGGGTCTTGTGGTGTCCGTCACCAACCATAGAGTCGTCCCTATGGCAATCACTTCCACCATTGTTATATGAAGTCACCTTGGCTGTCCATAGGGAATAGCAATCTTCGTAATGAAAGTGATGTTTGTTCTATAATACTGGCACTACACTTGGCGTATTTGTGCTAATATTAGCGTTTTTTGGCAATGCAGCATCAACTTTGTGCATAAAGAACATAGTCAATATTGCTTTGCCTAAGACGCAAATCATGCGAGAGATTGCTGTCGGACAACTCCTAATCCTATTTCCATATAAACGGTAAAAAGGAACGCAGACTGTCGTTAAATATCGACAACTATCGGTATAAATAAATTATTATAAATTATAATCTCCAGACATACTAAATGCGCAACTCGTAGGGCTGCCACAATCACATTCTTTTACTACAAAGTTAATCCTACAAGTGAACGCTAGTACTCTGTTCTAGGGGCGGTTGCGGATGACAACTTAGCCGTGAGTCGGAGGAAGCCCGCAGCCGTCCCTAATGCGCCGAAGATGGCCACCGCGGAGTTTTGGTTGGTATGCCGTGCGGTGTACATAGGTTAGGGACTCGGCCCGGCGGTCGCCCAACGTTTTCCATCTCTCCGGGCGGCTCAACGTCGGGTCGTAAGGCACGGTGAACCCAACATAACCGCTCAGTCGTTCCCCTAGAACACTGGGCGGTAGTAATAAGTCACTTTCTCCGCGTCAACAAAAAAAAAGTAGAATTTAATTTCATTTTCAAGTACTCTAGAATTTAATTTTAATTTCGCGTAGATTCTATTCTATATTGGTGTCAAAAATCGGTCAGAGACAACGCCTGCGTTTTTCGTTACGAATGAACGCAATATTAATACTTAGCTACCACTTAACGAGTGAATATACAAAGTTATGAAATGTGACTAACTTCACTAATATATGCCACTTATATTTAATTTGGTAAAGTCGGTGACGGACACAATGATTAAGGCTTTGTACAGCGATCACAAGACTACAAACACACTTAAAGCCGACGTGCAAAGTAAAAGTTATGACGTCACATCAAAGCAATTGCTCTATGCAAATCATTTTCATAATATCAACGCTTGTATTTCCTAGCTACCGTTTCCAGTTTCAAGATGAAATACGAACTCTATAAGAATCGGTATTAGGTTCATAATGATTTGTGTAAAGACATTGCTTTGTCGTGGAATCGCGGCCTGTGAGCGTGGGACATACGTTCGGGTGTATACTGTTACCCTGATTCTTTTATTATAACCTAAGTTCTCTTGTACAAGAGCGAGATGAAGTATGGGTGAAATGTGAATATATTGACATCAATACATCGAGATTAAAACATTTATTACAGGTAGCGATCAACTGAGTGGGCTCCTGTGGTAAAAGATATGTGGAGAGAGATAATTTGTGTACAAAGTGAAACGAAATTGCTACTAATTATAATTCATAAAAAGAATAGTTTGAAAAGGTGAAATTATTAATTATTTCCTGTATCTTGTGTATCTTTTGTAGGTACTTTCTTGCGAACATCTTACGATATATCTCGATTACAATTTATCACGTGTGTAGCACGTTAGCGCTGTTACGTCATGTCATCCCAACTCCCCGCGCGCCGTGCGACTACCGCAGGAGTCTACTCCATTAAGCGCTACACTTGTAGCTTATATTAAACTGTAAAATTCCATCACATATTACAAGTAAACATCAAATTACTGTGTATTTCAAATGACAAGACTGTCAAAACGTAACACACGTTTCGGTACTTGACTTGTACTGTCAGCAACAAAATAAAGATTTTTTGTTGATCATTTAACATTGCGTGGTATAATATAATGTGTAAAATTAAGCCCAAGTATAATGTAAGAATGTCAAGAATAACATGACTAATATTATTAAATATAATCTTTCATCAATGTATAAATATATTATAATTAATTAATATATTTATCAGTAATAACCAAAAACAATTGATAACAATATGACATTATTATTTATTAAGGAATCGTTTAACAAGGTCCACAGTGGTGTGATGATCCACAAACAAAGCTAAGACGGGAGACTTACTTGTCATTTGAATTGCACAGTGTCCCTAATGATACATTGCCAGGCGCCATTAGTACGCGTGTTGTTACGTTCGAAATGCGCGTGCGCACCGGCCGTGCGCTTACCTCGGCGAGGTGGCTCGGCACCACTGCTGCCAGATGACTCCAATGAATTCCCCCCGAAACTAAGTGAAGAGGTTTCAGAAATTAGGCTTTTGGACAAAAAGAAGTAGAACCAGGGAACTTTAAAAGGATCCCCAGGCCTTTAGTGTTCAAAATCGGTTTTTTGCCAAAAGAAATGCTAGATATTGAGTAAATTTAATCGCCCCAAATTTCCGTCTCTGGCTTTAAATAGCCCTCGTATTTGTGGAGAAGCCTCCCCTGGCACCTGTGCTCGGCACGCCAGGGCTCACGGGGCAGTGGAGGGATGGAGTCGCTCACGAAGGCGGCGGGGCCTGGGCGCGCCGGCTGGACGTGGATCAGTTGAACAGTACCGAGCTGGGGTCTTCATTGTCCATTTGTTTGACATGGCGCAACACGTCCTTCTTTGTAATTACGCCCAATAGCCGTCTGCAATAGGACAATATACATTTTATGCCAATGCTACTTACATCTAGTACTAAAGACTCCATTCCAATAAACAAGTTACTTGTATGCAAGTTGTAAATTGTATGCAACTTGAATAAACTTGCATACAAACTACAACTTGCATGAAGGTAGTTTGAACTAGTAAATATTGATTCAAGTGACGTGCAAATTGAACGCGCGCAAGTTTAATTGCGAACAAGGGACATGGTGGTGGAAACATAATTGTTATTAGGTGGGGCATGAGAAAATAATTACCTTAAAATTTGTTCAGCGTTTTTTTTTTTAACTTCCCAATCAGGCTGCAAACTTTACACCTATCCCTAAATATCTATTTCACCGCGGGTTTGCATGTGCAATATACGAAGTGAATTGTCCCAAATTTGACAGCAAACTTGTATAGGATAATGCACTACTCACCCATTGTGCGTGACCAGGGTTTGACGTAGTCCAAGTTTGCGGAACATGTCGACGACTGTCTCCATGGGCGTCTGGTCGGTGACGGTTATAGGCGCCATGTCGAGGATCCTGTTGAGGTGCAGGCACGGCGGCGCGCCGGCCGGCGGGTTCGCCGCGCCAGCAAATATCACCACGGATTGGCCGATGATGCCCTCTATCGTCCGCCGAGCGTTGGCTGAACGGCAACAAGATAAAAAAAAGAGAAATAATTATACTTCTAATATTATAGTGGATATTTAACGACACAAGAAATGCGAACCGCTGCGATGAAGATGTTACCAGAGATCACATAATGGCTTCGATAGTATGTCAATAATATTAGAAAAGATTTATGAGTGGGTCGAAATATTTTCCATTTATTCTTTTATTTTCATGAAAAATTATTATATTGCTGGTCATCTCCTTTAAGAGAATTAAGTACGGATCCTGAAATTGGCAATCGAAGGCAGGGTCGGAATAGCTCAATTGGAAGAGCACCGGCACGGTACGCCGGAGGTCGTGGGTTCAAATCCCGCTTTCGACTGTTTCTTTTTCAGGATTCTATAAAAATATAAAATCAAATTATTACTAATCAAACATGAAACATAATATATACTCGTGTAATAAAGTACTTATTGACATTCTGTTAATTCAAGTGAAATAATAGCGGTAACACATCAAAGTGATGCAACAACTCACTGCTAAGACTGACTAACATTGTACAGCTTCAACATTAATTAATTTATTTCTTATGTCCACAATATATAAAAAAATAATAATATAAACTTAACATCTGCAACATAATACTGCACAGCACAGCATAATGGAAGTTCACTATTAACCAAGATGCAAATGACAGTGAATTGCAAGACCATCATGCCCTACGCCTGTCACTGCAACTCCTACCAATAAATATCTGTAAGTGGTAGAGCTAAGGTTCTCTGCTGACGTCAGTGCCTTCAATTAGGCACGTTCTTGAAGTTTAAAGGCTGCCCTATGCAACGGCTAAATATACGCCGGCCCTCCAAAATTAAAAAGGCATTAGGAATAGTATATCCATGGCGCGATTCGAGAACGTTCTGAGATGCATCGTGTTTACAACAGCCGGTTACGGAAATGCCACAGGACTACCTACTTATAAATTATGCAATCGTTTATAGTATTCATGACTATTGTGTAACTACAGTCAGGAGAACATTTAACCGGGCACCTAAATATTGAAGATTTCTTCAAAATTCTATGGCAATTTCATTGATTTAGTTATAACAATATTACATTGGGGGAATCTTCACGAAAATAAATGAAACATTTTTAAGTTGTGAACTGGTTTAATTAGGACAAAATGATAATTAAAAAAAAAGTGTGCTCTAAATTATTGGATTAATAATGTGTTTTCCTGGTTCTAATGATCTGTTGCAAGCAATTTGAAAGCCCATTCTTTATGTCTCCATGAGTCCCAACTCCTATTCAACTCATCAATAGAAATAAAATGACATTCTGTACTGGTAGTAGGTCTCCAGCATGTGAGACTACCGCTGGCTACCACTGCAACACCCATTTCTACAGTCAAGCAACATTATGCAAGCACTGTTGCATGTTGGGTTCTGGTTTGAAGGACACTGTAGCCTGTGTTACTACTGAGCATATTATAACACTGACATTTAATATCACAGAGTGACGATCGGAGTAATGCCACAGGGCTTTGTAGTTCAAAATTCAGTTGATGATGCGTCTGTTAATGGACAGCGTAGTCGGTTACCATCAGGCATACAGTTTACTCATTTTGTCATGCAGTTGCAATAATGCCATGTCTCACAAAGTCCGGAGTCTTATACTATTCACCATACAAATGTAAATTTCCTCACCAATGGCCAGGTTCAGGTCCCTGCGCAGCACGAAGCCGACCAGGTACTGCGACTCCTTTGACACCACCACCGGATAACCATTGTGCTCCGTTTCCTTGAGCAGTGTCTCCACGTCGTCAACTGTCATCGAGTCTTGAGTGATCACCGACAGGGTCTCATTGCGTCTGTAGAAATATAGATAGTTTTTACGATTTCTTAATGGAGATATATTTTGCATGTATTTGAAATATTTATGATAACAAGTAAATAGCTCAGCGTTTGGCAAGTACTAATGGCCTGGCTTCTAAATGTAATGCCAATGGAACTACTGATGCACTTCTGGCCTTAAGTAGTGTTTTCTAAAATTTGGAAGCGATCATATCGTAATATTGCAAGGCGATACAGATGCAGTACGAAAATAACACTTTACATCGCTGGTCAGAATTAAATACATCTTGCATATTGGCAATGTTTATACAATGCAATTTATATTTTGGATACCATTAATGTAGTAATGTGTTGACATTGTGTGTGATTGAGCAACTACTTTAACCCACATCGTCATCATCATCATCAGCCTTTATCAGTCCACTGCTGGACATAGGTCTCCCCTAATGAGCGCCATAGCGCCCTGTCTTCAGCTTATTTATTTTTATTTTAACCCACATTCTAATTGAATTCGCTGTGGTGCAATAACATGAATGTACAACACGTAAATTGTAAATGTCCTGGAGCAGCATAATAGGATGGATAAATATATTTCATCAACTTTTTCAACCATTCCTTTTAACTGACAATGTATAATAAAAAATAATCATATAGCAAGCAATATTTTTTCTCCAGGAACACCACACAATAAGACGCTATAACGGGCTTTTCATCCTGGCTTTGGAATAGCTTCTTTCCTAGCTTGTAAGTGTGATAGCCAGCAAGGTATATAACTTGCAAATGATTATAACTTATTCTCCGAAATTAGAGCAGGTAAATAATAGTAAAGAAATAGAGTTAAACATTTCGCAAACAGATGAAGTCAACTACACGCTAAAGATTCACAGTGTCAGGAAAATTATTACGAACACAGAAATTCGCAACAGCTAAATATTATACAATTCGCATAATTAATTTACGCAAAAATTTTATCATATACAATGTATATTCACTAAGATAAAAAACTTAAAACAATTTTTTGATAGCTCAGCTTTGTTAGGTTTGGGTTATGGGCTAATACACGGTGTGAACAATCATTGATGCATTGACATACAAACGCTAGATTTGAGTGCCATTAGTCACTCAGCTATTATTATAAATTGAGAACTAAGCAAGTGGGGTATATAAACCAGAAGAAATGTAAATGCATTGCCAGCCTATAAGGAACAGGGCTTACGGGATAGGCGTGTGTATAGGCTTCCGAAAATTAACATTATATGAAACGCAACAGCATGCTGATTTCAGGTTGGCTTTCTGTTAGACAATGGTATTAACCCGATTGTCAGGTCAGGTGTCATTACAGAAACTACATAGCCAAGCACTATCACTTTATTCATATTTTAAACTGATCTCTCCACTTCTTTGCTTCTTACACTACTAACTAAATTTTAACACATAATCAACACTATATTGGGTTTACTCTTATGGTCATGAGTATACGCAATTAATGAAAATAAGAGCGCCCCCTATGCATTATGGCTGGCAAATGTGTATCACACCTTTACCTCTGAAAAGGTTAAATGCCATGTTGGTAACCTCATAATGGTGGTAGACTTGTCCCCCATCACATACACATATCGAAAAGTTCATTAGTTGTATCTCTAACCCACCCTTCAGGGGTAAGCGTGAATGTATAATGTAAGTGATCAATCACTCACTTGGGTTGCATAACGTCTGCGGCGAGCGATGTGTGCTGGAACTCATCCTTGCTGTCCAGGAACGGGTAGCCATTGAGTGCGATGTGCGCGTCGTATATCCCCTGGCGGCCGAGCGCGTCGCCAACCCACTTGGACGCCATGGCCGCCGCCATCAGAGGCACGATGTACCGCACGCCGCCAGTCAGCTCGAACATTATCACCACCAGCGACACTGGAAATGATACAAATTAATATAGGCTATAAAAACAATGTATTAGGGACTGTATTACAATATCCAAGTAAACATATAGGACAAACACTATGTCTAAAAAGAGGTTTGGATTAGCAAGAAAACTTTTAGAAGTTATATTCCTCAAGATTTTTTTTTCAGTTAACACAAGTTGACTTGTGAAATTTTGAAGCTTACAGGATTTGCTGGCTGCAAATCCTGTCCTATGTCCAGCACTAGAGACCTAATCAATGATGACGAAATGTGTCGCTCACCTGTCATCCTGGTTACGCCGCCGAGTACCGCCGCGGCGCCGACCATAGCGTACAGGCCAGGTGTGATGCAGTCGTCGCCGGTTGAACACTCGCCCGAAAACAGCCAGATCTTCGGGTAGTGGTACGCGAGCTGCTCGACACCTGAGAGACAATGAGTTGACGTTTAAATCTAGGTGGCCAAATATAATTTGGTCTCATTAAAAATATTTAGGTACTCTGTGTGGTGTTATCGTTATTGAATTTAAATTTTACCTTCTACATAGCGCCGTTCATTATGTAGCATGCGGTCATTCGGATATACACTCGACTTTGATATACCCCTAAAATATTATTTAACATCGATTTTTTTGACACACATTATCAATAGAAATATTGAGTCTGAGTATTTTTTTTCTTTTGCTATTATTGATTTAAGACACTTTTAATGTTATTGATCCATAAATTGTACTCACCGATGCCCACAATCCTGCCAGCGATGGCTCCGAGCGCGAGACTCGGTATGAACAGTCCGCATGGCACCTTGATACCAAACGTGAAGATGGTCATCACTAGCTTGAGGATGAGCGCCAGCACGAGCAGCCAGATGGCGCGGTACACGCCCGGCCCTGCCGCTGCCTTCTCGATCGCAGAGTTGGCATCCGTGAAGTTGCGGTTGTAGTCACTGCACGCGATACGCGAAAGTAAGTATTCGGCTCACAATCACTACAGTCATAGTCCATCTGTAGTCATCGAATTTGATAGGTAAACATTTAACAACCACTGTAGTATGGCTTACTTCCAGTGATTCAGCGACCAACGCGAGCAAACAAAATCAAATCTTGGAAATTGATAGCATAGGAAACGTTTAATTCCGAATAATTCGCTTGACTAACGTAAGAGAAACAAATGGATTGTTTTTTTTTATTGTTTGAAAATGTCACTTTATTATGTGGGATTTAAAAACGAACTACGTAGAGTATCGGCATGTGTCTTGGACGCTCGATAGCAAAATATTTGCACATAATTACAATACTAATACATTTGTTACAAGTAAAATTTTATTCATTAAAATAAAATAAGATAACAATAAAATCATAAAATAAATAAGACAAAAAAAAGCATAAATTCGTGAAAATATCAAGCACCTAACACATGTAAACAAAACACATCACCATGCCATCAAACAAAATTGCAACATAATACTCACCACAGAGGGTCCGAGTTAGATATACCGCACTGGTTGAACAGCAGGTATATCAACTCGCTAGTGTTCATACGTGTGTACGGGTTCGGATACGCGATGATGGCGGTCACCAGGGTCACCACCAACACCTCAGTCACGGGGTACTGGCCCAGCTTCGAGTACTTGCGGTAGCGGCACCAGTAGATGTTCGCCTTTATGAATATGGTCGCTATACAGCCCTGCGGATGATTGAGTTTCGTTACGATTATTTTGTAACCGATTTTATACTCAGGAGGAAGCTACTCACATAATATGTAAAGACAATTTGAACTCAAATTAACATGATAGCTTTTTTAGAAGTTTTTAGTTGTTTTTGAAAACAATCACATCCAAAAATGCATGTTATCAGAATATACATATAAACAGTCAAATAGTAACAAGAATTTGACTATTTATATTACGTTCGCACATTTTTGTTGTGACTGATTTATAATAAGTGTTATTCAATTGAATTCAATGAAGTACACACTTCACAAGATGATAAAAAGCGACTTACTCCAATAATACCGAGACCGACGAACGGTATCAGCTCGAAGAATATCCACGGCTTGTTGTACTCGACAAAGAACAGCACCGAGTGTTCGTTGCCGAAGGGGTTGATCGAGCGCAAGATGAACGCGGCGATCAACGCGCAGAAGAACGAACGCCACAGCGTCTTCAGCGGGAAGTAGTACGACACCTGCGAGTAAAACGAAAAAATAAATACATACCTACACAGCACACACACGTCTTTTATCCCCGACGAGGTAGGCAGAGGCACAACTAGTGCACCCACTTTTCGCCGTATTTATTCCGTCCCATGTTGTGATAATTGGGCCAGCCTATCGCCATATCGGGCACAAATTCCAAACTGATATTAAATAGAAAAAACCCAATACCATCTTGCCCGTCCCGGGGATTGAACCCGAGACCTCAGTATTATAGTCGTACCGTAATAACACTATGAGATAAGTATTAGCAATTATTAGAACAACACTAACTTCGCTAGCTATGATTGAAAGTGGGATTCAGCCTCTGAAACAAGAGTTCTCTGGGCGTGTGTATTTTGATGGACGGCATCCTGGTAGGTAAGCCTCACGCTGCCGTTGACCTCGAGAGCGTCCTTCGGTGAGCGGAGGCTTCTAAGAACTTCACAACAGAAGATGGGTTGCAATAGGCGGCACCGCCTAGTGACTGTTGCGGATAACTTAGACATTTCCTTCAGAGGAAGGCCGCAGCCGTCCCTAATGCGTCTAGCCTCTACGGACTTTTAGTTGATATGCCGCGCGTGTATATTTAGGGTTAGGTACTTGGCCCGGTAGTCGCGCGAAGGTTTTCATTTTTCCGGGCGGCTCAACGCCGGATTGTATGGCACGGTACCCAAAATGGCTACGAAGGTTGAGCGGAAGAGGTAATGCACTTTCTTCTCGACAAAAATGTGTGTACTTAATATTTATTTATTTTAGGACCGATAAAGGGCTATGCCATAATGACATAAAATACATAAACTCAGCAACAAGCGTGTAACAATCAATGAAACAAGGAACTACATGCCATGAGAGGATATTATTAGAAATATTACAAACATAGATACTTAGTAGGTACTCGATAACTTTTGAGGAAAATATTAAATTTACACCAATTCTAATCCAACAAAAACTGAATTCCATGATGAAATTATTTTTGAGTTCAGAATTCAGTTGAGGAACGCTTACAACTGTGAGCTCCTTTATAGTTATGTAGGTGTCTCCCACCTTGTCACCTGCCTCTCCCCCTAGCCACCCTGTCGTCCACTCACCTCCTCCAAGCTGAAGAGCACGCCTCCGATGGGCGCGCCGAAGGCAACGGAGACGCCGGCAGCCGCGGCGGCCGACAGGATCTCACGCTTCTTGGCCTCGTTGCGACCGTACTTCGGGAACAAGTACGATAGGATGTTACCTGCGAGAACAAACATGTATAATGTGCTATCAACGCACTTGGAAGTTGGAATACTATTGTATGACCAAAATCGGTAACCTGTTTTGTTAAAATAAAATAAAATACTTTATTTATCACGTAGGCGAACATAGTTGCACTTATGATATGTCAAGATACATTCAATTAATAATTATTATTACAAATAGTCACTTATATAACTAAAGACATATTTAAAGGGAGCAAAATTAATGTAAACTAAATATAAAGAAGCCAAGCTCGGGCTGGCAGGAAAGAGATAAAAAAAGAATATTTTTTATTAAAATTAATGGGAGGCACGCGTCGCGATCCTCACCGGTGAGGACACTACAGGCCCTAGCCTAGCTAACCTACCAGCCTTTCACTAGCTACCTAAGCGATGACTACCCGAAGAAGAAAGGCAGAAAGAAACTCCGGGCTTAATTTTTTGTCATCAATTGTCCATTAAATCTTTATATATATGTTTTTTTTTTTCTTTTTTTTTTTCAAGTCTTTTGCATACAAAGTCAGATTAGTTATATAAGCTATTGGGTCTATTTCATCTTATTATAAATGCAAAAGTTTTTAAAAGTGTTTGTATGATTGTTAGAAGTGTCGGTGGTCCGGACCACCCCCCCCCCCCCCATATACGCCCATGGAAGCTAATAAACGCGTTTAAACAAAACTGATTCGTACATCAATTCCTACATTTAAAGTTTACCGCTGCAATGGTTACACTTTTATTATTTGAAGTTTACACGCACGCAATGCTCAAGCTGTCGTATTGTAATTCCCAATACGCTCGTTGGAGCGCTGCTCAAATATCCATAATTTTTTTTAGTTAAACGAAACCATTACATTAACTATACCATAGTGCGTGAGCTCGCGATCGGGGTACAGCACATCATGAGATAACCGGGCGAATGCATACATAAACAAATTCACCTCACCGGCGCGGCTGACTAACTTAGTAGCACTCGATAACAGCCGAATAACCGTCCTGACGGAGTGAACGGACGATAAGAGCGCGCTTTGTTTTTAAGATAAAAATTCTTTCTTAAGAGTTTACATTAGCACAGTATTTTGGAGTATGGTCAGTCGACTGTATAAACAATAATATTGAATTTACTCGAATCTCGATGAAACACATTCTAACTTTAAGAATAAAAAATATTAAGACAGTACAGAATATACAACTAGAAATAATGTTGCGGAATAGATTTGCTTTAGTTCATTGAGTTCTGCTGAATTTCTGAAATCATCTATAAGATGTTAATTATAGATCTTTTTACAAACATCCCACATCAATTATGGCCGACCTGGGAATCGAACCGAAAACCTCCCAGTCTAACAAACGATAAGGCTAGAGAGACAATAACATATTTAGTATTAAATAAAAAAAGAACTTTTACGAAGGCACTCACCCAAGCAGCTTGCGATATGCACCATGGGCCCCTCCTTGCCCAAAGACAGTCCCGAGGACACTGACAGGATCAACCCCACCACCTTGATGATGAGCGTCCACTTTCCCAGGTAGCCGCGGATGATGAACCCGCTTAGGATTGTCTTAATCTCGGGTATACCTGCGGATTTGCACAATATTAAAGTCTTTGAAAGCACGGTGGCATGCTTACGACCGGGATGGTTGGTCACTTGACGGGCCCAGGGCTTCGCGCTATACGGATACCTCCAGCAAGGTATAAAAGTATTCCTTAATTATAATACAACTGACCGGATCCACAGGCGTAGGGCGCGAACATCCTGACGAGCGATGCGGAGAGCGCGGCGAACAGCAGCGCCCACACGATGTAGAACAGGTAGCTGATGATGTACGCGCCGGCGCCGTCGCCGCGGTCGCCGAACACTTGCGGCCACGTCAGCCACTGTCGACACCAGACAAACACAGTAGGTACAATTATTTATTATACCGAGGTGTAAAGAAAGGGAATTAACATCGAAATTATTATGCCTTTATGTAGGAAAGGGTAGGCAGAGGGGCAACCATTGCACCCACTTTTCGCCAGTATGTTTTGTTTTCCTATGGTGTGATAGAGACGAGCCTATCGCCATTTAAGGCATAAATTTCAGGCTCGGCTCAGGGGCTGTTACTGAGCTGAAATTCCAATTTCACTTTGCCCAACCAAGGATTCAAATCCATTGAAATTCTTTAACAAAAATATTTTTTATAAAAAGATTGCTTATAATCCTTTTTGTTACAGGCTAGTTCTTATCCCTGAATTGGCACTTGTCCAAGGGGCGCCGCGAGTAGAGCTAGTCATAGCTTATTAGCACTCCTCCAAGCCTAAAATAGAATAGGAAAAGTAAATGTTGTTACCTATCCAATGCAAGATATAATACACTAAATTATTTCACGAATAGGTAGCTATATTACTCCTGAGTGCTATAGGGTACTTTAAATCCCGGGAAAATATTTGATTCCACGCGGGTGGAACCGCCAGCATCACATAGGTAAACAAATAGTCTCAATTGCATAGCTATTATACTTTAGATTTTTTTAATATCTAAAAATATCCGATTTTGTTTTGTTACAAGAACTTTGTATAACAGAAGAGTAATAGACGTAGTACGAATAGATTCGTACAGGAAAAGATTTGCTAGTGTTAAGAGACCCAACTACATAACATCCAATCTTCTCCCACAAAAATAAAACTAGTTTACAAACCTGAGAGCAATTCCCGCTGTCGAAGGTGGTGTTTGTGTCGGACCAGCAGCACTGCTCCCTGTTGAACCAGAAAGCAGCGGGGCAGATGCCGAACTTGAGGTCTGTCATCCACGACGCGCCGATGTCGATCACGCCCGCCACCATACCCGTGGCGACGCCCACCAGCAGCACGCACACCCAGCCCGACCACGCGTCGTGGGCGCCCTGGATGGTAAGATTAAATTACTATTATAACCGTTTCATATGCACAACTATATGGTTTCAAAGGCTAGCATCATTTTATTTACTGGCGAGGGTGATCATCTCTTGTCCGTTGATACTTAGCTAGATTTTCACTAAAATTAGGGAAGCCACTTGGCACGGCCGGCCGTACAAAATAAAATACAGATTTATCAAGTTTATTCTAAGGCAAACATACTGTAAATTCTCATTAAGATATAAGTTGTGTTATAGGCCTCACCTATTAGACTTTCGATTCCACATAACGATTAACAAAAAATAAATAAAGAGCTTTGATCATAGATTAAGGTCATGGCATATTGTTTCGTGCAGTCCGCTCTCACTGGCTACCCCTCTTCACTTCAAAAGTTTCACAATTCTTTTGAATTATGCTCAATCTTATTTTACTAATATTATAAAACCAATTTGCGACAATTTTTGGATGTTTGTTAGAAATAAATGCAGAAACTACTAAGCAGGTTTGTATGAAATTTGGCACACGGGTAGATCATGTCCTGGATTAACACATAGGCTACTTTTTATCCTGGCAATTTGCTCCTATGTAAAATATTGAATATTTTAATCTTATTCGTTAAGTAGATGGCGCTGGCGTCGTTCTGATTTTTGGGACTTTTGTAGCGGGAAAGGGTTTCCACGCGGGCGAAGCCACGAGCAACACCTAGTACAAGATATATGTAGAAATATATAATTGTATGTACTCTGAATATAGAATATATCTGGTCTGTACTAGAAAAAGTTCATACATTACCTTTATTAAATCCCATATTGAGTCCTGTCTTTTCTTGACTATGTATCTGTGTCGCATGCGATCCCTCGCGATGTCCCTTTGCCAATCAATTGTATGGAAGTCATCATACTGACCAATTCCCGGGATATCGTCATCGCCTAAAACAAACATTTCCATTGCACAGTGGTACCTAAAACATAGACTATAGGATTCAATGAATCAAAATACATGCTCATCTAGTATAACAGTAGCACAGAAAATAGTAGTAGTAAATTCACAAAATTGCAGGGTGCAATTTCAACACATGAATACTGAAAAATTTATGCAAATCATATGTTATTATATTCATTCTGAATTATATTAAAATTATCTTTTCGCCATCAAAGGAGCACTTGAATTTCTAGACTAATAATGCAGTAAATAATATGTGAGAGTCAAAGGGTCACAGATGTTTTTCATAATGTGTGCTACTATTAACTCTCTTTTATTTTAATAATTTGTTTGGCAATTTATGCAATATTTTTATCATTATTACTATATGCTAGACACAAACCATGATACATCATTAAGTTAGATATGATATAAATTAACATTCCTTTTATATTTTTGAGCTCTAGATATCCCTAATTTTCCAGACATGAAAGACTATTGTCACGAGTTATCTACAACCACAAAGATTAAATATAATCTCTCATGGCATTAATCTAACATTAATGAACTCATATAATGCTCACTTTAATAAAACAAATGGAATAAGAAAATATTTATTTATCTGTGTGGAAAATCAACAGACACACCCAACTTTTATAGTATTTTCCCCTATTCATGTTGTATCCAAAAATTGTTACTTTTATTCTTGGAAAATAGTTTTATGTAAGAGTGACCCATGCAAAATGTGACAATTAATAAAATCACAAATGTGAAACCTCTTTATTAACTTGTCGAACCCTGCTTATATACATGGGCGATTCTACAAAAGTTGGGCGACTTGATGTCATCAGTCGATATTACATTTTCTTTTTTTGATTATGTAAATATTTCTTAATATTTCAATCAATCCAAGTCACTTTTCGCTGTCCACAAAATTTAGAAATTTTATTTCAATTTTAAGTTATTGAAACAATGTAATCAGTGTTCAAATCGTCAGTACTATGGCGTGTCACAACTCCCAAATTACACAATAGACCGTATTTTTCTCAAGAGGTTTATCATTTATTATAAGTTTTACTTCTACAACGCAAACTAAGAAACATTTTGTAATGTATTTTCCATATTTCGAAATAAACTCAATTATTAATGTTTAAAAAAAATATGTCTATACTTGGTGTTCGTTTTTACTCGTCAGTACTGTGTGCAATATTAAAATTCAAAATTCTCGCCAATTATCTAAATTCAAATATCAAGTCCTTGATCTGTCCATGTAGCATGTAGTGAAATTATCTACAGACGCCATATTTGTCAAGCCGCCATCTTAAAACCAGTGTCAGCGGGCCGGCAGCAGTGAGCGAGCGTGTGGTGCCAGTCAATATTTCAGTACCGTGGTGAGTAATTATTTCCTCATTTTAACATAATTTTCTATAATTTCATTATAACTGAGTGTGTTTTTTTTAAATAATGCATCCTACTCGCGAAAATTACCAGTAAAAACATTGCTTGGCATTATAACATAAAATTTGTGTCTGATCCATCAGTACCGTGTCATCAGTCCTATGTCCGATACTCCGACAAGGGACTGAAGTGTTACCACGGTACTGATAACTTTATTTTAGGACCTTTAAATTTGTATAGATACTGGTAGGTAAATAATACTTTTATCATTTCAGATGAAATCAACATGGCACCTACAAATAAAAAGCAAAAATTGAACAGAGAAGAGGTGTTGAAAAAAAAGGGAGGCTGAAAAGGCCCGGTTGACTATAATAAGAAATGACCCTGTGAAATTAGCTGAGTACAAAGAAAAAGAGCGTTTAAGATATCTGAAAAAAAAGAAAAAGTACACGGAAAGAGTATAAAAGAGATGACACCAAGGGAACAACGCATAACCAGAAGAAAATGGAAGGAATATTCTACAGATAATAGACGCAACCAATTGTTAAATCGGAGCTAATTTCGTACGGCAGAATACACCACCATCCACCACTGATGAAGCTAAAGATCTTGATATAAATATTAACAGAGCAGAAGAAAATCCTATTGAAGATCAAAGAGTGGTTGCAGCAAGAAGGAGAAGCTTAAAGCAAAGAAAACGCAGAGACAGGCAATAAAAAAAAAGGATAATATTATTGCAAAGCTAAGAACTAAACTATCAGCGTCAAAAGTACAAACGTATAAAAAAACAGTTGAAAAAAGGAATTAAATCTACAGAAAAAATACCAAAAACAAGAATTGAGGAAATGGCTGAGGATGTGACAAAAAAAAAAGAATTAGTCAAGAAAGCTTATTTAATGTTACGGTAACTGCCTCAGCTTGCAGATACTTATTTAATTGTTATTTTTTGTTACCACTGAAAAGTTTATGACAAAGGTTTTTATTTTGCAAATGTTATTTTATGTCAAAAAAGGTGTTCCTTAAATATTTCATAGTTACGACTTAATATGTTGTCTGCTGATAAGGAAACTACCTCAGTATTAATAACTTCTCAGTGAGACTGTTTTAAAGACTGATTTTTTGTAGATAGTAAGTAAGCAACCTCGAATTTTGCTAAAGTAAACTAAATACTCAATATTGTCATAAATGTCATTTGAACCTAAGATATAAGTGCCATAATTAGATATTAAGATATTTGCAATAAATCTGAAACTTCCTAAGAATTATGTCTTTTAATCAGTACCGTGTTAGCCTCGTCAGTCCCCTGGCACTCAAATTTACAAAAATCCAGATATTTCGAAAACTTCTTAAGAAAGTTACTGGCCCGATTTAGAATAGTTTTAGTATTATATTACCTACCTCCCCATATCAAAAAAATAACCAATTTTCTTCAAAATGTGTGTAAACAAAATGAAGGTAAAAGTCGCCCAACTTTTGTAGAAGTACCCACATAGATGTATGAGGAAATTCCATATACTCAGATGCCAGCGTCCATAGCAGGGATTGACGAGTCAACATAGTGATGTTAAAATACCAATGTTTAACACTTGATTACAATCTATATTAACAATGGCACATAGTAAATTGATATAATTACAGTACATTTCAATTAAATATAGTATGTGAGATTATGCTGATGGTATTTTGAACATATTTTATTGTAAAACATGCCCTCTGATGTATTATTTAGCCAATTTTTTACTAAATTACCACTCTATTAAGTCTGCAAATTAGCCGAAGCGTTCGTGCGTGCCTTTTTGCGGCTGATAAATACTCTTTAATAACGAAATACACAGGTAAAATAAAGCATGGTGCAATACTATCTAATGTATATTACTGGTATTCTAAAAGAAATATTGGCTCATGAATAATCATAAATAACACAAATTGTTAATTAAAAAACCATGCGACAAATCCTCAAGGTTATTTATTTGTGAAAATATCATATTATTGTATTTGATACGTCACCAACAGTAAGTTTCGTGAGCAATTCAGTAAAGATTATGTTACCAACTTGTAATGTAACTAATGAACAAAGAATGCTATATTAATTGCAATTAAAGTAATTACATTGAAAATAAATACCATACCTTGCATCCCGGAGAATATAATCGCGTCACCTGCAACAAATATTGTTATAAAAGAAGTAATTTCACACTTAAAACTTTTCTCGTACAAAACCCGACAAACTCACTTGTACGCGTCAAATAAAGATATAAGCTTATAAACTAGTCATATGTTATTATCACAGTGTTTATTGCTTTAAATTGATTAAGATTATGATCTAAATTATAATTTTTAACAAAGAAAAATAATGATACAAGAAATACGCGAGCGACGCAGACTAAAGCGTCAAGCTCGGTGTTGCCACTAACTAAATTATATAAATTACCTCGACATAAAAAAAATATTATTTTAATATTTAAAGCATACCTAGGCAGGTACTTTAATTTGAATTCGTTGAATATTTAAATAGATTGCAGTAACATGTACTTATTTTTAAATTAACAGTATTTTAGATTAGTTAATTCAACACAGGAATTCATATTTCAAAAACCGCAATTCCAGCAATGGTGGGTGTATAATAACGTTATCTCGCTATCCTTTAGATACGCACAGCAGTGACACATGAACTCATAAGTCATAGATATTACATTTCTTCGCAGCTACCTATTTGACACGATAGTATTCCGCTAGATTTTCCAAGCCTTATAACTTGTTGATATTTGAGCGAACATTTTTTGTAATACATGCAAGACATACCTACATTCTTGTTAACTTAAGCACACATACACTCACACCTTTTATCCCCGAAAGGGTAAGCTGAGGCACAACTAGTGGCACTATTCGCCGTGCGTATTCCGTTCCATGCTGTGATAGAGAGCGATCCTATCGCCATATCCAGCACAAATTCCAGATTCCAAGCTGATATTGATAGAAAAACACAATATAACTTTGCCCGACGCGGAGATCGAGCCTCGATCGGTCGATACCTCATTGTTGAAGTCTTATCGTAATATAACTACGCCACTGAGACCGTCAACATTAATAGAAAAATTACCATACACCCTACTCATACGTAATTACAAGAAAAATCCTACTAATATTATAAAGGCGAAAGTTTGTAAGAATGTATGGATGTATGTTCCTCTTTCACGGAAAAACTACTGAACGGATTTTGATAAAATTTGGCACACGGGTAGATCATGTCTTCGATCAACACATAGGCTACTTTTTATTCTGGAAAAACTTAAAGCGGGACCTTTAGCCCGGAGAAACTTTTTAACAAACTAATAACTCAGTTCTGCTATACGAAATTGCATAAAATATTAACATTTATAAAATGACGTGTACAGGCAGGGCATAATCATAAATTGTATTTACTTCTTTAAAAAAATACTAAATTAGGATTAACATCTTGAGAATATTTGGCAACCTCGCTACTGATGACGGGAGCCGTCATGACGACATAGCCACATCGGTCACGTGTTGTGAGCTGGCCATTTCACTTCACTTCCTACCAATACAAAAACTGCAAACGAAACATTTCTTACCGTCAAGGTTGTAAGTTTCACTATCCATTACACCATTCCGGGTAGTACTTTGCAAAACACTTGAAACGAATACGGCCGTATCAAATATTCATATTATGGCTTAACTCTGCGGCAAGTATAATCTAGACATGTTACTAGTAACTATGACGGAATTACTGTTTATTAAAGTCCCAAGACACATGTCTACACATCTATAAAACATTGATAGCCCGGCGTAATAGATTATTCCATGACACACAGACGGTGGCCTACCAGTTTTTAACAACAACGAATGCTTTTCGCGTAAAAAAACAGCTTCGAATGTACGAGCCAATGGAAAGTTTTTCTTGACTCGTCAAGCCCCGCGACGGGCACCGGCGTCCATATATATAGGGTTTTTCCATACATCTATATATATATAAGCGGGGCTTGCCGGATTAAAATGGTCAGGACCTGCCACGTATTCACACGTATGATCTACAGGAATACGTGAATTTCATACCAGTTGATCTAGAACTAACAAGGCCGCTAAAATTTACCTACATCATCTGCAACCAAGGGCTCCCGCTCGTCGCGGTCGGCCTCCGAAGCTTCCATCATTGTAAACACCTACTTTTTCTGGTTTGAACTGTTTTCACTGACCATCCAATGTATACTGACCACGACTATCTAATCTGAGAAATGGTGCGATAACAATTTATCGATATCGATCGGTGATGTTTGTCTCAATCATTTTGCTATGATAAAAATCTGTGATGTGTTTAGTAAATGGCACAAGATCCAGACGTCCCATATATTTTCGTCGCTTTAGTACAGCTGAAATTTTGGGCTACCACACTTAAATTTGTCCAAAGTCGTGATTTTCTTAAATACGACCTCAGAATTCAAAATAATACACGTTAGGACCAAGAGTGGGCCTTTCGGCCCGTCCGACCACGTAGAGCGAATATAAAATTTGAAATAAAATATATTTAAGTATGACAATCGAATCCAACCTTTGATATACTCTATCATACTTTAGAAAAACTATTTTGGTTTCAAGTACGCCTACGCTTGTGCGTAAATATTACACTGATAGGTATTACCAAAACATTTCAATTCTGTTAAAATGATTTAACCCTGGTGATGCAGACTTCTAAGTCCTATAATGTCAGTAAGCGGATTAGTCGTGGGTTTGTTTTGGGTTGGGTTTTACGTGATCAGAATGAATGCAGTTTTGTTTATTATCCCGCCACGGAAAAATTTAAACTCTTATCCTAATGATAAGCAAGTACATTATAGCCAAAATATAACGTTAAAAATGGTGTATCTCTCTTCAGTCGCCCCTTATTACTGAGGATCGTGATCCCGTCCAACGTCATTCAGCAATCTTCTCCACGAGGCGCGATCTTCGGCTTGGTGTACCGCTACGCTCATTAGCATATTTAAGGAGTTGGCGACCTGGTCTGACCAGCGCTTGGTCTACGCCCTCTTGGTCGCTTGCCTTCGAGCTTGCCGTTGAACACCAACTTCTCCAAGTTGTCTTGTTTCTTTCGCGCTATGTGTCCAAAACATTTTAGAACACGATTCAGACAGACGGAGCATAGCCTCTGTTGACGTTCCAGCTTGAGCTCTCTTAAGATGGATGCATTAGTGCGATGAGCTATCCATGAGATGCCGATCATGCGACGTTAGCACCACATTTCGAACGCATCGACTCTCTTACGATCGGCAGCTTTTAAGGTCCAGGTCTCAGAAGCATACAGAAAGACAGAAAAAGCTAAAGTCCGAACCATATGAATTTTGGTACGGTTGCTGATGTTTCTGTCGCTCCAGATTTTGTCGAGCTTTATCATCGCAGTTTTCGCCATCGCGATGCGTCTGCGAATCTCTTTTTCGCAGCTAGCGTTGTTGGTTATGAGTGATCCCAGATACTGGAATTCTTGAACCTCTTCGTAGTTATGAAGTAGAGTCGTGCGCTGAATAGTCGCAGATTGATAAACGGTCATCACCTTGGTCTTACCTCGGTTTATAGTGAGTACCAGCATAGAACTGGCGTTTTCTAGACGTCGAAGCAATTCAGCCATCTCCTCCTCTGATGAGGCAAATAGAGTGGTATCATCGGCGTATCGAAGATTCGATATTTTAGATCCACCAATGCTTACTCCTTGCTCCTATCCATCAAGGGCTCTGCGCATTAAGTATTCGCCGTAGATGTTAAAAAGGATGGGAGATATTACACATCCAAAAATGGTGTATACTTGATTAAAAAATATTGATGAAAAATGATGTAGCAAGGCAGGGCATTAAGGTGAAAGGAAAGCTGCTTGGCTAAGGTACCTACATAAAAATGAAAGAAATTCAAGTTGCAGGGGCAATTAACGCAAAATTGATTGACCGAGCAATAATGGTATGTAAGGATATGAACGTAAAGGAACTGGATCATGATTACTAACGGCGATGAAGAGAGTAAGGCATGCAACGTTGTTCCTGATTGGAACCATCACAAAAGATGAAGGTAATTGAAATTAGAATTCAGTTTCAGAGTTTACATAAGAAAGTAAATGATTATTCTCATACCTAAAATCCTTCGCCCTTCGTAATAACGTTGCAAATACAACATTTTACAAGAAATCTACCGCCTTTGTATAAAACACTAAAAATCTTGTATTCAATTCTATTCCTAGATCGCAAAGAAGTTTGCGGGCTAATCTGTGGGGCGAATGGGTCGCAATCTGGCATTGTATGCGTCGAAGGCTACACGATAAAAAGGAGCATTGTGACGGCAGACGCTATTGTGCGACGTATTTTGTGGAAACGTTGAGGTGCTCAAACCGGAGTGATTGTGCATGTACAGCTGTTATAGATTTAAGATTACACCGCGCAAATATATACGCCGGTAAAGTGCTCGTCGAGAATTAAATAGAAATCATATGGAATGTCTTCTTGTCTACGCATTCATTTGGGGCTAATGTACAGATCCCGTACTTCCAGTACTGTCATCATGGGAAACAAGCAGGACGACATGTGGGTGTGTTTTTGTGGTGTATTACCGCGTCTGTCTACTCTTCAGGGTTAGCGCGTAAATAAACAGCTTTACATAAAGTAATAATCAATTTATGGCGAGTCAATTAATTTAAACGTCAGACAAATTACGATTATATATTCAATAATATGAATCTATTATAGTTCAAAATATTTAATTATTAATTTGTAGCATTAATAACTTAATGTACCTACATTGATTTAGTATTACTATATGAGAATTGTTCATTTGTAAAGCTGTCAATTATTTTCAGCCCAATTCCCCACACCAATAACTATGTTAAAGTTTAACCAACTCTCAAATTATGACGCGGGAGAGTGAGAAGTGACCATCTGGTGATAGATGAGAACTTTGATTACTAATAGTCTAAGATCCGACCGCGTGATTTATACGTTCATATGTTTGATTAATAAAATATAATTTTTATCGATATTTATAACTAAACCAATGCAGATCCGCAAAGGTGGCCATCCAAATTTGGCCGCAATTAATTTTAATTAAAATGTAATTAATTATTTATTTTTGAACAATTACGTTCACTTGTAATTGTTAAAAAATATATTTCATTAGAAAGAAATATACCTGAGATACCGAGAAAGTTCAAGGTGCCATCCCTCACTTGGCCGCAACCTAATGTCAGCCAGGTGTAAACAGGTATAATTTCGTTAAATATATACGTTCATAATGTATTATCATGTTATACATACCAAATTGAAGATTAATTCTTTCCCTACATGATGAGATATAGGTGCCTATGCAAAAATGCCCGCAAATAGTGACTGCCAACGATTAAAGATAAATAAAAGCGAGAGAAACTTAAGATAAACACCGCATGTCGAATAAAGATAGAGCATGCCAGCTGCTTGTAAAATCTTTTTTATCATTTTTGTAATTTTTATCATTTTTTTTTAATAAAGAAGTGTTTGTATTTTTTATCATTTTTTATAATAAAAAAAAAGTTGCATTTTAAATCAAAAATAAATAATTCACTTTTTGTTGTCACTATCCCTATCAAATGAAAAAAAGGTTTGTGCATTTTTCTTTTAAAATATATAATTAACAAATAATTTTTTTAAACAAATAATAATTGTTAAATAAATGATTCCAACATTTTTTGTTTTCAAAAAATAAAACTGAAAAATTTATATTAATCAGATCCCTGATTAAAGAACCGAATTAAAAGCAATGGAAACAGAATTCAACAGAATTAAAAAATCAATTCTGTTTAATTCTGTTACCATTGTTTTTAATTCAGTTCTTTAATCAAGGATTCAAGGAAAATAAACGAAACTTTATATTGATGAAAATAAAAATAAAAAAAACATTTGTGTATAAAGATAAATTTTAATATAGATTCAAATTAACGTCTTACAGTTCAAAGTTATTGTTTGAGTTGGATATAATTAAAAAAAAAATTAAAAACACTGGTTTGGATAGTAATTTTTATGACATTTTTTATGAAGACCGAAAATAAACGAAACTTAATATTGTTAAAAATTGTAATAAAACAAAATTTATTTAAAAGATAAATTTTATATTTAAAATGACGTTTCACAGTTAAAAAATATTGTTTTAGTTGAATATAATTAAAAAAATATTAAAAACACTAGTTTGGTAGATTAATTATTATGACATATTATTTTTACTGCTCAATTTTTGGAGTATTTTAAACTCCAAGCAAATACGCGAGCTACTAGTTGAGTACCTTATCTATGGACGCATGCGCAGTAGCATAAAAACGACAAGCAGCTGGCATGCTCTATCTTTATTCGACATGCGGTGTTTATCTTAAGTTTCTCTCGCTTTTATTTATCTTTAATCGTTGGCAGTCACTATTTGCGGGCATTTTTGCATAGGCACCTATATCTCATCATGTAGGGAAAGAATTAATCTTCAATTTGGTATGTATAACATGATAATACATTATGAACGTATATATTTAACGAAATTATACCTGTTTACACCTGGCTGACATTAGGTTGCGGCCAAGTGAGGGATGGCACCTTGAACTTTCTCGGTATCTCAGGTATATTTCTTTCTAATGAAATATATTTTTTAACAATTACAAGTGAACGTAATTGTTCAAAAATAAATAATTAATTACATTTTAATTAAAATTAATTGCGGCCAAATTTGGATGGCCACCTTTGCGGATATGCATTGGTTTAGTTATAAATATCGATAAAAATTATATTTTATTAATCAAACATATGAACGTATAAATCACGCGGTCGGATCTCGTACTATAATGTTTCAATCGTATTTAATAACGCTAGAAGTATGGCCTAATGGCACCAATTGTTTTATTAATCATCATAAATCTTATGCCATTACTTGTGTTTTTTTAATGCCTTTATGAACCCACACTGTCTGCTGTTAGGAATTCTACCTCAAAAATCAAACAACGACTATTTTTATAAGTGAAGACAGACAGTTTATTTATAACAAGTACAAGTAGGTCACTTGATAAGAGATAAGCGCCGCTCAAAAACAGATAAAAAAATTGTGCTCTACAGACATTGGTGAATGAGAATAGGGTGTATGGACCATCTTTTTTAAGGTACTCCTTCAAAGTGGCTACACAGCATCTAACGGTTCACCTATTGTTCCAAATATAAACTTAACCAAGGAACAAAGTTGCGGTATCCTTTAGAATCAAAAACTGCGATGTCTATAATTATCTCATGAATAAAGTTTGTATTTGTATGGTTCTGGCCTCAAAATTTATTTCATGGATATTAAAGGGCAGAAATAGGGATCTTGGATCCATTATAAAAATATTTTTAGACCCATCCATTGATAACTACTTCATAACTTTTTTAAAGACATTCATTTATGTAGTGTAGATTTTAAGCAACATAAAACTATATAAATCTAAAAAAAGGGAGGACATTAAAATTATACGATTTATTGCAGGGGCGTAGTTGTTTTATTTATTCAATGGACTTAGAATGTGAAAAAAAAACGGTATTTTGATGTATTGATGATTTCGGCGTCGGGACGCCAATTGTATTCAATAACGCAATACATACATACATAATATAGAAACATGTATCGATTAATCTTATTATTAAAATGCTATGAAACGTGTATAGCGAATATTCACAAAAGCCTAATTAATATAAGCGAAGTGAAACTCCACTACATGGAACAGTAGGGCACAATATAATTTATATAAATGGGATAATGCTGTGGATTTATTATATCGCTTACCAACTGTTGAACCGAAGAATTGCGCGATGTAAGCTTGGAAAAAAAGAATATCGTTTAAACCTCGCACACATTATACGATTAGACGTTCGATATTACGGCCTTCGAGTTTATTTCAACAGGTCTAAATGTCTACTATGAGACATCACCATCATTCATATAAATTGAAGTAATAAAAAAATAGTAGTATATCATTACTTATGGATCCAACAAGTTTAAGAAAACTACGTTTTTGTCCAGTGTACAGTCAGCAGCATAAGTAGTTGAACAAATTCAAAATTTCAAATGGTTTACATACTTTTCTGTTCTCACTAATTTTTTTTCTGTTCACAAAAATAAAATAAAAGAGCTTTATTTTACTTCAAACGAAGAAAATAAATGTTTCAGTTTAACTTAACGTGTATATAGGCGATTTGAAATTTTGATTTCGTTCAGATACTTATGCTTCTGGCTGTACATTATAATACGTCGGGAAAAAAACTTTTCGAATAGAGTATGTATAAACTTGTAACAAAATCCCTTTGGTTGTGCTATTTATATCTGGTTTTGATGACATCAAAAAGGTAACATTTCAAATAAAGTAACAATGTTGTTTAGTAAAATGTTGTTTCTGTTAAATTGAGTGAATCTTTGAAGCAATTCGGTACATTTTAAAATTTAAAGTAAATATGCACAGCAAACGTGACAAAGATTGTAACGTTTATGGAGCTAATGCAGCGTCAGTAAGAGTAGCACAAAATGGGTTCAAGAGTTTTCAATCCAGAAATTATGACGTCAAAGATGCACCTCGCTCTGGTCGCCCTGTTACGAATAAAGTGGAAGCCATTTTCAAAAAAGTAAAGCAAGATCGACGTGTCAGTAGTTAAGACATAGCTGAAAAACTGAGAATTCACCACAAAACAGTTTTGAACTATTTGAAAAAAGCTGGGTACACAAAAAGCTCGATATTATGTCGAACGTAATGAAATCGAACCGTTTTTGAATATATTGATAACTCGTGATGAAAAGTGGATCACGTACGACAAGAACGGACGAAAAAGGTCGTGGTCAAAGGTCGGTCAAGCTTCACAGAGTGTGGCAAAACCTGGGTTAACCCGCAATAAGGTGATGCTGTGTGTATGGTGGGATTGAAAGGCAATGTTCATTATGAGCTTTCATCATCGGGCAGAACCATCGATTCAAATCTCTACTGCCAAAAACTAATGAGATTAAAACAAGAAGTTGAGAGATAGCGGCAGGAATTTATCAATAGAAAGGGTGTGGTCATGATAACTCTAGACCACACACATCTTTAACCACTCAGCAAAAATTAAGAGTTTGGCTGTGAGGTGTTAATGCAATCACCATATAGCCACAATCGCCATATAGACTAAGAGTATTCAGTATTCTGTGCTTTCGACGAGAAAATATTATACCATCGCCTGTTATGCCGTATGTGCATGCTTTATTAGTCGGTTACACGACCTTGTCGGAGAGTGAACGCCAGCTTTATCACACTCCGAAATAGAATACTGAACCATAGCAAACATTTGATTAAGCGCTAAAATAATGATTTATTTTGACCAGAAGTATGTCAACCGAATTGAAATAGAATGCAATAGCTTCTGTGTCCATCAGATTGTCACAGGTGGGTGTGGACGGTACATAATTTATTTATTTATTTATTCTCTCTTTGGGATAACAAACAACTGTACAACATTCTTAACCATATAAAACTTAATCTAATCTTAAATTAACATATTGTACAGCCCACCTCGCTATCCACGGTATTAACAAAAGGTTTACAAAAATTGTCCTAGGTTGACGTATTAATTAATTCCAAATAAATTTAAAAAAAATATTAAATTACAAAATATGAATATGGTACAAGTTTTATACACCATACTTCCATCTTATCACTAATAACACTTTATCACCCTATCAAAAAGCAAACCTCAGAGAGAGAGATCATCCGTATCACTTGATATTAATGTGTGAATCGCAGCTTTTTTGAATTGTGTAGATGACAGTGAGAATAAATCCTTTAAAATAATATTCTTTTTCGACGGCAAAAGGGAATCAAATTTGTTTTGATGGCAGCGTATAAATAAACATACGCCCCCGGGTTACGGGAAATGGCTATTAAGACAGGAATACTATTTATATAGCCCTCGGTAATATTGGATTTATCAAGCGTGTAGGAGCAAGCACGTGGGCGGCGTAGAATGACTAATCGCCCTGAGCTTCTCTTTAGTTTGGGCTTCATCTAGGTGCACGCTAATATGAAGACGAAGTCTCTAAGGAAAACCTAGCGTCCAACAAAACAGCTGAAGGAGATGCTAAGAAACAAAATATTTAATTACTGTTTTAAATTCTGTCTTACCCTGGCGGGGATGAATCCAACTGAGTGTAAAAATGTTACATTACTATTCACACAAGTGTCAGTGTGTTCGTTTATTAGCACGTACATCCAAAATAGATGTTTTTTTTTTACTTACTTTTAAATCGATTAGCAAAACAAAGAAATAATAATACCGAGGCAGTAGGTAAATGCCCACGGACTATAACCAAAACGAAACTCGTAATTATGACTCCAAAGTAGTTGCAAAGTGCATGAACGCAACCAGAGTCGAGCCTCAACTTCAAGCCGCTGGTCACTTGATAATTATGCAAATATCCAGGGTCCTTACATAATCAATACCTGGAATATAAGGCGATATCTAGGGCACTTGCAGCCATTGCACTCGTAAAAAGGACAGCGAAGGGGCTATGTAAAGCGATTCCAGGAGAATATAAAGATATTCTAGAGGGTAGTAGCATAAAGAAAAAATTGCGGATCAGTGATGCTATTTCTATATTTCTCTCTATTAAAAAGAAAACAAGCTGTTTTGATCAGACAAGATAACGAATTAGTGTTCATTTTAATATCTTAATTCGTGGTATTTTTTATTTTAATTCAGACTTACAAAGAAAACAAGCTATTTTGATCAGACAACGCAAGGAATTAGTGTTCTATTTTTATCCCACGAAAAAAAACGGAGGAGGTTTTCAAGTCGACGTATATATATTTTTTATGTATTACCACGCATTTATTACAGAGTAGCCCCATTTTAATAATTCTTTTTATTGAATAGGGTAGGTACATCTCGAAGTTGGTCCGATGTAAATTTGGAAAAGAATCTACCCTAAGGTTGGGAAAGGGGGGATTTATAGTTTACTCGCAGATTTTAAAGCTGAGTTGTGTATTAAAAATTAATCATGCAATTTAAAGTCACAAAAAATTATCATCATCATTAGCCACATGACGTCCACTGCTGAACATAGGCCTCCCCAAAGATTTCCAGATGGACCTGTCAAAAGTGGCCCGCATCCAGCGCGTTCCTGAGGCCTTTACCAAGTCATCGTTCCACCTTGCAGTTGGACAGTCGACGCTGCGCTTGCCAGTACGTGGTCTCCACTCGAGAACTTTTTCGCCCCATCTGCCGTCAGTTCTTCGAACTCTGTGCCCTGTCCATTGCCACTTCAGCTTGCTTATCCGTTGGGCTATGTCAGTGATTTTCGTTCTTCTACGGATCTCCTCATTTCTGATTCGATCGCGTAGAGAAACACCTAGCACAACCCTCTCCATAACTCGCTGAGTGACCAAAGAATTATAATAAGAACTATGTAATAAAAAAAATTATACGCTGAAAAATTTAAAAGCAATAAATTTTTTATTTAACCTTAATAACAAAGTTCTTAAACTAATGTAAGTATACCTGCGTAATTTTGAGTAATTTGAAAGGAATTATTCTGCTCTCTAGCTTAGACTTGGCAAATCTCTTTTATCAGATCTACAAGTGGAACAAAGTACAAGACCTGTGTTTTCAAAGAGCATTTGATTTTCTGTACACGTCCTTTACGTCAATGGTTCTAGTTCACAAGATATCCTTTCATATTTCTGCTTCGTATAAGATTCTGACTTCACTTCATGCGATAATATTATAAAAGCAGGGATAGTTACTTTGATCTTTAGTCATGCAGTAATGCAATGAATCAACATGATTTGCATGTAGTGACGTAGTCTTTGAACCCGTAAAATGCACTTATCTCATGGGACGTGTATCCTGCACGAAAAGCCAAAGCCAACGTAAATCGCGCAAAACAGAAATACAATGCGTTTCCGAATGATTTACCATCATACTTACATACTGCTATAGACGAAAATAAAATTTGTATGACCCATTAATCTTGTCTTATCAATATAACCTCGATCTTAAACCTAGACATAAGCCATATGTTTTCCCTAAAAAAGGGAGCAATCCATTAAATGGAAACACTGCAGCGTACATTAGAACAAGACTTTAATACAAAATCAATAGCGTGTACAGTGTGTCGTGAAAAACACACAATCGCTTATGCATAGTGGAGACCGTAAACACAATCGATCTTTGATGACCGTCGTAAAATATTGAAAACACTGGAATGCCAAGCCCGTGTCTACTCTCAGAATATTAGAGGTGTTTCGTTATATTTTTCTTATAATCGCCACAACTGCAAAGTTGCACATGTGCCAACCCTAACTAAACACAGCCGTGCTGAGATTGCGTCGGTACCAATCAATACATTTAAGAAATATAAAATATGTTATTAGGTGTAAACGAGCAAGTGCAAGCATCCGCAATAATAGGGAGTCGTGGAAGCGTCGCCGTATCAAATCACAGATGAAAATTTCACGCATTTGCAGCGGCAGCCGATATCTCGCCATCAATATATCAGATTTTTATCGAAACGAAACTTCGTTAGCAGAATGTGATATCACTTATAAGAAAATATTTTTAATATCAAGAAATAATTTTAGATAGGTCTTATAGGGGAGAATTAATAGGTATAAAGGCTATGTATATTGCAGCAAAGCATAAGAAAGGTGACTCTAGTGTAAAGTTTTAAGTGAAGTGGATAAAAAAGAAACCTATAGGTATAGCAGTCAAGGCTTATGTAGCTTTCTATTAGTGAATGTAATTTCAGAACGCGGAAACGTGAACTCTTTATTGAGATTTGGATTCCCAACACTCATGGGTCTCAAGTCATTCCCTCTCTATAATTATACAGATCTGCCTGTCAAATATAGTAATAACTATTAGCAATAGTTAAAACTCCACACCCTCTGCACATAGAGGCTTCTTACAGCGAATTCTAAGTATCCAGGGCATTACAAAGGTAACACCAGCATGAAAGCCTAATGCCATGAATTATGGTAATGGAACTTTGGTAGTTACGGAATACGATACTGTCTTGATAAATTCATACACTAGCTGCTACTCCCGAATCGCGACTCAGCCCAACAAACAACCAACGACGAGAATCTAACCACTCCTTAGTCTTAGACGTAGTACTATTCAGTATTATTGTAGTATTATTGGTCAATATACTTATGTTATAGCTAGTAGTTTGATTTCAGTAGACATTCTTGGAGATCTTAAAGGCCATCTCGATTCCCAATCCTTATTCCTCTTAATTTCAACAACACACCCCTTGTGTTGCCTGGAATATCATGGATTTATACTTGATATTCCAGACATGAAGAATGCCAATATCACGTGACCACCTTACTCGTTAGCTAAGTCTCCGCTACAAAACCACATAAAAGAAAGCCACATGTTCAAAGCCGCTTTCATATTTCCTGACAGGAAAATCTTTTGTGACAGGTTTTCATACGGTAAATGGACAGGATTCGATTATGCACGACGCGACGTGATGTAGCGCTAGCCTCGCAATACGCACTTTTTTAATAGCGAGACGAGCAAGTCGTTCTCTTGCTAGTTAGCGCCGCGGTTACATGGCTTAAAGTCAGCGACGCATGATTTTTACTAATTGCTTTCAAATAACTTAAGCTCAGATTTCAATAGTCTAATGTCAATGCTAACTCTATGTTTTAACCACGGCATTTCAAATCTCTAATAATATAAAAATACTTTCATCCAGTGTTTCTTCCCACATGTAAGAAGCATACAACAAAACCCTGATAAGGTTGTTAATTTAGATCGCATTAAATTTACAATTCTCTATTATACTGTTTCTGCAGATCGTACTATCCATACGTAGCCATGGAGTAAACACTCCAACGATAAAATCGAATTTCTGAAAGCGGTAGGTACTATTAGGCTCTGGAATATATAACACTAGCTTTTGCCTACGGCTCCGCCCGCGTTAAATTTTTTTCCGGGATAAAAGTCCCGGTTTGTATTTTCCCGGGATAAGAAGTAGCCTAGCCTTCCCAGGGTCTTAAACTATGTCCTTACTAAATTTCATTGAAATAGATTCATTGGTTTGGTCGTTACGGCTCCACCGGCGCTAACGGCCCTAGGGTAATACCATAAAACAGCTAAACAATGAAAATAATTGTACCGTGTAACATTATTACGTAGGTACTTCACAACTTTCAATAAATGAAATAGGTACGGATAGTCGAGCAAATTAGTTCAGAAACAACACAAAGGCCTGCAGTTTTCCCGGGGATCTCTTTTCAAAACTGCAGGCAAAGGAAGAATGCAATATAAATGAGAAAGAACTTTTATAGTTCGGATAAAATGGCTCTAGCTGGATTGTTTTACGAAAACTCATCGGTTTCGGTAACTTTACAATACGCTTAACGCTAGGGATAACAAATTTCCGCCGTATCTTGCAGGTCCGGTATTTTATGAATGCCTTTCAAATTTAAAGTAAAACTTAGGTAAACTCAAAAAGGTAGAGTTACACTTAGATAACTTAAGTGACTACCTCGACAGGGGAAGTCCTAGTACCAACCTACCAACTACAACCGCGTATTCGTACATACAGTCAGAAAAGTGTGTCTCGGTCACCTTAAGGTTCTAAATAAATCGCTCGCGCGTCGTCTCTCGGCCACATGCAACTTATATTAAAAATAACCAATAAGAATTATCTGCTGTTTCCTTTGTGCATCTCCGAAATCATCATCTTATCTTATCTCATCGTGGTGTGCCGGGTCGGTCACTTCCCTGCAACATGGTTGAGGAGGCCGATGGCTGGCACATGCGTCATACTCGTGAGCAGGTGCTACTTGCGTGGACTGGTCTGCTTTGATTGGTGGTTGACTCTATTGTTTGCTTAAAATTAAACACGTAGGTGGTTGCTTGACTTAGGTACTCTCCGTTAATTTCGCATTTAATATCCACATTTCAAATTGAATTTGTATTGTTACGTGTGATTTGTAAAATGTATACTATTTAAAAAAAATAAGATGACAAAAGACCTACGCTGAGTTTCTTGGTGCTTCTTCTCAGGTCAGTGGGCTTTTCCGAAGCACCAGTAGAATCTTTTAGTTGATAAAAAGTATTGTAAAAAATTACGTGTAAAAGCGCCCGTAGGGGCCTAATTACTTAATAAATTATTTGATTTGATTTGAAACGATCGCACCTGCTTGTTAAAATATGAAAAATTTACGTTTTATCTTCAGAAAGTTTACTAAAACGAACTAATTTCAATTGCTAGTTAAGCTACATAAATACCTGAATAAAATACACGATTACATTACTTATATACCTACTGGTAATCAACTTTGTAGCTGATTAAAACAAGTGAAGTGAAATGACCTTTGGTATTGCATTCCGAATGACTGATGAGTGAGATTTCCTCTGAGCATATGAAATGCAACCATAAAGCTGTCACTTCATGCAGGTTTTCTGTTATCTTTGGCAACTCCATGCAGCCTTATTATTGCATAAATTATCGCAAAGCGTGGTATAGGTTAGGTTCAACACTACGTATTTGATTTTGATTAACGCAGTGCTTATACCTTCAATCATCAATGCAATAAATGACGTTGACATTAAAATTACTGTGGCCCCTGCACAAAACAACGACTCAACACGACCCTGAGAGTCGCAAGAAAAACGGCATTCAGTGCATCCGAACTCTGGACTTCTTATAATAAAGAATTATTAGCTTTAAGTTCCCGTTATAGCAGTCTAAGGCCGGGAATGCAATCAGGGCCAGAGCAGAAAGCTAATATGGTCATGATTATGTCCAGGACTTTACATTACTTTTCTTTGTAAGATTATTTGTATTCTAGCATTCTTTCTGCTCGTTAGACAGAATAGACAAAGCATTATTATCTACTTAGAATTTCGTAGTACCTAGTAAAAATACCGACTAAATCAAAGAAAAATATTTTTACCAGAATTTTTCAATCCAAACACGTGTCAGGATTATATATTTATAAAAAGAAACTATTTTCGAGGAAAATAAAAAACAACACCGGGCCTGGTAACAGCCCGTTCCAGAATTTCGTGGAAACGAAATAATCGGGGAGGTAGCTATGGTTTTTTTGAGTAATCGATAATCTGATCTGAATACACGGTGTCTACACAATGAATATAATTTCGACGAATTTGTAATGGAAATATTCGCTAGCTTTTTTATGAATCTGTCTGGGTAAACAGCGTTAATAGTCTATTTTATATCAAGAAGCAGCAGCGTCAAACAGTTTGTTTCAGTTTGAAGCATTTTAACTTTTAGTAGTATTATAATGCTCTTTGATTTGTAACTGGAGCTCGACAGAGGTTTTCGTATACCAAAATTGTACCAAGCTTTTGGAGATAAAATCGTTACTTTACGCATATACAATATAAACTCTACCTACAATTTTATCTGCACATTATATCCAAACCCTCCTGTTTTCAAATAAACTTATATCCAAGGATAGTTACATTTAGTTTACTGTTTCATTTCCCGTTTTGCATCCGAGCGCAAAGGGAATATTTCCATTCCTTCGTATTTAATTATTTTATTGGAAAACACGCTCATTCGGCGAGCTTGGTGCAGTTATTAAAATGCTATCCATCCTGGCTGACAGCGAGGTTTTATTGCGAGTACGTGACTGATATTGCTTTTTAAGTTAAATTGAAAGTTTATTTTGATATTCAGCATATGCAGGTAGATATAACATTGGTTGCTCCTGTACTAGAATGGTCATAATTTAAATGTTTGTATGCTGACGCCTGCTATAGGTGCCACGTTCAAGATATACACCCCCTTCACCCACCTTGAGTCCAGAATTAAACTACTATTTTAGACCACTGCCCCATACTTACGTGGAAATATATACAGCAAAAATTATCACAATAGTGAATTGCGAGCTGAAGTTTCCTATATTCTGGTTTGCTTTTAGATACCTATCTGATAGATCTTTTAAAGCTACTTTAGCATCAAAAACGGAGTTATGCTGTGCAATTATAGTAATATATGAATGTGGTAAACTTGTAAAAAATATTTATCCATAGTAATCATCCCTCTCTTTCCCAATTCCGTTACTTTCAAATTCTTCTGATGTTATAAGCAACGAAGGCCGTTTAAATCAGGTAGTCCTCTTACTCGTTCTAGCTCATGCTATAAAACTGAAGGTTTACTCACAGTGTGCGTTGGCCGCAGAGTTCCTGGCCGTGTGCTCGTACAGCTGGAAGGTGCCGTGGCTGGTGGGCGTAGTGACGTCGGCCGCCTGCTGCAGTCCCGGCGTGATGTCTACCATGTCATCATCACCGGCCGGAGGCACGCTGCGCCCCGTACCACCATTTGCACCCTACGGCGGAAGAGTTGTGTTATATTGTTATGGCTTTTTACCTTCGAAATTCCTAGAATCTGTATCAAAATTAACAATTAGGTCCGATGATTTAGAATCACGTAGCAAGTACTTTAATCATTAGGGACTTTGAAGAAAAATAGTTATAATTGATGGTGAGTTCTTTGGACTTCGCCGTCTTATATTTTATTGCCCGTGGCTTCACCGGCGTGAAAAAGTTTTCTGCGATAAAAATATAATTCCTGGGATAAAAAGTAGCCTACAGCACTCAGGAGTAATGTAGCTTTCTATTAGAGAAAGAATTTTCAAAACCGGTTCAGTAGTTCCTGAGACTAGCGTGTTCAACCAAGCAAACAAACTCTTCAGCTTTATAAGATTAGTATAGATTTGAAGAGAAGCAATTACTTGAATATTTAATCTATAGACTAAAATAATATAGTTCATCGGTGATCATCCCGTGGCTATTGGTGATGATACCGTTCCAACAACAGCATATCTGTCCAAGGGTTTGCTAAAACAGTGGTTCCACCACCGTCTAGCCGGCTGTTTGCTGCTGCAGACAAAAGCTACAGATGGACCGCTTTAGGCAAACGCAGAGATTTTATCGATTTTCAATTTCCAATGACAGGCGTGTCGCTTCAATAATATCCTGCAAAATACTTAACCACGAACTGGACTATATCTTATTAAAAAAAACGTAAGTCCGACGACTGAGTTTCTTGATTTTTCTGAGATCAGTAGGCTTTTGCGGAAAATTATACGGGCGCATTATAATTATATAAAAACTAGCGGCCCCGACAGACGTTGTCCTGCCCGAAAAAGGAAATAAAATCCTAGAACCCGAGTCTAAACCATTCTGGAATCCACCTGAAGACACGCAAAAAAATTTCATTAAACTCAGTCCAGCCGTTTTTTCGCGCAATTTTCTTAATTTTTTCTTTCATAAGAACCTTCTCCTGACAATAATAAACACATCAAAAAAAGAAATAACGAAATTAGTCCAGCCGTTCACGCGTGATGCCGTGACCAGGAAAATAGGGATTCATTTTTATATAATAGATAGATGACTTCAGCCCTTAATACTGTAAATCATACGCTTTGAATTCAGTATTCTTAAGGATCAAGGTATATTTAATCTTGTTTTCTATTCAACAGCCTCCGTAAGGCATAGTGTAACAAGCTGTGAGCTAAGACTCGGTCATCGGGGTCGATGACCTAAAAATATTTGTATGACCTGCAAATGCGTGCTCAGGTATTGTGAGAAAGTGTCTCGGAGGCTGCTGATATGAAACACAACTTAAGTAGCTTATGATATTCGGGACGATATTAAAATGTCTGAACTCAAAGATACGGATGTCTAGGGGCGATATTAATAAATCAAACTCAAGATTCAGTTACATCTCAAGTAGACATAATGTATTGAATTATGTCAACTTGAGATGTAGCTCAAACTTGAGATTGATTTATTAATAACACCCTAAGTGGGTTTTACAAGGCATTGTTTATCACTGCACTCGTCACTCTGAGATATCGTCTATGTGTATGAAAATGCTGGTAACCATACGGTTGATATTGACCATAGGGTCCATATTTTCCATATCAACTAAAACTTAAGACCTATAAATATTCAGACAAATCCAAACTGCTACAGTAAAATTGTTATTATTGTGTACATAAATGGGAGATATTATGATATGTATTTAAACTCGACTGATTTCCCGAAATTTCGTTAAATTTTTTAATAATTAATGACAAAGGGCATGGTAATTAATGTTTTTTACTTTTATCCGTTTATTTTTATTAAAAACTGTAAGTTTCCGTTATGTTATAGTTCAATTTGCTACAAAAAAATCTGAATTTTACCTTTATAAGGACACTAATATAACAACACATTAAAAAAGAATTACAATAACAAAAGAAAAGCAATAGAAGCACAGCTAATATCCAAACAAATAAAAAAGCACAACGTTGCTCCACAATCTGCACTGGCAAGCTAACAAGAAAAAAACAATACCTTTCAGCGAGGGGCAGCTCGTCGAAACACGAATAAAAACTTGCAAAAATGTCAAAGTGAGTACACTAATTGAATACACGGGCTGAGGGCTCGCAGCGACACGACCGCTCACGTGGAACGCTGGTAATCCATTGATGCAAACGGTCACCGGTGTATTTTCCAAACTACGTTTGTAAGGGTATAATTTGATATTGTGCGGTGCGCGGCGGGTGGCGCAAAAATCAATATCTAGTAGCGGGGTTTGGGGGCGGTGCGACATGCGGGCGGGCGAATCTAGTCTTCGCATAGAGGGTTACCAGGAAGCCGGGTAATGCCGAGCTTGAGTTGGCTTTTTGAACGCTTGTGCGGCCATGTTTGCTGTTCTGTTATCTTTATTCTTTATCTCAAAGACTCGAGTTTTTAATTTCTAGTCGCTACGTACTCGCTACCTTTCGTCATTCTTAAATTTTAATATTGCCAATAAATAGTTTTTAATATCCGGATAAACCGGTTAGAAAATACGGTTTTTTTATTTAATACCCGGTAACCCTAATTTCCCGCCCCACCGAGCAGGTAGCTTGACCAATCCGCACTCGAGTATGGGTACAAGGTTTGAAATTTCGCGGGAACCGAGCAGAGGCTATCCGCAGCACATCACGGCCAGTGGCAGGAACTGCAACGAATACTGTGGTCGTACTCGTTGCATTCTTTGCCCATCATAATGGTTAACAAATAAAAATGGCCTCAATCACAATGTGATAAAATTGATGGCACAAATATACGTTTCCATAACAATAATTTGTGGATTCGAGGAAGGTAATTTATGTACAATATTGTCATTACATATCATATTTAGCTAATAAAATAATTTTAATAAATAATAAAATATGAAAAGCATGGATGTATTAAAAAATACATCAATAATGAAAGGCAGATATATTTCAAAATGCTTATAAAAGATCTTTTTTTAAAACAAATGAACTTTGACACTAGCCAAGCTTTTGCCTCACGGTAAGCGGCGCGACTCGCGACTGACCACAAGGAGCTGCAAGTAACAATTTTACCCCGAACTGAACTACAAAACACTGCGTAGCACTTAATTGCCCTTACCCTGATACATATGTTAATTCTCATAACGTCCAGTTTTATATATTTTTACGCGCAATATCTTTCAAACAAGGACAAAAGTGCTCGCACAATGCTACTTGGAGACAAAAATAGACATTCCGGTGATATCTACCCAGGGAAAAACTTCCATAGAAAATAATACTATTGGGGAGAAAAGTAAAAAAAGATAAGACATTTATGTGTATAAAAATAAACGTAACTGCTAATAGCAATTATGTTGTTTGGAGATGAAATAAATGTGATCTTGGTGCCCGGGAGAGCTGAATACAAGCATCGCGGCTGTGCGGCCGGATATCTGGATTATAAGCTTTTGAGCGAACCTAATTTAATTACTGGTTCGTTTGCACTAGGTATTTGCGCTGTGCGATAGCATGTAATTGGTAAAAGGCTTCGCTTGATATAGTTGATGAGGTTACTTCCTCTGGAAACCATTTATTTCAAACTAGCATTTCGCTCGCGGCTCCACCCTCGTGAAAACGATTTTCCGAGATAAAAGTCCCGCTTTATATTTTGCCGGGATAAAAAGTAGCTTATATCCTTTCAAGGGTCTCAAACTATCTCCATACCAAATTTCATCGAAATCCCTAGTTTCGAAAAAGAAAAGTATAGTTTTTCGTTAAGGTTATGGTTCTTCTCTCTTACCGTTCCGGTATAGAGAGCGTTTCCCTTCCACCCGGTATAATTATAAAATCGCTGACTTGTTTTCCATGACTTTTCTTTAGTCAACCCCTTTCTTTTTTATCACATTACTAGTGGCCCGCCCTGGCTTCGCATAGGTAGCAAACCATATTTAAATACATTTAATGTTCCGGTCGTACAAAATACTTATGAATTATACACAAATAAACCTTCCTCTTGAATCACCGCATCTATTGGTGAAAAACATATTATGAAAATCCGTTCGGTAGTTTTTGAGTTTGTCGCGTTCAGGCACATAGAGATGCGATGGGGGGACTTTGTTTTATAATATGACCGCCTTTTTGATCTCAACTTGGCTTTAGGGAGTCCTACGCAGCATCGTCCAACACGAGAATCAGTGCCTAACCTTCCAATTCACAGGTCGAATTCGCTTCTACTAGACAAGAAATACAAATTAATGTCGATAGTCAAACGGATATCAAGGAAGTCGCTTAATTGGAAGGAAATAATACTTCAAGCAATCGAGTTTGTCTTTCAAAGTTTATAGATACGCATAATAATATTTGCACATTTAAAACCATACGGGCTAGTGGTGGTGCTTAAACAAGTAGATTACGATTTTTAAGTGTGATAATGTGTAATGCCCTTCGCTATGGAAATCGACATGTTAAAAAACATGATGGTACTAAAATGGGACTCTAAGCACAGCTACCTACATAGAATTACAGTTATCTGAAACAGTTGGAAACAGCGATAGTGTAGTCAGGATTAGGAATACTGAGGATCCGAAATCGCTTGAGCAATAATAATATAAAGTTTACTACATCATACATGGTACATATAACTCCCTGACCTAGCGAAAACCCTATACAATATACATGTCGGGACAGGAAGGAAGTATAAAAAGGAATTATCATTTTTATTAATCACATTGAGGGTGTCTGAATATATTACGTCGGGTAAGACTAAATAAAAATCGTGTTGAATTCTCGGAGCGACAGTTGGGTGTATAAAGGGGTGCCGAATCATTTGAAGAAACAGTCTTAGTCTGTCGTCATTAAGTTCGGTTGTGTTGCAAGTAGTTCGGTGCAGTTCAATACTATGTGGTAACTATGGTGGTGTTCATATCGGTCAGTGCTTAGTAAAGCGGTTACTATGTTATTTCGAGTTGTTACTAGGTGAGTTAATTATAATCACTTAACCAAACGGTTAAGTCTCGATATGCAGTGTGTTATAATAACCAAAGTTAATAACTATTCCTGACGTGGTATTGTACTCTGTGAACATTAGATTACGTAATAATTGACGAACGAACAATATATAGCGAGTTGAAGATAATTCATTTGTGACTTTTACTATGTGTGCCCACGTATACCTATATCGGCCGCCTCTCTGTCTCCGACATCAGAAGGTGGGATGAGCCTATTCCCGCATATATGTAAAATGCAATTAATGGTACTATGGAGAAGCTATTTAAGTACCCGCAATTTACATGAAGAAAAAAAATTGCATTGAGTAATGTCGGAATAAGAACAAGACTACAACGTGAATAAAAGTGACAACGTGTGAAATATAACTATCGCATGGTCATTTGTGATTTTATGTGCATACAACTTCGAATGAAAGAGAATCGCGTGTGTACCGCGATTGAACTGTTGGTGTTCAAACGTTCCTGTTGGTGCTCAAGCGTTCCGGTAGATGTGCTGCCGTATGGTGCGTCGTAGTTGGTGTCCCAGACATGACTGTACGGTTGTCTAGTACCGGTTGATGCTAACTATTGCATCGCGTATCATGTGTGGCTATATATGAAGACAGATATGCTTACTGCAGCGCTACAGGAAGTTTGGTATCGTATGACCCATAATCCTTATTTGAAGGTTATGGTTTCCTTTATTATTATTTTTTGGTTATCTCTAAAAATATTGGAATTTCGTTTAGTAGTCATGTACCTAGTTCTTGTACGTAACAATCTTTTTGTGGATGTGACTCAAGTACCGTATAGTGTAAAAAGAAAAGTATAGCCATTTTCTTGTATAATTCGCATAGTGGATGTGTTTTGTGTCAATAAGATTGCTGTCCAGATATAATGTTAGTGATATTTGACTTGTTGAGTACTTATGAAGGTTCAAATATTTTCCGTTAAATGACAGTTTTAAGTACAAAATATCGTTCATGGCTTCCATTGGTAAAACTTTTAATTTCTACTACTAACTACTTAGCATAAAAAGATTCCTTAAAGGGAAGTCCTACCGTAATTCAACTTATGTGATTTCTTTTATTTCTTGGTAACCTTTATGTGCAGGACGCATATTCTCGAAGAGAGAACAACGTAAAGTGCATACCGCGCATGCGCGATTTCGTAATAGAACTCGGACCTCTTAGTGACGTCATAGACTTTAGTCAGTGATCTTAGTGAAAAAATCGTGTTATCGTTAGGGTCATTGAACGCTTATAACTCACCCGGTATGAACTGTGTAGTGTTTCATTCGGTGTCATAGTGTAGGTTAGAACTTTGCCTACCCCGCTGCGGTAGCGGGATGAACGTATGTATAAAGTTTAAATAGTTATTTATAGAAATGTTGCTTGTGTGCATCGTTTGTGCTAAACTTAGAGTAAGTAAATCACGATAACTTTCTTTGTAATGCACATAAGGTTGTTTTATGATGTTTAGTATATAGAGCCACTTAGTGTCTATGTACCAAGACACTTATAGTTTAGGCATATAGATTTAACTTAGGCGCGAATTGAAAATAAGTGTAATCTTGAAAGTGAAAAAGAGGTCCTAGAAAGAGGGAAGGCCCTCTTAGTGCTCCGTACGGTATAGCCGCGGAGTACTTAAGCTAATTTGTTCTTTTGTATTTTTGAGTTAAAACGTGTTAGGAGTTTTTTGTTTAATAGAAATAGTTCGGGACATCAAGAAAACAGCAAGTAGTCGGCAAGAAAGAAGAAGTCTGCAAGTTTGAAGAGGAAACAGGCGCTTATGCAGAGTGGACCATCCTTCCTCATCAGCGGTGGCACGGTGCTACAAGGACGACTTCCAGCTACGTCGCATAGCTACGGCGTAGCAACGAGAGACTACGCGCCGAATATTAACGCCGGGAGAATTTGGCTACCGTTGTGGCTGAACTTTGTAACTTTCGATTCAGTGTGTGAAATAAACGCTATTTCCCGATTTTTCGCCTTTGTTACTTTGTCACTGGTATCGCCATATTTCCACTCACGCAATCCAGCACACACACAACACATTGCGGGGTGTTGGCCCAGTCCGAGCCCCGCACATTTTCTGGTCCTTCGCGAGCCGGATCTACGTGAGTGTGGAAAATGCCAGTGACAAGGTCAATCGGGAAACGAACGGCGTCGGCCACGGAAGCATCAACGACGGTCACGTCATGTACCGCGACGTCCGCAACGGGGACGTCCGCGACCGCGACGTCTGCTACAGCAACGTCTGCGACTGAGGCCACCGAGACCACCATCGCCGACACCGTTCAAACGTGTTTCACCACCGATAGGGATACCGCTGCCGGCACCGCTGCGGAGGAGCTTCAAGCCGCCGCACCGGAAGAGAGGAAGCCACAGCGGCCCCGAAGTCGACCAGCCACTTCTTCAAGGCGTTCAACGAAAGCACGTCGCCTGGCACAGGCCAGGGCCGAACTCACAAAACTCAAAATAGAGCTAGCGACCGCAAAGCTAGCAGAGATCGAAGCGGAAGATAGCGAGGATGACCTTAACTCCGTCATCACCGAGGTCGAGCAGGATCAACGCGTTCACAGCTGGTTACATACCAGTCAGCTGCTCGCGATTGATAACCGACCTCACGAAGTGCAAGATGCGCAATCCCGTGTGCAGCCGCCACCCGAACCCATAGACCCAGTGATCACCGCCGCATCCTGGGACATCCCGGCGTCTGCACCGGCGGGAGCCAGTGCCGTGCCCCCGCCAACGTGTCACCCAGTGGCAAATGATGCATCAAATAATCCGCTCGATTTCATAACATTTTCAGGTAACCCTGCGGCATCGAACCCGAATGTGCAGCCGCTGCCTGCGAAGCAACCGCCGCCTGTAGTAGCAGCCTGGTTAAGAGAAAATGAAGCTTCGCAACAGCCGCCGCCGCCGCAGCCCCCGCCTACCCCGCGTCAAGTGCGGGGCGGGGAATTGGTCGCAGCGCGACCGAACTCCGATTATAGTGAACTTGCGTGTGCCATAACGCAAGCTGTGCAAGCTGCACAACATAGACAGCCGTTGAAGTATACGGAGTTGCCCATTTTCAACGGTGCGCATCAAGATTGGCTAACTTATAGAGCCGCTTATAATGAATCCGCAAGTTATTTTACAGCGTTGGAGAATATGTCCCGATTGCGCCGCAGCTTACGGGGCACAGCAAAGGAAGCAGTACAAGGGCTGCTCATCACCAACGCCGAACCGAACGCTGTGCTGAGGACTCTCGAGACGCGGTTTGGGCGTCCGGACTCGATCGCATTGGCCGAGATCGAGCGACTCCGGGCGCTACCCCGCCTCACTGATTCGCCGCGAGATATTTGCACTTTCAGTACGAAAATAGAAAATGTCGTGGGAACCCTGCAAGCGCTCGATTGTGCCTTCTACCTGTATAATCCGGAGGTTACGAAGGCGGTGATGGAAAAATTGACTCCGACGCTGAGAAGGCAATGGTATGAGTTCGCCGCCGCACAACATAGAGGTGAGCCCGACTTATTAAAATTTAGCCGATTCATTGCCAGGGAAGCGGAGATATGCAGTCCGTTCGCCGTGCCAGAGATCATCGCGGACAAGGCCCCGGTGAAGGCTAGCGGCGGCGAACAACCACGCCGGCAACGAATACATACCGTCGCCGACAAACAGAAGCCCGCATGCTGTGTATGCAACCAGGAGGTACATTCGATGGGCGAATGTGCACGATTTCGGGATGCCGCGGTTGACGCGCGGTGGGACTTAGCAAAAAAACATAGGCTATGTTTCAGGTGCCTGAAATTTCGATCGAAGCAACACACATGCAAGCCTCGAAAATGCGACACGGACGGGTGTGAACGACATCACCATAGGATGCTGCACTCGGACCGGAGGAGTAAGAGTACCGACGAGGCCACCAATGAAGAGGTGGTAAATTCGGCATGGACGTCGCAAATGTCATTTTTGAAAATAGCTCCGGTATGCATTTCAGGACCGGCGGGAGAGGCTCACACTTTCGCGCTACTTGATGACGGGTCGACGGTCAGTTTGATCGACCATCAGCTGGCCAAGGACATCGGCGCGGAGGGACCGGATGAACCGCTCCACATAATCACGTACGATGGAGAGAAAACTACACGGAATAATTCATGTCGTGTTAAGTTTCAGATAAGGGGAAGTCGGGGACGGCAGCAGATAGAAGCCCGCACCGTCGACAACTTGAGATTGGCGGCGCAGCGTATTCCTGAAGAGGCGCTGCGAGACTGTACCCATTTGAAGGGCCTCCTGCCTGCATCACAAACGCAAGAAGCGAAACCCCGACTTCTTATAGGCCAGGATAATTGGCATTTGCTTATATCTAGCAAGACACGGTCCGGGAGGAGGAACCAACCGGTCGCCTCGCTCACACCACTAGGATGGGTGGTACACGGGAGCCGGACCAGAGCCCTAGGACACAGGGTGAATTTCGTCGGTCAGACAGCAACCGACGACCTAACTGAGGAGCTCGTAAAAGAATTTATTTTGCTTGATAATCTGTTTGTAGATCCCCGCAGGCCGAAGAGCGACCCCGGAGAAAAGGCGCTGAGAATCCTGGAGGACAACACCACGAGAGAACCCTGCGGAAGATATACCACGTCTCTCCTGTGGAAAAAAGAAAATGTCGAGCTCCCGAACAATTACGAGAACACTTTGAAAAGGCTGCATAACATAGAAAACAAGCTGGATAGGAACCCCGAACTCAAGGTCAGATATAACCAACAGATGGAGGCGCTGATCGAGAAGGATTACGCCGAGCCAGCCCCCGCGACCTCCCATGCAACAAGGACATGGTATTTGCCGCACTTCGCAGTTTTTAATGCTTTGAAACCGGACAAGCTGCGAGTTGTGCACGACGCGGCGGCCAAGACAAAGGGTACCACTTTGAATGATAACTTATTAACAGGTCCAGACTTGTTGCAGCCTCTTCCCGCCGTCCTGATGCGATTTCGGGAACATCCCATTGCAGTCACCGCGGATATCACGGAGATGTTTATGCAGGTGAGATTGCGCGAGGAAGATCGCGACGCCCTCAGATATCTCTGGCGAGCGGATCGCCGAGATAACGAACCGCCGGAAATATACAGGATGAAGGTACTCATTTTCGGTGCATCTAGCTCTCCCGCGACGGCGATTTATGTCATGAATCGCAACGCGGACAGATTTCGATCGACGCATCCGGAAGCTGTCGACGCGATAAGGAGAAAACATTATATGGACGATTACCTTGACAGCTATCCGGACATAGAAAGCGCGACAACGATTGCGCGGCAAGTGCGCGACATTCACGGTGAGGCGCATTTTATATTGAAAAAATGGACGAGTAATTCGCCTGAGGTACTTGAAGCACTCGGCGAATCGGCAAGTCCCCACCGCGAAGAGGTGGACTTAGAAAAGGCGGAGAGAGTCTTGGGCCTCATTTGGAGACCAACGGAAGACAGACTCGCCTTCAATTTGGATTTGGCGCGCATACCGCCAAACTTGTTAATCAGAGAAGCGCCCACGAAACGAGAAGCGCTTAAAATAGTAATGTCCCTGTTTGATCCTCTAGGTCTTGCATCCCCAGTGACGGTAAGGGCCAAGCAGCTGTTGCAGGAGGTCTGGAGACGCGGCACTGCATGGGACGATCCGCTTGACGGCGACATATCCGCCGGATGGGCGGATTGGGTCACACAGCTGAGAAGATTGGGTCACGTGTCCGTGCCACGCTGCTACCTAGGCTATACTCGAGCTAGAAGATTGCAGCTGCACGTGTTCACCGATGCCAGCGAGTCCGCCTACGCGACCGCACTATACTGGCGAGCCGAAGATGAAGACGGACGGGTCACGGTTTCACTTATAACAGCGAAAGCGAAAGTTGCGCCGCTGAAACTAACGTCCATTCCCCGTCTAGAATTACAGGCAGCAGTACTCGGCACACGGATGGCAGCCGCGGTGAAGCGCGAACACGGAAGACAACCCGAGTCAACGACCTACTGGACAGACAGTCGGACAACGCTGAGCTGGATCAGAACAGGATCCAGATCATACAAACCATACGTCGCTCATCGCGTCGCGGCAATAGAGGAACATTCACAAACGAGCGAATGGAGATGGGTGCCGACGCGCCACAATGCCGCTGACGATGCCACACGCGACGTGCCGGACAACTTCGATGAGCGACATCGATGGTTCAATGGGCCGGAATTTCTCCGAAATCCACCCGACTTATGGCCCACGGAAGAAAGGGGCATCATCACCACGACCGGTGAAGAAAGAGTAGGCGCCGTCACCTCAGGACATCGAGAGCCACAGCTCTCAGAGGCCCTACCCGACGTGAATCGGTTCTCGAGTTGGACCCGATACTTGAGAGCTACAGCTCGCACTCTGCAGGCAGTGCGCATGTTCCGGCGACGGTGTGATTACGTTAATCACAAGCGAACAAAGGCCGCTTCGCAAAAGGACCCGGATTGGAAACGCGCTCAAACGTCGAAAAAACCGTTGAAGAGGAGCGCGCGAAAATCGGAGGACATAACATTCATGACCCTCCCAGCTGAGCTGTTAGAACGGGCGGAATACCTCATTATAAAAATGAGTCAAGAAAAAGTGTTTGCCGAAGAAATACGTGCACTCGCACAAGGAAAACCCGTATCACGGGATAGCCGCCTGTATCCTTTGAGTATTGTACTAATTAATAATTTGATATGTTTAAATAGTCGGATTTCAGCTACCACGGGAATCACAGAAAAAATGAAGCACCCTCCGGTCGTCGACGGCGAGCATCGGGCAACACGGCTGTGGATCGAGCACGTCCACGCAGAGCTGCATCACGCCAGCGTCGAGAGCGTGGTCAACTGCTGCCGCCAACAGAGATGGATCCTGAGACTACGCCCGACGGTCAAGACTACACTGAGGAGCTGCTTGAAGTGCCGCCAGAGGGCGGCGACCCCGCCGCAGCCGGTGACGGGCGACTTACCTGCCTGTCGGCTGGCTCATCATCACAGACCATTTACCTATACCGGTCTTGATTACTTCGGTCCGCTCACCGTAACCGTGGGCCGCAGCAATCAAAAGCGCTATGTAGCTCTCTTTACATGTTTGACAGTTCGAGCGGTGCATCTAGAGGTGGTGCACTCATTAAGTGCGCAGGGTGCAATCATGGCACTCAGGCGCATGACAGCGCGTCGTGGGAGCCCCGTCGAGCTGTGGTCCGACAATGCGACCAACTTCCACGGCGCGGAACGAGAGCTGCGCAACACCCTCCTCGCGGGCGCCGAAGAAGAGGCGTCGCGGAGGGCGATCCGATGGCGCTTCATTCCCCCGGGCGCGCCATTCATGGGCGGCGCCTGGGAGAGACTGGTGCGGACTGTGAAAACCGCACTAAAAACGGTGCTCCACGAGAGGAGCCCTCGAGAAGAGACGTTGGCAACGTTACTCGCCGAGGTCGAACTAACAGTCAATAGCCGACCATTGACCCACGTGTCGGTGAACCCTGAGGATCCGGAAGCCCTGACGCCTAACCACTTTTTGTTGGGCGGTCGGGGCCCGTGGTCGGTGCCGAACTTCCCGGCCGACCACGACTTCGGCGCGCACGCCGACCTCAAAGCCACACAGCAGCTCGCCGACGCATTCTGGACGCGTTGGCTCCGGGAGTACCTCCCCGAGCTAAGAAACCGGCGGGAGGCCCACAGCCGGGGCCCCGAACTGCAAATAGGTGATGTCGTCCGCATCATAGACGGCACGCTCCCGCGCAACACATGGCCGCGGGGGCGCATTTGCGCCATGTATCCCGGCCCAGATGGAGTGGTGCGCACAGTGGACATCACCACCCGCGGAGGTGTCCTGCGACGACCCGTGAAGAGGATCGTCGTCATACACCAAGCTGACGACACAAGGACCGAGAGCGCCGCGCCGCAGCCAGCGGCGGATGCATCCTGCCCGACAGCGTGACTGCATCACCCCCTGGACGCTGGGTGATGCACGGCGGGAGAATGTGCAGGACGCATATTCTCGAAGAGAGAACAACGTAAAGTGCATACCGCGCATGCGCGATTTCGTAATAGAACTCGGACCTCTTAGTGACGTCATAGACTTTAGTCAGTGATCTTAGTGAAAAAATCGTGTTATCGTTAGGGTCATTGAACGCTTATAACTCACCCGGTATGAACTGTGTAGTGTTTCATTCGGTGTCATAGTGTAGGTTAGAACTTTGCCTACCCCGCTGCGGTAGCGGGATGAACGTATGTATAAAGTTTAAATAGTTATTTATAGAAATGTTGCTTGTGTGCATCGTTTGTGCTAAACTTAGAGTAAGTAAATCACGATAACTTTCTTTGTAATGCACATAAGGTTGTTTTATGATGTTTAGTATATAGAGCCACTTAGTGTCTATGTACCAAGACACTTATAGTTTAGGCATATAGATTTAACTTAGGCGCGAATTGAAAATAAGTGTAATCTTGAAAGTGAAAAAGAGGTCCTAGAAAGAGGGAAGGCCCTCTTAGTGCTCCGTACGGTATAGCCGCGGAGTACTTAAGCTAATTTGTTCTTTTGTATTTTTGAGTTAAAACGTGTTAGGAGTTTTTTGTTTAATAGAAATAGTTCGGGACATCAAGAAAACAGCAAGTAGTCGGCAAGAAAGAAGAAGTCTGCAAGTTTGAAGAGGAAACAGGCGCTTATGCAGAGTGGACCATCCTTCCTCATCAGCGGTGGCACGGTGCTACAAGGACGACTTCCAGCTACGTCGCATAGCTACGGCGTAGCAACGAGAGACTACGCGCCGAATATTAACGCCGGGAGAATTTGGCTACCGTTGTGGCTGAACTTTGTAACTTTCGATTCAGTGTGTGAAATAAACGCTATTTCCCGATTTTTCGCCTTTGTTACTTTGTCACTGGTATCGCCATATTCCCACTCACGCAATCCAGCACACACACAACACATTGCGGGGTGTTGGCCCAGTCCGAGCCCCGCACACTTTACAAATGTTGAGATCTTGTTTAATAGGGTATGTGCAGCCATGGATTAACGAGCTATTCGTGGTTTATGTTAGTACAGAACCGTCCTTAAACTTAAGGACAAGTAGGTACCTGTTGTTGGAAACTATGACTGTGCATAGCATTGGTTTACAAAAGTGATCTAGGTGTATAGTGTTGGGTCTGAAGGATTGCTAGCTTTCCATGGTCAATGTTTCCCATTGTTTAAATTTTTTGAATTAAGACCGATACGTGCGATAATTTTGTGATTGTCCTCATATTAAGATAACTACTGAATTCCCGCTCAAAGATTGATGCGTGACTTGATTTAAGTTCAGGATAGGGTGAACGGTTTGATGCCGTTGCGATATTTTTGATTGCAGGAACTGGAGATCCTTGCAGGGAGTACTTAAAGTATTCAGCGTTAGAAGACGCCGTAAGCTGTGACTACTGAAGAGCCTCTGTGGGATCCTTTGGTGGATCTGACATTAACTGCGGTGATAGAGGATTTGGACATCAGGAGTTTGAAGATTCTTGCATTTTGGTGAGAAGTTTTCATTTTGTTGTGGAGTTTTTTTTTATTTGTCCCTGCGATTGATTGTGGAAAAGCCTGAAAGTGAAGTAGTGATTGAAACGTTCAACGTTAGAACAAAGTAGATGAGCCTGTTCTCGCAATAAATGTGTGTGGTGAATGTTCCAGTAAAATATCTCGAAAAAGATCTTTGTGGTTAAAATCTTGTACAAGATCTATGTGGTTAAGGACGGTTGTGTGATCAAGTCCATGTGGTTAAGGACGGCTGTGTGATCAAGTCCATGTGGTTAAGGACGGCTGTGTGATCAAGTCCATGTGGTTAAGGACGGCTGTGTGATCAAGTCCATGTGGTTAAGGATGGCTGTGTGATCAAGTCCATGTGGTTAAGGATGGCTGTGTGATCAAATCCATGTGGTTAAGGATGGCTGTGTGATCAAGTCCATGTGGTTAAGGATGGCTGTGTAATCAAGTCCATGTAGTTAAGGATGGCTGTGTAATCAAGTCCATGTAGTTAAGGATGGCTGTGTGATCAAGTCCATGTGGTTAAGGATGGCTGTGTGATCAAGTCCATGTGGTTAAGGATGGCTGTGTGATCAAGTCCATGTGGTTAAGGATGGCTGAGTGATCAAGTCCATGTGGTTAAGGACGGATGTGTGATCAAGTCCATGTGGTTAAGGACGGATGTGTGATCAAATCGATATGATGACGTGACTTCGACCAGTCTTATATTGTGAGAATAGTGAATAAATTACAATGTGCTCACTATGTGTCTTGTGTATTGGGAAAACTATAGCGTGATCATCCCCACTGGGTCTGAATCATTGTAGCAAATTTGGTCCTGATGGTAAACAAGCATAACTGAAATAGTGATTGTAGTAGTATGAGGAAGAGTCTTAATGTAAGGTCAGAATAGGCCGAGCGATGTGATGCTGCTGCGTATATTTTCTGTTTGCAGGCATTGGAAATTGCTGCTGGTGGTGCCGCGTGTGACGTGTCGAAGACGGTGTGCAGTGCAGTGCAGCTACTGGGCAGCTTCCGAGGGAAGATTGCTGCTGATCGTCAGTGGCACTGATCTAAGTTTAGATAAGAATTGTTTGCATTGTATACAGTTTTAGTAACTATTGGACGGCTGTATCCTTGAGAGTTTGTTACCGTCACTTCTTCTCTCTTGTTAGGAGGTACTAGGAGGTGATGGCGGAAGGGCGTTTTGGGGGTGCTGTCTATTTTGTAAAACATACGTAAGAGAACGATCACATGTCAGGAGTATCATGTCACTATACGTGATTTAACTGAATTTTAAAATTAGATTTGTTTCTTAAATCCCTTGCACTTAGGGAGACACATTGCGAGCTTTTCCTTAACGTTTGAACAATGGAAGCAACTGACTACAGTAACTTGTGTAAATGGTTACAGCGATAACTTTCTTTGCCTATCGATTATGGTCACTGGTATGACTGCAAAAATAATTCTAAATTCATGACAGCATTAATTCCTAAGTTTTAAAATTTTGGTTGGGTTCTTACACTTTAATTGGAGTTTTAAATTGTCATTTAATTATTCGGTGTTAAATTTTCATGAAGCGTGCGTTAGCGAAAAATGCTTGAAGGTTAAGTTTTGAGATAATCAATGAAATTGTAGCAGAGACAAGTGGAAATGACAGTAATTAAGTTTGCATGATGATCTGGAGTGGACTTTAGTAGTCCGTTGCGAGTCGGTATTTACTGTGTAAGCAATCCGTGGTTGTACGTTGCGCGGGTGGTTCTGGCGGTGGTTTGGTTTCAAAGGAAGCCATAGAGTGCGGAAGAGATGAGAGTATCTAGAGGTTACTGGCAGACGTCACATGCAGGGCTTAATTGGTTAGATTATGTGGTTTGCATTTGGCAATCGAGACGGACCTTCATCCATTTTTTGTACTATGTTGTTTTAAAGAGTGTTGTTAAGTTTACGTGATGATCGTACTTTGTGTCATTCAGAGTAACACACGAGGACGTGTGTCTTGCCAGAATGGCCGTGTCGGGACAGGAAGGAAGTATAAAAAGGAATTATCATTTTTATTAATCACATTGAGGGTGTCTGAATATATTACGTCGGGTAAGACTAAATAAAAATCGTGTTGAATTCTCGGAGCGACAGTTGGGTGTATAAAGGGGTGCCGAATCATTTGAAGAAACAGTCTTAGTCTGTCGTCATTAAGTTCGGTTGTGTTGCAAGTAGTTCGGTGCAGTTTAATACTATGTGGTAACTATGGTGGTGTTCATATCAGTGCTTAGTAAAGCGGTTACTATGTTATTTCGAGTTGTTACTAGGTGAGTTGATTATAATCACTTAACCAAACGGTTAAGTAATTGTCTCGATATGCAGTGTGTTATAATAACCAAAGTTAATAACTATTCCTGACGTGGTATTGTACTCTGTGAACATTAGATTACGTAATAATTGACGAACGAACAATAAATAGCGAGTTGAAGATAATTCATTTGTGACTTTTACTATGTGTGCCCACGTATACCTATATCGGCCGCCTCTCTGTCTCCGACATACATAAAACCACAGGATGACATCTCGTCACGTGCGCCCATTTACCGGTAAAATGCAGCGATATTTGTAAGAGCTCGACGCCGCGAATAAAGACGGGAAAATTTTATATTCTGCAGGAAATGCAATAAATAATGGAACTTGCTGGTAAAACGAATCGGAAATGCATTTATTTGAATAGGATTTATTTGATTTCACTATTAATACCTTAGTGGAGTTTAAAATAACCTGCCGAACGATGCAAACACTTATTGTGTAAACATTTCAATGTCAAGTTTGGTAATTTAAATTCGTCTTTTTCAATCCTTAATATTACTAGTAGTATAAGTTGTTTTACCCTAATGTTTTACCCATCGGTTTTCAGCTTTACTCATAATATTGAAAATAATATCAGTGAGTAACAATAATTAGGACGATGGTGACATAGTTTTAAAGCTGCTAATCGTAACTGTATAAAATGTTCAGAATTTGATACAACATTCTTGATGCTGTGGATAAATCTTACTATATCCTATTCGTATGGCTAAAGAAAACTCACTGGTCAAGGATGTCTATAGTTTGAAGCGTTAGTGAAGCCTAACGTGGACCGAGAAACGGAGAGAGTACAGAAAAGCCTCAGCAAGACTCTGGCCATAAAATCTAATTCATAAGCATTAGATTTTATGGCATTTATAACTTTTGCAAGTACTTGTTATAGGGAGCGTGCACGATCTATAGAGGGCAGCACAAAATCGATACAAGAGCCACTTGTGTTTAAAAAAAGAAACTTAAACTAGAACAATAATTTATTTATTATATTAAGCTATTGCATAGTTTCTATCGCGGGCCTTGAGCGTGGAGACTGAATCCAGAAATTCCGTAACGAAAAAATAACCTAACACACCTCACTCCGACCGGCACAGCGGTGATATTTTATTTTCAACTCTATCACAACCATGTAGAGTGTAAAATTCCATAAGTAAATTTAATATCGCAGTCTTGTAAGAATACTATATGTAAGAGGATATGAGCTGAATGTTAAACGATAAAAGGTCGAAATTACCGTGTATTTAAAAATTGTTCCAGTCAGTGAAACGTATCGAAATGTCAAACGCGCGCAGTTGATGAGAATGTCCCCGTGGCGGGATGACGTGATTCTAAGTTTGAATTTTTAAAAAGTTTTTATTTTATATCTGTTCAAAGAGGTTATAAATATTAGAATTGCCTGCTTAGAGTTTCGGCGTTAGGGCACGAGTGCAATTTGGACTATAGAAAAAAAAAGACGTGTGGCACTCGGAGACTGCCGCGGTAAAGCTATTGCATAGCATTTTTTATCAACTTATGTAATTATAATTATTTATTTATTTTCTTTTTTTTCTTTTTCACGACGTAGTATGTTTTTAGACATAGGTGGCAGCACTTTCTAAGACTTTTACGACTTGCTCTCTCTCTGTCTTTGTCGGAATCTTGCGGAAAATATGGGCAAAGAGAACCCGAGCCGGTTCACGTTCACCGACTATGACGTATTGTTGCCACTTTTTTTTATTGTTGTAGCAATTTGCAGTTTCTCAGAATTGTTATAATAACATTAATTTTATTAATTGATAATGGTGTGATATTTATTTCACCCGCGTTTTTTTTTTAATAAAAAATTACACAGTATTTCGGTGGTTACTAATTGTAGTGTATTATGGTTGAATTTATATTTTGTAATTTGCGTTTACCTTTACGTACGTATATTATTAGTTTGTGTCACATTTATTATTAGAATTTAGATAGTTATGTGTATAAGAAACTGATCTGATCAGATTTTAATTTTAAACAGAAAATATTTGTTAACAGGAAATAATTATATTTTACTGAATTTAAAGTAAAAGTTGTCGAATAACGTTCGTTGATTATTTAAATTGATGATATATGACGGAGGAGAAGGTCCAGAACTCTTTAAAAAGAGGTGACGTCAGCTCTGCCGACGTCACAGGGTTCCACCTCATCATCATAACCCATGATGTGAGAGTAAAATTCCAAATTGTTGTTCATCCTTTATTTCTGGATGTTCCAAACTTATTTTCGGAGCTCCGAACAGTTGGGAGTCTCACAAGAGACTGACTTTAAATTTTTTTTTTTTTTTGTCCCTGACTATACTCTTTCTAGCCTGACGAGGGTCGGCTTATGAAAGCACACCGGTCTTTTGGGTGAGTGCAGAAGGCGCTCGCAACCCTTAACTATTTCAAATGCGCGGCGCCCTATTTATACCAACGATTTGACATCTCGACTATAGTCCGGTCAATTTAGACATTCGAGGTTACATAAAGTCCCAACAAGCTAAATTTCTGTGAAATTGTTCAAAACATAATTATAAACAATGTCTAGAAGTTCCCCATCATTCCCCTGTAAGGAAAAAAAAATATTCAAGGTCAAAGGTAAAAAAAATGAGTTTTTCGCGATTTTCAGCAAAACGGTAAGTTTTATCATAAAAGTACCTCAGACAAAAATTGTAGATCATAAAATTATCTATAAAAAATGCATCAATACTTTTTTTTTACGAGCCACCGTTTCTGAGATATAACGATTCAAAAAGTTATAAAAGTTGTTATCGTCATAATATGCATACGTTTCCACTCCACCTATGAGGTAGTGTACTTAGCGCGTTTTTTAACGTGGTTTCCCCAGTAGGCCTACTCCACGGGTCAGTTGTGATCCTGTTTAATGTAAAACTATTGCATAATAACGGAAATTTTCAAAGATTGGGAAAGATAAAAGCGATGTAAATAAAAAAAAAGTGTTGAAGTTTATTCGTCTTATTCGTAAGTTTCAAATTCTTGATCTTCTCCTGCTTCTTCTTCATCTTCATTTTGGATGCAAGTAAATTTCGTCAATGGCAATGTATCGCATGATACTTCGTCGGAGTCAAACGAATCCTCCATTTTTTTTATTCAATATTAGAGCACGACCGGCCTTGACAATTTGTGCATGCCAAAGAACAAGACAGTCCGACTTTTTTGCAACCACATTTAGCACTGCATCCCTTTTTGCAGTTGCCAAAAATAGTGTTCAGCAGTTTTTCCAGCGCAGGTAGAAGTAAAGTTTGAACTGGCTCTAATATATTGTTGACCAACTTCCAACCCCAGTCTGTAGGGTCTAGCTGATAACCAAGCCACACTTGAACTTGGTAATATACTCGAAAAAGATGTTGGTGAGCAGCAACTGAGGTTGGAGGAAGACAAGCTAATTGAACTTGTTTTTTATTTTTAGTATTTTTAACGAAACATGCATATCGATGCTTATCTAAACAGGTAGTTTATTTAGGAGCTCCGTACATAGAAAGAAGAAAGGGGATGCCGTTGGTAAAATCTTCTTGTTGTGTTGAATTACTCTTTTTAAAAACTTCAGTACATTGAATTAAATCTTGTTTTTTAAACATTTTGAAAACTGCTGTTTTACCCCTCCTGTAAAATGCAGATGTCGTATCACAGCCAGTTATTGCGTGTAAAAATAGTACAGGATCTGAGCTGATACTGAATAGAAAATCTCAATATCACTTTGCCCGACCCGGGAATCGAACCCAAGACCTCAGCATTGTAGTCGTACCTTAATACAACTACGCCACCGAGGTAGTCGAGAATAGAGCAATTCAATTTGACAAATACAACTATTGTTGTTGGTGAAGATGTTGACTTACTTGTATTACTCACTGCTCGAACGCCAACTGAAAAAACTATTTTTTTCTTAAAACCAGGAAAAGCTCAGCATCAATCAAATATATATTCATCAAAAAGTTTATTTTCTTTTGTAAAGTGTCAAGATCATGTACTATTTTTACACGCAATAACTGTGTGCTGTGATACGACATCTGCATTTTACAGGAGGGGTAAAACAGCAGTTTTCAAAATGTCTGAAAAACAAGATTTAATTCAATTTGCTGAAGTTTTAAAAAAGAGCAATTCAACTCAACAAGAAGTTATTACCAACGGCATCCGCTTTCTTCTTTCTATGTACGGAGCTCCTAAATAAACTACCTGTTTAGATAAGCATCGATATGCATGTTTCGTTAAAAATACTAAAAATAATAAACAAGTTCAATTAGCTTGTCTTCCTCCAACCTCAGTTGCTGCTCACCAACATCTTTTTCGAGTATATTACCAAGTTCAAGTGTGGCTTGGTTATCAGCTAGACCCTACAGACTGGGGTTGGAAGTTGGTCAACAATATATTAGAGCCAGTTCAAACTTTACTTCCACCTGCGCTGGAAAAACTGCTGAACACTATTTTTTGCAACTGCAAAAAGGGATGCAGTGCTACATGTGGTTGCAAAAAAGTCGGACTGTCTTGTTCTTTGGCATGCACAAATTGTCAAGGCCGGTCGTGCTCTAATATTGAATAAAAAAAATGGAGGATTCGTTTGACTCCGACGAAGTATCATGCGATACATTGCCATTGACGAAATTTACTTGCATCCAAAATGAAGATGAAGAAGAAGCAGGAGAAGAAGAACAAGAATTTGAAACTTACGAATAAGACGAATAAACTTCAACACTTTTTTTTTAATTTACATCGCTTTTATCTTTCCCAATCTTTGAAAATTTCCGTTATTATGCAATAGTTTTACATTAAACAGGATCACAACTGACCCGTGGAGTAGGCCTACTGGGGAAACCACGTTAAAAAACGCGCTAAGTACACTACCTCATAGGTGGAGTGGAAACGTATGCATATTATGACGATAACAACTTTTATAACTTTTTGAATCGTTATATCTCAGAAACGGTGGCTCGTAAGAAAAAAGTATTGATGCATTTTTTATAGATAATTTTATGATTTACAATTTTTGTCTGAGGTACTTTTATGATAAAACTTACCGTTTTGCTGAAAATCGCGAAAAACTCATTTTTTTACCTTTGACCTTGAATATTTTTTTTTCCTTACAGGGGAATGATGGGGAACTTCTAGACATTGTTTATAATTATGTTTTGAACAATTTCACAGAAATTCAGCTTGTTGGGACTTTATGTAACCTCACTCTCATTTTTTGGTCTAAATTGACCGGATTATAGTTATTTGCACGATTATTATTTCAAAATACCCGCCGCTCCGACATATAAGTTAATTTATATTATACACATAAATAATTGCTGGTCTGTTTGACAAATAGGCACTTAGGATATTTGTTTGTAGAAATTTATTTACAAAATTATGTTTAGAGAATACATATGAATGAAGGTAGGTATCGTTATTATAATTTTCATGTTGTTCATGTAACAATGAAGTAGGTACATTAACGATTGTTGTTAATTATTGTTTTCCGTTAAATTGACCTATATCGTGAACACCGTGCGATATGTTAACAGGGGAATTTTTTGCCTCGGGTTACCTTTCGAAAAATTTCACCCTTCGCCACTGCAAGGTACTATTCCTGGCCACATAATAGAATTTAACACCATTTCGTTTACTTTTATGTTTTGGAGCATCCAAATATACAGCAATGCATTATCAACAGATCAAATATTATTTTTTATTCTTTTCATACGAATATTTTACGTCAATGTCAAGTATCGATGTGCTGAAAAGGAGTTAGATTGCGCCACCAGGTGGCAGAGCTTACGACGTGCACGTTCCCTATCGGGCGTTTAAAAAGGAAAATGAAGGTACGGTCAGGCACGTGAGTATATGAATGAGTTAAAAATTTCAAATCGCCTGTACGGGTTACGTTTAATAAAAACTTTTTTTCATTCTTTCTGTTTGTTTTTTCGAAAGAGAAAAATCAGATACATAAAGGTGTATAGGCGATTTCAAAATTTGAATTTGTACCTAGGTTATTGTATAATTTTAACAATCGGCGTGTGTGTGTGTGTGTATGTGGAGTCTCTCATCTATATAAAATTAGCGTAATTGACGTAAAACCTAAACTAATAATTGTACCTACAGGAAACCCAAAGTGGAATTTAATATGAAACTGATATTAATATACTTTTTGCTTATAACAGGTTTCCGAAAAACATACATATTAAATAGTTTTACCGCTTATTAACTTTGTGACTGCAGTATTTAAACGTAATAGGAAAATTTACATTAGAACGTGCCTGAAACACCAACCAAAACGGTCGGCAAAAAACCAACACCTACTGTTACTTTCAAACGTCTGTGATCTGTTGTGCCGCGCCGCTCCATGTACAAAGAACACGCACTATGTTTAGGGCTGCCATCATCTAAATTGCCGACGCCGGATAAACACGGCAAAAATCCCGGACATTTGGGCGAAATATGGGTATTTCCCCGGACACCTCTGAAAAAATATTTTGCCGTTCCTTCTTGAATGCGGGAAAATTTATGAAGTTTTAACTAAGATTTATTTCAATTTGTCGCTCATCTATAAAAAATGGATTTCCCCTGACAACAAAAGCGTCAGGGTTTTGCCCGGACAATTTTTAAAACCCCTGCCGGACGGCCCCCGGACGCCCTTCAAACTAGGACAAATCCGGGGAAATCCGGACGGATGGCAGCCCTAACTATGTTATACAATAACTTTTGCACGCGACTCCACTCGCTCATATCTCTCAGAAACAACTCTCCGATCTCCCAAGACTAGCAATCGAGTCCAAACAGGTAATTTATCACACACACACATACACATGTTCAGGAAGTTGGCGGTGTGATACCCCCGTGCCTCGGAAAGCACGTAAAGCCGTTGGTCCTGCGCCTGATCTCTCTCCGGTCATGTCGGATTGCCGTCTCACCGGACTATGAGAGTGAAGGAATAGCGAGTGCACCTGTGTATTGCGCACACACTTGTGCACTATAATATCTCCTGCGTACCTGGCTGATCTCCGTTGAGATTGGCCGCCGTGGCCGAAACTGGCTAGGAGGATTTTTCATTTTTCACATACACATACACTCACGCCTGTTATCCCCGAAGGGGTAGGCAGAGGCGCAACTAGTGCACCCACTTTTCGCCGTCATTCCATCCCATGATGTGATAGGGGGCGAGCCTATCGCCATATCGGTCACAAATTCCAGACTCCGAGCTGATACTGAATAGAAAACTCAATATCACTTTGGCCGACCCGGGGATCGAACCCGAGACCTCCGCTTTGTAGTCGTACTGTAATACAACTACGCCACCGAGGCAGTCGAATAATTTATATTTGAGAATAACCACGACATTAGAGGAAACTACTTCAAAGTTCATAGTTTCAACGTCTAACTAGAATGACGAGCGCAGTATCAAACATAAAATTACAATAATTCGTGTTCCGAATGTGGCTTATTCACCGACCAGCGTGTGCCAGTTGCACATAAAATTCTGCCAATCAAACAAAGCGGCAAGTCTGCTTTTACCAAGAATACAGAATAGCAGGACTGTAAAACAGTCGCCCTCATACCCACAGGTCTCCTCCCCGCGTCATAGCACGCCCCATTGAACTGAATCCTTTCCAGTCATTCACGAGTATTTTATACCATGACGAATATTTATAAAAATATGAAACAACAGTGTTGAAGTTCCACATATTAATAAACGTTAGTATTTTGTTAAAAAAAAACTAGTTAATAAGCATTATTTCAATAATAAGAAAAAAACATTTTTACGAAATTATGACAAACACAATATTTGTGACTTCATATGTTATTCTTTATACTGGAACGTCCAGGAATGAGCACTCATCGTCATCAGCCAAATAAAGTCCCACTAACCACTGTTGATTATAAGCCTCACTAAATATTTCCAGACAGACTTGTCAAAATCGGCCTGCATCCAGACACGCCTACTGAATAGCTGCTTAGCCAACTAAATCGAATTCGGGCTAGCTGTTTAAGCTCCGGACATATTGTTCTAATCATATTGAAGTTGGTGTCAATTCAGGGAATGAATCCATCAGGATATTGGAAAATGTTTGCTAGAGTTTAGCATAAAGCTCCGTTTTAACACTAATTTACTTTTTGACACACACATACACATACATTCACGCCTTTTATCCCGGAAGGGGTAGGCAGAGGCGCAACTAGTCCATCCACATTTCCCCGTTATTCCGTCCCATGATGTGATAGATATGTTAACTTTTTGAGTTTTGATTAACATAATTATTAGTGGTTAGCCTCAAGTTAAGTTAATGAATGGCTTGAATAAATATTTGACGACATAATTCAAAATGTTTACTATTTAATAATCCGCAATCGCTGAGGAACCATTTATTCAAAAAATAAAAGAAGAATGATTAATAAGAAGATGATTTACTGAAATATTCTACATATTAGTGCTTCAAATAATAGTAAAACTATATCAAAATGTGGGAAAATTTGTAACATATCTCAGAAATGCAAATAATAAGTCCATTTGCATCTTTGACTGTGTCTCGGCGTTAGATCTGTGAACTGATAATAAATGTCAATTCCAACCCAAGGCTGACTACGCCAGTATTAATCTTATTAACATACATTAATAATACTAGAAATAAGTTAATCAATAAAATTTGAACTAGTATGCAATGTGTGGGAATAAGTCTATTTAGTTATATTATAATAATAATAATACCAGCCTGTATTATACACTGTCCCACAACTGGGCAAGGGCCTCCTCTACTACTGAGAGGGTTTAGGCCTTAGTTCACCACGCTGGCGTAGTGCGGGTTGGTAGACTACACATCCCTTCGAAATTCTTATAAAGAACTTCTTAGGTACACAGTTTCCCTCACGATGTTTTAATTAGTTTCTTGTGCTTTATTTAATTCAACATCAAGCACCAGTGAGAAGTTATGTTTCTGTTGTAAGGACATTGTAAATAGTGTAATAACACATTAAAAGATATAATAACTCTCACAGGTTGCTAGATCAGTACAATGTACTCTGAATCAGGAATTAAGTGGCTACTGTTAAAAGGTTTTAATATTTTATTTTATTTATTTTTATTTATTTATTTATTACTTCTTATACAACAATGTATAAAGGCGGACTTAATGCCGAAGGCATTCTCTACCAGTCAACCTTAGGGTGATGCAGAGATAAACAATATAGGTGGGTGTAATAAATAATGATACAACATAAAATGAGCAAGGAAAAAAAAAAGTATAAATATAAAAAGTACACAATACGAATACACTTACTAAACATCTAATCTAATATTTGGTATGTAAATGTAAGTATACTCACTTTTTTGTAAACTGATTGGTAAGTGAGACCAAGTTTTTGCCCAACCGATGACTTCAAAGGGAATCGTTCCATTGTTAACCTGAAATAAAATGTAATATAGTTGTTTAAATTTTTTAATAATTGTCATAAATATTCGATACTCTCAAAGAAAGTTACGGAACTTCTAAAGCTTGTAATTAGTTGCAGGTGGGCCAATAATGGAGACTAATAAAACTAATTTAGTTTTCTTAGCATAACACACCCAGAATAGTTTTTTAAGTACAATTATGAAAAATGTATGCTCTACAAAATCTAATGGAAGAAGAATTTTCGAAATTGGCGCAATAGTAAGTTATAAAGCTTTGAAATTTGGTGGGAAGAGGTAGCTGTCAAATAACAGCAATACTAGGCTGTAATGTCACCAAACACCGTTGGCTATAATGCTGCCTGCATGTGAAAGAGATAGTGATGCTGGTTTTGCAGCAAAATTTCCTGTTCTTATTAGTTTCTGTTACATCTATAATAATGTACAAAATCAAACATAGGAAACTATCCTATTCTCATTGGATAATAATGCCTATGAACCATTACAGACATATTTTTATTAGAAACAAAATGTAGCAAATACTTAGCAGCTTGTCAATTATCTCTATTTTAGTCAATGCCATTGAAATAAACGAGATATTTACTCAAAATATATTTTATTTGCTGAAACCTTTCTTCTACCAAAAAAAGATTTGCTATAATGATGATGCCATAAGGTCTTTCAGCAGCACAAATATTAGGACAACAGCATGGCATTTCTGATTATTGTATAAATTGATCACATTGATCTAAACCCAGGCTATTGACTGCCTCGGTGGCGTAGTTGTATTACAGTACGACTGCAAAGCTGAGGTCTCAGGTTCGATCCCCGGGTCGGGCAAAGAGATATTGAGTTTTTCTATTCAGTATCAGCCCGGAGTCTGGAATTTGTACCCGATATGGCGATAGGCTCGCCCCCTATCACATCATGGGACGGAATGACGGCGAAAAGTGGGTGCACTAGTTGTGCCTCTGCCTACCCCTTCGGGGATAACAGGCGTGAGTGTATATGTATATATATATGATCTAAGGCCAATTCTCCTATCCTCACATTTAAATGGTAGTTTCATTTGAAAAGATATTTTTTTTCTGAGATCACTTTGTCAAAAATCCTTCAATTTTGTTTTATTTTTTAATTTTGATGTACCCAGTGTCACTCACGACTAAGACGAATCTCTTAACACCACTAACATAGAAATACGATACGCAGTTTAGGCTCTAGGGCTCGCTAAAGAAATATACATACTTACAATCATACATATACATACACTCGAAAAACATAACCCTCCTTCTTTCGCAGTCGGGTAAAAATATGTATACTTTAAAATATAATCAAAAATCATAATTATGATCGCACTTGTATATTTTCTTAAAATTGTAATAATTGACATTTAACAGTTGATTTTGACTTCTGACGCAGCAGATAATTCCTACAGACGCCCCCAACAATAACAAACTTACCTGCACAAGTAACACTGAATTTTGTTATGTAAACATAGTCACCTTCAGACACAGGCACTATAAATAACACCGAACACTATTTCTAGCACTACAACATTTGATTTGAATTGATTTATAAATAACTATATTCATAAAAATAATTTGCACACTCAACACTTTCTACTATATCGCGACTAACCTCAAATTAGTTGAACATTTTTCAATTTCTATAAGAAATCGTAAATTTTTCGGATATTGCGATGGCAAAGGTCCAGGAAACGTACACACAACACGTAACTTAATACCAAATGTTTTTTGTTTCCAATTTTTTAACGTAATCAGAATGAAGCGAATTACAAACAGGAAGTATGCATTTGGATACGCACACGTCGCGGTGGTCGTCTACGCCTCCTCACGGCAAACTTTCCGTAGTATTATAATGCTCTTTGCGGCAAACTATAGTATTGCTGTGCTACTCATACCTTTCTATTTTGTTAAATTTTTAGACTGTCATATTTTGTAATAGAAGCTTTATCTACTTATATGATCATTATGAATTCTATCTTAGTAACATCGAAATGACATGGGTCGTAATCAGTCTATATCATTGTCTATATACTTACTTATTAAAATTCTTACCTATTCAAGACTAAGTAAAGACTTTGATAACCTAAAAAAAACAATACATAAGGTCAAAAATGTCATAAAAGTAATCATATATTATATAAAGTTGCATTTCACAAAGCTCAGTGCCCTGTTTATCAAACACTAGCTTTTGCCCACGGCTTCGCCCGCGTTACTAAGTTTTTCCAGTCTAAAAGTACATAAAAACCTTTCCATTGAATCACTCTATCTAACACATTTATTTGGATAAAGATTAATATTACGACGTTGATACAACTCTTAACAAATAATGCATTAATTTCGACTAAATTTGATGACCATAAAAACGGTTCTAGTGAGTTAATCTTAAAAGATAGACATATACTGTCGCATACACTTTTTAGATCATTTCAAGAGGAATAATTCTTTCATACATATATTTTTGGTATCTTGAACCATTTTCGCAGCGCACGCAATGGAAGCCCTCAAGGATGAATAATATTCCCCGTTTTTTCACATTTTCCATTATTTCTTCGCTCCTAATAGTTGCATCGTGATTTTATATAGCCTAAAGCCTTCCTCGATAAATGGTCTATTCAACACAAAAATAATTTTTCAATTCGAACCAGTAGTTCCTGAGATTAGCGCGTTGAAACAAACAAACAAACTCTGCAGCTTTATAGTATTTGTATAGACTAGTAGTGCTCGCGGCTCCGCCCGCGTGAAAAAGTTTTTCCGGCACAAAAATATTTTCCCGGGATAAAAAGTAGCCTATAGCACTCAGGAGTTATGTAGCTTCCTATTAGTGAAAGAATTTTCAAAATCGGTTCAGTAGTTCCTGAGATTAGCGCGTTGTGAGCCAACTTGTGAGCTTGTAGACCCCCCAGAATAATAGTGTTCTGTGTTGTAGACTGTTTGATAAACAGGGCACGGGTCTTCGAGTAAGTATGATGTTAAAATGACGTAATAGGTTACTTACCTACCTCCTTATATAGGTATAAGAAACATACCTACGAATTACATACAACCTAATTAAGTAAGTATCTATGTTGGAAAGCTGAAATTTAAAAATAATTAGACAAACTGACTAGCGTTAGTAGATACTACTAACTACCTCTAGTACTAGCTACTTAGCTACCTCATTTTTGTATAATGGTAAAAGAAATAATTTGTAGAAAAGCTTTAGCCAACTTCTCTACAGTAGGCAAATAGAAGTGGCAAAATAGTTTTATTTTTTGTCGCTCCTGTGAAGTCTCAACTTCAGTGATTTTAAGCGCATTATACGGCAATTATAATTTAGAGTTTGTGGTATATTATAGCACGATTAATTCCAAAACCTACAAATTTTCACATATATCGTCATGAGAATACAAACGACAGGCGACAGGTATAAATTATGGCGCGATACAAACATAGCATTTTTATCTCGATAAAATTGCGTCTATCGCGATGTAAATATAACAATGTAATGAAGGGAACGTAGAGAAGATCCTCTTCCTTGCGTTGATTCCCCAATACTGGGTTCGTGAGTCATCAGAGAATTAACTTTTCGTGCACGATGTTGTGCGTACTTACACGGCTTTCAGCGACATGGATAACTACAACGGCATTTATGTTGAGTGTTGTGAGAATTTGACCAGTTCAGCGCTTTGGGTTCCTGCCTCTCGGTGTAGGTACCTACCTATATAAAGTAGAGAAGATACTGTATGATAATTTAAACCTACAGATGGTATATCCCAGAATGTAATATTGTAGCTGCCATTTGTGATGCGCCTTAGGTTTATATGATTATTGAATTTTACATACAAGCATGATATTCGTGATTTAAACAGAATACTAATTCTATCTTTTTAAATAAAAGAAAACACCAAAACCAGAACTTCAGTACCTACATTGAAAGAAAAGTACCTAATTATCTAAGCGATTTAAAAAAATCTTATTTCTCTGTTAGCGCAACTAAAGAAGAAAAAGCTGTAGTAATATTAAAACCTAAACATGTTTACAATTTATTTTCAAACTTTTCCGTTTAGGCTGGGTCTATGAAATAGAAGTTGTGGTCACAGCTATTACTTTATTCCAGTACTAGATTTTGCCCGCGGCTCCGCCCGCGTTAAAAAGTTTTTCCGGGATAAAAGTCCTGCTTTTTATTTTCCCAGGATAAAATGTAGCCTATGTGTTAATGCAGGACATGATCTACCCGTGTGCTAAATTTCATCGAAATCCGTTGAGTAGTTTTTGCGTGAAAGAGTAACAAACATCCATACATCCAGACGTCCATACATACTTACAAACTTTCGCCTTTATAATATTAGTAAGATTGTGTTTGTTTTAGAAGATAATTCAAGACCCAGGGAAGGACATAGGCTACTTTTATTCTGAGAATATACATAGCGGGCTTTGAGTATCTATGCAAATAGCTTGACAGTGTTGACAGTGTTCACAAACGCATTCGGAGGCATCTGCTCACTCCGAGAAGTGAAGAAATTACGAGAAGTGAGCGTTTTATGCCTCCGACAGCATTTGTGAACACTGTCAACTAAGATTATTCAAAACCAAAATAAAATATTCAAATTAAAATCTTGTTTCTATCTTTTCGGTTTTGCAATGAATTTAAAGATTTTTCTTTTATTATGAATTTGTTTTATTATGAATGCTCATTTGATGATGATTGTAAATAAAATCACCGCCTTAAAATTATCAAAATGAAACAGAATTTTGATTTACAAATCACTGCGTGTCTTTTCACAGCTCTCGTCACCTTGATTCGTCAGTTTCCGTAGTATTATAATGCTCTTTGATTCGTCAGATTTTTAAGTCTTGTGATGCCCAGTTGAGTGAAACGGACTGCCGAGACGAATGTTCGCGGGTTCAAGGTGTTGTAAGGCAATATAAATCCACACACTTCCCTATTATTCTCTATGTCAATGCTCGTGTTGTGTGTCTATGACACTTTCCTCTTTCTCTTTGGTGTTCCCTTAAATAAGTGTAGACGTGTTGTGTGAATTAAATAAGAACAAAACCAATTATAAAAGGTTTATTATTTAATAAAAAAACCCAAACCATAACACAAGGCCCAAGGGCATGCACCTCTAACTTTACTAAAAAAGTGGTGTATTCTTTTAGGATTATCGCTCGCTGTAGGAAAACATGGTGAGGAAACCTGCATAATTATCTGAGACGTTCACTATAAGAATTTCGAACCTGTATGTAAAGTCTGCCAACCTGCACTAGGCCAGCGTGTTGACCTAAGGCGTAAACCCTCTCAGTTGTAGGGGAGGCCCGTGTTCAGCAGTGGGCAGTATATAATACAGGGCTGGTATGGTAATGCCCAATAATTACATTGGGTACAATGTCCTTCAAACAGGAAGACAATAGTGTATTTATAATAGGTACTGCTGGGCGGCAAAAATAGACATATCGAACATACTACCAACTTATAGCTTAGCAGCATAGTCTTTGACTTTAGCCCGTTCCGTATGAAACAAAAAAAAGTAACCTAGTGGCTCGGCAAGTAAAATTTTTATCTGCACGCAAAATAAACTGCAACTTGCAAGTTCTCTCGGAAGTTGTCAAATGGTGTTTATATTTCCGACTTAAAGTCTGTTTCACGAAAGAATCCCGTAGACGCGGCGCCACACGTAATTCTTCTGAGTAGTCTGTGGCGCCACAGTCATGCAACGTAATGGTGCTAACTTTAAGGTGTTACACGTCCCGAAATATAAGTTTACGGTAATTATAATAATTTTTTAGTGATTATTTATTTATTTATTTTTTGAAAAAGCAAAACAAAATGTTAACAATATTGCTGTATTCGAAGAATCTACGTTACGGGGATTTGGGGTTAACGGGACAGGTTTACAATTTTATTTTACTCCCGACGTTTAGAATGCTTTGCAGCATCTCATAGTAATGGTCAATGGAGCAAGCTTGGAAAATCTTCAGAACGTCGTATGTAAAATGAAATATTAAATAAAGGGGGGGGGGGCGAATAACTAGTGTTAGGGCAAAAATATTTTTTGTGCGGGTATTAATGACATGATCTACAATTTTTGCTATAAAAGCATAGAACGTTTGACAGTTCGAGTCAGTTGGTCATTGCCTTCGTGCCGGTCGTTCGCTTGGTGATATTTTTTGTGAAAGTATTTCTGTAAAGTCAGTGGTACATATTTTTTATTTAAATCAAAACCGTTGCAGTTTCTAGTACTAGTATTATTTCAGTATTTTACTTTAGGACAATGGATCGGGAGATATGATAATAAAATCAGTATATAGGGAGACTACAGACAAAATCTACCGATTTTGTAGGTTCTGAGATCTCCGATCTCCCGATAAATCGGGAACTTTTGTAACACTGCACGTAAACAGCACCTGATGATGACAACATGGCCGATCTGTGACATCTGTCATGATTAGTTCCACATATTGCCGCGGGACTTCTTTCGTGAGACAGACTTTACTAGAAGTTCTGCAAGTAAAATATTGCACAAGTCGGCTTTCCGTGACTGTTTACATGGTAAAACTAGCTTGCACGACATAACTCCTGTAAGTTTTGTTGCTAATCTAAACCTCACTTTGTACTACCATAGGAAACATAAAAAAAAGTATTTTTTATATTGTGATTGTGATCATGAGTGTAATCTCGAAGACAAGGAGTGTACAACATTTTCATAAGGATACGTATCCGAATGAACGTCATATTAATTTTTATTTAATTTTCCCTTACAGGGTAGGCAAAGGGTTCAAGACCATGCAGCCTCGTCTTAAGTGATTTTTTTTTTCTCTTTGGCAAGGCGCGGTTTGAGCATCTGCCAGTGTCAAAGTTTTAGGTAAGACATTTTTTTAAAGTATAAGTTGCAGTTGCATTGTTTCTTTGTTATACTCAGTACTAATTACTATGTCGAAGTAAAGCAGTGGCTACCTTACCAAGACTTAGTCGAGAAGTTTTGGCGGTAACAAAAAAAATACTCCATTAGCACAGTTATTTCAATTCACTTCATTTGAGACCTATATTGCATAATATACCACCATAATTACTTTATACTCATAAAAATAGGTGCTACTTAAAAAAAAAAATTAATGTAGTCGAACTTCATAATTGTTTTATTTAATTTTTTACCTAGGTACTATGTTTGATTTTTGATTTGTATACATTGATGTATTATTTTTTGTATACAAAATAAGTTCTTTCATTGTTTTGGCACGCTGTTATACGTATTTTCTTCCTTTCACCCAATACTCTGCTAAAGTAAACTCTGTCATGGGAAGCTCAAGATACAGGCTATGCCTAGTTTGGGTACCTCTGGAAATTTTAGTTTTAAGGATATAGAGTTTGTTAATTTTTTTTAAGTATCCCCAAAATAATGAATTAAAACAAGAGCACCTTATAACACTTCTAAGTTGCCGCCAAAACTCCACGTCATATTAAGTTAAAATATAGAAATAGAGTATTGTTGTGCCATCTGTTGGTGTAAACAAAAACTATTTCGCTCAATATCTTCATGTTATAGTGCTTACCCATGTGTTGTTTATAATTTATATGATAACCGGTAAAATAACAATATGTGTGATAAACAACGAGTTGAGGAATGTTACATAGTAAATGTTTTGCTGTAAATAAATAAGAAATAAGTATAGCATATTTTTTTAAACTATATATGTTGTTTTTTTAACATTATATACGATTGTGTTAATTATTACTAAAAAATAACCGATAATACCGATTGGCATCGGTTTGCATCCACGATCACCATATCCGCTGATTTGTATAAAATGGCGTCAGCCGAGTTTTTAGAGGAAGCTTTGTCCACAGACGTCGACGAGAAAGCTGTAAACGCGATCGTGGGCACGCTAGAAAACCAGTTGGTCACATCCGTGCCTTCGGTGTCCCCGCAGAACACCATAGTGAACATAATTTCTTCACAGTTCCCGGGCTTGGGGTCGGCCGCGAGTTCTATTATAAGTAGTCAGAAATACATAGCAGACGGATCGGGTTTTGGTGTCGCCAGCAGCATATATTCGCCAGGGACCGCGAACCCAAGTGTTTCGTGTAATAATGCGCGTCCTAGTACGCCAAGTAGTTTCACACCGATAACTTTGACTAGTGGTGTATCAAAATTTAACGATAACATCCAAGTGATATACAGTGAAGCGCAGAATTTGGCCAATCCTAGCTCTGTGACGTTTCCCGCTCAGTCGCTGTCGAACGGTTCGCTGGGGTTGCCGCCGTCGCAGTGCCACATAATCAGCACGGTGGTGCCGTCGGACAAGGGAGTCGCCATGCAGCCGCCACTCGTGATAAAGCAGGGCAGCGGCACCGGCCAGGTGGGCATGCAACCCGGTATGGTAACGGTGCCCATGACCGTCAATTCGAGCATGCCCACCTCCATACCTAACGTGATGACGCTGAATAAACCCGGCGCCCAGAATGTCGTAGTCACCACGCAGAACTTAGGCTCGGCGCAGCCCGCCATCATCCCCAATGTTCAAATTCTAAACATGAGGCCAGGGGCGCCGGCGGTGGCTGCTCAGAAGTCCGTAGCGACAGTGTCACCGCGGGTGGTCATTGGAACACCTCAAGTTGTGGGTACGAGGGCGGCAGCACCTGGCGTGAGTTTGAGCACTTTTTGATTGTCTCATTCCATACATACAAGATTGTTGCAATTTTGTCACTAAACTGATGAGGTATGTGACTCCTGGTTGCTTGAGACAGATAGAATGTGACAATGGTACTCTAACTTCAATATATCTGAAACTGATTTGAATTATCATTCTCTAGGTGCATCTAAATTAAACACATGTGCAAATTATTATTGAATGGTATTTTTGTTGTTTGTTATGCTATTTTGAACCATGACAGATTGTGTGGCAAAGATATTCTTAAACAAGCATGCTCATAAACAATTTACAGTGAAACTTATATTGACAATCATTAAAATCTAAGTGAATTTTGTAATCTCTGCACCACCAGCAAGGTCAATAATTTTATTTCTATCAGTCTCAAGTTAGTTGTAGATTAACACCCCACTGAATCTGTGAAAACTATGGCATCACCATGTAACTCACATTGGTACTCATGGTTTGCCACGGTCATCATCCATCACCATCATATTGCTGTAATCATTGACTTGGTAATCATTAAGTTAATCTGGCCACCACATGATGATTGTGCTACATTGTTTTACATCATTATCAAATTATGTACATAATATGCATGTATAAACAAACTATGTATCTATTCACATTAAAATAATCCATTGCAAACATGTGAATTCTATTAACATTTCCGTATATTGTTATGATGAAACTTAATCCACGAATATGTATTTTAGTATATTTAATCATAAGTAGTACTGTAAAGTTACATATAATTTGTGTAATGTAATAAATATATTATGTTTAAGTAATTCTTAACTACAGAAAATATATTTTGTATGTAAAGGTTTCAACTAAGGGCAATCTTCCTCTAAATAAAAAGTTTTTGCACAATTTTAGTATGTAAAGTGATAACGCTAAGCAAACGGTTTAGCGGAAGACTGTTTATAAAATCCAGGTGTTAAGATGGACATAGTATAAGTCTGCAATGTTACTCATTCATGCTACTGGGCTTAAGTTACCATATCTGGTTCATACAAGCTTGTATTATGCTAATACGGTCAGATCGGCTCCACATTTGTAATATTAAAGTTTCACATGGTCCGTGCTGCACATCCCCATTGACATTAATATATGTCACAAAGTGTGTTTATATTTAACAAATGACCTGCTTAAGAGATCATATTTGGACGATTTGTTTTTAAATTTATTGAAATCCATAATTTTTGTATCTTTTCAAGAGTCCATTGTAATTGCAACGAGGCGTTCAATTTTTAGATAACGCTGCAAACTCTACAAAGTCTACAACCGGGGCAGCAGGGTCATTTGTTGTTAAAGACTGAGAATGGTCAATACCAGTTGCTGAGAGTGGGTCCCGCACCGGCGGCCAGCACTCTCACGGCGCCCCAGCCTCAGACCATCCGGCTGTCGACCGTGCCGGCAGTAAGTAGGCACATCCACTTGCTATTCACGTGCCACTTGAAGTAGGACAAGCTGCCCTAGCCAAGTCTGACTCGCCCCACAGGGTGCACAGTCGACGCACTAACGTTTGTCCGATTTCATATTGATCATGCATGAAAATATGGTGGAGGTGCATGTTAATTAGCAAGGTAAGATCTGCTAGTTGGAGAGCTACCATACCATTGTGTATCTATATACTAATCACGTGGACGCATATAGTGTGAGGCGTAAACATGGCTTGTTTGCTCAAGCATAGCTGATGGATGCTGCATTAGCTACTTGCACCTCTTGCTCCCCCTTTAATGTGCATATTTTGTTGGAAACTATCATGTTGCTATATTTAAGGCATGTAATGCATATTCATCCACTTCTCTCTTCTTTTTTAGTTATTATAACTCCTTATTCAGTAAAAATATTTATTATATGGACGGATGGATTGATGTTTCAATGGTGACTAAGCAAATGGAATAATCAAGTAAAAACAAATTCTCCAGTAGGCAATTGTTCATTTTAAAAAGTAAATTCACCAACATTGTAAATAAATAAAGATTCAAACAGATCAGCTATGCTTCTGGAAGTGTGAAGAGGCGAGCGTAGTTTGCGCCTGACACTAACATATTAATCCTAACATGCCGTAGATGCTTGATATGCGCTTAGTGTCGGTGCAGAATGTGAGAGGGGAGCGGCGACTGATTGCTGGTGTGTCCGACAGCACCCGGGAGTAGCCACAGTGTCGACCAGCGTGGCGCAGGGGCCTATCCCGGGGCAGATGCCGGCGGCGCCTGTGGCTACGCCGGTGGTGCCTGCCTCCGTGGGGAACGTGGCGCCCGTCACACCGCCGCCGCAGCCACCGACCGTCACCACAGTCGTAAGTTCATACTTATTGTAGAACAGTAGCAGCAAAAGTTTAATTTTCTACCGCCAAGCAGCAGTGTGTTATGTTCAGTAGTTATACTGGCTACAATGTCCTTCAAACCAAAACACAAAAGTGCATGCACACTACTGCTTGGTAGTAGAAATAGACATGGTGGTGGTACCCACCTAGACGGATTTTTACATATGAAAGATCTACCACCAGTAGTGTTATAGTTGACCGACATCCCACAACTGCTCTGCAATCTGCTTGTCGAAAGCATGATTAATACCTAAAAAACATTGACTGCGCCGTTTTGTGGGAAAATGTATATGCCGATAGGGAGATATCTGGTGTCTGTCTGGTGTGCACATTTTGAAGTAAATTACTTCAATTAGCCTGTCGCCGTCTACTGCTAAACGTAGGCCTCCCCAAGTGATCGCCAACCATCCCGGTCTTGAGCAGCCCGCATCCATCTGATACCCACTGCCTTTTTCAAGTCGACGGTCTATCATGCAGCAGGGCGTCCTATACTACTAAAAATTACTTTTTCGTGGCTAAATTAACTTACAATATTTTATTGTTACGGGTTTTGTTTAAGATTTGAATGCATACTACAAATTTACTTCATTTAAAATCTAATCGAAAAGTAGTCAGCAATAAAAAGAAAATCTAGAAAAAAAACAATAAACCCGACTGCGTCCATATCTTCCATCTTTACTAAATTTATTGAAGAAGTGAAAAGATAGAAACAAATTTTAATTTTAATATTTTATTTTGGTTTACAATCATTTTAGTTGACAGTGTTGGTAATCAATCAATCAATCAGCCTGTCGCCGTCCACTGCTGAACGTAGGCCTCCCCAAGTGAGCGCCAACCATCCCGGTCTTGGGCAGCCCGCATCCATCCGCTACCCGCCGCCTTTTTCAAGTCGTCGGTCCATCGTGCAGCAGGGCTACACTTCGTTTACCTAAACGCGGTCTCCACTCTAGCACTTCTCTTCTCCAGCGACCGTCTGACGGTCTGCAGACATGTCCGGCCCACTTCCACTTCAGCATGCTGATTTTGCGGGCGACGTCGGTTACTCTGGTTCTCTGGCGGATAACTTCATTTCTGATTTTATCTATCAAAGAGACCCCGAACATCGCTCGTTCCATAGCACGCTGAGTGACTTTAAACTTGTGCATCAGGCCACTGGTCAGTGTCCACGTCTCGACTGCGTAGGTCACTACAGGTAGGACGCACTGGTTAAAAACCTTAGTTTTTAAGCATTGAGGGATCGACGACTTGAAAATATTGGTAATCACCGTTTCAAATTCTTTATTTTGATACCATTCGATGTAGTTTAAAAACATATTTTTTTTTAGATTACTTTTGCCGCCAAAAATCCTTAAATTTTGATGTACCTGTGTCACTCTCACGATTAAGACGAATCTATTGACACAACTCACATAAAAATCGGACAAACCGTTTAGGCTCTAGGGCGTGCCAAACTAACATACATACATACATACTCAACAAAAAACATAACCCTTCTTCTTTTGTAGTCGGGTAAAAAGGATCGAAAGTAGAATAAAATAAAATATAATACAATTTTGATAACAACATTCACTTAGTTTGATTGACAGTGGCGGGCTCAGGGGGAAGTGGGGCAACCGCCCAAGCCCAGGCGTTTGCAAAAAGGAAAAAAAAATTACCCTCTTTGGTTGGTAGAAAGCCCTCCTTAAGGTCTGTCGCCCAGAGCCTTGCATTGGTTAAGATTGTCAAAGTTGATTGATTTCTTTGCCTTATCGGTAGGTAGTTATTACGATTGTCTATTAATTACGGGCTTTAGACTAGTTTTTTAATGTGCAGATTTACAATTATGAACTGTAAAAGCAACAGCTAAAACAAAGCAGCAACAATTCCCACAAAAAAAAATAACTGAGTGTTACTGTTATAGGAAAACTGGCTGTTAGTAATGGTGAAGTTATGTAAACGTGTAGTATAGTTGATAGTAGAAGTAAGAAGAGTACAGAAGTAAAGGCCACAGTTCAGTCCACGATAGATTTTAATAAGCATACAACGCAAATAACACCGTACACACAGGATAGAAGGAGAGAGAGAGCAGAAAGTCAAGACAGCGATAGAAAGTTTATAGGGTGAAACAGATGGTACAGTTTTCCAAAGCAATAGGATTACAAGTTAGCATTAAGCAACATAGGTATATCTTCTAGCCGTAGTGTTACGACTGTACGCCAGTTATTCTGCGTGTATGCGTACAGCGGTCAACGAAGGACGGATCCAAATTGAAATCACGCGCCAGGTAGCCGATGCGAACAATAGAATGCTAATCATATAACTTAACAAAACAAGATCAGGTTATCTATGTAAAATTATGGTTTTAACATTAATGTGTATTTGTCTGTATATTGATTATTATTTTTTATTTCTTTATTGTAATTTTGCAAATAGTTTTTTTTTGTATTATGTTTTATGTGTTATTTTTGTGTGTAGACCAAATTAATGTAAGTGCTGACATGAGTCACCCACATAGGCAATTTAGGGGTTTCAGAATGTGTAAAGTTTTAATTTGTAGTTTTCGGCTTCCTGGCCGCATTTATTTATTTAAGTAATTTATTTTGTGTATCCTCATTCACTACATGCCCAACAGAAACCATTGGACAACACGAAGGAGAAATGCAGGAACTTCATGGCGAATCTGCTGGACCTGTCGAGCAAGGAGCCGCCGTCGGTTGAGCGCAACGTGCGCAACCTCATCCAAGAACTGATCGACGCGCAGGTGGAGCCCGAGGAATTCTGCGTGAGGCTCGAGAGGCTGCTCAACGCGTCGCCGCAGCCGTGTCTCATCGGCTTTCTTAAGGTATGGCTGTTCTTGGTAATGTTGATGGGGTAAAACTGTTGGAGATTTGTGAGAAATAGTGTTTGCCCTAGGCATCGGTTTATAAATTATGTAATTTGGTTTTCGGGGTTTGAAAGGTAAGAATTGTCTTAATAGGGACATTATTTTCTAAAATGTATGATGCTGTTCCATATTTTTAAGTATTCCTTGGGCCTTGGTATAGTCATTGATCGCATAAAATGTTACTTCTGTAAGATGAAATTACGTTCAACCACATTCAATTGAATCGAGTCACACATATTATTATTGTTAAATTTTAACTCATGACATTGTCAACAGAAAAGTTTGCCACTGCTGCGCCAGTCGTTGGTCACGAAGGAGCTGGTTATCGAGGGCATCAACCCCCCGTCGCCGCACGTTGCGTTCTCTACCCTGCCTGTGCCTGCGCAGCCTGTCATGCCTGCCTCAAACGTGCAGATGGTAGGAACGCCGTACAACCCCTTTGTGAGCTCAGGATATTACTTACCTAGCATGTATGAAAAAGGGTCAATTTAATTATATTACCTTAATTTTGGGTGTTTAAATTGACTCTTCTATATTAATACTGACGTTTCAAGATGTATTGTGGTTAAGTATGAATTGGTAGTCTAACGCCCGAATACTCAAACGCTACTCAACCAACCAAGTTATCTGAGGCCTACTTAATTTTAGCCGGCTTCTTATTTTAAATGGCATTCTCAAACGCACTTTAAAAGATTTGATGGAAAACTCAGCCGAGAAGCAGTCATTTTGCTACAGATTATAAAAAGTTTGTTTTCGATTACAATTTTAATAAATTTGATATTTATGTGTCGTTTCACGCAGTATAATTTTTAAGATATTAAATATAAATAAATCGAATAACACAATGCGCAGTTTGAAAATGATTTACAATGTTATAATATGTCTATTATATTTAATTTTCGTGTGTATTTTATGTACTATGTGCAGATGCTACATAGTAAAAATGGTAAGTACGTTTAAAAACCATCTTAGGCTTTTAATATGTAGGAATGGCATATTCATTATTAGAAATAGTTTATTCATTATTATATTCTTAACATTGATGTGATGAGCTTATATTGGCATTATATTGCCACTTGGCAGTATGTCAGGGTTGACATTAGCCGCTTTAGAAAAAAAAATAAACAAGTCAACAACAATAATATTTATAATTCTTATTTCAGTTTTATCATCAGAAGTAGGCATGCTTACAAACATTTACAAAATATGCTAACTCAACTGTCATACTACGCACTATACGATGTACTACCGTTGGTTGTTTCCCGTGAAAAATAACCCCGATGACCTTGGGCTATCGGTTGGATTTTTTGGTTTCTTTTTGTGTTCGGCTGGATATAATCCCGATTTTAAAGAACATAAATGAAGAACTGTTTCCTTGCTGAGTTGGAATCTTCTTTTACGATAAGTTAAGATAAGATAAACTCATTTGCAAAAAAAACGGGCACCTAAGCAATGAACCATTTCAAATGTTACTATTGGTTTGTTTGATAATTATAGGTAGTTTTACTTTCACAATTTTGTAAATTAATAAGCAAATAATCGTTTTCGTCAGTATTATCATAAAATTTTGATAAAATTTATGGGTTTTAATGCTAAAGTTCACTAGAAGTGTATGCTCGCTAGTAGTGCATATGCTCGTGAAGTAAAAGTTAACAAAGATTTTTGTTTGTTTTTCTTTAATAAAGTAAAAGCAGATAAATGTTTAGTATCGAGTGTGACCCCCTCTAGCTGAAATCACAGTTTGAATTCGTCTGGATATGCTAGCGAGGATATCCCGGATACTTGCTTGCGGAATACGTTCCCACTCCGCGGTAATCACATTCTTCAGCTCTCTGATGGTTTGCGGAGCCGGTTGTACTGATCTCACGCGTCGTTTCAGAACGTCCCAGACATGCTCTATAGGATTGAGGTCGGGACTTCGAGTTGGCCAATCCAAACGACGAATGCCGACCTCTTGCACATACGCTTCCACATCGCCAGACCGGTGGGCGCGTGCGTTGTCGTCCATAAAAATTGAGTCTTCGCCTAAAGCGGCCAATGCAGGTTGTGCATGAGGAATAAGAACTTCCGTTATGTATCGATGTCCAGTCAGTGAGCCGTTTTCAATGAAGACTAACTCTGTACGATCCATTGAATTTATTCCTGCCCAAAACATAACAGAGCCCCCACCATAAGGTGTGATTTCTTCAAAACAAGCCTCTGCAAAGCGTTCTCCTCGTCTTCGTAGCACTCGCCGACGTCGATCTTCACCGAACAGAGATATCCTGGCTTCATCGGAGAACAATACCCTATTCCAGTCTTCTTGAGTCCATGACTCACAATTTCGAGCAAACCTAAGCCTGGCAACTCTGTGCTCACGGAGTAACTTAGGGCCGCGGGCAGGGCGATGACTGCGTATATTGGCCGCGAGCAGCCTCCTCCTGACCGTCCATAGACTAATATGCACATTGCTTACTTCTTCGAGGTTGTTGTTAAGGTCCACATACGAAGGCTTGCGATTTCTCAATGCGCGACTCACAAGAAAACGATCATCCCGTGGTTGGGTACATGGTTTTCTTCCAGAACCAGGCCTTCTCTCGACGGAACCGGTGTCTTGATACCGCTGCCAGGTCCTTTGAACCGTCGAGCGACTCACACTTAGCCTCTGAGCCACGAAGCATTGGCTGCAGCCCTCTTCGAGCAGCGCAATAATTTTGGTAGCTTTTACCACTTTCTCTAACATTATTGAGACAGCTAAACAGCAATAAATGAAGCTTTGACAATTAAGAATATGAAATAAATTCATAAAAATTGACTAAAAGTTATGAAAACCGATATTATCTTTTGGAACTTCGCACCAAAAATGTAGGATAAAAAGTGGTTTTCTGTAAAAACGAGCATCAAACGAAAATTTTAATTTAGAACGTACTGTTTTAAACACCACGGCATTTTTAAAACCGGCCAGTAACATGTACAAATGATTGAAATCATTTTGGTACCGTATTTTTTTAAAAAAGAATTAAAATCCAAACCGCCCGTTTTTTTTGCAAATGAGTGTATATTTATTTGTCAAACATTAACATTAAATTATCATTATTGTATTCTTCGAAAGCGTTTAATTTCTCTCGATTTCTTCCTTTGACACCACACTCCTCTTCAGAGAATGATGATAATGAAGAAAAAAACGATTTATTAAATCCAAAGAGAATATAATAAGTAGTTATTACGCAATAAAATTATTAAAAATTTGAACGTAAATATTTGAGACTAGTCTGAAGTACTCTCAAATTGATCTCGATTAACAGCCATATTTGGAGGCCTTACATAGCTGTCAAACTTTAAGCAGTGTTTGTGAATACCGTTTGAATCAATAAGCGGACCTTAAACTGAGTCGCCTTAAATTTAAGGTTAAGAGATAAGTGACGTTTCAGTATACCAATTTCACCAATAACGAATGCTTAAATCCGTAAGGCCATCTCAAATATTTAAGTAGCGTTTGAGTATTCGGGCGTAAATGCAGAGATTTTATGATAATAATGGAAACTCAGCTGTATGTGTTCGTGTGCAGCTGATATATTTACAACAAAAACAAAATATATTTAGTAATCAAACCAACAAGTATTTTTTGTTGTTGTTGTCTAATAGTAATTGTTAAATACGGAAGGCGTAAGGTAAATTTTTTATTATTATTGTAATTAGTCTCTACCTCCATTCAGTTGTCTGCTGACCATGTAATTTGAAAAATATCTTTCAAATATTTATGATTGAATAGGCCCATGTGGGTGTAAAACCACTACTCAATCAGCTAGCACAGAGTACTGGGCAGTTATTGAACTATTACACATCTTGAAATGTCCCTAGTTTATATTGATATTTAGTATTCATTTTTTTTGTTATGCACTTTTTAGTTATTTATACTTTGGTTCATATTAATGAGATGTGGTCCCGTGTCCACCAAACACTGAACTGACCGCATTTAAATGACCCAGAGGTCTAATTCCTATTTAGCGTATGGGTCCCTTAACTTAGGTCTAGTTAAGATCCCTTTATTAAAATGGACACAAAAACCATTTTTAGGTGCTATCAAGAAAATCATACTTTGTGGTACATAAAATGTTTTTTAAGAGCATTGCTGTACTGGCATACATGGGTTAGTGATTTTAATAAAATGATTATTTGCGGAGACGAGAAAAAAGAGTGAGTTTAGGCAACAGCTGATGTATCATCTCCTCTCGAATTACATAAATTAATACGTATATTACACTAAAATTGTTACATAATTATAAGAGAGACATAACTATGTCCTTGTCCAATGAGACAAAATGGTAGCCCTCGGGAAAATCTATGATTTTTTGATTACTTTATTATGATACTCTTCATCAATATTGCCTTCAGGATATCTTATAAATGTAGACCCAGTGCACATTTTTTGAGTATCCTATGTTTGGCACTCAAAACCCGTAACATTGTATGTTGCCCTGGTGTTCTTCAAATTGTACCCGTCTCAGAATCGACATTTGTTCTAGTTCAGTTTCATCTTCAACTTAAAGGTTCATTTATTCTTTGTTTTGTGTTGTCTTTTTTTTTTTTGTTCTCTTTGCACAATTTACGATGTTCGGACCGGTAATGTTGTATTGAGGTGGTGAAATGTGTTCAAGTGTTGACGCGTGGTCAGACACCGTCCGATGCTCATTTGATTAATCATGTCATTGAAATGTCATGTTCACCTGCACAGGATAAAAGTTAAGCGCTGCTCCGCATATTTAGAGTTTGCATCGTAGACGTATGCGCCGTCGTATGTGATGCAGAAATAGAAAATGATATTTTTATATCTGGCTCACTTATGTCGCAGTTTAAGCAGTTAAGTAAATACAAAAGCTGCTCTAGCCTGCGTTGCGCTGTGTTTGGTGTCCTGCGCATCAACACACGCTCAGCCTTGTTAAAAAATACAATTTATCCTTATTTTATTATCGAGTCGATCTAGAAATATATTCTAGCTGTGGCAAATAACGGAATATTTTGCTTTATCATTGCAACTGGATTCTTATTACAAGCGGTATCTTATTACTGAGAGTGCAGTATTGTAATAGAACGCAACAAGAGCATTAGAGTAGTTGCATAGTGCAGTACCGTGCGAGAGTTTGTGCTGGTGACTAGCGTTAAGTTTTATCCTGTGCTGTCGGCCCGTGCTAACGAACGGTCGGTGTTGGGCAGCCGTTGGAGGAGGATGGCGCGACCCTCACGCCCCTCCTGCCGCCCGTGTTGCCCCTCGCGCCGGCGCCCTCCCTCGTCTCTACCGCCAAAAACATTAACGCTATGTCCATGCAGCCCAACATGCAACCGCAGGTTTGTTCACATTATACATCACCCTCCTTACTGTCACACCATTACCACACTCACCTGCGGCCCTGGTGATCAGCTTCCCCTAAACCCTATTGGGGCCTCAATTATGTAAAAGCGTGGATGCAAAGCGTGCTGGTGAAGTCTCTTTAAATAGACGTACTATGACGTCATTTTCTTTATATATGTATGGAATCGGTTAAATACAGAGTTTAGGCCCTGATATTGCCATGCTAACAGTTTGAAGGTAACAGTTCGCCAGGACTGCAGAATAAAGCTTGAAAGTATGCTGCATTTTTAAAATTGGTTTTAAATTGAAAATCGTGAAACGTTTTTTCGTCTCTTTTTTTTCCAATACTAATAAAAACCAGTTTGATTGGTTGGTTTGACAATAACTCCGCATTGAATTACTACCGTCACAATGGCTGTAAGTTTTTATCCTGGATTAAGCTTGGGCACATCGCCGTGCGGGTCCGGGTGGTGGCCAAGGCGTGCGCTGTCTCGAACGAACGGTCCCTGCATTTGTTGTGAACGTAACCGAACGTCAGTCACAAGAACGGTGTTTACCAGTCACGTGAAATGACGTCCAAGAAGTCGTGATTGTGCGTGACCCATCACCCGGACGCTATGTTATAGCTTAAATATTTCCAGGGATTAAAACTTGAGACGCGCGTGTAGCCACCGGTGACTGAAATTTTTTCAAAATTCTTTTTTCGTATACGTAGAATGTAGTTTGCTACACATGCTCATTATGATTCATCCCTCCGAAGTACCATTGGTTGAAAGATTTGAACGATATTCTTTTGTTAAGATTAGAGATCCTTTAGCAATTTAATAGGGGGTGAATTCCGCGTAAGGGATGAAAATAAATGATACGTTATTGAGATTATTATACAGACAAACTTATAATGTGATCTGAAGTCATTTTTTAAAGAATTTACAGAAAATAGAAATATTATACCATTAAATTCTGATAATATTTTGTCGGTATAAGAATTTCCATTTAATTTTATATTTTTTTCGCCCGTTGTGTCCTATTCACCTCTTTATTAAACCGCATAATATGATACTAGACTCTTGGTCAGGATGTGCCGCGAGGCGCCAAATAACCGCGCAGCTGTATTATTTTCGCATAGCTTAGCTTTAAAATGAATAGATATTTTTATTTACGCTAGCACCGCGCACATAAAATTAATTAAGGGAAGTGTGCGCTTCCTGGACACGCTTAGCGGTTGTTTGCTGCCTTCTCAAATAATTACTACTGAGAAACGACAAGGGCGCCTGTTGATCAAACTGATGCGATTGCGAGGAGCGGTTGTATGAAAATTCATAAATGGAATTACACAAACTGAAATTCCCTCCGCTTCTCTGCGCCATTGCCGAAGTGGAGAGAAGATGAGTATTTTGTGCAATCTATTCGTTAATTATTCCGCATCCGCACGCTCCTTCGCCCCACTCCTGTTGACAGGCACATTAACACCCCTTTATTTTTATCATCTAAAAATATATTTTACGAGTTTCGTTTTGTCATGTGCTCTACATTTATTAACCTTGACGTCACACGGTAAACGTAGCAAACAGTAAAACATTTAGAAATCATTTTTTTAATGAAAATATAAGTTCCACTTTTTATAATTACTACGTATGTGCAAGCCCGTAGTTAGTACCGTTGTCGAGGAGGCAACGAGATTATAGATATTTTTGAAGGCTGATAAACATTAAGTCGTTTTGATTTTTTGCAGTAAATTATTGTTTGCTAAGTTACTTTAGAAATATATTTAAATAGTTATATTTTTTAGCCGAAATCAAAACAGATTTTATGGACTAGGTATAATCCTAAATATAAAAAGCAAAAAAAAAAGTTAAATTCCACATAAATGTTACACAAAATTTCAATATTAACGAACTGCGCGGGCTTGTACGTATGTGACGCGAAATTGCCGCGAGCAGTACGTTTGTCGTGTGCGTCCACTGTACTAACACTTTGGTGGTGTTAACTCAGTTGTTTGACGACGAGGGCTTGAGCCCAACGTTTACCACCCTACTGCCGCCGGCGATGCCATTCGTGCCGGCCTCCTCTTTCGTGCCCGCTGCAAAGCCCATTAACGTAGTTCCTGCGTCGCCTAACAGCACGCAGGTTGGTTCCTGAACAGGGCTGCCATCACTCTACAGCATGCCTCCCAACACTTCTTTACAAACTCCACGAATAACATGCCTCTATGTTCCCGGTTAGGGCTGCCAACTGTCTATAAAAACATTGGTTGTTCACTTACCTGAAATAGTCATTTTGTCTTCATCTGTGGCTATGCTCGATATTGTTATATAGTAATGTACAAGTTTTGCAAATTTTTTAAAACGATAAGAAAATCAAAATTTTTTCTTCTGAATAAATAATATTTTTACAAAAAGTTGGCAACTCTACTCTCGACTAAGCGCAAGAGCGCGCCAAACGCGGCTACCGAACGCGGTGTATGGCGTGCGAACAGCAATCACGCGCTTTCTATGCTTCCGCATGGATGTCGTTCGATGAAGAACGTGCTATGTGTACCCTGCAGATATCCTTTTGCTAAATGCTCGTGGTACGGCTGGTCATTACGGAAACAAATTTTACTACCAGCTGTTAATTCCACGCCAATGTTTATCCTTTACTCTCAACTCAAAGTGTATGATGGCAGCGGTATTGTCTCAGATTTTATAATACTATATACCTGTATGCTTTTAGTGCAAAACGTATTGCTGTGTATGGTTGCCGAGGGCGCGTTAGTCTCACGTCATATGGCCCTGCAGGCGGCGACTGTGCGCAGCCATCTGTTTTGACGTTTAGGCTTTTTTCAATGTGTCTCACTTACTACACCCCCTTAAAAGATAAGATACCTAATCAGAGCTTCCTTTTCCTCATGAATCGATGTTCAGTTAAAATACTCATTGGGATGCCTGTTTGCGAAAGCAGAGCAGAGCTGTGGATTCTTTACTAATAAGATGCCCATAGCATTTTTTGCAATATTATTGGTTAAATTTTCTCAGCTTCGCCTAAAAGCATAGTTAACCAAAGCCAAGCGTGACTAAGATATATTAAGCAATAGAACCGGAACTGTGGGCTTAGAATGTGAAAAAAAAAAACACGACGCGTCTCCGCTTCGTTTTATTATGCTTGGTTGAGAGACTGACGACGTATCGGTATTTTGATGTTTGTCATTGATCGAGAGACCGATACATCAGTCTCTCAACCAATCGCAATAAAACGAAGTGGAGACTCATCGTGTTTTTGTTTCACATTCTAAACCCCCTGAACGTGTTTCCACTCTATTGCCACGTGTCTGAAGTGAAGCGGAAAGGACACATTTTTTAAAATTGTATTGGCTAATAATTTTCAAGCTTCTTTCCCGCATTGGTAAACATCGTCGTTCGTGGACAGGCAACCTTAACAAGTAATTACGGGGTTGATCATGCGCCGTCTTCAGTGGATAGTATCAATTGAAATGCAATAAAACTTCGTTGTCTTTCCTATTCGTTTGTCATTCATGTCTATACTAAGTTAGCATATTGATGTTCTGTTTTGTTCTTTTGCTATCGATGACTTTTTGACAGTTTCATAAAAGTATTTTTTGGGCTGATTATATAAAGCCCTGCTCTAGACTAATTGACGCACAACATGTTGCTCAACCTAATGTGTTGCGCTAATTATAGATTTCCCGAACAAGTCGCGTGTTGCGCCTGAAATTATTGGCTATAGATGATTTGAAATTACAAACTGTCAAAAATGTAATCATCAATTGGTGTAGGCTCAGCTAGGGATAATCTTCAGGTTTCTATAGATTCGATTTATTTTTATGTCGTCATGAGTCGTAATATGGCTAGACTCACGCTTTGTCACTGAAATGTGATAAAACTGCTGATTATTCAAAATGATTTACATTAAAAACTATGACCATCAGATTAATCATGATAAAGTAAAAAAAAAAAAATATAATAATACGTTCGTGATTTTTTATAGTTTTATTTTCCGAAATGTATTTATTCAGTCCAATGTTTATAGTCTATTAGAATATAGACAATTTAAATGTAATCTTTATTGGATATGCCTCAATATGACTGATGCCCTACGCTGCAACATAAATAAACTACCCGTATTATTCCTAGTAAAAATTTTGGTGACATTCATTTTAGATTATTTTGTTTTTTTTTATGTTCTTAAACGTTCTCTAATCTCATACTGGTACGCCATCAACTTACAAAAGAGTACGCATATTTCGGGAAAAGATAAGATAAAAAATCACGCTGTCTAAATCACACTAAATAAATCAATTTTGAATGATCCCAAAGCTTTCATTGTACCATGCATGCTATAATAATAATTTGTAATGATTCGCCGCTAAATTCGCAATTCATATCAAATGATAAGAAAGTGTATATTTTTGCTTTGTTTTAAAATAAGGCTGAGTGAATAATAAAAACGCGTTCCATTATCGAAAGGAATGAGGTTTACGATTTTCCTTTATCGTTATCAGTTCCCATGCTTACACGAGTCTCAGAACATAATACATTGACATAAATACCAAAATAACTTCTTACGTAAAAACTTGGGCTTTTACATCGAGATCTAGATCATCTAATTTGCTAGATATCTAGGACCCACGAGTATGAATGTGCATATTACAAGGAGACTAATTTCATACTAAGTATAAATGGTAATAGAATAATAAAATTTAACTCGATTAATATCTATTATCGCTTGATTAATCTACAATTGATTCAACACAGTTTGTAATTTGAATCAAACGTTTCTTTTAATGTGTACATGGTTAGTTAAAAAATATTTTTGTTGCATGGTTGTTTTATGTGCAAAAACACTGTCATATTATGAATAAATACTTCAGGATCAATTGTTTACTATATTTTTGTACACTTAGCAAAACTGGTTAAAATAAATATGATTGTTTTGTGCTGCCGACCGAGGATTCTGCCAGTAAAAAAATAACCGAAGAAATCTATATAGATTTTAAAAATAAAGATATATTTATCAATGCTGTTTTAAAATGCAATGCTATGCATTTATTGCTCATGAGTTATGGCATTGATCAGGAATCCTATATCAGTATTTATGTAATTACTGTTTACGGTACTTATTCATTGGTATTAAAATAATATAAAGTAGACACTAAAGTGTGTTTGTGGTGTATTGAAACTTTTAGGAAACACAAAATTATTAACTCATCATAAAATTGTGTGTAGAGATATAGTGGCTATAAATATATCAGAGACCTATATAGTTGCTCTATGTTCTCTTAATATAATCATAGACGTAAAAAATATTTTTGAATGTGCTAATGTGAAGTATTTATTTATTTCATGATAAAAATCACAAAAGCGAATGTTATTTATAAAAACTAACCAGATTCTAACTTAATTAACAATGTAATTGCCATAAATAATTTGTAAGAAACTTCCTCCAATTTGAAATCCATTATACTTAAATTTATAATCTTTTTCCATACACCAAAATAATTAAAAAATAAATTAATGTTTTATAATTTCATACCATTATTTAAAAATAGCAAATAACCAAAAATTTATGGAGATAATGAAGGTCACTTAAGCAAACTAAATTTCAAACTTGAATGCTAACAATTGTTAGTAATTAAATATAGTACCGTTTTCCACCATCCTGTATAGTGTTACTAGTTTCTGGTTAGTTCCCATTTCCGTAGTTATTAATGTATGAATGTTGGATGTTAACTTGAGAAATAATTCCCATTCAATGCCAAAGTCCCATTGGCCCTTTGCTTATACTAAAATAATAAAATCCAATTGAGAGTTGAATGACTATTGTAATTATATAGAAGCGAAAAGTCCCAGTATCCTGCTTTACTTTCATATATTATGTGTGTACAATATTTTAATTTACTTAAATTGAATTTATTATTACATTTTTTTTTCATTGACCTCTCAATTGCGTTCTGAAATCAAAAATAATTGCAAACTTAAAAAGATTTTAATCTGTGCTATTTGCGTCAATGTCCCCGGTTGCGAATACAATCTCGCTGTATCATCTTCTAACATATTGTAATTTTCAATAGAAGCCACCGCAGAAGCCGGGCAGCACCATAGCCGTGTTGCAAAACATACCGGTACATACAAAGATCAACGTGAGCAAAGTGAGTGGGGGTGGCAAGTCGATGACGGTGAACAGCAAGAACACCTTTCCCCGGCCCGGAGCACCGTCGGCGGCACTCTCCACTGTCCTCACTCCCGGCAAGTCTCTGCTGAAGGAGAAAGAGAAGAAGTCCCAGTTCTCGTCGCAGCCGTACGCGGACGACAAGATGGCGGGCGATGATGACATCAACGACGTGGCGGCCATGGGCGGCGTCAACTTGGCCGAGGAGACGCAGAGGATTCTCGGGTCCACGGAGATGATCGGCACGCAGATTAGGTAATTAGTATGAAAGATATACTATTCTTGTAAGGTTGCTAAGTATGTCCTATATAGATGATGTATCATTGTTCATGTCTACGGGCAAACAATTATTGCGGTTTAGAGGTGAAGATCTAATAATTATTGAAGTTATTGTAAATGATTTATAGATTAATATCGAAATTCTACTCCACGTCACTTCTTCAGTGTTAGCTAATCAGCTAACTCTTCCAGGTCGTGCAAAGAAGAATATCTGGTGCCGATGAGTGTGATGCAGGCGCGTGTGAAGGCGGCCGTGCAGCGTCACAACCTGGAGGAGCCGTCGCCGGAGGTGGCCGGGCTGGTCAGCCACGCGGTCCACGAGCGGCTCAAGAACCTCGTGGAGAAACTCGCCGCGATAGCACAGCACAGGATCGACCTTATTGTCAAGGTGTGTTAGAGACGGGGAGCTTGGCGAGTGTGAATGTATGTAAAGAGACAGCAGTAGGAATGAACAGCACCTGGTGATCCTGAATGTAGTGTGGAGCACTCCCTTCCAGAATCTTGAAATTCTACATGTACAAAAATATTAACTCCAATAACCCAATAAAAAAACCACAATGCCTAAGAAATGGCACGAAGGAAAAATAAAAAATACCTATGATTTCCCAAATTATTTGGTAATTTTTTTGTTTGCTCATTATGTTTCGTAAGTTATTTAAGAACACCACATTGTACTCCCCCCCCCCCACCGGGCAGCAAAACCACCCACATTCCACAACCTGGAATTCCATTGTTCTGCTGGCAATAGAATACTAGAATTACAAGAATAGTACTTATTATCCCACTAACAAGACATGTATTCAATATTTTCAGAGATCAAGGGCAAGGTTAGAAATGATAAAACATAGACCTCAACAGTTTTATAAGCAAGAAAACATTTAACAATGTAGCTATTGCAAACACAAGCTTTGCGAAGAATTTGCATTGTAAATAAGCTTATAAAGCTCTTGTTACTTTGCAGTAACGCGATATTCTGTAAGCTGAACTTGAATTGCGATATGTTTCACTTGCTAAGCGAATTTGTTTGTAACTAATTTGAGAGCTCGGCGGGTTTTTATTTTTAATGTTGTTTAAATGTCTGCCTCGGTGGCGTAGTTGTATTACGGTACGATTGCAATGCTAAGGTCTTGGGTTCGATCCCCAAGTTAGGCAGTGATATTGGGTTTTTCTATTCAGTATCAGTTCAAAGTCTGAAATTTGTGCCCGAAATGGCGATAGGCTCGCCCCATCACGTCGTGGAAAGGAATATGCACGGTGAAAAGTTAGTGCACTAGTTGCGCCTCTGCTTACCCTTTCGAGATAAAGGGCATGTGTGTGTTTAAATGTTGATGCTTTTTTATTTCTACCTTTAAATAGGAAAAAAGGCGTGATATGGGCTATGGATGACTTCCAATCATTTCAATCGTACGTTTTATTTTACATATAAGTAATAACCCTCATAAGTATAGGCATATAGCGTATTATTCGTAATAAATATCAACTCCAGTATTTTTTTAATTACAACATTGTTATTAATTGCACTCATTATGACCGCATTACATTAGAGAGATACCATTTGTGGCGTTCGTGACGATCTAGTGGTTGCATAAACAAGTCCCTCGTTCTACTGCGAAATAGTTCAAGATTTATTATATTTTGACGTATTTTTCATAATTCTGAAATGTACTGCGCTGACTGGCCCTGATGGTGTGAACTGCAGTCCAAGCTTCTAACTAATGAGAGATAAATATCTTAATTGTCGCCATATTTATGCCGCCTTGCTTATTAGCTTCTGCACGCTTTGTTAAATCGATAATATCAGTTTTATACAGTGTAGCAACTCTTCAGCTAGTTATTTGGTCTACAATAGAAATATAGACTATATATAATACTAGTATTGCTCGCGGCTCCGCCTGTGTGAAAAAGTTTTCCGGGATAAAAATATTAACCCGGTATAAAAAAGTAGCCTGTAGCACTCGGGAGTAATGTATCTTCCTTTTAGTGAAAGAAATTCCAAAACGCTTTATTAGTTCCTGAGATTAGCGCATTAAACCAGACAAACACACTCTTCAGCTTTATAATATTAAGTATAGATTATATTAAATTTAAGTTATACTGTATACCCAATATTTGACTATTGCTTATTATAATTTATATGGGCAGTCGTATCGCTTTCCATCAGGCGAACGGCATGCTCGTCTCTTCAATCAATGCCATATCTCGTCCTGTACCAAGTTCAATCCACAATCATAGTCCCTTTAATTGCCATATTACATTGTATCAATTTTCGTTTGTCCATAGACTGACTCGAGATACGAGGTGACCCAGGACGTGAAAGGCCAACTCAAGTTTCTGGAGGAGCTGGACCGGGTTGATAAGAAACGGCGTGAAGATTCCGAGCGAGAGATGCTGCTGCGTGCGGCCAAGAGTCGCTCGAAGACCGAGGACCCTGAACAGGCCAAGTTGAAAGCCAAGGTGAGACAGTCTTTTGTGGTGTTTATATCATAGGCCAATTATTTGATTTTAACAACGCAACATTACCTGATTTTATTGATATTCTTCATTGCTCACAATACCTATGACACTGCTAAGTATAAATGATATGATGCAAGTCTTAAAGTCAAGGGAAGGATGCAGATGTTTCCGATGCGGAATTCTACAGCAAGTCAGACTCATGCAAAAAAAATATCTCTGTTATCGACAAACACAATATAAGCCAAAAGTACCATGTATTATCAAACTTGATGTTTATATCAACTAATTGACTATTCTAATGTTTTGTTCCAGGCTAAGGAGATGCAGCGTGCGGAGCTGGAGGAGCTGAGACAGCGCGAGGCGAACCTGACGGCACTGCAGGCGATCGGGCCACGCAAGAAGCCGCGGCTGGACGGGCCCGGTGCCGGCTCCGGAGACACCGGCTCCAATGGATCCAACTCCGGACCTGGATTCGCGAGTGTAAATATTGCACGGTTTATGTTTAATCATTAACAAAATCATCATCATCATAATCAGACATGGTCACCAGAGATCTCCACACCTGTAGGAGGCATTCTGCATTACTTGCAAAGCTTTTATAATTTAAAATGGGCCAAACCAATTCATCAATGGAATCAGCTCAACTCTGCTTCATAATTTTCAAGTCATCCATAGATTTCTCTTTTGGTAATTGTTGTTAACCAAAGCATTCAAATCCTACTTTCAAGAATAAGTTTTCAAGTAAACTATAAGTCTAATTTATATCTAACAGCTCAACTATGCAACATTTTGACATTGGTGTAATTACCGCATGTCGTGGTTAATTTACTCCATGCGATGTTTAGCTGCTTAATGGTTTTTAAAGTTTCCGTAAACAACACCTTACTTATTTAGAATACCAAAAATTTGCCCCATCACTATAATGCCACTTTACTCAATAGTTCTAATATGTAACTTCCTCCACAGACGGGTCGCAGCCAGCTGGCCCTCCGCACGCGGCTCAAGAGGATCAACCATCGAGACATGGTGTTCCTCCTCGAGCAGGAGAGGGACACTGCCCACTCGGCAATGTTATTCAGAAGCTATCTCAAGTGACCAAGCCAGTAACAATTAGGGCTTAAACACGCGACGTAGACGCGACAACGACTACTTGTACAACCTTTGATTTATCTTCATAGTGGAGTGCGTAGTTCCATTGTGAGTTGTAGCAATAGGCTTAGAAACGTGACAACATCTAGTTGTTCAACCGTTTCAAAATGGAAAGTTTGGTTTCATTGTTAAGAGTCAAGTGCTAAAGGTCAGTAACCCAATGTATTAATGGTACATCTTGTTGTACTACCAATTTAATTTTTGCTGTTATTAGGGAACATTTTGTTTCATTGATAATGGCCGAGCCAGTAGCTCTACAGGTTAGGGAAGCGACGTGATACATGAAGTTTTGATACAGGTAAAAATTTTATGCTCTCAAAGCCACGAACGTGTAGTTGAATATTTCACACGTAGTCATAATGTCTAATTGCACAACCGTTTTAAAAACGATTGCTGTTATAAAAGAGTGTGTACTTCCAATGTTAAAGTGACTGAGCTAATAAAAAAGCTTAAACGTTAGATAATAAATTAAAAAGTCTATTTGTACAACTATTATAAACAATATAGACGGTAGTAAAGAAATTGTGTCGTTAGAAGACTCAAGGTCTATAGGCCTAAACTCTGAAGGTGCCGTATGTCGTTCAAAAAAATATGAAATGCCGTTAGTAGTCCTGGCAAAGATAAAACTATCTGAACAATTTTTTTTAATTACTATTTTCATAACATTACAGATACGTATCTCCCACAACAATATATCGTAGGATTTTAAAATGATGTACTTACATGGCTATAGACCATTAAATAATTCACGCAACATAGGTATTATAAACGACAGTACTAGTTGTACAACCATTTTAAAGATACGTGTCATGAGGCTACGGAAAGGTTGCATAAATATCTGTCAAAGGATCCTCATTATAGGCGCGACGGCAGAACTAGTTGAATAACTAGTTAAAATGACTGCTCTAGTGACTACATTCGTGTAGTTCAATAAATTATTTAAAAAATATGTGATATAGGCTCGGTTAGGGCGCAACTAGTTGTGCAACCAATTACAATCACTGCGCTCATTAAACTACGAATATGTGCAACACTGTTCAAAACAGTGTATCGGTGAAGCTTACATACGATATGGTTAGGACAACGACACAACTAGTTGTACACTTATTCATTACAACATACAACTATATCGGTGTCGTTAGGTCATTTCAGTCTAATCATCGTATATATTTTGTATTGCGTATATACTCGATGGGCTTAGAATGTGGCAAAAAAACGCAACTCCTAAGACGATGTCGTTTAATTTTTATTAGAATTGATCGAGAGACCAATACTTCAGTCACGTGTTAGTGTCTCAACCACACCCAAGTTGCAATAAAACGAAATGGAGTTGTGTCGTGTTTTTTGTTACAATCTAAGCCTACTGGGAAGGTTTTTTGTTTGACAATGTCGCGCAACACGTGATGTTATGTTTGACAAATTGGCACAACAGGGGGCTTAGAATGTAAAAAAAAACACGATGCGTCTCCGCTTCGTTTTATTGTGATTGGTTGAGAGACTGACCAACCAATTACAATAAAACGAAGCGGAGACGCATCGTATTTTTTTTTCAAATTCTAGGCCCACAGCTTCTTGTCACGATATTATCACTAGGTAATATTTGATGCCCAACAAATGAAAGCATGTTTGACTACACAACAGCGACGTTAAATTGAGCCATGAATATTCTATGTCATCATATTGTACACATGTCTTCATAAGTACATCATGATGAGCGGCACATGTTGCGCGGCGATGTTGCCTAATGATCACATTAGTATTCATCGCAGAACACAGTCGCAGTGAATGCGATGTTTTCTTTTTCATATCTTATGTTTCTGTTTTATTCTGTACATTTGTAACTGCTTCTTGACAGCGTTTGACTATATTTTTGATCTATCATTTAAATTACTGTCAAAAGGTGTTTATGAATGCAGTCGCTCGTCACTTTTTTGTATGTTGTGTGAAGTGTGTACTTGTTTTTAGTGGTTAGCACATCCATATACAGGTTGTTATAAAACACTTACGGACATATCCTTTTTCAAAGAGGTTTTACTTTGACAAGAACAACTTTATTTCATAGAAGAAAGAAATACTTTTGTTTTACAACTTTTTCTTTTCGATACAAGAAAATTTCCATTTTGGTCCACTTTCCCTTTGTTATCTTAAGGAACGTCGTAGTACATTGAAGTGTCGGTTGTTAGAGCTGTACCGAGGGGAAGGTGGGTGAAAAAGTCATGATTAACGAAAACAGACGGTTTATCATACTGACGGGCTCATTTAGTTATTAAACGATCCCGAACGTAACATACGGGTCTTACAGAATTCATATTAGTTCTGTTCTAAAACAGGTCCATAATAAGCGGAGGGTCACAACGCAGTCGATGCGCAGGCGCATGAGATGCGCAACTTTTATTTTTCCCATCTAATTTATTAACGGAGCTTATTTTCATGCCTTGTAAGTTATTACTATGCTAAGTATTTTTTCACCTAAACATTGACTCTGCGTTGACTTTACGCTTAATTTATCTTTCTCTTCATAAATAAAAAAATATCCCTATTACTGATCTTATTGATTTTTCTTCCTACTAGCTCAATTTAGTACTATCAGTTATAATAAGGTAGATTACAATCGAACTGATGTAGGAACAAACATTTTGTTAACTATTTGTCTTAAATAGGGTTAGCGGCCACTGCGACAGAATAATCGCACGATACTTTAATCAATATTGTACGACGGAGGCCATTTTGTTTGTTTTCCAGTAGCCTTTCTTAGTTCATAGGATCACTCAATTTATCAATGAATAACTGTTCCCCGCGGCTCTGCCCGCCTGTAAAAGTTTTATCGGGATAAATATTTTACCTGGAAAAAAGTAGATAAGAGTAAATCAGGAGTAATGTAGCTTCTTATTGGTGAAAGAATTTTCAAAATCGGTTCAGTAGTTTCAAGGTTTAGCCCTCACAAATTGTCAAACTTTTCCTATTCATAGTATTAGTATAGATATTAATCAAAATCATTGAAATGGATAAATTTTGAATTTGTCGTAATAACAAACTGCATAATCTACGCAATCGTGTCGTGCGATTTTATTGTCGCAGTGTGCGTTAACGCTTTAATATTTTATTTTGTTATGAAAATGATAGGCGAGGCGTATGTACATATTATGTATATATAGAATAAGTCATTTTAAGTGTATTCTCTGCATGGTTGTACATTTCGGCGTTTCGGGGTTCCGTCAAAACTAATTAAAAATATTATTATGCTTACTATCCGTCCGGCTTGGAATATATATCGTAGTTTAAAAATGTAATTTGTAGAGGGTTATATAAAATTACACTGTGTTGGAATAATGGTGCGGCCACACGCGTGCAGTTATGACGGAACGTTAGGGATGAAACAATTGCTGGATTTCTTTTTATTGAACACAGTCATAATACTATATCTGTCACACAAATGTGATGATACATTTAAATTTCCTTTGTAATTTATGCTACAGACAAATACTGTAGCATGGTTGTGTGGCCAGACAATTATTATAAAGTATGTATAATTTTTTTTTGTAATGAATTATAATCATATGAAATGTATAAAGTTATACTAAATAACTGCATAAAAAAATGTTTTAACGGAACCCAGACGCGTTGTCATTTTTTTCATAAAAACCAAAGTTAACGAAATTTGTAATATCTCGATACATTCCTGTGAGAAGAAAACATATGTTTTTTAAACATAGATTTTTGAGTTATTGTACGGAACAGTAGGAACTTGATGTTTGGTATTTAACATGTATGGCACATACTCTTGGCACACTCTATAATCAGTTTAAACAATGTATGTATACTTAGTGGGGACAAATGCAGTCGCACAGACGGGTGCGCAGTTGGCCTCAGTATAAACAATGGTGAGGCCTGTGGTATGCATCCGAGTCTTGAGTCTCATCACTCTCATGCGAAGTAGCTTGGGTGTTTGCAGGTATGGTTGCCACTGCATCAAAGTAGATTTCAAGTCGTTAAAATTGTTAATGAACTACAATTTCCCCCCCGTGGTATAGAAATAAGTATTCATGTCCCAATACTATGCATATAAGTAATAAAAAATAATCTCCAGTAGCAGAAATCCGTAATGGTTCCGACTTTTTGCATATTAAATTTTAGGCAGTGCCCTCAGGTTGTTAGATGCCCATAGACTGCGTTTATCCCCGGCTTCCATATATTTAGTGTATTAGTATAAGATATGCTTCCACATATTCTGGCTACATGTGGCTGAAGCCGGCCGGCATATGAAATTAATACACTATATTTATTGATCTTAAAAATTATATTTGAATGCCTGGAGTACATACTATGTTGCACAGAGCTGGTGCAAACACGATGAAGATCCCAAATGCGGCTGTATTAGCGTACTATACAGAAAAATCACTGTGTTTTACTAAGTTAAATATATCTGGATGTAAACAGTCGACTTAGTTAGTTAAATATATTCAACAAATAGCAATGCCCATAACATCTTTATGTTAAAATATTTTTAACAACTACATTTACTGCCATCAGTATATTATAGTATTTTTCAGAACTCAAATGAATTATAAGAAATAATGTTTGTATTTTAGGAATCAGTTATCTATTAAGAAAAAATGAATTATTCGTTGTCCTTATAAGGGGTAGAAAAAATTGAATATAATGCTGATGTAATTATTTGCTTCAGTCTCTTCCTTTTCAGTGCCTCATTTTGTTTTGTATGTTAGGTTCATAGCATACCCATGTTATTGGTTGGCATATTCCTCCTATTAAAAACCTTATTTTAATTTTCCTATCTCGGTCATTATAAAATCATTAGACAAAGACTATGGGATGAAAATAAGATGTCGAAAAAATGATTGATGATGAATTTATCACAGATAACCAACGATTCTTTACAATAACATTGATAGATACGAGCCCGAAAAATACGCTATATTTCTCCTTTCGTTTGAGCTATTTAACCAAGGTCTATCTTTCAAAGTCACATTCATCTCTTTTCACTCTAGGGGTGTTGTCAATAAGCATTTAAAAGGGAGGAATTGAATTTGATAAACAGGATAAATTGTTACATTTACTGTAGTGTTCAATAAACAATCTCAATCCTTTTTTTTATCTATCGCGAAAACGGATCAGTCAGAAAATACTTTTACAATCTTATGAATGACTTATTCTGAATGGTTTATTCTCGGGATCGTATCAAAGATTAAGATTGGGATCTTCTTTTAAAAATGGCTCTACTGTTTTATCGGTCATTTTGCCAATGTCAAGTGGGTAGATGTTAAAATAATATCATTACTTTTCTTAGAATAACTTTCGACCCGAGGATAACTAAGATTAGGATCATTTATTTAAAACTACTTTTAATAGCTTGCTTTAATTTGTAGCTGTTAGTAGCTTGGATGGACCGTATTTATGTATATATATTAAAAAAATCTAAAACAGCCTAATTTAGACAATGCTGTTATATTATACAAGAAGTCGGCATGCTGAATACGCCACGAAAATAATGGTAAAAAAATATATAAAATCAGCCATGTAAAATGATGTACATTATCTCAATACCAGTCTCCTTTGAGAGGGCCTTCTGCAAGTTATCATCGAATATAAAAAGGTAATAAAACTTCTAGATAGTGCGTAAACTTTGTTTTAAGCCTGAACTTTTAAGCTATAGCCGCATTGTTTTAAAAACAATTTGATAATATTTTATTTAGAACCATAATAGGTATGCCAAATGCCAATGAATGTGATCTTTCTATGTAACAATTATCAATTTGATTAGAAGTTAGAAAAGCAGTAGTAAATTGCCTCAGTTAATACATTTATATGTTTGATCTATAGGTTGATTTAGATTTACTGGCTATGATTTGACTTCAGTGATTAGAACTTACAATACAACCACACCTTATTTTACATTTTATTAGGTTTTCGATATCTCCCAGATATTTTTAGTGTTTTTGTATCTGTATGTAATATTGTGTCTAATACAAATGTCATTATGATTAAGAAAGAATAAACAATCATACATTTAGTAAGTACGTATACCGTGTATGTACTGTAAAACTGAAATAATTAATTGTGAAATATACAACTATGTAATCATCAATGTTACTTCTCAATTGTCTCCTACTGTCTGGCTATGATGTAATAGATGTATTAAGTGTTCAATATGTATTGGTTTATATGTACTATTCAGAACTTTGGTTGGCCAAGAAATAAATTATGTTGAGCGAATAATTCAATTGTTTTACTCAGCTGCATATCCCTGAAAATGTTGCTTGTCAGAAAAGGTACAGATTTAGAGAAAAAAGTACCAGCTTTTTATTATTATAATCATAACATAATTTATAAGTTGAGGCATTGTCCTCGTATAAATATAATAAACTGTCTAAATGCCGTGACGTTGGACGTCATCAATTTCATCAAGACTCAAGTGAGGTCATTTCAAAGAGCATTATAATACTACGGAAAGGTCATTTAGATAACCCTCGTCTGTAAGGATACTTGTGGAATGGATGAATATTAACAGCTACTGTTGAATTCGTAACTGTGACATTATTACAAATTAAACTAGCTTCGTAGTAATAATAATACGTCTGTTATACTATAATTACATTACAATAAATGCTTTTCTATGGCAGTTAAACTTATAAAATACCCAAAGAGATAAACTCTTTATTCTAGGTAAAATACCTATGTAATAAAATGTAGCCAAGAGATATATTAAAATCTTCTTGAATGTAGCTCATTTAACAGCTTTGTTTATTTTTTCGGATAGTCTTTTACAAAATTATTATATAAATATGTAATAATTCATCAAGATAGTTATGAGCTCTGTGTAATTATTGAATTAAAAAGCATACAAAATTTTGCAAAGAATGTATGCCGTTTATTAATATATGCCACCGATAAAATGATTATAGACGAAAAAATATATGTATGGAAAACCGGTACTGACCGATATTTTGACGTGTATCCGAAACCGGTGATGCGTTCGAAAAAAACTGAAGTGACACGTCCACCCACCCTGTCAAACACCTAATATTCCCGTGCATTTGCATGTCAATTTTTCATGTTTTAACTATTAAAAATGGTAAGAAATATTACAATTACAATATAAAGTAGCTGGAGCAGCGTGCATAAATGCATTTGCGATATGGTAAAGTTTGCGCCACGTACATTCGGCATCGTCACCACTTGGGACGTGTATAATGTCGGCTTCAGAGATGTAATAGTTGTGAAATTAGCTTTATTTAGTGGTGAATGCGACGGTAGTAACGTGTTGTGTTATGTTTCCGAAGCCGTTACGTCTGGACATCAAGCGGAAGCTCACGGCGCGCTCGGACCGAGTCAAATGCGTGGACCAGCACCCGACGGAGCCGTGGCTCCTGTGCTCGCTTTACAGCGGCGACGTCAACATATGGAACTATGAGACACACGCACAGATCAAGAGGTTCGAGGTAAGCAATACCCAAAACCACTTCATCATTCTCATGCCCTTCAAGTCAGGAATACAACAGATCAATCTGTTATAACCTAGTCTTTTAAACCTGGAATTCTTATAGGAAAACAGGCTCACTTGTTGAGAACTAGAAGGTTGTCTTGAATGTCAACAATTCTGACTAAATCCTAATAGAGTAGTCTGGAAAAAAGTTAGTTACATTGTCCATATTGATTCAATAGTTTACAAGTTTTATCATTGTTTTATATACTACATAATATAAATAGCATAATCGTGATAAAGGCATATTATCATAGTTATAAGTAACTAATGATGCACAACTTATGATTAGTTCCTATGTTAAAAGAAAAAAGGTAGACTATGGTTCTGTATATACAAATAAGTATAAAATATGGCAAATAGTGCTACATACATGCACATGTATAAAATAACTGAGCTACAGTCAGATTGTAGCTCAGTTATTTTATAACTTTTGAAATTAATGCATAGCTAATTTTAAAATGACATACTAACTTGAAAAATTTTCAATGTTATATACAAATGTAATATTGTGTAAAGTAAATATTTTATGAAACTTTAGAAAAAGAATAAATCACCAACTATTGTTGCTTTATATGGAAAGCAAAGGAAAACTTGAGTATACCCAAATTAAACGAGAGGTTTCAATACATTTATTTTTTCCAAAAAATGTATGTATAAAACACTTAGAAACATGAAACAGTGAGAAACATTTAATAGTTTATCAGACTTGTATTTTTTATTTGGCAGAGTATTATGTTATTTTCATTGAATTAATAAAATCATCACTTAACTGATGATGGTATTTTGTTTAACTTTGTGATAATCTTATGATCTATAACGCAATATTTCAATTAGAAATTTATCAATGAACAAGATGATATGAGTATGTGGTATATTTACCACCAATCAAGTTATCTTTGATATTTTATAAATACGGTAAAAATGGCATACAACAAAATTTTTATGGTTATGTTCAGTGGTTTATATTATGATGTAATCATTTTGTCTTATGAAATACGTAAAAATAATTTTGTTACATAATATGTAAATTTTACAACTCCTCAGAATTAAAATAACATATTGTTATTCCTTTATGACTCTTTATCACATACTATTAAAGTCATCTTGGAGTCAACAACAGATGAGTATCATTGATTATATTTGTTCCGATTCTTAAGTGTTTTAGGTCATCACAGCTGAATCTCAGGTGACACTTCCTTTAAGCAATCTAGCATAGAGATTTTTTATTATTCATTATTGAAAAATAAGGACTGGAAATCAAAATTTGAACTTTATAGCCAGCAACCATATAGCCTCTAGACATCTAATAACAGGCGATTGGTTTCAGGAAACACATTTGACTACTAGATCAGATGTAGCCTGTCGTACAATATCTTCAAGTCAGCTGCGACCACAGGTGTGCGTCGTAAACACTGCTACATTATCGATTTAATGAATATTATAATCGACCCTTGTACAAAGCAATGGTGTTATAAAAACAAACAGACTTGGGTTTTCAGAAAAATAGCATTACTTTTCATATTTATGCCATTAATTATCAAAATTCATCTTATGTGGGCCATTATGTATTTAAAATTTATATTTGCATTTCTTTCTGACCTAAGTGCATTTTATGCTATTTCCACTGCTTAGTTTTTGGCCTTACATGACAAGTGACATGTGCAATAAAAAAAAATATTTCTATAGCTACATAACACATAATGATGTTGGCAGCCCCAATCGTAATGCAGTACCCTGCTTCCTCAAACCTCAGGTAGCTGACAGAATTTATTTGAAGAAAAATATTGGGCATTAGGTGTCTAGGGGATATATAGTCACTGTTCCTAGACCACTGGTCATTATATAAGCTCCCACACAACCTAGTAGACATTAAACATAGGTCCACATAATTCTGTATAAGCAATCAAACGAAGTTTAACTTAAGATTTGTGCATAAATTATGTCAAATATAAAATTACATATACATTTGTAAAAGTAATTATAAAATTTAGTTCTATGACCATACAGCTGCTATCAATGTTAATCTACATCCTTTATTTATGTTGTGATGTTTTAACATATGTTACAATAATTTTGTGGTTAGCATTTGAAGCAACAGATATGTATTGATGATTGGCATAGTTGATATTAATATTTGTTAAATAATTTACTGGTTTTAACATGTTTTTAATGTTGGGATAAATAGTGAAAACCATGTATGTATGCTCAGGTCTCTGAAGTACTTTCTTGCTCCGCTTAAGGAAATACTCATTTAAAGACACATACCTGCACATAGGGGAAGGGAATATATTCCAGATTCAGACTTCTCACCTGTTTTTATTTGTCACACTTCACCCAGCAAAAGACTTTGATAGTCGCTGAGCAATATAAAATTACAATAATTATAATCCTTATGACCATTATGTGTGTCAAATTGTCCATCTCGATAATAACCGTAATGGCTCATTTACACTCTCTTGCGAGAGCGAGACGAATCGTGAGGCGAACCATAAGACGAGAATGTAAACAGTACAGTCGCCGGAAACAAATGAACCTACCGCCGGCGTATAAACAAAAACTCGAATCACGCGAGCTACGAGACGAACATGATACGAGCCATGAGGCGTGGTACGAAACGAGAGTGTAAATGAGCCATTAGATGGCAGATGTCATCAGAGTTCGGATGTCAAAAAATACATACATACCATCACGCCTGTATCTCTTTTCGGGCAAGCAGTTTTACACCTACAATATGTAGTCCGCTATTTTAGTTGCCATGTTAAGGTAGCTGGTCGCCATTTACTGGACACAATACTGAGGTTCAGTCGTATACTGAACTGTAAATACCAGTATCACCTTATCCAACCTGGTGATCGAACTTGAGACCTCCTCAGTCGTAAATACAATTACACCACAGCAGTCTGAGTTCGAAAATTTCGTGAATTTCTGCCGGCAATCAATAGGTTATATTTTTAAATCCTTGTGCGGAAAAAATTAAATGTAGCAGATGTACGTCAAATCAAATCGAATAACGTAGGGTCGTATGTCTCGACAGTTGCAAGAATATTGCCCGACTGTCGTGCTGGATTAACAGCAGTCTTTTATACAAATGAATTAATTGACGATTAAACACATCGCCCGGTAAGCGCCGCCTCTGCACATTAACAGCAGTAACAAACTTCAAAAACAAGATTTTGAAGACCAGGTTAATTTTTTTGCAACTTTAAAACGTACGTACTGCACGCCTAATGGTAAATGATACGGCCGTGAATAAACAGTAGTAACACCATACAGAACTTTGAATCAAAAAGTACTACGAGGAAGCCTGGTTCTGTATTCAAAAGGAGTCTTTGAGCTGTTTCTCATCACTCATTCATTCTATCAAGTAGTAAAAATGGAGTATAAAACCCCATCGCGTGTCTGTAGAATGTATGTGCGAGATTAAATTACTGAACGGGAGGTCTGGACTCTGTAACTGTTAACAAACATTGTTTAACAAACACATCCTGCTGTTGACAACGTGTGAGGATGGATTGTGACAATTTGCACTGCAATTTGTACCAATCACTCGATCCCACTTGCATTTTCAATACTTTTGTGAAATTGATTGATTGAAGCCGCTTTGATTTATGAATCACTAGAATTTGGTGGCAGATTCGACTGCGTTTAAGTCTTTTCGTAGAATGTCCTGATTTGTAACTCTCGGGTTTAAAAACAGTTTATACACTTTTACTGATGCATGATTGGGTGTTTTCAATGTGTGAAATACAAGCTGAGCCCTTGAATACGTTAAGAAGTAATCTTTAAGGATCTACGTCTCATACTGATCGATATTTTGCCTTGTACTCTAAAAAGATCTAAATACTGTCCTGTAATGTATAATTTCAACCGTTCTTATGTGTAAGGTATTTAAATTGTAATGTCCGTAGGTATGCGACCTGCCCGTGCGGACGGCGAAGTTTGTGCCGCGCAAGAACTGGGTGATCACAGGCTCCGACGACATGCAGATCCGCGTCCTCAACTACAACACACTCGAGCGGGTACACTCGTTCGAGGCGCACTCCGACTACATACGCTGCATTGCCATCCATCCCACTCAGCCGTACATACTGACCTGCAGTGGTGAGTATAATACCACCCTATCCCACTGCTGGGAACGTGTCCCCTCTAATATAGATGCTGTCAAACAACTTGCCCTAGTAGGTAATCCTTGAGCGGGGTGCTGGTGACAAAAGTTACCTGATCTACTAATTGTGGGGTACGCTGTCGCCCCGCGTGACACCTACAAGCGATGGGTCGAGTTGTTTGTGGACAGTTATACTTGGGTTTAGTCCTGAGTACACCATGCTGGTCTGGAGCTGATAAACAAACTTTATGTATTATCTTTGTTATGGAAAAGTATTAAGTAGTGCAGTGGTAATAATGGTATATCCAACCACCTGGCAATAGGCAGCTTTTTCGGGAAATATTCTGTTAATTTCAATGAAGGATTGGTCATTAATTTTTATAGCAATATGGTGATTTATTTAATGTAGAAAATGGTTTTGAATGTACACTTGCCTGTGAGAACATGTAATTTAAGTTCATAAAATGTTGCTTGGAGACTGGACCAAACATGGATGTTATCTATGATTTCAATTATCTGTCTATATTTAAAACCAAGGCGGCAACACAAAACAATGTTAGCAGTGCCAATGTATCTACTATATCGTAGTGCCCCTATGGTGCAAAATAAGTCTATTGTCCCTCTACGCATTATATTCAGCCTGTTATTTTTCCCACAAGTCACAATTCAAGGCGTCCATTTTAATATAAAACTTTTTATCGACCGTTACCATCGCCTTGTTATTTTTATAGTGCCGGCCCGTGAGACATGAATATATCACACGTACACATTATATAACACGTTTTGTTAACCTGATGCTATGCGTTTTTCTAAGCATTCTCTATTTATTATTTTGTCCTTATTTAAAAAATACTGTTTATCACTACTCAACCTTTGAACATGATACAGAATTATAACTATTTAAAACGGAAAAAGAAAATGTTAACAATAATTTATTCACATTTAAATTATCTCTGTTGTAACTAAACTTAGAAATACATTTTGCATAATAATAAAATTGAAAAGTAACCTATTATAAAATTGCATATAAATGCTAAAAGCACTTTATGTAAAATTGCAGGCTGTTTTTATTTCCAATTTGCTAATTACTGTGCTTGTTGGCATTTTTATGCATGAAAGTGTGATTACCGCCTAGCGTGTGGACCCCACTGGTCTAAACTGTGTTCATTGATAGACGACCTGCTGATCAAGCTGTGGAACTGGGACCGCAACTGGGCGTGCCAGCAAGTTTTCGAGGGCCACACGCACTACGTGATGCAGATTGTGATCAACCCGAAGGACAACAACACTTTCGCCAGCGCCAGTCTGGATACCACTGTCAAGGTACGTGTACTGCTCTAGTACATATTGCGGGTAGCAAATAAACTAAGAAAATAGTAGGTGTCTGTCAAACGATAAGACAGGATAAGATCAAACAAGGTAGGAGCAAATAGAACAAAACGATTCAGGAATATTTCTTCGTCCTTACTAATTCAAAACATCTCTCATATCTGTTTCTCTCGATTAGCCAATTGTACAAATTATATTATACAACCCTGCTTCGGCTGATTTCTACAATTGATCCCAAACCTTTTTGATCACCAAAATGGATTAAGCACAATTTTTTTGGAGAGTCGTATAAGTGCTTCATTTTGATTGGCTTATTCTCGGTATCAGATCGCAGATAGATATCTAGATCTTTTACTAAAAACGGCCGCTAATCCCACGCCATCTAGGTTTGGCAGCTCGGTTCCTCGATATCGAACTTCACGTTGGAGGGACACGACAAGGGTGTGAACTGCGTCGACTACTACCATGGCGGCGACAAGCCGTACCTCATCAGCGGTGCGGACGACCGCCTCGTCAAGATATGGGATTACCAGAACAAGACCTGCGTGCAAACGCTCGAAGGTCAGTTATACCAATGTTTGAAAATATGTAATTTTACTCGGGTCTAATCATTTGGTATTTTCAAAAGGGAGTTAAAGGCAACCTGGTTTTATGCGTACATTATCTACAATAACGACCACGTCAATCTATACTAATATTATAAAACTGAAGAGTTTGTTTGTTTGTTTGAACGCGCTAATCTCAGGAACTACTGAACCGATTTTGAAAATTCTTTCACTAATAGGAAGCTACATAACTCCCGAGTGCCGGTGTACTTTTTATCCCGGGAAAATATTTTTATCCCGGAAAAAATTTTCACGCGTGCGGAGCCGCGAGCACTACTAGTATACTATAAAGTTAGGAACATAACAAGACGCCCTTTTTCTGTGCTACATGCTTACTGTATGCCTATCATAAACAAAAAATAGTAGTTCATCAGCCTGAAGAAATTACATAACTTATACATTGAACCTTTACCCTGAAACATATGTTATTACAAAAACCAGTAACTAAACACCACTGGTTAAATTACACTGGCTACGATCTCCACTCGGCGTTACAACAGCGGTATCGCTGGGCGGCCTCCCTGCCGGTTTGTTGATTATGAGTCAGTCGTTATCAGGGTCTGACAATATATTAGTGATGACGTATGGTTTCCTTTCGTTCTATAATCATCTCTATGGCGCAGCGGCTGATTAGTTATATGGGTAGAGGCCGTTGAACGCACTTAGACAAATGTGACCTGGAAAGATAAGTTTCTAGTCTTTGTTATGTAAGCAGGGAAATGAGCAATTCATCTGATGATAAATGATCACCAGTGTCCATTAACATCTCTTATACTAGAAGAATGATGAGTACGATGCCGTCAATATTAGAACTTAGAAAAGGACGAGGATGATAACGTAATGATTGTTGAACATATGGAATCCAATAATTTTCCTCAAAAATAGTGTTATAGGGATAATTTACAAATCCTCATCTCCAACCAGGTCACAATCAGAACGTATCCGCTGTGTCCTTCCACCCTGAGCTCCCGATCCTGCTGACCGGCTCCGAGGACGGCACCATCAGGATATGGCATGCCGGCACCTACCGGCTGGAGTTCTCGCTCAACTACGGCTTCGAACGCGTATGGACGATATCTTCCATGCACGGCTCCAACAACGTGGCTATTGGGTGAGTTGGTATGCCATTGGAATAGTTGGTATACTATAGGTATAGTTGCTATACTATAAGTATAGTTGCTATAGTATAGGTATAGTTGGTATACTATTGGAATTGGCATGACATGCTGTTAGAAGAGTTTGTATGCTAATGTAATACAGAGGAAGATGTTGAGGAAAAAAGGTAAGGAGCAAATCGGAGTTTGGAACGTACAAGCAGTTTTTAATATAATTACTTTTTTTTATTTATAGATTTGTTATTAATATGTACTTGTTATCCGCAGTTACGACGAGGGCACCATAATGATAAAGGTGGGCCGCGAGGAGCCTGCGATATCTATGGACGTGAACGGCGGCAAGATCATCTGGGCGCGCCACTCCGAGATGCAGCAGGTCAACCTCAAAGCGCTTCCAGAAGGTCAGTAATGGAGAGGGCTGAACAGAGGACTATCGGAATACTAAAATCATATCCACTTAATCCAAATAATGCATAATCTATTAAAAATTTTGAAAAGCATCTATCATGTCATGATTTACAGTTTAAATTGCTGGCTGTTATTAATGTTGGTGAGTTGTGAAGCTTGCCTGATGACAATTTATGTTAATTTAATTCAACAAAATCATTCTTGTAAATTCTTATTAAATCCTCACAGGTACAGAAATCAAGGACGGCGAGCGGGTCCCCGTAGTGGCCAAGGACATGGGCTCCTGCGAGATCTACCCCCAGACCATCGCTCACAACCCCAACGGGCGCTTCGTGGTGGTATGCGGAGACGGCGAGTACATCATATACACCGCGATGGCGCTCAGGAACAAGGCGTTCGGCACTGCGCAGGAGTTCGTCTGGGCGTTCGACAGCTCCGAGTACGCGACACTCGAAAATTCCAGTACTATAAAGGTGTTCAAGAATTTCAAAGAGAGGAAGAGCTTCAAGCCCGAGTATGGTGCGGAAGGTAGGTCTAGGTAGTGCGTTGGTATTCTGTGTCTTGGGGCTGTAGATCCATATCTACCATGGTTTCCAGATCCATAACCCCATGGTTTTGTTGGATAGTTGAAATACAGGTGTTAAGTAAATAGAACGAACGTGAGGCTCATAAACGTACTGTAGGCCTCGAAACACATGGCTTATCGTACAAACTGAGCTGGATCCTTTGGGATATGAGCTGATAGAAAATTACGTATTTAGAGAGAGAGAGAGAGAGAGAAATACAATGAGTATATACGTTCATTATGACAAGGTGTCAAATGATTTATCTGTTTATTATCAGGTATCTTCGGCGGAGTGATGCTGGGCGTCAAGTCAATCAGCGGAATGGCCTTCTCCTTCTACGATTGGGAACAGCTTGAGCTTGTCAGAAGGTAAGTTATCACAACAGTTAAGTTGTCACCAATGACTACATGAGTATAGCTTGAGTAGATTTAAAGTACAATAGTGTACGATTATAATGCTGACTAATGATGGTCAAATCCATCAAAGGTCACCAGTATGCCCATCTTACAATAATCTTAAAAAACTATGAAGAAATCCAATGTTCTGCAGTGTATACCATATTGACTTTAGAAAAAGATATACGCTTCGCAGCATAGTGTTGTCTCTTTCACTCTCCTGTATGTGTTATTTGTCGTTCCGTTTTTATAGTTATGTGTGATATTATGTGCTAAGTGTAATGCACGTATAACAGTTAACCCTGGAATGTGGAGTATTCAAAATGTCTTTATACTATAATATTGCATTTGCGAATTCTATTTGATTTCAAGATTTATGGTCTAATTTTTAGAATCGGTGAAAAATATTAACTAATATTTAATTTAAAATGAATCATAATTATTCTAAAAACCGTTTAATTTCAGTAATAATTTGTTATGATGATCAATGTTTATTATAATATTCAGGCTGTGTCGATTTATTCATTTATTTTGAAAGAGCTTGTGCGATTTATTAAATTAAAATAAGTGCAAAAATATGGAGCTTTGTATATATAGCTTTGCGATAATATTATAAGAAGTGTGGCCAAGTCAAGTCTAATCTACTTTAAGATATCACATTTTTAAATAACAGCAATTGTTATAGGTATCCAATAAAGCAAATAAATAGAGTTTAATACTCGTTCATAATGTTATTTTGTTCTTATAAATACATATTTGGATCTTGCATAGAACTTGGCACTCATTTAGATCTCCATTCTTTTTGCGGCGAAGCCCACAGCCAAGCATAATTTTTGTATTGAACTTGGCTCTCCTTTTTTATATTTATGTTTTTGGTGGGATAGACTTATCTTTAATGTTGTATTATATAGAGCTAAATGTCCATGTTAAATGAACTTACTGCAATTCTGTTTTGTTTATTATATGAGATTTTTTCATATATATTTTTTTATATTCGTAGATTTTTTGTTGTTTTATTGATTAATACCATTCCCAATTTGAGTTTTAAATTATGTTTGAAGTTATTATGTTAAATAGATGCTAAGCAATTAAACATTTAATTCATATAATCCATAGTTAAATTATGGTGTAAGTTATAATGTGCGAAATGAAGTGTTCTTAAACCTCCTGATTCATGTTTTGTGTATTATACAAAACTTTGTCACATCTAAACTGCTCGCGTTGTTGGTATATGCTTATTTTATTGTTAGAGTATATTGCTAATCGACTTTAAAATAATGATATCTGCGATTTGATACGTGTCCGTCAAGTTCTAATTATCTACTAACAGCCGTTATAAATAAACAACCCCGATCTCAATCTTCTATCCGATATTAAGAGTAAACCAATCGAAACAAGTCATTTATAAGCATGTCAAAAAGCTTTCTTCTGATTGGTTCATTTTCATGACCGTTCGGAAGAAGGAATCGACATCTTTTATTAACAGCACGGTTTTAACGGTAAGAAAAAGATGTCTCTCATTATATACAAACTTTACTCATTCAGGATCGAGATCCAGCCTCGCCACGTGTTCTGGTCTGAGAGCGGCAACCTGGTGTGCCTCGCCACCGACGAGACGTACTACGTGCTGCGGTACAACGCGGCGGTGGTGACGCGTGCGCGGGAGACCAACACCGGCATCACCGAGGACGGCATCGAGGACGCTTTCGAGGTGAGGACATGTACACTCACCAGCAGCAGCATCCATCATAAGTAGCACAAAGCAGATGTCCGCTTTTGTATGGGTGCTGGACCTCAAAATTTAAACGGGCTCAAACTTTAGGTATATTAAAGGGGCTACGAATGGAACTTAGATAAATTAAAAAAATATTTTTAGACCCCTCCATATATTCATGACCAACTTTATGAAGTGTAGTTTTCAAGCCAAACAAAATTACGTGTATCTCAAAATCGAAGGTCTTTAAAATTAAAACTATTTATTGCAAAAGGCTAGTTTTCAGGAGTTCTATCCAAATATAAACTGTCTTGTTTAGATTTTCAGGAAAATTTTTGGACATGTCCTTTCAAATTGCCTACATACTTTTGTGTTTTACTAATCTTTTTTTCTCTTCACAAAAATAAAGAGGTTTACTTTACTTCAAACGAAGGTTATTTTTTCAGTTTAACTTAACGCGTATACAGGCGATTTGAAATTTTGATTTTGTATAGATACTTATGGCGCTGACTGTACTATGGATTCTGAACCGTGTCCTGGAGTGAATAGTGTGGTAGATAAAGTGTTGAAAAGATCCGTTGAGTATACCAGAGTATGGTGACTTGGTTTCTTCGGTATTGGTTTAGCTGGACCGGTTGATGTGTCTCTTGTATGGGTGACTAATGGGTCATTTCAATAGACTATCCCGATCGCTATTTGGGCTTTGAAATATTACCGCTATCGATCCTGAGAATTAATCTATCAAAACAGTATCTTAACGCAAGCTTTACTGATTATTGCATTTTCGTCTGTAACTTTTTTGATCCAACGGTATGGTATTAATAGTAGAGAAATACAAATTTCCTGTCAGAAAGGCTGAACGGATCCGAATGAAAATATTTACACACATAGATTATTGTCAAAAAACCTAACTCCCAGGAAAAGTGTTTCACGCGAGCCTAGCCGCCAATAAAGATAATATAATTATACCATTATGTGCAGGTTGTTGGCGAGGTGAACGAGACAGTGAAGACTGGTCTGTGGGTGGGCGACTGCTTCATCTACACAAACTCATTGAACAGGATCAACTACTACGTGGGTGGCGAGATCGTCACCATCTCGCATCTCGACCACACCATGTACATACTCGGATACGTGGCCAAAGAGAACAGGTACGGTTGGCAGAAAAGTATTGGGTGTTTTAATTTCTTTATGGATGTGAAGGTTTTGTTTGTAGATTGTACATAAAATAAATAAAAAAAAGAATTAGAAATTTAATTTACAATTTATTATTGCGCAATTATTTTAACATGGTAAATGAATGAAACTTTTTGTTTTGCAGACTGTACTTAAATGATAAGGAGCTGAACGTGGTCTCCTACTCCGTGTTGCTGTCGGTACTCGAGTACCAGACGGCTGTGATGCGCGGCGACTTTGAGACCGCGGATCGCGTGCTGCCGACGGTACCGCACGACCACAGGACTAGGGTCGCGCACTTTCTAGAAAAACAGGTTCGTAACAGTACAGAATTATTGCTATGAGGTTGATCAATCAATGATAAATAATTACATTAAATATTTTTGGAAAAACTGCTTAGAAAACATGAGGAATATGTAACAGAATGTAAAACTGCATCTATAGAAAATAATGAATAACCCTGTCAATTTCATACTATGTTCACATAAGATTCTGATAAGTTACACCTTTCATTATTACTTAAGTCAATGCTGATGTATCATTTATAGATCATATAATTCCCCACAGGGCTTCAAGCAGCAAGCTTTGGCGGTCTCGACGGAGCCGGAGCACCAGTTCGAGCTGGCGTTGTCGCTGGGCGAGCTGCGGCGCGCTCAGCAGCTGGCGGCGGAGGCGGAGGCGGACGCGGGCGAGCTGTCCCGCTCGGCGGCCGCGCGCTGGTCCCGGCTCGGAGCCGCCGCCGCAGCCGTAGACACCGCCCTCACCAAGATATGCTATCAGAAGGCGCGTGATTACAGCGCGCTGTTGCTGTTCGCTGTTAGTACTGGTGAGTGTTTGGATGTAATCAACAGATTACCTTATGGTCTAAACATGTACAGTCAATAGCATAAATATCTGTATAAATAAATAAATAAGCCTTTATTTCTATTACATTTTTTTTTCTTCGTTGTGCGAGATTCTTTGCATATGCCTTCATGTAGTAGTCGCCTCCTCAGCGTAGGCCTCCCCCATCGATTTCCACAGTTTCCTATTTCTTGCTTTCGTCATCCAGTCCGATCCTGCTGACTTCGAGAAAATATCGTCCCACGTTTTTTTTTCTTATAAATATCTGTACGAAATCTAAATTTCAAATCGCCTATATACGCGTTAAATTACACTGTATTTTTTTTTCGTATGAAGTAAAACAAACCTTTTTTATTTTTGTGAAAAAAAAAAAATAAGATTAGTAAGAACACAAAAGTATGTAGGCAATTTGAAATTTTAATTTGTTCTGCTACTTGTACTGGTGACTGTAATTGATGTAATTTAACTATTTACGACTGAGCGCGTTGTTGTTTGGTTTGACTGGCGAGTACTGACTCGATTGTAGAATCAATCTAACGAATTACCCGATGGGCTACTCCTGTATTGCACAACAACTATCTCTCAACCGAAATTATTGAAGAATATTAATCCATATCTCCAGAGCCATTGGAGTAAATAAAGTTTAATAGTGATTACGTATAATTTGTTTTCGAATTAAAATTTAATAATAGTATTCACCAAATAAGCTTGGTGCCACCCCACTACCCAAGTTAACTCACTGGTTATTTTGGGCTAGCTTTTATATTTAACAACGTTAAATTTGAAGAATGTCGATGTATGTCGGTACGTATCATAAAATACAATACGCATAAAGAATTTCGAAGATATGTGAAGTCTGCCAACCCGCACCAGACCAGCGTCGTAGACTAAGGCCTAAACCCTCTCAGTAGTAAAAGAGGCCCGTGCTCAGCAGTATATACAGGGCTGGTATGGTATGGTGGTACTCATATATATTACAAAGACGAATAAATATAATATTGGCATTTACTGGGTACATTTCCAGTTTCGGGGCTGATACTGGGTAGTAAAACCCAATATCCCTGCCCTACCTGGCATTCGAACTCGATACAGCGCGATAGTCGCATCACATACGCGATAACTACGTCACCAAAGTGAGGGTTCTATACTATAGCTTCCTCACTTCTCTGTACCTGTATACAGGTCAAACTGTACAACACAACATTATTTCAGGGGACAAAGCGTTGTTAGAAGAGGTGGCGCGTATGTCGGGCGAGCAGGGCGACGACAATATTGCGTTCGTCGCGTACTTCACGCTCAACGACCTGGACGCGTGCCTGCGCCTGCTCATATCCAGGGGAAAATTGCCCGAAGCCGCTTTCTTTGCCAGGTATGTCAATTATTGCCTAAGGTGCGGTCATCTCATGGTTAAAGATCGTCACAGTTCATGAACGCGTATAGCCAGGGGAATTATGTGTGCAGTGCCAGAGGAATGGGCAGAAAGAGACATTAGACTCCTGGCAGTCTCACCCGTCGAAGGAGACATAAGTACTGTTTCGTGCCGGAAATATAAATCCCAATGTTGACTTCTTGTTTTACTGTATCAAACGTTGTAAGGTACATGTTGTTTTGCAGATCATACATTCCATCGAAGATGTGCGAGGTTGTGAAGCTGTGGCGAGAGGCGGTGGGCGCCACCAACAAGAAGTCCGGCCAGTCGCTGGCCGATCCGGAGCACTACGAGAACCTATTCCCTGAGTTTGCGGTCTGTACTATTAGTTAGCAACATAACTATCCTTTGCCCGGCTTTCATGAGTTAATTGTTTACACTGAATAAAAGTTCTTAGGGAACACGAACCAGGATGAAAATCAGCCTGTTTTATTCAGTAGCCCATATAAAAAAATATATATTAAAGAGTGAAAGTGGGATAACAATCACAAATTCTCATTCGTATAGTGGCTAATGTTGCTTAAATTATTATATTTATTATTATATTTTTTATCCATAATTATAATTAGGTGACATATTGTGTTTGTATAGAACTACATTTATATAAATAATGTTTCACGTCGTGTCCAGGAGTCCTTGGAGCTGGAACAGTTCCAGCGGCAGTTTGGGTTCCAGTACAGCACACAGCTGAAACACCTGGGGGAGAACTCCAAGCAATGCAACACCGAGCGCAGCCTCGAGGAGGAGCGTGCGCACGCGCTGCAGCTCGGCATGTACGCGCCGCAACCACTCTCCACACAGAGGTACACAAGCTGTACTCATGTTACAGTGTTCGGAATAATGTACAGTGTTGCTGATCAAAAGCTGAGCTAAGTTAGGTTAGGTCACATAATTAACACACAATATAGTTACATAGCTTTTGAACAGATATCTGTAAATTTATCTCAGCTAAGCGGGCTGTGTCTAGTTCTTGGCATGCATCGCCGAGTGGGCTAGTAGGTTTCGGTATTTTTGGCAAGACTGATTGCCATGGATGAGGATCTTAAGATTGCGATTAATTAGGGAGTGTAGTGACAATCACCGAGTTCTACGATAAAACATGGGAATATTTAACAAGTACTCAGTTGGCCCGATCTGATGGTAAAGACATGGTCCAAATATAATCGACCAGCGAGAGGGGTCAGCAGTCTCCGAAGTCTATCAGGTACCAACTTCCGCTTCGTTGTAACCACATTAAACACGACCTAATCTGTCTCAGCGCATACGCGGCGACAGAGAGCACACCAGGGACGGACAGCGTCAACCACATACCACCGGCGGACCCGCTGGACCCCTCGCCCGGCAAACAGAAGCGCAAGGACTCGCTCGACATAATGGAGGAGATCGAGCGTGAGATCGACGACATCGTGCTAGAGGGCAACACCGACGGCGAGGTGAGTCCGGCCCAGTTTTGATCCAGTGGGGGGCGGCACCCGAGTGTGGCCTGCCGCTTCGGGCCTGGTGGGAGGCTACGACGCCGCTACACGATGCGCCCGGCACACCCGTGCCTGTCCGATGAAGAGTAAACGTTATTATTTATGGGTTCATGGGTTGCCACTCCAAAAAGTTATTCGTTTTTATGGCAATTGTGATCTTATGCCATTATCGAGTTAAGAAATAATCCTTTCAAGCTTCCTTTGAAAAATTTTAATTTACAATAGTATCTATAAAATCATGACATTTTGTAAATAGTTTAAAACAACCCTTACTAATTTCAGGATTGTTCATTTATGTCCGTAATGTAAACAGACGTAGTTGGGCGTCATAAATTCATCATAATTAAAATTAACAAGCTTGTAGGAAGCAATGATAGGATGTAAACACCAGCGCACTGTCACTATTCTGTTGTGAGAGATTCCAAATATTTCAATGACTTATTTATTACATTTCTAGGGGTTGGCAACCCTGCATATACTGCCCAGGGGACAAATTGTCCACGATCTGAACCCTGCAAGGGACAAATTGTCCACCATCTGTCGAGCCTCTGGAGATCTATTCACATACATCCACACCTTAGTCGCGATTAAGAAAAAAATATATTGATTCATACATTCAACATGAACCCGTTCACACACATCCGTACGGTCCCACACGGCCCGGAGACGGCACGGAGACGGCACTGATGTGTGTAGATAGATCCTACAGGCTTCCATGAACACATTTGTTGGCACTTAGGAGATCGGTTTGACAAATAGCTATAACATTACTCCGCGCCATTAACGTGCGTGTCCGCTGAAGCGGAGGCTGGTTTAGAGCGATGTTATTGGTCGAAATTTCCCTCCTTGCACTGGTTGACACGCACGCTTAGTGATCAGTTCATAACATGTTTGTTAGTAATTATAGTACAATGCTTTGTCTTCACGCAGATCTTGAATTTGGACACCTATAACATTATATTTATTTATGTTGAATAATATACACGATGGAAGCTTGACTCAAGCAATATACCTGATGGTCGTTAGTATTGCGTCCTTTAACAGTCGGGTCGTGTACAGGTAATTGTGAGTTACATACAAAATATTCTCATGATTGCGCAGTTATAATATGGGACACCTAACCGTTTCGTCTGTGGACCGTCTGCGCGTTGTCTAACTTTCGATCTGACCGACTTATTCGAGGGTGCCTGTCAGTCAACGCGGAGCGGTGGAGACGCGTATTTATACGAACCTATTGCTTTATTTCCAATCACTGCTTCGAATGGTGGATTGCTTTATGGGAATTGAGACTTGCACTGTGCAATACTAATACTTTTAACGCTTCGCCGCTCCATTCTGATAGACAGGCATACCGAGTGGTCCCGCGGCGCCCATCGTGACTTTGTCGGGGCTTCGAGCATTTAACAAGGAGATGGGATGACAGCCGAACCCTTTCAGGTCATAAATGTGCAGCTGGTCATAAACTTTTATTAAAACTTATGTGACTTGCGATCGCTGTCATTACATTCTACGATGACATTAAGCGGTACTCCACAAAAATTATGATTTTTGCCATATTATTGTGTAAAAAGCTACCTTATATTCAGCCTTGCGCGTGTGGTTTTTTTTGTTAAATGTGTGCCATCCGTATCTACCTCGCCCCCCGTCAGGATTGGCAGAAAAAAATATTTGCGCATTATTGCCATATCGTCTCCATTGGATAAATACTCTAAGTTGTCGAGGATATTTTGGATGAGTGTAGGTTTTCTTGATCCGTTAGCTCTCACCAGTGTGGTCACCACTCACTAAATCACAAATACCATTGTATCGTTAAATATGTACATATTATATTTTAGTGATTATGAAATTGACTTATATCACATGTTCCATGCCCTCAGTGTCATGTAGCTAGCTCTAAATGGTTGATATCTTTGTGCTGTAGTTCTGTAGCTAAATAAAATGAGTAGTTAAGTCAATTCATAATGATTATTCGTTAAATGACAATAATATTTTAAGATGACATGTGCGTGTCAATCAGAGTTGAGAGAACTTTCGGGGCTGAGCTGCACTGAGAATATTATTGACCAAAATAAATGTGCATTAATTTTTTGTTTGCTTCTATTGGTTAATATTGACTTACGTCAGATTAGCCGCGCCTGCACTCTCCGCAATGGTCGACATGCTCTATAAAGCGTAGTACATCCGTATTTGTTGTATACATAATGACACTAAGGGATACAAGTAATGAAATATCATATGACAGTAGTTGTATGTTCGATGCATTTTATTAAAATATTTTTTTTCTCTTTAAATAAATACATAAGGGAAATGATGTAGAAAGGTAATAATCCAATTAAGTAATATTGTTTATAAGAGCTCGCCACACTATGGTTTGTTCCCGCGGGGGCACTCATGATTCATTACCTGAGTATTGTATGGACTAGATACAGTGTGGCCGGCTGTTACTGATTGTCGTTCCACTAGCCGTCCGCATCCAATACCCTAGTCATTCTCCCAATATTCTATACTGCTGAACGTTCATTGAGTCAGTTGTCGCAAACAAAGATAGTACAGATTGGCATTATTATTAAATTGAAGAATAAAAAACATGTTCGTCACTTTAAATTGTTAGTTTTATTTTGTAGTGTGTACTTTTCCATATTTATGATTTTCACCAAACTTTCCTCAATTTAAGGAATTGATGACATGTTGTAGCGTGGCGACGTTGTACCGAAGATATATACCAATGTCGTAGCGCGGCGTCATGCTTGCTCATCCTTTAAAATAAAGGAAGTTTAGGGAAAATTGACAAAATTCTTATTAGTCATAATTTTCAATTTATGTTCAGCGCGTATATCGTGAATAATACATAACCCCAAACATCTCCGACCCCAGATTACTAAATATTCACTTAAATAAATAAATACACACACATAAATAAATACATTTGTATACTGGGCGTTATGAGGCCTCTTCTATCTCAGTGTGGGCAGTGCCATGTAGTTTTTTTGAGCGGTGTTGCTACTGTCCAGTCAGCGCATTCTTGTCATTATATTTAATACAAACCTAACCATACTTAGAGTTTCTTTAAATCCATATAATGCAGAACAGTATAGCAGCATATACAAATATCGCGTACCATATACTTATCCCTTAGTCCCTTCATATTATAAGCCTTCTGCTAAAAATCATCAACTTGGTAACGTTATCACCTGACAAGTAATGTACTCATGTCCACATAAAAGGGTTGTTGTTTCCAATTGTCTTATTTATTTCTAGTAATCCTAAATTGAAAATGGAAAGAGTACTAAAATTTATAAAAATAAAATATAATTAATAAGATTCAAGAATGTGAAGGGATATTGAGAAATTATGCGCCACGATGATAGTGACGTAGGTATTATTGTAATACGTGCGTGCGAGAGAGATAGCGATGTGTGTCGACTACGCTTCCACTTATGCTGAAATTGATCGGAAATAAATAGATAAATCTGAAATTAGGGTACGTTGAATAGTACGTCAATGTAGCGCTGAGCGGCGATACTCAACCAAATAGGCTTGATATATGCTTATTCACTTAATTATGGTGCGGTGTTGGTAAAAATTCCAATACTGTACTGTATGCACCGTTAGTATACCACATGTATTATTCACGATTGTTTGTTTTATTTGTTCCCACGTACATGACGTTTCAGTGATGCATATGTTTTTGCTAAACAATGTCATTTTGTTTGTGAATCTTTGTTTCGAGTTCTTCGTACGATTGTTAGTTACTTCCATGAGCATAAGCGAGGCGAGAGGGCGCGGAGCGACGAAACTTTGATGAGTCCCGAGCCGAATAAATAATAGTTTAACCTCTCGAGCCCCGACCGGCCCAATCGGGCCGGTCTGACAGCTTGTCAAACTCGATATGTGTGCGTGTTGACGCGCCTTATGTGTGTGCGTGTAGGTCGATTTTCGCGTGTTGACAGACACGCGAAAAATTGCGCTTGCGCCAGTGTGGCCAGCGCTATGTACGCAAGAGGTTAAAAACACTAAAAAACACGCTTTATAGAAAATCCAATTAAATATAGCAAATAAATTTTAATAAATTTGAATTGAGAACAGTGTAAATAAGAAAACACGTGTTATATTGTAAAAAAAAAAGTAAGGTGGGTGGTGTCAATAGTTATAAATCTTTTATTGACCGATAATATGAGTAGAAGGATTATAATTTTTATAAGATCTTAAGAAGCACCCCACGTTTTTGTTTTACACTATTCTTAATTCAAATTAATTAAAGTTTATTAATTATATTTATAGTTGGATTTTATATAAAGTGTGTTTTTATTTTTTGTTATATATTATTTATTTTTCACTTATAGTTCTGTTCACCAAATGACTGAAATGAATGAAAACAATGTTGTCCAACAAATATCACTAAAAATTAAAGATAGCGTCACCTGTGACCTGTAGGATTTTTTTTACCCATAAGAGTAGCCAGTTTTGTTATAATTCCTACTATGGTGTAAAAGATGTCACTAAAAATAAATTATTATTTATTCATTTTTTAGTTGGATTTTCTATAAAAGTGTGTTTTTAGTTTAAAATATTGAATTGTCATCGGTCCTTGATAAATATGCCAAATTTCGATATAATCCGACGTTTTGAAGGGGGTCAAAATAATTTTCAAAGTTTCCGTTACATAGATACGTCTCAAGCTAATAAAAGCGTGTTAATAAAAACTTTTATTGATGACGTAGTCATGCGAATGTTGCATTTGAAAGGTCATAAAAGATAATCTCAACAAGGTTTGATTCTAAATATTCCAAACAATTCTGGCAAACAGCACAGGCTGGCAAGTATAGGATTTGCAAGTATGCGCAAGCGCAGCTTACGTCTCTGATCTCTCTCTCCTGTCGCTAGCTACAGGAGGTTTCTAATGGTAGCGCGCGAACTATGTGTGTACAATATGATTTACTGTTTTTAAAATATCATATTTATTTTAGTCCCTTACTTTACATGTGTATTGTTTTCCAAATTATGTGTTGTTGATTTCGTGTTTGGTACGGAATAAATCATATTTTTTTTTTATTATAATTGATCGGTGTCTGAATTGTAAATTGAAAATGAATTTTGCTAGTATTAATGTAGATTGGACAGCAGTTTATAGCTTGTAATATTTGTAGACTGACCAAATTATCACTTGGATACACTTGCTGATCCAATCTATATACAGGTGATTGGTAATATGAGGTATTGCCGTTAAGAGCATGTACATTGGGTCAAAAGCAATCGATTTTCTCCCATGAAGCCCTATCCGGAACCCAATAGTGAGCAATTTAAGATTTATTGAGTTTTAAGATAAAGCACTTATAAGACCAAATAAAATTCAATAATAAACAAAGTACTGGACGGGGTTGAGGTATTTTGTTGTTTTCTAGTAAATAACATTCTAGACTTTCATTATAAACAAAAAAATATTTAAAAGTTATGATAAGTTTCAAATGGCGGCCTTCAATCTCTCAATTTCGTATTTTATTGAAAAAAGTTTATGAAAAAAACTGCTGCTTATTTGTTTTTTTTTTCAGAAAAACTTCCAGTGACTGAATGTGCACAACACGTTAAAAACTTATTTATTTATTCAGCTTTCTAATGACGTATAAAACATTACAATTAACTTATTCAAAATGAAAAACAAAACACAAATGTTTGAGTACTGCTATTAGTATTATTAAAGCGTATAAGGTATTGTTATTTTAATAAAATACAGTTATCTTTATTTTTACAAACCTTGCTCGGCTTGAGAACCTAATACAAGTGCGCATTCAGTGGCGTAATTATCTTTTAGTAATTATCAGAAATAAACTACTTGTTGTCTGTTCGTCTGCATTAATTATTCCTTAAATTAGTTCATCGCGTGTAGGTACAGATACCGTACACCAAAGTTTTTATGTGCCCCCACTCTCCAGACATAAAAATCTAGGTATATGAGATCAAGCTTCTGGCACTTCGAATAAGTTCATTGTAGTGTTTTATACGTCATTAGAAAACTGAATAAATAAATAAGCTTTTGGCGTGTTGTGCACATTTAGTCACTAGAAGTTTTCCGGAAAAAACGGCAGTTTTTGTCAAAAACCTTTTTTGAATAAATACGAAATTGATAGATTGAAGGCCACAATTTCAAACTTATCATAGATTTTAAATATTTTTTGTTTATTATGAAAGCCTAGAATGTTATTTACTAGAAATCAACAAAATACCTTAAACTCGTTCAGTACTTTTATTATTGATTTTTTTGGTCTTATAAGTGGTTTATCTTAAAATTCAACAAATCTTAAATTGCTCGAAAACTATTGTGTTCCGGATAGGGCTTCATGGGTCAAAATCGATGGCTTTTGATCCATCTACATGCTCTTAACGGGAATACGTCATATTACCAATCACCCTCTATAATTAATAAACATCTCCATATTACAGGCAAAAATTACATGCAGCAAATGGCTGCTTTAAAAACAAATAATGACATTCCTTATATTGCATAAATATATAACTTAAATCATGGTGTAAATTGTTCTCTACCAAACACTATGTCATTAGAGTATTTGCGCCAGCTGTTTAAAATTTGAAACGCTACTATTTTTAACTATAACATACAAAATATAAACAAATAGTTTTTTTGCAATTTTTTTCAATGATTTTTCTTTAACAACGAAATGTTTTTGTGATGTTAATAATCCCATTGGTGTTTAGAAAATGTGATCACTTGGCATATTGGCGTTTAACTAAAATAAGAAAAACAAAGTATTGAAAGAAATATTTATGATAAAGGCGCTTTGTAATGTCGAAGATCTGTATTATTTATATATGATTTTGTGTATCCTTTAAGTCAATCTCTGGTGCATTTTCTCTATAAAAATAAGACCTCGGTAATCACTAATCAACATTTCGCTGGCTCACTATTACAAGGTCCTATGTTAATTTTAATTACGTTCGGAAAATGAGATTTCAAATTCTCATGTTGGTAAAAATGAGAGAAGACAATTAGGGCACTGTTCCCCCTTTACTTATCTTTCAGAATTATTGGAAATGTTTAGTAAAAAAGACACAGAATCATGTGATATATACAATTCAATTTGTGCAAAAAATATAACATAGAACCTTGTAATAGTGAACCAGCGATTTGTTGCGCAACACGTGACGCTTAACATGTTATATTGACGGACGAACGTACTTGATGTACCTACTCAATGACGCTCGCTGTTCCGTCCATCTAAACGTGTTGCGATACATGTTGCGCAACAATTGTCGGTTAGATATTACGTGGTGTTGAAACCACCCTGTCTGCTGAGCCCTGCATGTGTATATGTATGTCGCGATATTTTTCATATTTTCAACTGCGCTTTTTTTTCTTTCCAGGATTTTTTGGATGAAGATGACCTGTTGGCTTAATGTTAAGTGTATTTAGATTTTTTGTTTTATATTATTACTATCATAAATATGTATTTCGTAAAGTGCTAATACCGATTAAGATTAAAGTATTATACAAATTTTTCTCCACAAAGTTTTATTTTATTTCTTCGTTATTTTTTTATAGACAGGAGTTGCAGGACCGCATTGGTATACTATTCAGGACAGTTTGTATGGCGCCGCGGGTGGTGAGCCAGCTGTCAATGAAACGCCACGGGTTCGAGGACTATGATCAGCAAATATTAAAGGCAGAGCCGCGAACACAATCTAGTTCATGAATAGACTGATTAAGCCTAGTTGTAAGAACATTGAGATTCTCATGCAGATTAGCAGCGCTAGCACTCCGAATTTTTACGAATTTTCGATCGTCAAAAATCATTTGAGACTGGTTTGTAATTTTACAGCGTTACTATTATTTTTGACCGTTACACTTGATGACAAACAAAAATTAAAAACTTAACTTAAATCGGTATATAAAGGCGTTGTAAGTGGCGTATTGTACTCGAGCCATTAACCTAGTTTTAATAGAGTTCATCTTAACAAATTATGCAATCATCAATTTGCTAAATCACGTACTGGAATCCGAATGTAATTTCTATGGAATGTAGATTTTTTATAAATTAGGCAGCGCTAAGAGCTACCATCACAAAACGTGACCAATCTTTACGCGGTCAATAGAAGTCAAGGGGTAAAAGAATCTATTTATAATCACCTACTAATAAATATACCGAATACGAAATAACTACAGAATCGCCATTTATAATATACATGCGATCGAAATATACGAGGGCGCACCGATTTCGCCTATACTTACTGCTTACTCGTTTAAGTTGACGGGGATGAACTCAAAAGTAAACAAAGCAAAGCAAGCGTATCATCTGGCGACAACGCTGGCAGCATACCAGCAGGTAAGTGATCATCGATTCTGTCAGAGGAAGTTTTCTTGCCGACTTATAATAAGGAATCAGGAAGGAAGAGGGGATAACTTTTCGAAACGCAACGGCTATTGATCCCTGTCGAACAAACCCATTCAACCTGCGGGCAGGATCGTCTAAAGCGAAAGTACACAGTATTAGCGAAGGTCAAGTAGGTACTCCGGCCGTATCTTCAACTGCACATTGCTATTGTTTCGGTAATCAATTTTTTGTAACTTAAAACCTTGATAATAGGCGACTGATTTTAACTTTGATTTCTAGTTTTATTTACTGTTGTCTTTTATCTATACTAATATTATAAAGCTGAAGAGTTTGTTTGTTTGTTTGTTTGTTTGTTTGTTTGAACGCGCTAATCTCAGGAACTACTGGTTCGAATTGAAAAATTCTTTTTGTGTTGAATAGCCCATTTATCGAGGAAGGCTATAGGCTATATAACATCACGATGCAACAATTAGGAGCGAAGAAATAATGGAAAATGTGAAAGAAAACGGGGAAAATTATTCATCCTTGAGGGCTTCCATTGCGTGCGCTGCGAAAACGGTTCAAGATACCAAAAATATATGTACGAAAGAATTATTCCTCTTGAAATGGTCTAAAAATATTTCCGCGACAGTATATGTTTATCTTTTAAGATTAACTCACTAGAACCGTTTTTATGGTAATCAAATTTGGTCGAAATTAATGCATTATTTGTTAAGAGTTGTATCAACGACATAGTCATAGAGTGATTCAACGGGAAGGTTTTTATGTACTTTTAGCCCGGGAAAACTTAATAACGCGGGCGAAGCCGTGGGCAAAAGCTAGTAAGTCATAATGCTGGAAAAATAACTGGCAGAAGACCTGATAGTAAATGATCTTTACAATATGTTGGGATCCTTGGGATATTTTTTTTTATTGCATGGAATGACGAGACGAGCATGCCGTTCGCCTGATGGTAAATTATACGACCGCCCATAAACAGTAGCAATACCACCTAGCACCTTGCGTTACAAAATACTATGTGGCATTCCACTGCGCTCGTCTTCCTGAGTCATAAGATGTTAAGTCTCATTATGTCCAGTAGTTACACTGGCTACGATGTCCTTCAAACTGAAAAGTGCATGCACACTTCTGTTTGGCGGTAGAAATAGACATTGTGGTGGTACCCACCCCGACCTTTGAGTTTCTACCAACCCAGACAGACCTTACATATGAGAGCCCTACCACAAGTACATTAAAATAAGTGGATTGTATTACTGTAGACGCTGGTTGCTTTTCCATGATAATTGTTCAAACACAACGGTTACTTTGATACAGTTGAAAAAGGAAGTAGTCAATGCTTCTCAAAATGACTGGAGAGTCAGCGGTCGTCCTCTAGATTTAAATAACACTCAATTGTATTCGCCAGAAATGGTGCCATGATTTGAATCTATTTATTCGAGTGGATGATAGGCTTTGATAGACTGTGTCACTGCCAGGGATCCTAGACACAATTTATTGATCTAAACTATTAAGGTGCATTTCAAGGTCAAACCAGTTTCAATATAGAGACAAGCTTAAAGGATCCACACCACAAAATATTTTTCGATAAATTGATATTCACATTCAAATATTTCCTGTCAAGGAATGAGTTTAGTATGGGTGGCTATTTAAGTAGGAATTGAGGTGCTTTACTAGCCTTGAATATTTACCATGTACAGTCACCAGCATAAATAGCTGAACAAATGCAAAATTTAAAAGTGCCTACATACTATTGTCTTCATACTAATCTTTTCCTCTTCACAAAAATAAAATAAAAGAGATTTATTTTACTTCGAACGAAAACGTTACAGTTTCACTTAGCGCGCATATAGACGATTTGAAATTTAGATTTTGCATAGATACTTATGCTGCTAACTGTACCTATAATTAATTTTATTTATCTAGTCCTGAAGAGTTAACTTGTTTGCACGCGCTTCTCTCATGAGCTACAGATTCGTTGTGAAATGACGACTCATAGGAAGCTATATCATCCCCGAGTGCCATATGACGCTTTTTACTTGAGAATTGAGTTTCTGTTGGATGTAGTCAAAAGCATTGAATATCATATTAAGGCTCGATTTCACCATAAAGTCCCTAGGCTATTAGCAACTTATCCGCCATATAAGCTACTAGAGTTCTGCTCGCGGCTTCGTCTACGTGAAAAAGTTTGTTCGGGATAAAAATATTTTCCCGGGATAAAAAGTAGCCTATAGCACTCAGGAGTAATGTAGCTTCCTATTAGTGAAATAATTTTCAAAATCGGTCCAGTAGTTTTTGAGTTTATCCATTATAAACAAACAATCAAATTTTTCCTCTTTATAATATTAGTATAGACAACTTTTGGTTTTACAGGTCTCGAATAACAATATCTGACAGTAAAAGTATGGTGCCAGCTATGTTTGCTCGACCTATAAGGAGTATTCATATCAACTTATGTTTGATAATTAGCATTGTATTTTATTCACATTTTTAATTTTCATTATTTATAATTTACACCTGCCTCCGTCTTTCTGCACCACCTTAAGGTCGACTGGGAGAAAATGCCTTTAGGCATTAAGTTCGCCTGTACTATACCATTGTACAAAGTGTCAAATAAATAAATAAATAAACTTCAAAGCAAATCAATGGCAAAATTACTTTCACTTCTTTTTAACCCCGTTAGCGGATGAATTTCATTAAATTACGAAACACGTCTTCCATCAATTCTGTTAAAAAAGGTTTATGCAAAATTTGAAGTAGATTGGACCAAGGGAATCACGTTGTCCCATACAAATTTTGCACCCCTTTTTCATCCCCATGGGGGTAGGATTTTGGAAAATCCTTTCTTATCAGACGCTTACGTCATACATATAATGCAGCTCAACTTTCAAGTCTGTATGATCAGCGGTTTAGGCTGTGCGTTGATCCGTCAGTCATTCAGGACAAAGCCTTTTACCTAGACACGCGGCAGCGTGTCAAGCCAAGTTCAAGCAAAGGAACTGGCTAGCCAGCGCCTAGTGTAATATTACATGAACCACTTGGTGCCACTTTTCACCCTTCTATAACTCAAAACCTATTCAACGTAAACACATAAAACTACGTGTGTTTCATTATATCCATAAGAACATCTAGAAGCCCAAATTTCATGAAGCTAGCTCAAACGGTTATAAAGATATGAAGGTCAAAAGTCGTAAATTTTAATACTGACTGACTGACATATAGTTCCTAAACCTAACCTACTTCCAGATGACCTAGAAGGATGAAATTTGGAATCCAGCTCGGTAATTGTGTGTAAGTGTAGGAAAAAATCTAAAAATAAAAAAAAGTTAAAAAATAGTGAGGGGGGGGCGTCCCCATACAAAAAAAAAATATCTTTAAAGGTTGCGTTGGAATAGTTACAGGCAAATATTTGAAACTATCCCAACATATGTATTATTATATTTGCTATATAACAGAAATATAAAAATAAAGTTAAGTAAAAAAAATCGTGGTGTCCCCATACAAGCGTGTAATACGCGTCACGCCCCCATGAGTTTTATACTTGTTCATAATGTTATTTTGTTCCTATAAATACATATTTGGATTTTGCATAAAGCTTGGCACTTATTTAGATCTCCATTCTTTTTACGGCGAAGCCCACAGCCAAGCATAATGTTTGTATGGAACTTGACTCTCCTTTTTTACATTTATGTTTTTGGTGGGAAATAAATAGATTTTTTGTATTATACACTGTACCTAACGTATACCTTTGAACTGATTTTGAAAAGAGCAACCCTAGAGTTTCTTGCCCGTTCTTCTCTGATGCAAACTGCTTTCCGAACTTGTAGTAGAGGAAAAATTTACTGAATCTAAGTAATTAATGTTTAACATTTTATGGATTCAAATAAATGATTTCATTTCATTTCATTAATCATTTACACCAGGTACGGGGAAAGCGGGCAAATAATGTTATACCTCTCTATTTGATTAATTTCATTGCGGGATACAGACAGATTATTGTTCCCCGAGACTCGTCGATCTTCAACGCTCGGAGTTATGAAATGCGTGCAACTGCCGGTCCTGCCTTACAAGAGTTGCAGTGGCGGGTGTGAGGGCGGGGAAGTGTATAGCATGCAACACAACAAATTGAACCGACTGTGTGTAAGCTGATAGTTTTACGGAATCAATTAGCATTGCTTGGAGTAACGTTGCCTTATAGAAAAGCGAATGATCAGCGACATTATACTAGTTAGGTACTAATTCAAAGAATCTCTATAATAGTATGACTGACCCATCACGTGTAGTACACGGAGAGCAGACTCAATTGGGAGACAATACGCTGCGTGTAAGCGATTGGCGATTATGACGCCATGAAAGGTAATTTGTCGGTGGCAGGGTATTTCTGCTTTAGAAGGATAACCGTTAACCGCTCTACATTCTACTACAGATTAAATTTAAACGTGTGTCTTGTATCCTTTATCTCTGTCTGTCGCCAAGTATTCAGCACTAGGAAAGTGTTTCGGTGGGAAAGAATTTGCATCCAGTGTATGGCTCCTTGATCTCAGAGGGATGAAATTGCCGCGTACTGTAGTACATTCGGCGTGATTTTAGTATTGCTTATGGACAGGCGTAACAATTTAATACATTGTGAAATACCCGTCGTAGTTCATTTCAACAACGAATACTGTTAACGTTTAGGTATGTTTAAAAAAATGTTTTTCAAAAGTGACAGAGTAAGTTGCTAAACGCATTCGTTGGGTCATGCTGTAGGTGTCTTTTTTAAGGTTGTATTAAAAAACCCTTCGCTTAATATCAGTGGTTTCTGCAAATGATGACGTCTAGGAGTAGTCGTCCTGTCTGCGGCTGCTATCAGGTCGTGTGTGCGCATACGCCTGCGCCTTGCAGTACTGTACGTGCGCCCGCGCAAACCGCTTGCGCCGCTAGTGTCGCGACATCGCTCCGAGGACAACGCACGGTGAGTGGTGCTTGCATATTGGGATTGTAGTCCTGGATATCATTTTGAATTTGGAATGAGGTTTAAAGTTAATTTTTTTTTGATCCCCGTGAATTCGTTTTTCGAGTAGGTAATATATTTTTTGCATTTATGCCAAACTTTGCGCTAAGGTGAAATTAATTTTTACGATTTCTCAATTTTTTATTTGGATTCACAAACTAACTGTTTATTTATTATTGCGGTCTTGCACCATGGTGTATTGTACGGACCGCATAACAAGTCCATGTCTGGCCTTAAAACCCCGTGTTAGAAACCGACCCACGCAGCCGCTCACTCACCGGTATTTTTTGCTTGCGTCTATGACTCTATGCCGAATCGATTCCAGTCTCTATGTAATTTTTATTCCTCCAATAATAGACTTTAATCGCATCTGCATATTAAATACATCAATATGAGAAGGCATTATTTATGGATACTTAATATATAATTTTCAAGGTTTAATCAATGATAAAGGCTGTTGAGTGTTGAGCAATGAGCTATAATAATTAATCGAAACATGAGTATTATAATGTTCAACTACCATTCATACCTGTTTTCTTAAGAGGCGGATAGAGTCGTGCCGCAATAAAAATAGATATTCACTTCCGCAAAATCTTTTACTACTAGTGTCAGTTGGGATCTGAATCGAGAGTTTATGATTATGAGGATATTTGGGTGACTTTCTTTTTATTTTGCATATTATTTTATGTTCCATATTCATAAGGAATCACTAGCGTATATTCGTATCACGAAAACGATTGTCCTAATAATATATTATAGATTTTTATTTTTCACTGTATATGTTTTATACTTTCGTTACAATTTTAGTGCGTATCTTCCTATCACAAATGCGATTTTCCTAATGATTGTGTATTTTTAACTTCACTGTTTTTTTGTTACGATATAAATTTATTTAATAATTATTAAGTTTATTATTGTGATATTTTTTTGTGTAAATATCAAAATTTACTTCTATTCTAATATACGTAAAAATCTAGTCGTGTAAAATTACTCAAGTCAATTATTTATTGACAATGAGGGTTTAGTTGATGTCACCACTTCCGAGGTCACGGCGATTGTTCTGAACGCACCATGATCAATCAGTGTAACCTTTCATCGTAGTTTGGAAATTGGGATTCATAAAATATTAAATAGGGAAGAAACATTTTTATCATATATTTGGAGTCATGTTGATTTGCCCGGAGTTTATATAAAAAAACGATATACTAACACTAGCTTTGATAGCCAGCAACAAAAATTATACTGCGGCATTTAAGCTGTCAGCTGCGTATGCGCATAAAACGTTTGTAAATGTTGTCGGTGATGGCAACTTGGCATTCTTTGCACAAATATGAAAAGCCACCAATATCAATATTTATGTATAATTGTTTATTTTTACGGATTACCTCGGTGGCATAGTTAAATCATGGTACGACTGCAATGCTGAGGTCTCGTGTTCGAACCCCGGGTCGGGCAAAGTGCTATTGGATTTTTGTATACAGTATCAGTCCAAAGTATGGAAATTATGCCCGATATGGCGATAGGCTCGTCTCCTATCAGTCCTATCACACATAATGGGACGGAATACGTAGGGCGAACAGTCGGTGCACTAGTTTCGCCTCTGCCTATCCCTTCGGGGATAAAAGGCGTGAGTGTGTGTTATTTATTTTTACATTTGATGTACCTACATCAAAAATGTACATGCAGACTTAATGCATTTTTGAATACATATTTTTTATAGTTGTTGTGTACTTGGCTTATTATACCTTCTATTGGTTTAATACACATCGACCTTGATATGCCAAAAGACAATTAAAATACCTACGCGATTCAAGATGAACAAAGCACTTGAATAAATAATACGAACATCAGTAATCTGCATTAATTATTTTTGTAAAATCATATTCTTCTAATGAAACGCGAATTTTAAAATATAACATGTGTAAGGAGACACAATATTATGTCACGCAGATGACACGCGGAGAACGCACCCACTCACACTTATTATTCACTCGTGACTTGAAAACGTCCAGGTTATAATTCCTGGGTAATACAGACTTTGGCAAAGAGTCCTTTAGCGGTGCGCATGATAAATGTGCAACCATAACGATTCCTGTGCACTGGCCCTTATTTTCGTATTCGTTCGCAAGTGCTTACGCGGCTTTATGTAGAGCTTAGATCATTGAGATTCCAGAGCCTGCAGGCATGAATGTGTAACGAAATTAAAATAAGTTGCGTTACTTCCACTGTTGCTGTTGCGCTTCCACTGAAGCTAATAAAAATTTTATGATCTATGTTCTAATTTATGCTAACGTTACATCCTGATAAGCGCGTGAATGGTATGCCCGCCGGAGCACCAATTTTTCTGTACATATTTTTTTATTATGGCATTGTATATATGATATAGGTTAAGTCATGAAATTATTACGTGTACCACCGCGTAATATTTAATAGTAAAAAGAACAGTAAAGCTGAAATATTGCAATCAATGAGAGACGTTACGTTTCTCGACGGTTGCTAAAATTATGCCGGCCTGTTGTACACCTCTGTCGGCCACAGTTTGACCGCGTGATGTAATTAACAATCATGGCGCATAAAACTTAACCAAAATCATGTAGTATATCTATGTAAAGTGATACAATTTTCCATAATAATCTCCATCATTTTGCCTATTTTTACGTGGTGTTAACTCGAAGCAAACGACATCGCAAACTCTGTGTACATATTGTGTGCACTTGAGTAAAAAATTATTTTAAGTTAAGATCGACATCACAACATAATATTATTTAATATACATTGAAGAACGAAATACTCGCAAGTTGCTGTCGCTAGATGTCCCTGGTAAAACTTGAGTTTATGTTTTTGAACCATGATAAAGGTGGCTGACCTGTGTTTACCCTTTGCCGACAAACCCCATTTCGGGGGCACTTCCGTGCGATTTTGGGGAGGCAGAAACACTCCTCTCATTTTAGAGATCAGTTTTCTGTACGCAAGGCTATGTGTACCGCTGTCTCGCTCTCTAATACGTCTCGGGAAAATGTATGACTGGCAACAGCTCCTCGTGTTCATGTGTTCCTAGTACTGCTGGCCGTTGTCACGGTTTTGTGGGATTTGATTTTTAAGCTGTACCCGCTGCCCACTTCACACACACACACACTCACGCCTGTTATCCCCGAAGGGGTAGGCAGAGGCGCAACTAGTGCACCCACTTTTCGCCGTTATTCCGTCCCATGATGTGATAGGGGGCGAGTCTATCGCCACATCGGGCACAAATCCAGACTCCGGACTGATACTGAATAGAAAAACTCAATATCACTTTGCCCGACCCGGGGATCGAACCCGAGACCTCAGCTTTGCAGTCGTACTATAATACAACTACGCCACCGAGGCTGCCCACTTCAGGCATATATATCTAAGAGATATCTTACTCATAAATATTAAAGCCGGGACAAGATATCTATGATTCTTCTATTTCTTGTGACTATGGACGGAGATCTCATAGCAACAGGTGGCCCAATTATTTGTATGCTAAGTATAAAAAAAGTTTTTTTTTTATAGTTTTCCCTTATAGGGAAGGCGAAGGGTTCTAGCCCATACAGCCTCGTCTTAAGTAATATTTTTGGTTGTTTTTTTTTTCCTACGTACTACATGTTGCAGTAAAACAGTGGCTACCTTACCAAGACTTTATTAAGGAGTTTTGGCGGCAACGAAAAAACACTTGATTGGCACAGTTATTTCAATTCACTTCATTTGAGCACTTTAATAGAACTACATTGGATAATATACCACCATAATTATTCAATATAACACTAAGTATCACCAAAATAATGAATTAAAACAAGAGCACCTCATGACACTTCCACGTTCCCGCCAAAACGCCCTTAAAAAAAAAAAAAAGAAATTCTAGCGCTACTCTTGTCAAGATTATAACACAGGGGCTATACCAGGGTCGAATTTTTTTTATTTAGAGCCGCTCATTTGTGCTTAGACAAAACATGTTTTCTGTTCAAATGTAGAATTTATATTCAATATCATATTAGGTCTTTACCGAAATTTCCGTTTAATATGCAGAAACTTAGTCTTTTTTATAAATGATTTTTATCAATCAAAATATGCACCTATCGATGCATCTGTGCCAGCGGCTCCAGCGCAGTGGTAATTTTTTAATGCCTTTCTTGAAGAAGTGTTGTACGCAAAAAACTAAAGGTTAGGACCTTTAACCTCGGATAAAAAACAACGCACAAACGGGATCGATGGGGACTTTTGACAGCCATGTCAAAAGACGTTTAAAGGTCTGTACAAAAATCCAGCTAGTTCGGAATTAATGCAAACTCGAATGTTACCTCTCTCTTGACTAACTCTTGACTGGACTACATGATTTTTATTCATCCCGTTACGCACCAAGTCCAAAAAATATTTTTAAGCAGTATAATATAATCAAGTTATAATATTTTTTTGGTTTGTAGTGGTTTGTGAAGTCATTTTTATTTTATACTTTTTGTTAAATTTTGAGTCCCAGCACCCATCCAAAAAGCGGAAATCTCCATTTTACATTTCTTCTCACTTTTTAAGTTGTCGCCACACTTTTTTCAAACCATGTCACACAAAGTAATTTGTATAACTTTTACGAGCGGCCACCTTAATGACGTCAAAACCTTTAAAGAAACTATAAATAATATTTACCTGTATAAAAATGTATATAAAGATAAAAACTGGTTTCACTGATGACTGTATCAAGAAACATACGGAAGTTTGTGTTCGAAATGACCCGAATAAGCGGAATCGCATTTAAACATTGTTCTGATACTGGATATTTGGTGTAGTTCGCGGTCCCGCCCGCTCCAAAGTCTTTTTCCATAATAAAAGTCATTAGGCGTATTTTTCCGGATTAAAACGTGGCCTAATGTTAATCCAGGAGATGGACGCTTGTAGGTATACCTACTAAATTGCGTCCAAATATTTTTATCGATTTGCCAGTTTACTTATTCTAATAGAGATTCAAAGATCTTCACAAACTTTCGAATTTAAAATATTAGCATAATTGGCATTGATGATAATAGGACAGACATGATAGTTGCGCTGACAACCGATTTTGGAGTTGTTCGATGGCAGGTTGGGTTTGTGAAATTATTTTTATATTTCATGCTCATGAACCTTATTTAGATGGGTCAATTCCCCGCCACATCGTTCGATTCTTGAAAGGATATAAAAAATTTGCCTGGTCGGAACATGCAATGAGAAATAACACTAGCCTGGCCTGAACAATATATGTCATGAAAATTTCTAAATTAAATTTCAAAATTCTTCGTCTGAACTCTGAACAGTATGATGCCATAATCTCCTGACAATTGTTGCTAGAATTGATCCATCCAAATGATGCTTTAGGGTAGAAGCAATATGTATTTTAGTAGATCTTGTATCGTAAGACTTGGTAATAAACCAGAAGTTACTAGAATATTAACTGTTTACAATATTCCGATTTGCATGCGCGATCAGATACGACTATATTGGTCACACTGCGGTGTCGTGTTAGTTTTGTCTGCCATACACCGCGGCACTAGACGTAGTATACCAAGAAGTTTATAATATTATTTAATGGAGAGAGCGGTACACACATTTTTGTGAAGACAAAAAAATTACCTTTTGTGTTGTATTCTATCTCACTCACTCTTTAACCTATGTTGCCAAAGCTTACGGATTATTTCCCTACCCATAAAAAAATATCAATACCGTTATTGTCGTCTCAATCATGTATATATAAATATTTCCAACATATCTTATATAATGATATAAGTACTATTTTCATTTCAGAATTATTCTTGTTGAATAAGATATCCTTAAGGTTTTTTATCCTTATTAACATTTTAGTTTAAAAAATTTCCTCATTAATTGGTAATTGCGAATACATACTTCGGCAACACTGTTATAAAACGTTAAGTTCGATGTCAATATAGTTGTCAAATAAATGTTCACTTCGAAATTTTCTCCGTAATTATCTACAATAATAAGTGTGTTTTAGTGATATTTTAATGTGAATTGTGTAGTTCACGGTTGCAGAAATATTTGGTATCCATCATTTAGTGTGAAATTCTACAGGTAAGTTCATTGTAATCAATATTGTGTAAATATTATAATTTTATCAATATTTTTACAAAATGTAATAAAATACGTGAATATTTTACAAATGAACTGTAGAAAAATATCGCTTAATGTGATTTGCTTTATATATGACTACTTTTTTCATATTAACGTAATGTTAAATGTGATTTTTTGTATTGTAAATAGTGTATATAAACAAGAGGCTAGGGTGACCATGGTGTAAGCTTTGGTGGACCGGTTTGACAATGGTGCTAGAGTATTTGTAATACTAGCCGCCTTACTAATGAATATTATAAAGCTTATTAATCTTTAAATAATCATCGTAAATAAAAACTGAGGATCAACAGTTACAATCGAGTTCTCAGTGTATCCAGCATTGATTTATTGAAACTTTTATTTAAAATAAAATCGAGTTTGTATTTCTCTTTACAGATTTCTTAAAGATCTAGATAAGCAAAAACGTGGTTAAATATAAATACCATTAAAAGGTCAATTTGATGTCTGCAAGAATTACTAGTCAACATTTAAAGACAGAAGATTATGATTCTGAATGTGATAATGTGTCTTCTACTTCTGGGAATATGGCAGTAGATGTCAAAAATAATTATTTATTACCAGAAACCCATCCTGTAAGTATATTATTTTTTATCATTTCACTGGTATAATTATGATCCACTTAGACTTTATTATTTACTAGCTTTTGCCCGCGGCTCCGCCCGCGTGAATGTGTTTTTCCGGGATAAAAGTCACTGTTTATATTTTACTGGGATGAAAAGTAGCCTATGTGCTAATCCCGTGTGCCATATTTCATCGAAATCCGTTCAGTAGTTTTTGCATGAAAAAAACATCCATACATCCAGACATTCTTACAAACTTTCGCCTTTATAATATAATAAGATTAGTGGGATAGGGCATTAAGCTTGCGACCCACCAAATTTTATAACGGCGGTACATTGGGTGATATCTGAGTGTACTAAATGGCACCTCTGCCTATGTCTAAAATGTATAGGTACTTAAATATATTATTATTGATTGATATTTACTTTTTACGTTACATGTCAGCGAAATGAATATGAACCACCATTGAAACGTCAAGACTTGAAAGATTTCAATATATCAGTTAATGTAAAGACATCCAGTGAAATAAGTTTAAAGAAATAAAAGAAAGTATTGCAGCAGAAGATGAAGAGATAAAAGAAGAAAATTAATTACAAGTTATTTCTTATTAAAGTTGTTCATGATTATACAGTCTGAAATTGAAAATATTTTGCAGTGAAATTTTGCTAATATTTGAGATTTTTTTAAAAAGTATATTCCAAGTAGCAAGCAAAGAAAAATTACATATAGTGATAACATAAAGACTTTTGCTTTAACATTACACTTTTAGTCGCCGAAAACATTTTTGTTTTATAAATCCAAAGATATATTTGCCGAAAGAGAGCACATTATGGTGATCTTTAGCAAACTTTAATTGTTTTGTTGGCTTCTTCACAGAAGTTTTAGAATATTAAAAATAAATTTAAGGACGAAACCTCACCCGCAGAATGTAGCGTTAATTTTTGATTCCATGGCTCTCAAACAAGAATTTATTTGGTATTGTAATTTGTAAAACATCCATGTGTTACTTTTGCTATAAATATCTACACAACTTTGTTTACAGTCAACTTACCTATGGAATTTCACACTAGATGTTGGATTGCAAATAATTCTGCAACCATGGATTACACAACTCATAGTAGAATATCGGCTATATCGACTGCCTCGGTGGCGTAGTTGTATTGCGTACGCATTACGAGTACGATTTGCGCGCTGAGGTCCTGGGTTCGAATCCCGGGTCGAGCCAAAAACATTGTGACTGGGTTTTTTCATCTTAAAAATTTACTCAGTCACAGCTCGGAGTCAGGAAGTTGGCGGTGTGATACCCCCCCCCCGTGCCTCGGAAAGCACGTAAAGCCGTTGGTCCTGCGCCTGATCTCTCTCCGGTCATGTCGGATTGCCGTCTCACCGGACTATGAGAGTGAAGGAATAGTGAGTGCACCTGTGTATTGCGCACACACTTGTGCACTATAATATCTCCTGCGTACCTGGCTGATCTCCGTTGAGATTGGCCGCCGTGGCCGAAACTGGCTAGGAGTAGAATATCTCTAAAACACAATATGTATTATTATGGATAATTACAGAAAAAAAGTTCGCAGAATACTCGCAAAAATTGTAAAATCACGCAAAATAGATATTCGTAATATTTCAAAATTACTTACTGAAAATTAGGTTATTAACTTCCTAAATGTGTATTATTTTTTTATGTATGATTGTTTACTTTTATGAGTATGTTTTTTATTTTTTTTTTATTATATTTAAATTCAACAATAACTGTAGTTTTCATTTTTAAATATCCCAATGTTTTTCTGTCTAACCTTACAGTCTCCATATTTGGTTATAAAGGCCGGCAAACAACGTGAACATATCCAGTCGCGGGAGAAAGTAAAACATATACAATGTGAGGCTGTGTGCCGAGCAAAAAAAAATCACGCGAGGCCCCGTGCGAAGCAAATAAATTTTTTTAACAGCTTTGTAAGTAAGGTGCCAAAAAACGGGCCCCCAAGGAGCTGCAAGATGCCCCTGTAACTGTGAGGCCCCAGGCGGTTGCCTGGTTCGCCCCACTCCTCCAAGGCCGCCACTGAATTCACCACCGCGTGGTGAGGTATTTTTTTTATGTAAGTGGAACTAGTAGTTCCGAACTACACATACCAAAAAAGTATGTAAATATGCCAATTTTGTTTGGAATAAACTTTCTAACTCAAATTATATTTTTTAAATATCAACTATTACTAGCCGCTGTAGTTGGTTTTCATAATTAATTTAAACCGCATTACTTTATAGAGATAAAAATAAATATTATGGTGCGATATCATATTATTACACACTCACACACTCACGCCTCTCATCCCCCGGGTAGACAAAGGCGCAATTAGTGCACCCACTTTTTGCCGTTATTCCGTTCCATGCTGTGATAGGGGGCGAGCCTATCGCCTTATCGTGTACAAATTCCAGACTCCGAGCTGATACTGAATGGAAAATAATCACTTTGCCCGACCCGACTAACCCGGGGATCGAACCCGAGATCTCAGCATTGCAGTCGTACCATAATACAACTACGCCACCGAGGCAGCCATATTATATCATATCATATTATTATGGACAGTTAATTATGTTACGTCCTGGTTTTGAAAATAAACCTTTGTCACTCTAAAGAGAGAGACAGCAGACAGCTGTGACGTCACATTTTATTCTTCAGTTTGTTGAACGGAATGAAAAATCCATATGGGTATAACATTCTTGTAGTATACACACAATCGTGCGTGCACCCAGCATGCTAGACAGTGTCCAGACACTGTCTAGCATGTCTGAACACCTTGCCAGCAAGGTATACAGATTTTTAACACGTGAAATGGTTGCAGATATTTATACAGATTTTTAATAGCGCATTCGGCCAGACACGCCGAATATCGAATATTCGTCTTGCTTCTTGGCCGAATATTCGGTAAAAATGATTGAAGCTGATATTCTATAACTTTGATGATTACAGAAAAAAAATCATTAGAGTAAGTTTTATTTTTTTGTTTTACCAATTATTAAGGCCTAGTTTACGTGCACGCAGGGCGTCGCGCGTGCCGTTGGGCACGCAAGGCTTTGTTGCAAGGCTTAAACGATTCACACACGCGCGGTGCTTTTCAAATGTCGTGATGGACGATACGGCCCTGCCTCTGCTCGGACACGTGCGAATATATTACGCAACTGTATATTCATATTCTCGCGACTCATCATCAAATGTATGGTATACTCGCGACACTTCGCCTTATTTTGAAAATGGATAAAAAACGCCAAATATAATGGTGTTTATAGTTTTTTTTGTCACCTGATTAAATTCTGCCTACAAGCCTAAGTGTGAATTTTAGCAAAGAAATATAAAGGGCCGATTTCGGTTGCTGATAAAAACTATTTGTCACATAATTGCGCTGCTGTATTTTAGTTCCAAATACACTCACGGCGCTGTTCAACTTTCCATACAAAAATGTTCTTCTTTCTTTTTTTTATACCATTCAATGACGAGACGAGCACACCGTTGGCCTTATGGTAAGCGATACGACTGCCCATAAGCAGTAGCAACACCATTCAGCACCTCGAGTTACAAAGTACTGTATGGCATTCCACTGCGCTCGTCAACCTGAGACATAAGATGTTAAGTCTGTGTATGTCATCATGTCATCATGTCATGTCATTATGTCCAGTAGTTACACTGGCTACAATGTCCTTCAAACCGAAACACATGCACGTGTGCATGCACACTGCCGCTTGGCTGTTGTATTAAACATTGCGGTGGTACCCACCCAGACGGACTCTTACATATGAGAGACTTACCACCAGTCAAAGTTACTTCACCCGTTAAACTCCGCTTACATATATATAGATGTACGGGGAAACCCTATATACTCGGACGCCGGTGTCCGTAGCTGGGCTTGACGAGTCAAATGAAACCATAACGTTATATACGCAAAACGACATGCTAGAGGTACAACTTCATGGTGTGTTCAAGTTTCTTCGAGTCCAAGTTATCAGCTGTTGAACGTCGCTAACTGTGCAATTACGTCGTGATTGCCAAAATACTTCTTTGTACACGTCTCACGTACAAATTTTAAATTATAATGAGATTATAAAGGATTCCGCGTAAGTGCTGCCTTGTATGTAACGGATGATTTTATTTAGTTTTTAGTTTATTCAGAAGGTTGAAAAAAAAACGATGTTTTTTTAAATGTTAAAAATAACAAAAATGTAATAAATACATACATACATGTGGGAATAGTTATTGTGGAACACAATAAATATTGTTATACTAATACCCATAATTTGTACTATATGTAAAAATATTAAACAATAATCTCCTAGATAGTAGAAAGGCTAAAATAAAATACGACCTGTATATACACAGATCTTTGGAGATATGAAGCATACTATCTCAATTAATAAAATATATTGAAAAAAAAAAGAATCACAAAAGCTTCACAGATACAAATATCATTTAAATTACCACAAATAAATACATATATCACCAGACTGTTATATTTGTCTGTTACAGTTCATTGTAACACAAAAGAATTTCACTATATATTTTTTCACAGTTGACAGAGTTCTTTAAAATAAAATAAAATAAAATAAAATACTTTATTCATCACGTAGGCGAACATGGTTGCACTTATGATAAGTCATACATTAAATTAATTGCAATACTTATTATTGATACAAAAGGTCACTTATATAACTACCGACAATTTTATTGAGATTAAAAAGAATGATGAAAATTAGAATTTAAAAAGCCAGCTCGGGCTGGCAGGAAAGGGGATATAAAGAAGAAAAAAAAAAAAAAAAAAAAAAAAAAAAGAGATCATTATTATTACAAAAATTATGGGAGGAACGCGTCGCGATCCTCACCGGTGAGGACACTACAGGCCCTAGCCTAGCTAACCTACCAGCCTTTCACTAGCTTCCTAAGCGATGACTACCCGAAGAAGAAAGGCAGAAAGAAACTCCGGGCTTACTTTTTTGTCATCATTTGTCCATTGAATCTTTACATTTTTTTTTTTTTCAAGTCTTTTGCTTACAAAGTCAGATCAGTTACATAAGCTAATGCACACACATCACCGTAAAATAGGGATTAAAATCAATTGAAGGAATTTAACTAAGAGTAAACACTATCCCTAAGAAATTCATAACAAAATTACAGAACACAATTAGGTAAATAATTATAATTAAACGGTGTACAGCGTGCAGACGCCTACATTTACAAACATAATCTTCGTTGATTTTTTTCAATATTTCGGGGATTTCAATCAATACGCACAATTTAAATAATTGATTTATAAATTAAAAGCAAACGCAACACAAAGATCGGTCGGTCGTCATTAACAAAATGATATGTCAAAACGAGGATAATTATAAAAATGTCATATAGAGATTTAATATTAATTACAATGTCAATATTAGGTATAATCAGTTTTAGATAGATACACATGATATATGTTAAGCAATTAGCTTCAATATGTATTAACATGGTTAGCCACGGTGTGCAGGACCAATTTTCCAAACTGACTGATCATCAAGATAATCCGATACATTATAATACCCCTTAGACGTTAACTCGCGCTTAACGTAACACTTGAATTTGTGTCCGGGTAGACTGGTTATTTCGGAGGGAAGTTTATTATAAAATTTAATTCCATTTGCTAAATATGATTTACTCGTTTTACAGAGCCTAAAGTTTGGAACAACTAGTTTATTCTTATTTCTAGTGTTCAGACAGTGCAAGTCACTGTTTTTCTTTAAAGCACTAAGGCTTTTGCGTACATACATGATATTCTGAAAAATGTATTCGGCCGGCAAAGTCAGTATATTGACCTCCTTAAACAGTTCTCTAAGAGAATCGCGAGAGCGAAGGTTATAAATGGCACGAATTGCTCGCTTCTGTAAGATAAAAATGGTCTGCAGATCTGCAGCAGAACCCCACAGAAGAATGCAATACGACATAATACTGTGGAAGTAAGCAAAATATACCAATCTCGCCGTAGCCACGTCAGTTAAATTTCTAATTTTCCTAATAGCAAAGACGGCAGAACTCAATTTACTTGCAATTTTTTGAATATGGGGTCCCCATTGCAATTTATTATCGACTGAAACCCCGAGGAAGACCGTTGAGGGTACTAATTCTAGATTATTCCCGTCTAAATTAATATTTACTTCATTTTTATTTTTGAGTAACGAGAATCGAACACATTTAGTTTTTGCCGCATTTAACAGTAAATTATTAGCAGAAAACCAGTCGGAAATCGATTTAAGTACTTTATTTGGCTCTATAAGATTATCTTCCCTTCTATTTACCTTAAATATTAACGAAGTGTCGTCAGCAAATAACACAACATCAGCCCTCTTGTTAACCATATATGGAAGGTCATTTATATAGACTAAAAATAAAAAAGGACCCAAAATGGATCCTTGGGGAACCTAAGTTCACTAACGCAGTCGGAGGCATCTGCTCACTCCGAGATTTTGTTGCTTTACCAATATCACCAAACAAATTATGAGAAGTGAGCGTGTTATGCCTCCAACAGCGTTTGTGAACACTGTCAACCAAGATTACTCAAAACCAAAATAAAATATTCAAATTAAAATCTTGTTTCTATCTTTTCAGTTCTACAATAAATTTTATAAAGATAGCAGGTACATTTTGACGCAGTCGGGATTTTTAATTTTTTTTTTAAGTCATACCAACTATATAAATATGATTCCTTTAAACAATCCTATTGTATATCGTGTTATAAATTACGAGCAGGGCCAGCCTAGATAGCTTAGTAATGGGGACTGTAAGACGGACATTAGGAGCAGCTCCCTTACAGGTGTGCGCCATGTTGTTACTACGATTAGTTCTCAGTTGCTTCAATTAAGTTGTGCATTTGCATGAAACCTGAGACTGTAAGGCAGACTGTAAGACAAAACAGAATCAATAAAACGAGCGCAGGATTGAAATCTAAACATCTAGTTCATCAATTCAATATTCGTCGTAACTCTTACACAATATAATATAAACTTTACTCAATTTTATTTTTTTGCATCTTAAAGAGGGCCGAATGTAAATATTTAACTCATATGAGACAGTTAATTGCTTACGTCTGTGCGTACAGCGTTTAGATAAGATATTGAAATGCGTTACACGCGTGAACAGTCGTTTTTGGTCGAATGTATATGTAGCTAAAGATGATTTTTATTCTTATTTAATGATGTTTATAACAACACTATAACCCTTCAAAATCAAGGTGAGTAACAAATGATACGTTAAAAATTTAGATATATAACGGTGGGTGAGGGGTTTGTTTTAAGCGACATGATTTTGTTACATTGAGCTATATAATACAAGTTTTTGCCTGCGTCTCCACCCGCGTGAAAAAGTTTTTCCGGAGTAAAATTCTCGCTTTATATTTTCCCGGGATAAAAAGTTACCTATCTCCTTCCTAGGACCTTAAACTATTCGTAGCAATTTAATTTTGAACGATTTTATATTATAAATAAAGAAATTGTCGCGTTTATCCTTTAGGCGACATTTACACAAAATAAACAGTAATTTTCGTTAGTTATTTTCAAGCACGATTTTGATTGATAACGGCAACAAGTTTGAGTCTCCATACAACAAAATTTCTGAAAGAGACGTTGGGACTTGGTGGATAGATTGATATTAAAGAAAGATATGACAAAATCTGCCTCGTTTGTTCCATTCGTGTTGAAATAGACTTTCCGACGATATTGTATTATGAATTAATCAGATCAGTTTAATTTTTAAAAGTCACAATGAAATGTTGATTGAAATAGTAGAAATTTTAGATACGGCCTCTTAAGAGACGCTCCAAGTGTTTTTTGGCCATCCATCGCCAGCGGTGACCACTTACCATGAGGACCGTCACTCGTAAGTTCGTCAGCGTGACGGCTAAGAATGCATAATAATAACATGATGACAATTGATCTTTTTTAACATAATTCATGTTATAAAACGTCATAGTAAAACGAATTCAGTTTTTTGTCCGGGCTCGACAGTGACTCCACCGCACATCCAGTTGGTTATTTATTAAGTAATGTAATTTATTCAAAAATTATATGTGTATTCTTTGTAAATTAGCGCTCGCTTTAACGGGGAAGGAAAAAAAATGTGAGGAAACCTGCATAGGTATGCAGGAGAAGTTCTCTGAATTTCGAACGTATGTGAAGTCTGCCAACCCGCACTAGGCCAGCGTGGTGGACAAAGGCCTTAACCCTCTCAGTTGTAGAGGAGGCCCGTGGTCATATAATACAGGGCTCGTATGATATGTTAATTTTTTCGATATGATAGCTAATAGAGTGACAGTTTCCGCAAATTATGTATGTACAAATGCGCAATGAAACTATAAAATATAAATAAAATAAAATCATTTATTGGTCAAATAGGCTTATAAAAAAGCACTTATGACAGGTCATGACATGAAGGTAGACACAATAACAAAGGTACATGAAATGAAATCCTCCTAGCCAGTTTCGGCCACGGCGCCCAATCTCAACGGAGATCAGCCAGGTACGCAGGAGATATTATAGTGCACAAGTGTGTGCGCAATACACGGGTGCACTCGCTATTCCTTCACTCTCATAGTCCGGTGAGACGGCAATCCGACATGACCGGAGAGAGATCAGGCGCAGGACCAACGGCTTTACGTGCTTTCCGAGGCACGGGGGTATCACACCGCCAACTTCCTGACTCCGAGCTGCGACTGAGTAAATTTTAAGATGGAAAAACCCAGTCAAATTTTTTTTGGCTCGACCCGGGATTCGAACCCAGGACCTCAGCGCGCAAATCGTACTCGTAATGCGTACGCAATACCACTACGCCACCGAGGCAGCAAAACAAACAACAACAAAGGTACATAATAAACCAATGAAGTAATTTAAAGTTAAATATTGAACAACCAGCACGGGCTGATAGGTACAGAGGACACGGACATTAGGGACGGTAAAAGGGCTAGGGAAAGGAGAAGTGGAGCTGATATAAAAGAAAGGGAAGGAGTATCTTTACATTACGAGGAAAGGAAACGCCACGGTCCTCGCCGGCGAGGATAAAAAGGTCCTAGCCTAGCTAACCTACCAGCCTTTCACTAGCTACCTAAGCGATGACGACCCGAAGAAGAAAGGCAGAAAGAAACTCCGGGCTTAATTTTTTCGTCATCAATTGTCATGATATACTGCATTTTTTTTTTAAATATATATTTTACAGTATGATTAATACATGATTAATACATAGGTTAATGCATACATGAATGTAGCCCTAAGATATAAATGAAGTACTACTACGAAGCAACCAAATAACAATATATTGGCGTTCATGATGCATTAACCCACGCTTACAAATATAATTTACACTAAATAACTACATCATATCTTTAGACATTAACAGTGATAAGATATAGATCGGTCGTCACAATAATAGAGCAATGTCAAAAGCAAAAAAAAAGAAAATAATTAAAAAATGTCATATTAAATAAATTGAACTTAAATGTCACAAATTAAAAAAAAAAAAAGAAATATATGTAAAAATACAATATGGACCTAGCCATATAAATGTCATATTATATTATTTTTTTAGGCGCTCAATGTGAAAGCCCAGTGCCTTAGTGCTGTGCGCAGGACTGATTCCAAATATCCTTGTCATTTAAATAGTCTGTCACTTTGTAGTAGCCTCTAGAAATCAATGCACGTTTAACATAAGGTTTAAATTGGATTTCAGGCATATTTATGACTTCAGAAGGAAGCTTATTATAGAATTTAATGCAGTTGCCCATAAACGAATTACTTGTTTTGCTGAGCCTAAACTTTGGAACTGCAAGTTTATTTTTGTTTCTTGTATTTATGCAATGTATATCACTGATTTTTGTAAAGCTATCTAGATTTCTACGGACATACATTATGTTTTGGAATATGTATTCAGCGGGCAAGGTTAGTATATTAATATCTTTAAAAAGGTCTCGAAGAGAGTCGCGGGATCGAAGATCATAAATAGCGCGAACAGCTCTTTTCTGCAATATGAAAATAGTCTGCAGATCAGCTGCAGAACCCCATAGTAGAACACAGTACGACATAATACTATGAAAGTAAGCAAAATACACTAACCTGGCCGTCGCCACGTCTGTCAGTTGCCTAATCTTTCTAATAGCAAATACAGCGGAGCTTAATTTACCAGCTATTCTATGTATATGCGAACTCCACTGTAGCTTAGCATCAACTGTTATTCCAAGAAAGACAGTAGAAGGAACAAGATCTAAGACTTTTTTATCTAATACAATATTCGAAACATTTTGAGTATTGTGTAGTATGGAAAATTTTATACATTTGGTTTTCGCCGCGTTCAAAAGTAGATTGTTTGCGGATACTTATTTTTTTTTCCTTCTCATTCTATGTTTTGTGGAGATACCTATCGTTTAGACCGTCTCGGTGCCGTAGTTTTATTACGGTTAACGGTACGACTGTGGTCAGGCAAAGTGGCAATGGGTTTTTTCTCAGTATAAACCCGCAGTCTTGTATTTGTGCGTGATATGGCGATAGGCTCGCCTCCTATCCCATCATGGGACGGAATACGCACGCCGAATAGTTGCGCCTCTGCCTACACCTTCTGGGATAAAGGGTGTTTACCTAGTGTTGCAAGAAAGACTACTACAGTTGCTTTAGTTATTTGAATGATGAAATGAAGTGACCATTTTTTCGTCTTACGGCGGCAAGAACCCACGCTACGCCACTGAAATAAATAGACCTCCTTACTTGATGAATCAGTACCGTAACGTTTCTGGTATTCATTTGTGCTTACATAAAATATTTTAGATTCAAATAACACTGTTGAGATCCCGGCGGGTAGGATGCTTGTGTCCAGGTGGATAGCGACCACCGTAAACAAGGTGTAAAAGCTACCACAGTGACCCACGTAAGTGTGCAAAGAGGAGATAAAGAAATGAAGGAATCATTTTTAATAAATTAATGAATGGGAAGAACGCGTCGCGATCCTCAACTGTGAAGACACTACAGGCCCTAGCCTACCTAACCTACCATTAAAAATGGGTTTAAAAGCACTTTACCGTTGGTAAATTATGTTCAAGCCAGTTTTTACACTTGGACTTCGGACAGTGCATAAAGATGTGTATTTCGAGTGTTAGCCGTTAATGTGGTTGTAATGAACGTGTAATCTCACCTATTAAAAGTCGATTGTGCTAAAGCCCCGTTTCTTAATGACTTGGATAATACTACGCGTATTCAGGATTAATCCTTGTGCCAAATTGTCATGATTCTAACCCATAAGTGAGGTATGATTATCATAAGTGCATCTTTGTGTGCTTACGTGGTTAAAGGTTTTGTAAATCGGTCGATCGCTAACCAGAAAGTATCTGCCTCAACAAAACTGAAACGAATATTTGTCGATACGCAAATATTTATAATAATATATTGCCTCAAACTCATCAAATCAAATTCACACCCTCTCCTTACCGCCAAATGACTCACCGCTGCGTTGCGGGTGCCGAAAACTATTTATGTATTTAGAGGCCCGCTTATCGGCTTATTGAAAACTATCTACAATGACTACCTCTTACCTGACGCAGCGAGATATCGAAGGTTAGATAACATCAATGTTAACTAGCACAACTATATTTAAATATTTACTTACTTTACGTGCGTGCCAACCAGTAATGAACATTTGTCAAAAGCTTTGCTTGTTTTCATTGATGTATTAAAAACCGCTTGTTTTATACAAATCAACGGTGGGTGGTCACTCAAAATCCCCCAAATTTTGTAAAACCCGCACGTTTTTAGAGAGGTTCGTCACTTCTTGGTAAATTTATTAATGTAATTCCCATTATTAGAATATTATGCCTTAAAGCAAGAATCGCGAACAGAAGCCATTTGCTAAAGTCGGATACAGTTGTGATTTGTGGAATAGTTTGATGTGCTTTGAGTAGTCGCCGGTGCAACTAGTACCTACACCTAACACGCTGTATAAACATAGACTGTGGCCATTAATATTTAAAAACCCGTGGCACGTTCCATAACATGATAATAAGCCTATAATGATATTCAAATTTAAGAGAATCTAGTTTTATTAAACCCGTCAAGCCCCACTTATATATATATAGATGTATGCGGAAACCCTATATACTCGGACGCCGGCATCCGTAGCGGGGCTTGAAGAAAAGCAGTTCTATAAGTTGTCCCAAGGGCCGTACCCAAGATCATCATCATCATCAGCCACATAAACTCTACTGTTGAACATTGGAACCTTCCCTTAAGATTTCCAGATGGATCTGTTTATAACGGCCTGCATCCAGCGTGTTCCAGATGATGATGTGCCCTAGCAAGATGCCTTTGCCAACGATATGTATGAGAATGACTTATTCCAGCGATAGACTAATCGACATATACATTCACATAAATACATGCGGATATGTCACACTCATAAGTTATTTATGTTTTCTTATAGCGTCAACGATTTTATAACGGCGTCTTGACTACAGCCCCTGCCTGGCAATAGAACTAGAGTAGGGCTCTAGAGAATAATTAAAAACTACGACAATATCTGGAAAATAGTTTATATTTGAATATCTAACATTCGCGTTAACATAATGTTCAATAGAACTCCTGTTCAGTCATGTACGCTAGACATGGCTGGATAATCTCCCACGTGTAAAGCGATAGGAAGCGTCACTCGTGAAGTTCGCGTTTATTAAGCACTTGATGACGACTCGACACTTGGAGACACCACAATTAACCTAATTGCGATTAGAATAAAAAATTCTGACCACTTCAGTTTTCTATAACATTCTCCTTAATCCTTAGTTAACAAAACCCATGGACTGGTCCGGGTATTTAATATATCCTTTTCTCTCGTTAGCCTTTTATCCGAATAATAGAAAGTCTATTAGGCGAAGAATTTTAAAGGTTACTTATTATGTTGTTATGAATAGATCAGTGCGTCTTTCCACCTATGTTACCGAGGCAGTTAACGTTAGGATTGTGTCTACCCAACCAGACAAGCTTACAATACCTACCTTCTATCCCATGATGACAAAAGTAGCTGAATCATCCCCTGTCATTCTCTTAAACAGTAATATTTATTATAATTTATATATTGTGATTTAAACAGTACCGTTCATCGTGAGAAAGAATTCTTGCATTCAAGGTTATTGTAAGTGTGACGACGCCATTTATAAAATAACCATCGCGTGTCATAATTAACTATTCAATATACAACGGAGTTATAACCGCCTAGCCTCGAAATAAATTGACTATCCTAAGGTCCCGATGCGGTTATATTGTTGCTCTCTTAATAAAATTATCACCTAATACAAAATCGTGGACTTGTGGGAATCGTCACAAAAAATAACTGTATAGTTACGATATTTTATTAACTTTCGACAACGAATATAAATGTTGTAACAACGCATTTTTTTTCTTAGTCGAAGAAGCTTTTCCTTTAAGGTCCATATTTTGCTAAAACTCATCTAGCAACATTGTGGATTAGGTCATAATTTTATTAGGTAAGAGTGCGTTGTATATAACTGATTTAATTTTTAATTTAAAGATAATAACTTTCGAAAGATATCTTATTTTGGACGTGATATGACGAGACCACCCTGGGAATAGCTTCCATTAACTTATACCACCTACAGTGCATATTTACCAGTAAATTATACATAACCAGTAATAGTACCACCCAGAATCAACTTGCTACAGCGGGTAGGAAATGCGAGCCATTTACCCCTAAGGAGGTCTTTGCCATACAGTGACTTAGTATGGACTAAAGATGACTAACCTTTGCCCACGGCTTTGCTTGAGTAAAGTCCGAGAGATATTTAAGCTTCCTATGAAAGAATTGGTATAACTTAAACCTAAAGTTCAGTTTTATGGTAGATAGGGTCGCTCCCTATCATATTATGGGACGGAACACGCATGGCGAAAATTTAGTGCCACACGAAGGCGTAATATTACTATACATTTGTTTTGAAAAATGTCACGCCATTATTATCTTGACAGCTGCGTAGTATTAGCACATTGACTACCTCGGAAGCGTAGTTGTATTGCGCACGCGTTGCGAAAAGATTTGCGCGCTGAGGTCCTGGGTTTGAATACCGGGTCGAGCTTGTGACTGGGTTTTTCCTTCTTAAAAATTACTCAGTCGCAGCTTGGAGTCAGGTAATTGGCGGTGTGATACCCCCGTGTCTCGGAAAGCAACTAAAAGCCGTTGGTCCTGCGTCTGATTCTCTCTAGTTATGTCGGATAGCCCTCTCACCGGACTATGAGAGTGAAGGAATAGCAAGTGCACCTGTGTATTGCGCACACACTCATGCACTATAATATCTCCTGCGTACCTGGTTGATCTCCATTGAGATTGGTGGCCGTAGTTAAAACTGGCTATTAGGATTAAATTAGCGTATAGTAGCTATCAGCAACCATATAGGCGTTATATAGTCACTAGTAGCAGTAGTCATGACAATCTCCCTTAATGACACGTGCCGCTTAATCTATGTAAACTCACCTACATTTTAGATCTAGATCTGTGATCTCTATTGTTATCTTTAGAGCCAAGGCAACAACAGATTTGGTAATATTTGACATTTTCTGATTAGCTTCCACGTGTGTAGATAATATCTACACACATCGGAGACACAGACATCGGAGCTGTAACAAATATTTGCTCTTTGCCGAAATGGCACTGTCATTTTACAGTTATCTATTTTTTCTATGGCATTGAATGACGAGACGAGCATGCCGTTCGCCTGATGGTAAGCGATACGAACACCCATAACGGTAGCAACACCATCCAGTACCTTGAGTACGAAGTACCTACTATTCCACTGCGTTCGTCATCCTGAGACATAAGATAATTTCATTCTCATTATGTCCAGTTTAGCTACAAAGCCCTTCAAACCGAAATACAACAGTGCATGCACACTGCTACTTAACGGTAGAAATATACATTGCGGCAGTACGCCCTGTGGGGCGTCGCGCGGAGCGTATAGCGTGGAGTCTCGCGGCGCGTCGGGAGATATTTCCGATTATAGAGAGGCGGCGCGCGCAGCGGCCCGCGTAATGACTAACATAATATGGCAATGTACGATGTTGTTTATAAAGACGCGGGGCGTGCAGAGTGACATTGCCCGCCGCGGTGCCTACTATTTAGGAACAGTGGCGGGACGTGCGACGCCGCGGGTGTCACTATAATAGAGAATTGCCGCTGATTGCGCCGCCATGTGGGACGCGTCGTTGCCTTATTCTGCTGTAAAATCGCTTCTCTGAAAACAAACTCATACAACGCGGGTTTTTTTAACATATCTATGTACAGTCATACACATAAGTGGCTGAACAAATTTAAAAATTAAATTCGCCTCTAGGCGTTAATTTTAATTGAAATGATTATTTTTCTTTGTCTGAAGTAAATTTAATCCCTTTTATTTTATTTTCTTGAAGAGAAAACTAAAATTGATAAGAACACAAAAGTGTACAGCTGATTTATTGTTTTGAATTTGTTCAGCTAATTATGTGGCTGACTGTACAACGCTATATACCGGGTGGAAGGGAAACGCTCTCGGAAACGAATACAGCTGATAGTATTGGTGATTCCTGACGTGATGGCACTAAAAAAATCGCGATCGCATTGTTACAATTTTACTAGGATTTTCTCAAATTTCTGTACAGCTTCACGTATGGATAGATAAATCAAACTATTATTCTGAAAAACATAGTAAAAAAGGTCAATATTAAAAAAAAATCGTAATGAAACACGTACATCAGCTGACGGGTTAACCACCGCGTGGCCGGCGCAGCGCGGCGGCCGCCGCCTTGTCGGCGTTTGCTTTGTAGTTTGTACCCTACCCAGTTTTTTGTACGCTTTACATTGCGCGCATGAATTACGGAAATACTAAAATCGTAAGTATTATCGCTTAGCTTTGCAAATGAATATAGTTTTTCGTTAATGTTATGGTTCTTCTCTCTTACCGTTCCGGTATAGAGAGCGTTTCCCTTCCACCCGGTATTTTAATTTAGTGCGTAACGCCCCGGGCAACGCCACGCACGTAGCTCCGCGTGAGGATGAGGCTTTAGGAACGCTGGATCTATGTCGAATTGACGCAACTTCTCAATCCTATAGATTACTTTAACTACCTATAGGTAGTTAATATATTTCTATGCCAGGATTTTAAGCAAAGCCACGGGCAAAAGATCGATCATGAATAATAGTCCTTGTTACTAACATTTACAAAAAAACCGAGCCACAAAAAATACACCAAACATGTATAGTGTGCTAAAAGCCATCGCAAACTCATATAATTGGGTATAATGTAACGAGTATTTTGGCACACCTCTGTTGGTTCCAACAAGTTTAACACCATTTGTTCTGTTTGTCATGTTAACACGATTGTAGTCCTAACATTAGTAAATCACATCGTTTCGACAAATTTCTCACTGGTTGTCCTGTTTAAACTAAAATCAACACTAAAATCAACCCAAATCATACGCAATAGTACGCAATAGCGTATGATTTGGGTTGATTTTAGGGTCCTCATCAAGTGCTCATAGATACATATTATGATAAGTGTTGCGTAGAAGTTGTTAACCTTTTGCCGTGAAACACTACACTACTATGAAACTGATCAAACTGAGACTGTTGAAGTTGCTGGCATTTAAGCAGTCTTTTACTAAAGTGGGTCGATGTAACATACTATTCTATGCTAAAATATTGCGTGAACTGGTAATGAAGCCCTGGAACTCCCGGCCTACAGCCCATGTATGGAGCTATAAGACGAAGGCGTCAATACTGAAGCATATTCGACCCAAATAATAACTGATCTTAAAATGTTATGTCCCAAACTCTCGCGCTGTGACATCATCATCTGGCATAGGAGCTTTCCTGATAATATTAATACTAAATTTATTTATGTGCTTCTCTCTCCATATAGTGTTTTGAAAGATCTGTTTTTCTAATTAGTGTAAAAGTACGAGATAAGAATGGCATTTCATCAAAATAATTGAGCAATAAAAATCAAATTTGAATTTTATAATATGGGACACATTTCATATCTGCTGAATCGTTTTAGTGGATGCCTGTGTAATCTGTATCGCCTGTGTAGAGTTTGTAAACATTTAATTAGATTTTATTATAATTTTCACTTCTTTTATTCGAATTCCTTATCCCATCGTCATATCTTTGTCGCATATTGAAGCCACTTCGCATCAATTCAATTCAATCAAAATAATTTATTAAGTAATTAGGCCCTTTTTACACGTAATTAATTTTTTTTAATAATTATTAAAATAATTAATTTTAGGGCACTTTCACACGTAATTTTAGGCATTGTTTTTTTGTAAACAAAGATTCTATCAGTGCTTCCGAAAAGCCCACTGCACCAAGCACCAAGAAACTTAGCGTAGATCTTTTATTATCTTATTTTTTTAAATATGTATTTTACAATTTCCAAGTAACAACATAAATTCAATTTCAAAGATGGATGTTAAATGCGAAAATAAACGGAGAGTACCTAAGTCTAACAACCACCTACATGTTTAAGTTTAAGTAAACAATAGAGTCAACCATCAAACAGAGCAGACCAGTCCACGCAAGCGGCACCCGTTCACGAGTATGACGCATGTGCCAGCCATCGGCCTCCTCAACCATGTTGAATTATTGTTATCATCATCATCAGCTCTTTGCAGTCCACTGCTGGACATATGCTTCTCCCAAGATACGCTTATGAATAATATTATGTGTAACATCTAATATATAACACACTCGCGGTGTTTGTTGCCAAAGTCCTCCGAAATGGCTCCACCGATTTGCATGAAATTTTGTGTGCATATCGGGTAGATCTGAGAACAACGTCTATTTTCCTTTCCCCTAAGTGATAAGGGAGGCCCACTCCAAAAACCTTTTTTTAAAACTATTGAACGGATTTCGATGAAATTTGGCGTACAGATAGATCTTGTCTTTAATTAACACATAAGCTACTTTATATCCCGGGAAAATATAAAGCGGAAATTTTATCCCGGAAAAACTTTTTAACGCGTGCGGAGCCGCGGGCGAAAGCTAGTTATATTATAAGATTAAGAGATGCAATGTAGAGAATGATGGTCGCTATCATATTGATCCCTAAGGCCACGAATTTCGTGACGAGGAGACCTATGACCACCGCGTGACAAATTAGCTCCTACACGCGTCCTCTCCCGTGTTGTTTTCGATATTTTGAAGTGTAATAATACTGCGATTTGTGCAACGGTTACGCTGGATTGCCAAGTAACCGACTAGCCAACGTAATAAGGACTGCAGACGAGAGAAATCGTTAGTAATTTATGTCACTTAAGCTTATTGAATAATAAGGATTCTGGCCATCGCCAGCCAATCAACTTTACTGTCCCTGGGAGAGTTGGTACTCACACACTCTCCACATACATTACGTTTTGTCCCTTTTAGATATGCAGAGGAAAAAACAGTGGTGAAGAAACTTAGCACTTGCTGAATTCGTAAGTAGAATATTTTTTTAGGTCTGTACAGCCCATATTCCTCTCTAACCGTATTATTTAGTTGTTACACTTTGAGTATTCCCTTTTATAAAATTACGTTTGTTTACAAGCCCCGTCTGTAAGTATGACCACTTAATTCAGGTGACCCGTTTGCCTATCATCATCACCAGGAAGACTACGCTAGACATTCGCTTCGCCTAAAGATTTCCAAATTGACCTCATAGATTTGGTCTGCATCCAGCAAGTTACTGCGACCTTTAGCAGGTCGCCTCTGTTCGAAAACTCTTTCCTATGCTATAAAAATAATATTAAGCTACTTGTCTGCTTGCTTAGGCAAGATATATTAGGATCATTCTGAACCAACCTGACAGGCACTAGAAGCCCGCATTCGTTGCGCTAGTGCTTATCAAATTTTATGAGTACAAATTAATAGCGCGAATCCTGAGGAGAATTGTGCCTAATGTATACCGCATGCACATACGCCTTTTATCCCTGTAGGGGTAGGCAGAGGCTTAACTAGGGCACCCACTTGTCGCCGTGCGTATTCCGTCCCATGATGTGGTAGGGGGGGCGAGCCTATCGCCAAACCGGGCACAAATTCCAGACTCCCGGCTGATACTGAACAGAAAAACCCATTATCACTTTGCCCGACCCGGGGATCGAACCCGAGACCTCAGCATTGCAGTCGTACCGTAAAACCGTAACTACGTCACCAAAAGACCAAATATACCTACGAATTCCAAATCAATAAGAAACGTCTTTCCGTCAACGTGAGCTTGTCAGTATCTAGAATGTAAAGAAGTAAAAACACCCCAGTTTGTCGTGTTACAAATGTGCTAATGTGCCCATGCATGCAATTAAGTATAACTAAGGACTTCTTTCGTGGCGCAGCAGCCCTTAGACACCTTGAATTAGGTAACCATTCTACGATGTCCTGCATTTTCACATTATGTTCTAAAATGATTAATAAAGAGAATGGAATGCCGTGATTTTGGCAAAATTCTGCGAAATTAGATCAGCATTTGACACAAATGAGTGACGCATGATTTATTTATTAAAGTTTGTTGAAAATAAGGAAAGTTATTTAAAATAATTGATCGATCAAATAAAAAACAAGGTGAATAAAATGAACGAGAAAACTGGTTTCACTCGTTTGGAATGAAATCAGGGTATTCGATGCATATTGATTTTTAATTTATTAAAAATGACTCGAATCAAAGGAAAATATGTATTGTAAAAGTATTTCGGGCTATTTATAATGGAAGACCAAACACATTAATATACCGTGCAGTGGTACAATGTACATTGTACATAGAGTACAGGATGTAATAATATATTTATACAAGTTGTTACTGTAATGACAAGCTGAACATGTTTTTTTTGTACGTTTACGACAAATCTAAAAATAATGATAAGCAAATAAAGGTAATTTTCCATGACCAAGTAGGGAGCTTGTTATTGACAATAATAAGTCTCCGTATGTATTCGAAAGAGTACGTAGAGGTGTAACTACTGTGCGCATAGTTCACCAAACTATTACATGGGACATCACAAATTATATTTTCTAGATTTCCAATCATAATTTTCAAGATATTGCTCGAGTAAATAATGAGTACTGATTACGTACTAGACATGCAAGGCTGTAAAATGTGATTTGTACGTAATATAAAATAAATGAACTTAGTCACTGTTTTATTCGAGTATTCAACAGATTTGATACTAATAAAACTGTGCTGGGATTACATTGTAACCAGTATACTGTACGTTACGAGACATCTTATTCCATAGGATGACAAGCGCAGTAAACCAAGCAAGCATTCTATAATTATAATTGAAAGTAATGTAGCTAGCAGCTGTCTCACCATGGCGCTTAACTGGCGAACGGCTCGTTCATCTCAAGAACATAAAATATGCAAAAAAAAATCCACACGGATCTCGGTGATAGTAAACATAATTTATCTATGTTTACAATAACAAGATATTCCCATTGTACACAATAGAATAGTAAAACTATTGAATAGAAGGATTGTTCTACAATACTTGTTTACAAACACCTGTACAATGATAAATGTGTTTTGGAACAATGACTTAAGTAGTCGGGTGAAAATAAATTTATGAGGAAATTCTTTTAATGATACATCCGAGTTTTCTGAATCATTTTGCTCTTCACGTTTTGGGTAAGACTTATTGATGTGATAATTGAATTTAAACGAAGTTGACCATCGAGCGGCGTTGTGTCCTTTAATGGTCACTAGCATATGTTACTAATAATAACTTATTATACTCATATTTCATTTATAAATGAACGTCATTTAAAATTTAACAATAAAACACGCTCATAAACTAGTAAAAATCAATAAAATCGCGTTTATAATATTAGTGGGATATGAATTGATGTCTCAATTCTAACCCATATTATTGTTGGTTTCACAGCTAAGTTTCGCAGTATTTGCCATTATCTATAGAATAATGTCTAAAGACAAACATGTATATTATGTTTGTCTTTCTTTTTTTCTTCATCATCATCAGCCACATGACTTCCACTGCTGAACATAGGCCTCTCTTAAAGATTTCCAGACGGGCCTGTCAAAAACGGTCTGCATCCAGTGTGTTCCGGCGACCTTTATCAAGTCGTCTCTCTTTCTTACCGACCACCATACAAAACGCGCCATGGTGGCGCACGTAACACTTAAGAGAAGAGTGTCGCGGTTTCGGATGCAGAGCCTGTTTATATCCGGCTCGAATAGGCCGGTATAATTGAGTAGTTGACTCCTTTTTTTTAAGACGTTTATCAAAAATGTTTGCCATACAAAATCTAACGGAAAAATAATTTTCATAATTGGGGCAACAATTAGTAAGTTATAAGGCTTTGAAATTCGATGGAAGGCGTAGTTGTCAAATAACAGTAATATTACACTGTGACGTCAACGAGAGTCGCCGGCCATAACGTTGCGTGCGTGCGAAAGAGATAGCGCGATATCCCCTTCACTTCCCCATTTGTTTACAATAATATTTCAAATATGAATAACTGCTTTATTTTTCAACCAATTTTGATGCTGATTTCACTGAAGAATTTCTTTTTCGTATTGTTTTCTGTTGCAAATAAAATTAAACACATGAAACTACCCTATTGCGTCTACTGGCATGGGAATAACCTCTCGTCCGTCAACACTCTATCTGGACTCGACTCTACTTTAAGGTGTATATGATGTGCCCGTATAAAATACTTGTGACCACAATACGTGTACACGTTTAAGAAAAGTATCCCAACAGGGGCTTGGAGTCCGTATCGAACGCAGCGTCAACCCCACCCAGGAAAGCGTGCATTTCATATGCATACAAAGTGTCGCGTAATGAGATTATTACCGGCTTCCTTCGTCGTAATTGCAACTTATTTCTTTATTATACAATATACAACAATTTTGGGACACAGAAGAAAGAGTTTTTTTAAGATATAATAGGGATGTGGTTAAAACCGCGAAATAAATGTTAGTTATTATATGCGCAGAGGTTCTTAAATAGCATGTGTGGGCGCGCGCAATTGTTTGCTCGTGGAATCTAAATTGTAGAATATAGGCGGATTATTTTCTGTGATTAAGTGGTGCATGCTTAGATTGGGTATAATGCTTTCATCAATATGCCTAAAGAGATTATTCTAAGAAATGTCATAATATCCATGGAAGTCCTGGGCTTTGCAAAATTTGCTGCTGAAATGCAGTCGGTCTGTCTAAAAACTTAGTCTGGACTTCAGTAATTAAGGTATAAGGATATTTGTTTTTATTTCAATTCGATGTCTAAAGCTAAGTGGCACTGCATTAATGGAGCTATATTTCCATACATCGACGAATTTAATCCTAGAAATGGTTACTTAATTAATGAAGATATAGGTAATAACCAGCTCGTGACTTGAATATATCGTTTGAGATACACGAATCACAGATTTTCTCGGCAATTTTTTCGGTATGTAATCTATCCTAGAATAAACATGTAATAGAAAAAAGTATGTTTTAATGTAGTCTATCAATGAGCCTTTCATATAAATTCGTGAGTGTTTTCTATTTTTAAAATCAAATCGTCCCAAAGTTGCGTATAGTAAGAAGCAAGACCCCCAGACAGATGACATCCTGTCCATAATTGAAGGCTGCACCCACATGGAAGTAGATTGGAACTTCCGCGGACATATTCGCTTACTGCAATTTGAGTTCATTGGACGATGTTTTGATAAAGAAGAATTTTTGATTAAAATAACTACATAGTAGGGACTGATATGAACCACGTGAATTATACGTATAGAAACGTGATTTAAATGTCATTCAAATCACGATAAAGGTAGCTGATGTGAATTTACTTTTATATTTCAAATGCTCGCTCAAATGGGTACTACTTGGGTCCCTGTTTACAAGGGTAGCGATAGGGAGAGTGGCTTTTACATACAAGAGCCCACGGATGACTTTCGTGCGAATTCATATAATATAGACTTCACAACGCGACAGAAGCGACATTGTCGGTGACATATTGTATGTCGGTGACTTATGCCCATAATATTTCCGTTTGTGTATTTGAAGCCCTCATGGTTGCTATCATCATTAGTTTTAAAATGTCTTCAAAATAATAAAAGGATGCAAATACCGCCAAAACAAATAACATAATCGGATAAAAGAAAAGTGTCTACAGCATTCCGGGTGTGTAAACTTTTTTTTATGACTTCGAATGACGTTACGAGCATGCCGTTCGCCTGATGTAAGCGATACGACCACCCATAAACAGTAGAAACACCATCCAGCATCTTGAGTTACAAAGTACTGTGTGGCATTCCAATGCGCTTCTCATCCTGAGAAATAAGTTGTTTAGTCTCATTATGTCCTTAAGTTACACTGGCTACAATGTCCTTCAAACCGAAACACAACAGTGCATGCACACTGCTGCTTGGCGGTAGAAATAGACATTGCAGTGGTACCCACCCAGACGGACTCTTACATATGAGAGACCTACCACCAGTAAGTACTAATTTCGCGTCTAAGTAAACAGGACAATAATAGGGCAGGGTCCGATAACATTTTAGACACTAATAGAGTCATGATAATATCACAATAATTTGACAGTGCTTCTTATTTATGCACGTATTTTGATATTAGAGTGACGTGCGTTTTTTTTAGACCTACTATTATTGAGCTCCGATAGAGTTTTTTTAAATAATCTACGAAACCATTGCTCCAATAAAACAATTAGTTCTTTTAGTGCGCAGACTGTATTATATTCTGGAACTAACGCGGACAGAGGTCGAGCAAATTCTAGTCTTTTAACACAACATTAATAAAACAGGTTTTTCACCATATAGATGTCTAAGTATGAAATATTCCGGGTACCATCGCATACATCATAGTTATTAAGAGATGTGACTTGTGAGGGCATTGTCCTCCAGAAACGTGTTTATTGTGGAAGGAGGTACAAAAACTGCCAAATCCTTTTTATAATGTACTAGCTTTTGCCCACGGCTTCGCCCGTGTTAATAAGTTTTTCCGGGCTAAAAGTACATACATAAAAACCTTCCCGTTGCATCACTCTATCCAACACATTTATTTGGATAAAGATTAATTTTATGACGTTGATACAACTCTTAACAAATAATGCATTAATTTCGACCAAATTTGATTACCATAAAAATGGTTCTAGAGAGTTAATCTTAAAAGATAGACATATACTGTCGCGGATTTTTTTTTAGATCATTTCAAGAGGAATAATTCTTTCATACATATATTTTTGGTATCTTGAACCGTTTTCGCAGCGCACGCAATGGAAGCCCTCAAGGATGAATAATTTTCCCCGCATTTTTCACATTTTCCATTATTTCTTCGCTCCTAATAGTTGCATCGTGATGTTATATAGCCTATAGCCTTTCTCGATAAATGGTCTATTCAACACAAAAAGAATTTTTCAATTCGAACCAGTGGTTCCTGAGATTAGCGCGTTCAAACAAACAAACTCTTCAGCTTTATAATATTAGTATAGATTTAGCATCTTTCTTCATATCATTGTACATTTGGCATGGTTGATACAAAATTTAAATTGTACGTGGAAAGTGACCTTAATTCATCAATTTAGTTCATCTGTGATACCTGAATGTTTATAATTTGTATTATATGTGTTCACTGTTGTGATACAGTGCTGGACAACTCCAGCACTGTATCATAGCCAACGCTATTCAGGTAGTTTGAGCGATATGTAATTTCACTCTCTCCTTTTTTAAAGTTCCAAGTGTATTTTTATTCCGACTTTCAGCCAGCTCTAGTGGCTTCTTGAGTCCTCGTACCCATCCTTGGGCCCTAGCGCCTTGCAGGACATCGCTATCGTTGGGTCATTATTGTCCGTATTGTGTTTCTTTAGATTAATTTTCCTCCACCTATTCGCAAAAGTATGTCTCTGCATACTCTGAAAGGACATCTTTTAAACGTTCAAAAGCTATCTACCGTTCCAGATGAAGTAACCCAATGGGTAATCTAGAAGTAATTCCTAAAATATTGTTCCGTTACATTGTCGTGTAAATATGTGTTCTGTGTGTTACTATCTGCCATACCTTTATTTGTTATTTGTTATTCTTGTGTGTGCTATAAATAATAATAATACCAGCCCTGTATTATATACTGCTCACTGCTGATCACGGGCCTCCTTTACAACTGAGAGGGTTTAAGGCCTTAGTCCACCACGCTGGCCTAGTGCGGGTTGGCAGACTTCACACACCCTCGAAATTCTTATGGAGAATTCTTAGTTATGTAGGTTTCCTCACGATGTTTTCCTTCACCGTTAAAGTGAACGATAATTGATAAACAATACACACGTAACTTTGACAAGTCAGAGGTGTGTGCGTTGGGTTTTGAACCTCCGGACATTGTCTCGGCAGACTGTTCCATTCCCAACTAGGCTATTGTCCACTTGTGTGTGTACTGTTTCCAAAATACTATTTCTATTCCTTTGTTTGTTATACTTCATCTGACCGCACATTGTAAATTTTGTGCTATGTAACAGTAGGGTGCAGCTTGCTGTTTATATATAAGGAGCTGGTAACCATTCTACCACACATATTGCAACAAACACTTAAACAACTCTGTTTTTTTGTTTTTATGTGTGTGTAGAAAACTAAATGGTTTAAATGTAAAGCAAATTTACTGCTGAAAATGTTAATATTCATGTGGAAGTTTGTGGAGATGTATGGATATTTTTTATAAGCATATACATGTCGGAGACAGTGACGGCCGATATCGATACACGTAGGTTCACATAATAAAAGTCACAAATGAATTCTCTTTAACTCGCTATTTATTGTTCGTTGGTCAATTATTGCGTAATAAACTGTTCACAGAGTACAATACCACGTCAGGATTCATTATTAACTTTGGTTATTATAACACATTGCATATTGAGGCAATTACTTAACCGTTTGGTTAAGTGATTATAATCAACTCACCTAGTAACAACCCGAATTAACATAGTAACCGCTTTACTAAGCACTGACCGATATGGAAACCACCATAGTTACCACTTATTAGTGATCTGCACCGTACTAGTTGCAACACAACCGAACTCAACGACGACTGAACTAAGACTGTTTCTTCAAATGATTCGGCACCCCTTTTTACACCCAACTGTAACTCCCACTACGAGTTCGACATACCGACTGGTTTGTCGCACGATTATTATTTTATCTTACCCGACTTAATATATTCAGACACCCTCAATGAGATTAATAAAAATCATAATTCCTTTTTATACTTCCTTCCTGTCCCGACACGGCCATTCTGGCAAGACACACGTCCTCGTGTGTTACTCTGAATGACACAAAGTACGATCATCACGTAAACTTAACAACACTCTTCAAAACAACATAGTTAGTACCAAAAATGTGATTAATAAAAATGATAATTCCTTTTTATACTTCCTTCCTGTCCCGACACGGCCATTCTGGTAAGACACACGTCCTCGTGTGTTACTCTGAATGACACAAAGTACGATCATCACGTAAACTTAACAACACTCTTCAAAACAACATAGTTAGTACCAAAAATGGATAAAGGTCCGTCTCGATTGCCAAACGCAAAGTACATAATCTAACCAATTAAGCCCTGCATGTGACCTCTGCCAGTAACCTCTAGTTACTCTCATCTCTTCCGCACTCTATGGCTTCCTTTGAAACCAAACGACCGCCAGAACCACCCGCGCAACGCACAACCACGGATTGCTTACACAGTAAATACCGACTCCCAACGGACTACTAAAGTCCACTCCAGATCATCATGCAAACTTAATTACTGTCATTTCCACTTGTCTCTGCTACAATTTCATTGATTATCTCAAAACTTAACCTTCAAGCATTTTTCGCTAACGCACGCTTCATGAAAATTTAACACCGAATAATTAAATGACAATTTAAAATTCCAATTAAAGTGTAAGAACCCAACCAAAATTTTAAAACTTAGGAATTAATGCTGTCATGAATTTAGAATTATTTCTGCAGTCATACCAGTGACCATAATCGATAGGCAAAGAAAGTTATCGCTGTAACCATTTACACAAGTTACTGTAGTCAGTTGCTTCCATTGTTCAAACGTTAAGGAAAAGCTCGCAATGTGTCTCCCTAAGTGCAAGGGATTTAAGAAACAAATCTAATTTTAAAATTCAGTTAAATCACGTATAGTGACATGATACTCCTGACATGTGATCGTTCTCTTACGTATGTTTTACAAAATAGACAGCACCCCCAAATCGCCCTTCCGCCATCACTTCCTAGTACCTCCTAACAAGAGAGAAGTAGTGACGGTAACAAACTCTCAAGGATACAGCTGTCCAATAGTTATTAGAACTGTATACAATGCAAACAATTCTTATCTAAACGGAGATCAGTGCCACTGACGATCAGCAGCAATCTTCCCTCGGAAGCGGCTCAGTAGCTGCACTGCACTGCACACTGTCTTCGAACCGGAGTAGACACGTCACACGCGGCACCACCAGCAGTAATTTCCAATGCCTGCAAACAGAAAATATACGCAGCAGCATCACATCGCTCGGCCTATTCTGACCTTACATTAAGACTCTTCCTAACTACTACAATCACTATTTCAGTTATGCTTGTTTACCATCAGGACCAAATTTGCTACAATGATTCAGACTCAGTGGAGGATGATCACGCTATAGTTACAACACAATACACAAGACACATATAGTGAGCAGATTGTAATTTATTTACTATTTTCACAATATAAGACTGGTCGAAGTCACGTCATCGATTTGATCACACAGCCATTCTTAACCACATGGACTTGATCATACAGCCATTCTTAACCACATGGACTTGATCATACAGCCATTCTTAACCACATGGACTTGATCACACAGCCATTCTTAACCACATGGACTTGATCACACAGCCATTCTTAACCACATGGACTTGATCACACAGCCATTCTTAACCACATGGACTTGATCACACAGCCATTCTTAACCACATGGACTTGATCACACAGCCATTCTTAACCACATGGATTTGATCACACAGCCATCCTTTATCACGTGGACTTGATCACACAGCAGTCCTTAACCACATGGACTTGATCACACAGCAGTCCTTAACCACATGGACTTGATCACACAGCAGTCCTTAACCACATGGACTTGATCACACAGCAGTCCTTAACCACATGGACTTGATCACACAGCAGTCCTTAACCACATGGACTTGATCACACAGCAGTCCTTAACCACATGGACTTGATCACACAGCAGTCCTTAACCACATGGACTTGATCACACAGCAGTCCTTAACCACATGGACTTGATCACACAGCAGTCCTTAACCACATGGACTTGATCACACAGCAGTCCTTAACCACATGGACTTGATCACACAGCCGTCCTTAACCACATGGACTTGATCACACAGCCGTCCTTAACCACATAGATCTTGTACAAGATTTTAACCACAAAGATCCTTTTCGAGATATTTTACTGGAACATTCACCACACAGATTTATTGCGAGAGCAGGCTCATCTACTTTGTTCTAGCGTTGAACGTTTCAATCACTACTTCACTTTCAGGCTTTTCCACAATCAATCGCAGGGACAAATAAAAAAAAAACTCAACACAACAAAATGAAAACTTCTCACCAAAGTGCAAGAATCTTCAAACTCCTGATGTCCAAATCCTCTATCACCGCTGTTAATGTCAGATCCACCAAAGGATCCCGCAGAGGCTCTTCAGTAGTCACAGCTTACGGCGTCTTCTAACGCTGAATACTTTAAGTACTCCCTGCAAGGATCTCCAGTTCCTGCAATCAAAAATATCGCAACAGCATCAAACCGTTCACCCTATCCTGAACTTAAATCAAGTCACGCATCAATCTTTGAGCGGGAATTCAGTAGCTATCTTAATATGAGGACAATCACAAAATTATCGCACGTCTCGGTCTTAATTTAAAAATTTTAAACAATGGGAAACATTGACCATGGAAGGCTAGCAATCCTTCAGACCCAACACTATACACCTAGATCACTTTTGTAAACCAATGCTATGCACAGTCATAGTTTCCAACAACAGGTACCTACTTGTCCTTAAGTTTAAGGACGGTTCTGTACTAACATAAACCACGAATAGCTCGTTAATCCATGGCTGCACATGCCCTATTAAACAAGATCTCAACATTTGTAAAGGTAACCAAGAAATAAAAGAAATCACATAATTTGAATTACGGTAGGACTTCCCTTTAAGGAATCTTTTTATGCTAAGCAGTTAGTAGTAGAAATTAAAAGTTTTACCAATTGAAGCCATCAACGATATTTTGTACTTAAAACTGTCATTTAACGGAAAATATTTGAACCTTCATAAGTACTCAACAAGTTAAATATCACTAACATTATATCTGGACAGCAATCTTATTGACACAAAATACATCCACTATGCGAATTACACAAGAAAATGGCTATACTTTTCTTTTTACACTATACGGTACTTGACTTACATCCACAAATAGATTGTTACGTACAAGAACTAGGTACATGATTACTAAACGAAATTCCAATATTTTTAGAGATAACCAAAAAATAATAATAAAGGAAACCATAACCTTCAAATAAGGATTATGGGTCATACGATACCAAACTTCCTCTACCGCTGCAGTAAGCATCTATCTGTCGTCTCAGATAGCCACACATGATACGCGATGCAGCAGTTATCATCAACCGGTACTAGACAACCGTGCAGTCACGTTGTCCGGGACACCAACTACGACGCACCATACGCAGCACATCTACCGGAACGCTTGAGCACCATCACGAACATTCGCGTACCAACAGTTCAATCGCGGTACACACGTAGATTCTCGTTCATTCGAAGTCGTATGCACATGACGTCACAATCAAACATGCGATGGTTATGTTTCACACGTGGTCACTTTTATTCACGTTGTAGTCTAGTTCTTATTCCGATATTACTCAGTGCAATTTCTTTTTCTTCACATGAATTGCGGGTAGTTAATTAATATCTCCATAGTAACAGTTATTGCATTTCACGCATTTGCGGGAACAGGCTCATGCCACTTCTGATGTCGGAGACAGTGACGGCCGATATCGATACACGTAGGTTCACATAATAAAAGTCACAAATGAATTCTCTTTAACTCGCTATTTATTGTTCGTTGGTCAATTATTGCGTAATAAACTGTTCACAGAGTACAATACCACGTCAGGATTCATTATTAACTTTGGTTATTATAACACATTGCATATTGAGGCAATTACTTAACCGTTTGGTTAAGTGATTATAATCAACTCACCTAGTAACAACCCGAATTAACATAGTAACCGCTTTACTAAGCACTGACCGATATGGAAACCACCATAGTTACCACTTATTAGTGATCTGCACCGTACTAGTTGCAACACAACCGAACTCAACGACGACTGAACTAAGACTGTTTCTTCAAATGATTCGGCACCCCTTTTTACACCCAACTGTAACTCCCACTACGAGTTCGACATACCGACTGGTTTGTCGCACGATTATTATTTTATCTTACCCGACTTAATATATTCAGACACCCTCAATGAGATTAATAAAAATCATAATTCCTTTTTATACTTCCTTCCTGTCCCGACACGGCCATTCTGGCAAGACACACGTCCTCGTGTGTTACTCTGAATGACACAAAGTACGATCATCACGTAAACTTAACAACACTCTTCAAAACAACATAGTTAGTACCAAAAATGTGATTAATAAAAATGATAATTCCTTTTTATACTTCCTTCCTGTCCCGACATACAAATATCCATACATCTCCACAACATAGCACCTAACCGTTGATTAACGGTTTGAACGGGCACACGAATTCGTGGGCACACGTATAGGCTAAATCCTGCATTAATATATAATCACTAGACTGCCTCGGTGGCGTAGTTGTATTACAGTACGACTGCAAACTGAGGTCTCGGGTTCGATCCCCGGGTCGGGCACAGTGATATTGAGTTTTTCTATTCAGTATCAGCTCGGAGTCTGGAATTTGTGCCCGATATGGCGATAAGCTCGCCCCCTATCACATTATGGGACGGAATGGCGGCGAAAAGTGGGTGCACTAGTTACACCTCTGCCTACCCCTTCGGGGATGACAGGCGTGAGTGTATGTATGTATGCCGGTAGGTAACGGCTTGGTTGGCTTAACTCTGGCATTGCTTTAGTCCATGGATACTGCTTACCATCAGGCGGACCGCTTGTTCGTTTGCCTACTAAGGCAATAAAAAAAATATATGTAATATATAATATTGTGTAAAAACCCTGTCTGATCCAATACTACCTGTATTCTAATAATATTCAAGCAAAAAAAAAAAACAATGGTTTCTTTTCCCCAGTACATCGCACACCTAGAATTCTATACCAAGAGTGATCTATAAGGCGGGTGAAGCTGCGAGTAACGCCTAGTTATAATATACGTACGCAGACCAATGATTCATTAATTGATGTCAAGTAACCAATGAATGAAAAACAGCGCATGTCCGAAGGCACAGGAGAATAAAGTTTAAGGTCGTAATGCACGTGAGGTCCTTAAATATCCGCAGCATAAGGTCAGGGTCCGGACGCCCTTGTGTACCCAACGTGGCGCCAAACGCCGCGGGCTATTCAAATAATAACCAGTTTATGATTCTCTCATGTAAGGTTAGAAATAATTTAACTTGTTATTTATAGTACGTTTTAAAACTATTTTGAATCGTCATGAATGTGCCAACAATCGGGATGTGTTATCGCTATGAAGAAGAAGCGCCGCAATTACAGTCATTGACATTTAAAAAGGTTCACAAGTAGGAACTGTTCTAAATTTTTTGAAGTGTTGTTTTTTGGTTTGAACCCGCTAACCTAGGAAACTGCTATTCTATTTTTATTACTAAAAAGAAGCTACTCGCTTTTTTCTATCGCAATTACTTATGGCCTATTTATAACGAAAATGGACCAATCAGAATGCAGTGGTTTACATGCTTAAAAACAAATGCTATTTGGATTGGTAAATTTTTACGATTAATGCGTGGTTAGCGATTGGGATACTTTTATGAAATCGGCCTTTAATAGTCCATTTTCTATGTGCATTGTGCATAATATAGTTGTGTTTGTTGTCAGCGCAGAATTTAGGTCACGGGCGATAGCTAGTTTGCAAAACACAATGTATACTATTGGGTATTGACAGACCAAATTTTACAAATTCTGTTTTCATGATGAGCCGATTACTTGCTGGGTTGTTTAATCCATGATCAGATAAGTTAAGGGTCTTATCCTACTTGCGAATTGTAAGCAAAGTAACAGTGAAATGAAGGTACTGCGCGCTCGTCTTGTGTAATAAGACCGATAACTTTACTTCATCACAGACGAAACGTCACGGGCTGATGCCTCATTTTCGGAGACGCGGAGGGTGTGTCGTGAAGAAACAAAGGCGGCGCGTGCAGCATCCCGCGTCATTGCACGCCGAAACACAAACATATGGCAATGTACGATATTGTTTATAACGTTGCGAGGCGTGCTGAGTGTCGGTGCCCGCCAATGCGCCCACTAAGTTTCCTCTGGCGTGTAGTGTAGGACCCGGCGGTCATCACCGCGGCGGGTGTCGATTTGGGTGCACTACCAGGACGCGTACGTGTCACTAGAACGGAGAATTGCCGCAGCGTGTGACGCGTCGTTACCATCGGCGGGCTACGCAGCAAATGTCGTACATTTCAAGCAAACGCGTGTAAAATCGCTTCTCCGTGAACGCATTCATACCACATATTATATTTGAATTCAGCGCGGTCTACCCCACTCAACGCAACGCGCGGCGCCCCTCGTCTCGGTCATACAGGCCTTACTCGTTTGTCTTTCTCATAGTGGCATGTATGGACGAAAGGCCGGGAGATTTTGGTATCTATTCTCACATTGGATAATACTGTTTGTTTCTACCACAATTTTCCCAAGTCCAAGTCCTCCAGAGATGATTGTCAAATATTTGACATTGGTCACATATTGAGGCAGCTACATTCTCAATGCAATAACTTATTTCATATGCTGGAAAAGGATTTAACGAAAACAGTGTCAAACAATACCTCGTATACCATGAAGGGTCCAGTGACCGGTGGATAGTATAATTACTGCCACTAACGCCTTACCTTGAGGTAAGTTGTCCGAGTGACGTCATCGAGCTTGAGGTCAGGAAGTGATCACACTGTGCGTTTTTTATATGTGCTTAGTGCCTAATGAAATATTTTGGAACTAATTATCATAAAGCTTAATTCTCGTTAATTTGGAACCGGTTTTTTATACGTCTTCCTTTAAAATATGCCTTCTCTGTAATTGATTGCCTCTTGGTTAGGTTCGTGTTGTAAGCACCGCTGTTTTTATGTTTCTACTAAGCAGTTCTGATTGGAAGAACTTTGTAGCTTAGTACGAGACTAAAAGCACAGAAAAGGACTTTTGGCCCTTACATCATCTATGCTATTGAATGTTTCGACAAACCAGTATTTCCAACGGAATTGATTGCGATACAAGCCGCGTTGGTTGTGTTGGCACGTCGCGTTGCCTCCCGCGCGGCAAGTGTTCGCAGGTTTGATTCCTGCCTGTCCACTCTATTAGCACATTTCTGAAACTTAATGATGTCTAAAGCTATGTCTGATGATAAGCACCATTAATTTCTATAAACTACCGGAATTAAAGGTGCTCTGACCGCTGACGGCCTTAAAGGAACAAAATAAGAACCAAGGTTATTTTTTTAAAGCAAATAAAGCCTACTGTACTTGATAGTAAGTGGAACAGGATCCCAGAGTGCCGGAGACTGGAGATCATTATTTCTCGCTAATGAACACAATTATGCCGGCCTGTTTATATCGAGTATACAAACACTAACTATTAGCAACTGGATGCATAAAGCAGCAGACCGGGCTCTGTGGTGTATCTTGGGAGTGGCCTATATCCAGCAGTGGACTGCAACGGGCTGATGATGATGATGATACAAAGACTGATCCCGGAACGAGATATAATTAAGTAGGGCACTATAGTACTTGTCAAAGATATGGGTAGATGATGTACTTTGAGGTTTGTATAAGTAGCGTGCCAAACGTAGAAGCTTTGAGGTATTAAACCAACAACTTGGGCTATCAAGCGCAGCTGCGAGTAAAACTTTGCTTCATTGTATCGAGTGTGAAGACAACAAGCTTAATCTAGAAGATATGGCAATACAGGTTAAAGAGAAAGTCGTTCCGTCGCCTGTAGCCTCGCTCCGTTTGTGCTTTTAACATAGTGTATAGCGAGTTTCAGAAATATATTATCCACACGTTTTGAACTCTTTAAGAGATAGTCAGAGGTACAACTAGTGCACACACTTTTCACCGTTTGATAGGACGCGAACCTATCGCCTCAAAGGAGTATCAGAAACAGTGGTTTCTGACTCAGTAACAGTGGTTTCTGACGCAGTAACAGTGGTTACTGTGTCAGATTTCACCGTCCACGCCCATACCAAACATTCACTCTGTATATCCAGATATGGTCTATTTTGTACCCAAAATGTAACCCGTTCCAGTCAGCAGTTTCCGTATATCGGTACTTCTTTGAAACTTTCGTACTTCCGTAAACAACTTTTGAATTCTCAACCTTAGAATCACACATATAAATCCACTTAATATCCTGAATCTGTCACTAAACACACAATAATACTCCCAGAACTAATTATGGCGTGGGCATACACAATTTGAACGCGCGGCCAATGTTAATGTTACATTTCGAATTCGACAAGCATACCGTACAAGGTTGTTCGAGGTAATTAGATGTTTGACAAGAAGGATCCTGGATCGTTCGCTTTAACGGTGAAGGAAAACATCGTGTGGAAACCTACCTATATATATATACCTGAGGGTTAATGAAGTCAGTTCACACTAGGCCAGCGGGATGGACTAAGATCTAAATTCTCTATATAGTACAGGAGGCCCGTGTTAGCTAATTACTAATAAAAATGATCACCTCAATTGGTGCTGCTCGTGGCTCCACCCGAAATATATTTGCCGAAAACCCCAGGACTCTTCCAGGATGGAATTTCTCTTTATCCAGCACAATGTCTATTTATGTTCCTTTTCAAAGTAGCTCAGCCGGTTCTGCGTTAACAAACGATTTCACATTTATATTCCCTTGTATTTTATTCGGTTAATCAACGGTCACTGGTATTTTATCACATCGTAAAAATTCCAGCGCTGATTTGTTTTTACTCAGTGCAATTTTTCCAGCGATTACGATACGGTACGGTAAAAGAGGACTGCATACTAAAAAAGACTTTTCCGGTTTGTCCTGGATTCTAAGGATTTGTTGACGCTTCTTCTCCGAAGGGTTAAGCGCCGACACAATCACGTAGTAAGTAGGTATTGCTTATCGGTAAAATTTGCTATTATTATTCACTGTATACTATATACACAGATATTATTCAATATATAACTCGTTTGCTATGGGGGTAATAAAAATTTTATTTATTGCACAATCATAAGAACACAGCGTCAAATTAAACACGGTAGATTATAGGTACAAATCTCAAGCTTGAACAGACAGCAGCTAATGAAAATGTACATATCATAATATTGAAGAAATTACCTTATTGTACATTCCCACAATGGGCCGGATCGTCCGCATTATGATGTATTTATTACAGTAAGAAGTTAGTAAAAAGTGAAATAAAGATCTTTATGATTTAAATAGGTACGCGGATTTTGCACTTATCTCAACAAATTGATGAGGCTTATTTATACACATAATGAAGTCGTAGATTTCCTGTGTCAGTTCGCTACATATCTTTGCAAAAATACTCCAAAACTTACATAATAAATAACACAACATAAAACAACTTTTTAGTTTTTACCTGTTTGCTCAAATGTTCACGGCAAACCAGATGAGTAAAAAAACATTTCTTTTATTTTTCTTTCAAGTAGCTATCTAGGAGAACATTTGTGTTTTTTAATTGTAACTTTTGTTCTGCGCTTGAGTAAAATTTCTCTGTATTTTTTTTATTGCATCGAAAGTCGAGACGAGCATGCCATTCGCCTGATGGTAAGTGATACGACCACCCATAAACAGTAGCAATACCATCCAGCACCTCGAGTTACAAAGTACTGTGTGGAATTCCAATGCGCTCGTCATCATAAGGTGTTAAGTCTCATTATATCCAGTAGTTACACTGGCTACAATGTCCTTCAAACCGCAACACAATAATGCATGCACACTGCTGTTAGGCGGTAGAAATAGACATTATGGTGGTACCCACCCAGACGGACTCTTACATATGAGAGACCTACAACCAGTGCTTTATTATTGCAGTGTTATATGAGCAATTATAAATCAATATCCGTAACACCAAACTGGCGTTTGTCTATTAGTTTTCCGAAGGTGTTAGCCACGGAGGAAAGATATCCCTGTTCTGTGGTGTTAGTCATTAAACATACAATCATACACAGACATTATTTCTTTGCGGTGATTTTTAAACAAAGAAGGTTAGTTCGTTGGTCTGCTGCTATTCTTCTATTTTATAAAATTTTATATTATTAATTCAATCAGACATTCCCACTCTAAGCTCCTTTTTTTTCTTTGCGTTTGCGTTTAGTTCGTGTGCCTATACACAATATTCTGAGTTTATTTGGGCCTCTAATGCACACTTAAGTAAACTGTAATCAATACGACTTTTATTTCTTTCGAAAATTCCACTAATTTTGATTAATCCGCGGATCTATTAGACTAAATGGAGTGGACGATAGCCTGGTTGGGAATGGAACGGTCTGCCGAGACAATGTCCGGAGGTTCAAAACCCAAGGCACACACCTCTGACTTTTCAAAGTTACGTGTGTATTGTTTATCAATTATCGTTCGCTTAACGGTGAAGGAAAACATCATGAGGAAACCTGCATACCTAAGAAGTTCTTTGTAAGAATTTCGAAGGTATGTGAAGTCTACCTGAATCTAAATAATGTATAACATTTTATGGGTTCGAATAAATTTATTTCATTTCATTTCATTTTACCAACTAGGCACTAGGCCAGCGTAGAGGACTAAGGCCTAAACCCTCTCAGTAGTAGAGGAGGCCCGTGACCAGCAGTGGGACAGTATTTAATACAGGGCTGGTATTATTATTATTATATATTAGACTAAATAACATATATTCCGTTAATAATATTGTAATAAACATTTTTGTTTACAGATATAATCATGAAGGACAAAGAGCCGAAGATTGAAGTGAGCCATATCACGGGTAGCACAGTCACCATCAGTCAGGATGGGAGGTTAGTAGACGATCAGTCAAAACTGATGGCTTAATATTGCAAATTGGAAAGAACAAAAATTATCTGCCCATAATTAAAAAAGTAAAAATTTTTTTTTTATGACCATTGGTAATGATAATTCTAGAAAAGTCGTCAGACGGAAGATGTCAATCAATTATTATAATTAACTAGCGGCCCCGACAGACGTTGTCCTGTCCTAAAAAGGAAATAAAATCCTAGAACCCGAGTACAGCGCTACAAACCATTCTCGAATCCTCTTGGAGACACACAAAAAAATTTCATTAAAATCGGTCCAGCCGTTTTGCCGCGCAATTTTCTTAATTTTTTCTTTCATAGGAACTTTTTCCTGACAATAATAAACACATCAAAAAAAGAAATAACGAAATCAGTCCAGCCGTTCACGCGTGATGCCGTGACCATGGAAATAGGGATTCATTTTTATATAATAGAAGATTATCCATAAAATACATAACCTATTTTACTTATATTTTTTATTCCCTATATCTGAGGATGTAATGCTTGGTTTCGCTATTTTTATCACCTCATGTTCAAGTAAACACAGATAAAGTGTCTTTTGGCTGAATTTACGAAAATTAAACCAAAAGACACTTTAATGAAGAAATTTTGATCTTGAAATACAACGCGTGCAATGGTGTCTTTTATTCTCTACGTTGACAAACATAGATAAACACTGAATTACAATAAACAAGCGTAGAATGGCTAAACAATTAGAGTTCCGGTTTCAATTGGCTACAGCCCCAGACGAGGTAGGTCTTTTTGTTAGGGTAAATGATGACAGAAATGCAAAATTATTTTAAGTACAGAAAATTGTAAAGAAGTGTTGCACAAGGTTTTGTTCTAGGTGACTAGTGCCAGGGTTGGCACTCGGTTCAATGCTCGCTCAGATGATACTATACTCTCGAGCGTCGACATTGGCCCATAAGAACGGTGAAACCAACATAACCATGACAATTACCCCACAGTAGTGGTAGCGACAACGCGTTTTTCCCCATGAAAAAAAAAGTGTTGCAGTGATAACGAGAATTATAGTTTTTAATATTTCTAGCATTGTCTACTCCTTTTATTAAAATCTACGCGCTAGAGACTGCATTAAACACGAAGATATGGATAAATAATTCGGGAATATTATTAGTATAAAATTGCCCAGATCAAAGGTACCCGTGTTACACGGAATAGGTACTGAACCAACAAGGAGCTCTCATAATGGAAATAGATATAGATGGCCTGCATACCTCTCACATATTTTTCAGGTTAGGTTATGACCCCTACAATAACCGGTAAATTAATTAATGGGGTCGAGTACGGAAAAAAATATATTTCTTTTTATTCATTTGAGTTAATCACTTCTAATTATAATTAGCCCTCACCGGTATACCCGATATACGGGCTTACACGTAAAAGGAGTTAACCAGTAAAAGGTTAAGGAAAACTACTATCTAAACCGATTAATAAATAGGTCCCCCTGCCGATTGGCATAATATTATTGCCGAGATCCAAGTTACTCATGTTATCAGGGATGTAGAACACGCGAGGAGCTTTATCTGCACGGAGATATCCATAAATTGCTTGACGGATGGTATACATCGTTACTGAATGGAAAAAATATCGTTACTGAATGAAAAAATTGAAAAGATCAAGACAGGCAGTATTACCAGGGGAGCAGAACAGACGAGGAGCTTTTGAATGGAAATAATCACAGCTCATTTCTTGCTCAGCACAACGGGAACAAAATTGCCGAAGTCACTAGGAATACAGAGCCCTCCAGCAGCTCCCTGAATGGACGTTGCAAATGACCCACACAAATTTGTATGAAACGGGGTGCGTGCTAGAGTGAGACAGTAGTATACACATTCCTGTGTTAAGAAAAAGGTCCGTTAGTGTTTTAATAGATGCTATAATAGTGAAACTTTAACACATGTAAAAAGAGTCATTGATTGGTTGTGTAATTAAATCAGTAATATTGAGCATGCGCCGTTGCAAAGGCGGGAAACTGGGACCTCACAAATTAAGAGCTGGAAGATTTATCCAATTACCCGTATTAATAAATGCAACTCAGATTCGCTCTGAAATGCGATATCAGATTAACGTGATCATACAATAGTCGCTATTTACTCAGCTCAAATTATATCTTAAGTCACATAAGAATCACGTTAATCAAGTAACATTATTTATTTAACTAAGACGACTGAGCTCACAACAATGACAAGTTTTGTTATTGTTGAAAAGTTCAATGTATTAAATGTTACTTGAGATCCTACTGAAAGGTGAAATAGTCACATATACAATTTTACTAGGTAAAATGTATGTACGCTATAAGTGTTATGCACGTTGGATGCAGGTCGCTTTTGACCGCCGCATCTGAAAATCTTTAAGGGAGCTCTGTTTTCGGCAGTGGTCTTCACGTGGCTGATGATGTTCCGAATATCTTCACGAACTGTTTATATTATAGAAAGAATTGTGTCAGATAATTTTGATATCAAGACAAGTGTTAGGGTGATTGAACTATTGTCCTGATACAATATAGCCGCACACACTGCCGATTGCTTGTAACGCAACTTGAAAAGTAACTTTAGACACTCACAAAAAAGGTGTCCAAAAAGTTTAATAAGATATTCAATACAGAAATTCTTTTAAGATATCATCATAAACATAAAAATATAATAAGTAAGCTCATTATAATATGTGGAATTTAATTGTATGATTAATGTAGTAGAAAGGTGTGTAAAGATTTGGAATTAACTTTATAATTTTATTTAACCTGTGCACACCAGTCTAGATTATTTTGTAATAGTATAGTACCTAGTATGGTAGTTTAATTTGTAAACCGCGGAAAAATCAGTCAGTGGCAAGTTCCGAATGCCGGGGTCAGCTCTTAAAGCCTGCATAATTCGACCGATTGTCGAGGACGGCAACACTCAATCGTCGTTATATTTGGATTGCTATTTTTCCAGTCATTGTTATGTTTCGGGGTCATGATCCCTATCAACAAACTAGCGTGTTGCTCGTCTCGTTATTCAGCTGTGTCATGATACTGGTACCATTGTGTAGACATGATAACATGCCACTATAAAAAACGTTTCTTGTAATAAATCCAAAGTTATTACAACATTCTAAAAGGGTCACAGAACATATCCCAAGGCTAGCCATGTAACACATTACAATAACATTTTGGGAATACCGTTGGTACACCGTTGTTACGAAACCGCCCACAACTCGCTCCGAGAATCGAACCTTGACCGAAAAGATCATATTCGTGTAATGGTGTTCTTTACAAGTAGGTACCTAGTCTACTTTACTTCCACCTGTATGAAAGGCTATTCTCAGGAAAAAAATGCGTACAACACTTAGGGATTGTCACTTCTTTAAGATTTTTGTATTTGAAGTAGCGAGATTAATGCGTTCACGCAAACATTTCAACGTTTAAATCATGTAATAAAATTTCAACTTGCCTACATAATTTTGTGTTCTTACTAATCTCTTTTTCTCTTCACAAAAATTAAATAAAAGAGATTTGGTTTACTTCACACGAAGAAATTATTTTTTCAGTTTAACTTAACGCGTATATAGGCGATTTGAAATTTTGATTTTGTACAGATATTTATGCTGCTGACTGTACAAGACATGTTGACTTTCTACACAAAAAAAACGAATACTTCAAACAGCCTCCGGGTAGATGATTAGGTATTTGACTGAAATATAGTATTATTCTTTTAATTTATTTTTGTGAAGAGAAAGAAAAGATTAGTAAGAACACAAAATTATGTAGGCAAGTTGAAATTTTGTATTTGTTCAGTTACTTATGCTGGAGAATGTACAAAATGGAGAATTCACAAGTATATTTAAGTGGAAAGGAAGACGCGCGTAATCCGGTTATGTTGTAAGATCTTGCAACTATGGTAAACCATATTTTTATGAGATACAGATACCTCTAATCTACGTATTATATAATTACTTTTTACCAGTCTATACGGCCATTGTATCCCATCGATTTGCTTATTGCTTTACATGAAAGTTATTATTGCACAAATATGTCATCAAGCAAGACTGCCTCGGTGGCGTAGTTGTATTACAGTACGACTGCAAAACTGAGGTCTCGGGTTCGATCCCCGGGTCGGGCAAAATTATATTGAGTTTTTCTATTCAGTATCAGCTCGGAGTCTGGAATTTGTGCCCGACATGGCAATAGGCTCTCGCCCCCTATCACATCATGGGACGGAATAACGGCGAAAAGTGGGTGCACTAGTTGCGCCTCTGCCTACCCCTTCGGGGATAACAGGCGTGAGTGTGTGTGTGGTGTGTATGTCATCAAGCATTAGATATTACCTAACTTTCACCCTTCTTATGTTATACTCAAACGCGTAAATCGTAAGTAAAACTTCAACTAATTCCCTCCTGTCGTATACTGTCTTTTCAATTTTATTTCTCCATAATATCACCGGTTCTTATTGAGATACGAAGTTCAGTTTGGTTGAATTGAATAGAGATTAAGTGAGAATATTAAACCCGACTTTCAATATGTGTTCAAATTCAACTTAGGTTAGGGTAGGTAACAATTATTCAATACTCATCATATTAGAGTGAAAATGTTTAATAATATAATTTTAATATAATGGTGTATAGAGGTACTTTCTAAAACCTGCCCCCGACCATACCTGGTTTGATATTTTACACTTCGCATAAGCATTGGTGAGAAAAATAAGTTGCTTCGAATATCTGATTTTAAATGGTGATTAAATAATAACTATTTATTTAGTTATTTTATTTTATTTGACACTTTGTACAATGGTATAGTACAGGCGGACTTAATGCCTAAAGGCATTTTCTCCCAGTCGACCTTAAGGTGGTGCAGAAAGACGGAGGCAGGTGTAAATTATAAATAATGAAAATTAAAAATGTGAATAAAATACAATGCTAATTATCAAACATAATATATATATGTACTTATAACTACCTATCTACTTATCTACACTAATAACTAGTGGACGCAAAGTGGATGAAATTTTCCCACAGTTCATAAAGTAAATTTTCTGCACTCCTCTATATTATGAACTTGCAGTATGTCAAATCGTATACTCATCCGTGCGTGCAATGTGCTTAAAAAGAGGTACAAAGTATTTTCTTCTAGCATTAACCTCTTGCGTACATAGCGCTGGCCACACTGGCGCAAGCGCAATTTTTCGCGTGTCTGTCAACACGCGAAAATCGACCTACACGCACACACATAAGGCGCGTCAACACGCACACATATCGAGTTTGACAAGCTGTCAGACCGGCCCGATTGGGCCGGTCGGGGCTCGAGAGGTTAATTAAATTTATTGGCACAAAAAAATTGCATTTAATTTATACAAAATACATAGGCTATAAAGATTGCGTCATAAAGTAAAAGTAAGCCTCCATATGACATACACATACACTCACGCCTTTTATCCCCGAAGGGATAGACAGAAGCGCACCTAGTACACCAACTTTTCGTAGTTATTCCGTCCCATGATGTGATAAGGGGCGAGTCTATTGCCATATCGGGCACAAATTCCAGACTCCGAGCTGATACTGTATAGAAAAGTTCAATATCACTTTGTGCGACCCGGGGATCGAACCTGAGACCTCATTGCAGTCGTACCATAATGTATTATGGTTGTAACATTGTGTAGAAATTTAGTGAACCTCTCACTCTCTCTCGCGCGTGCGTGCGTGCGTGCGTGTTTGTGTGTGTGTGTGTGTGTGTGTGTGTGTGTGTGTGTGTGTGTGTGTGTGTGTGTGTGTGTGAGTGGGTGTGTGTGTATGTGTGAATGTGTGTGTGTATGCGTGAGTGTGTGTGTGTATGTGTGAAAAATAAAATACAAAAATCTTGGCTATACAGGGTCATTTTGACATTGCGTTAATAAATGAAACCACATACTTATCTCGTTGATAATAACGTTTTCCATTGAGTTATTTTAACCATAGATGTAAAATAAAAAAGTGTAAGTTTCGAACAAAATAAATATCAATAAAAAGTAAAGAAAAACATTAATTTAAGACGGTCAAGAGTGCTTTTGTTTCATCTTGGCGTTAATGACCAAGATGATGTTTTCGTTTTGCATAACGTTTTATTTAGTGCATAGATAGAAATTAAAATATTTACTTCATATTAAATATTTGGTCCAAAGCAACAATAAAATCTCAATGAACAAAACAGATGTTATATACAAATTATTCTATCGGGTGAATAATTTTTTAGGGCTAAATTTTCAATCCTTAGATAATATGGCATATCCAAAAACGGGTTAAATATAGTAATATACTTTATATATTAGGATGATACTCCCAAAAACCAAGCTATTGCAATAAATCGTATAATTTTAAAGTTCTCCGATTTCGAGATTTATGTAATTTTATTTTACTTAGAAACTACACTTAATGTGAATGTTATTAAAAAAGTTAGTTGTAATAATATTTTTTAATGGGTTCAAGATCCATATTGTTGCCCCTCTAATATCGATAAAGTTTTAGCCTAGTTAGATTTTGAAGCCCAGCACCCATACAAAAAGAACATCTCCTAAACTTTAATTTAAATTATAATCTAGAATATAAAAGTGGAACAAATTGAAAAAAAAAAAACTACAGAGCACTACGTCTCATAATTGTCAGGTGTGGGGTTCGAACCCACGCTCCCTCTCGGGAACCAGAGCTTAAATCTGGCGCCTTAGACCACTCGGCCAACCTGACTACGAGTTGTATTTTGAAATTTTAAACTAGTATGACTTCATTCGTCCAAATTACAGTAAAACATTGAAGATCAGGACGTCAGGACCACATCTCATGACGGGAGGCTGCATAACACATGCAAGTTTTATCATATATCTAAAAAAAATGATCGGAATCAGAGATTCACATACAAACACTGTCGAAAACTGAATAAAAATTGCATTGCTAGATACTCAAAGAAAATTGGTGAAAACTAAAAAAGATGCTAGCTCGCGCAGCGGTATACAATGAAAGGAGGTAACATGAAATTATAATATACTCTTTGCGACTGACACAGGGACTGTGCAACTGAATCAGCTGTCAAATAAAAATTAAAAACAATTGAATTTCACAGTTTTTCATTTACTACTTGCAATAAAATAATATTGCGACTATAAATTAAGATGTAAGCTATCCTATCTTTCAAGTTGGATCAAACTGCACACGGTGTGCAAATTTGATTAAAATCGGTTTAGTAATTTAGGAGTCCATCGCGGACAAACAACGTGACACGTAATTTATATATATTAAGATAAAATTCGCAGTTTTCATCGAGGAAATCTGCAATAAAATGAAAATACCATTTTCATTTTGGATCAATTTAGTAGAACAGAAATTGTGATATACGGCCTACGTAATCACCGATAATCATCATCATCACCTAAAACCCAACAGTCCTGCAGCTGCAGATCTCTGCCTCACCACATTTACATTCACGTTAGTTGCATATAAATTAATACGAGATATTTTTTTTGGCTCAATACGCGATCTTAATATCATCGAGTCATTCATATCATGAGAAGCCATGTTAACCTTGGAAATTTTCTCAGCATATATCGCGCAATATCTTCCAGATGCGTGAACGGCAGCATTTCAATAATTTAGAAACTAATTCAAATAACCGCAAGTTCTGCAAGTTTCAAAATTTGCAGAAGTCAACTAGCAGAGATTTTTTACACGGTAAAAATCTTTTGCGGACGGTAATCACTGCACGTTTTCTTGCTAATTTATACTCTGTTTTAGAGTGGCGTCCAAATAAAGTACCCAATTGACAAGATACGTTCGAGGCGTAGTTGTATAGCGGTATGACTACAGTGCAGTGTCTCGGTTTCGAGCCGAGCAAAGTGATATGGAACTTTTTTTTATTAAGTCCCAGCCCGGAGTATGATATTTGTGCCCGATGTGGCGATAGGTGAGCCTATCTCATCATGGGACGGAATAAGCACAGAAAAAGTGAGTGCACTAGCTGCGCCTCTGCTTACCCCTTCGAGGATAAAAGGCATTAGTGTGAGTATGAGTAGAGATGTTTATCCAGGCGATTCAATCGTCTTTTCAAAACCGGATAAGCGTCTGTCCGTCTAAAATGTGACGATACTATCCCTCCCCGAGGGGGCCTGTGCAATACCTCGGGATTTCCGAATTACGATAGTATTGTTGCTTATTGGTAACACACTTTCACTTTTGAATAACCGCCCACGAAATAGGGAGGTTTCGCAGTCGTGACCCGGCTCTCACACGTGTAGGTTCAGTGACATTATGGTAAGTTTATTTTATATTAATTGTTTATGTGAACATTTATTTTTAATGATAAAAAATTGTGAGGTACATCACTTGTATTGTAAAATTTGGTTACCTAGTTGAAACTGGTAAATGTGCTCATAACATTTGTATAACTAACTTCTATGTAAGCATTGGTATACATTGTTTTTTTTTCTGATATAAACCTGCAAAATATATTTGAGAGCTATAGATTAGATATATACTACACTAGCTTTTGCCCGCGGCTCCACCCGCATTAAAAAGTTTTTCCAGGATAAAAGTCCCGGTTTATATTTCCCCGGGATTAAAAGTAGCCTGTGTTAATCCAGGACATGATCTACCCGTGTGCCAAATTTTATCGAAATCCGTTCAGTAGTTTTTGTGTGAAAGAGAAACAAACATCCATACATCCATACATACTTATAAACTTTCGCCTTTATAATATTAGTAGGATTATAACAGGAATTACCTGCGAGTGCAGCCGCGAGCAGAAACTAATTTGTTGTTAATCTACTTTTTACATACTAACAAAGTGACAATAATACGTCTTAACTTTTGTTTCTTATAACCGTTAATCGCATCAAATAAGCCACTTGGTATTTGTATCAAGACACTTACTTTGTGTGTAGTATTTTATTATGCGCGAATATCTGCCGAGTCTGACTTTTTGTAACGAATAGGCTTTTTTATTAGTTACATGAGTAATTGGTGGGCTGCCTCAATGGCGTAGTTGTAATACGGTACGCATGCAATACTGAGGTCTCGGGTTCGATCCCCGTGTTGGGCGAAGTGATATTGGATTTTTCTATTCAGTATCAGCCCGGAGTCTGGAATTTGTGCACGATATGGCGATAGTCTCGCCACTTATCACACCATGGGACGGAATACGCACGGCGAAAAGTGGGTGCATTGGTTGCGCCTCTGCCTACCTCTTCGGGGATAAAAGGCTTGAGTGTGTGTGTGTAATTACATTAAATTAATACCCCATTATAATTTGATCTTTATGTGTGCTTTGATTGTGTCGAAATTTTACGTTTATGGTGTTGCTTTGCGAATAATTGTTAATTTATTTTTAAGGATAACTAATGATGTCTATGTCAAGTACCAATGTTAAAAGGTGCGGGAATTCTTATAGGTCTATCGTTCCTATAGCTTTTTTCTGACTCTTGTTTGCTAAAATAAATTAAGTTATAAAAATGGTTTCTTAAATATAGCAAAGAACAAATAGTACTTTTTTTTCTTCTTACTCCAGCCAAGTGACTTCACTGCACCTGATGTTAAGCGAAGGGAAGTCCAAAAAAATGTCGACCCATAAATAAATTGATATAATAGCTTCAAATTCTCCTATGATATAATAGCGTTTGAAGCGATCTGATACGCGCTTAGTGTGCGACAACATCTTTATTGAATAAGCAGTTACAAAAGTTGAAATTTTTAGTAACCTCAAAAACTGTCCACCGTGACATTACAAAAGCTTATTGCAACACTTATTTTGCATACTAGTTATTGCTTGCGGCGCCACTTGTACGAATGTCTTCTGGCTTCCCGAAATAAAAGTCGTATAAAACCTTGTCCAAGATAAATATATGTAGCCTTTGTCACTTTCCACGTAATCTATATACGTGAAAATCATTTTTATACGTGTTTCACATGCTAAATTACATAACAAGTAAATAATATTGTTTTCATAATTTTTTAGAAGACGGCAATAATATTTATTCTTCTGCAATGCGCCATCTACCTGATGGCAGACGAAAAAACCAGGGACCTGGACATCGAAGAAGGAGATGAACTTGGAAGGAAACATCGCAAAAGAAAGAAGCATCAGCAGTACAATAACCCATGCTTTGGGGGGTACGGAAAGACTTTCGGAGGTCCCGACCACACATATATTTCTGCTCCTGTGAATAACTACTTCCTAGGATGTGGTGGAGCGCCTGTAGCGCCTATACAGTACCCGGTTCAAGTCGGTCATCAAGGCCATCACGGTCATCACGGCCAGCAAGGTCACCATGGGCACCAAGGTCATCACGGATATCAAGGTCAAGACTACTACAATCAAGGTGGCTACCCGCCGGTGCAGGGTTACTACCAGCCAGTAAGACCGTTCCAGAACGTGGTATCAGCGGCGACAGCTGGCTTCGGCTCAGCGCTAGTGGACTACCTTGGACGGCCGAAGAAAATTCAACGACAAATTAATCAATTTCTGCGACCGTTATACAAGTTGTTTTAGAGACTGAAAGTTTGAAGTGATATTTGGACTTGGAACTGACTTTTTGGTTGCGTACTCTTACCTTTTACACTATGTTCCAATTACTGTTTGCCATTAGAAGCAGGCATAGTGTATACAATCTGCTATTAAAGATTACATACGAAAAGTAGAGCTAACGTAACGCGTTGAAATCGTTTGTGGGGAATTTTCTAATTTATTTTCAGAAGTGTAAATATTTACATTAACATTTTTTTATTAACATATTTCATGTTCTTATTAGTTCATGCTGGCTAATATGGGCTGAGGAAACGTTACGATATGTTAACCTGTATCTCCAGGTCGACTGCGGAAATGTATCAAACAGAATATAGTTTCATCGTTACTCTGACAAATTTATTGTTTTGAGTGGTTTACTTTGTAAATCAATCTGAACATCCGACGCTTTTGAGTAGTACATTTTACTCCTCTAGACTCTAACTTATATCCAAAACTGTGTTTACATAACAACCATGGCATACTTATAATAGCGAAATGAACGTTACAAGTTATGTGTCGCCATTGTTTCGACAGTGGGCTTTGTATGGTTTAATGATTTAAAAAAAGTAAGCCGCGCGGGTCTATATGGAGAAATTTGAATTCCATTAAGTCATTGGTTCACATACCTAAACAAATCAAGTAGGTGTAGGTCGATAACATGATGCATGGCCTGTGAATACTTATTTTGCTCGCGGCCTCTTCGCAATTTTGACGCGTTAACAAAAAAATATTATCTAGAGATGATGTGGTATTATTAGTAGAAGGATTTTCTATCTGTATATCAGTGTAGTAGTTGTTAATATAAGCAAGAACGTACAAACTGTAACTCTATATGGATTGTCTAAATAATCACGAAACCTTTTGTAAATAAATAACTTGACGTATGTAGGCATATCGTCCGGTATAGTGCAGTACCGCGTAAGTGATTAAAAAAAAGTTTTGTATTATGAATACTAAGTTTAGTGTAGTAAGGATCAATCTCAATTGGACTTTTTTATCACTTACGCAGTATTGCACTATCCCCGAAGATATATAGTTAGTAATTTGTAATACATGTTTATATACACCTAAAACAATATCAATGACTTAAAATAGCAAGTATTATTATGTGTATAACAATAATTTTTAAACGCGTTCTTCGTTACATACGTACCATTTATATCATATTGGAAATTTATATTCAATTGATTTTGCCATTAGTTTTCCACATTAAACTGTCAAGGCCTGGTGTCCATATACATAGGGTTTTCTCATACATCTATATACATGAGCAGGCCTTGAAGGGTGTTACGTTTTGATTTTAAGTATCGAGCTTGAAACTTATAATATTATTAATTCGAGCGTAAATTTAAGGAATTTTCGATTCATAATTCATTATGAACATTTAGTATTATATTACCATACCATATATTATATTATAACAATATGCAACGTAGTTTATAAATAAAATACTCATAAGTGCCTTGTACGTTATAAAATAAATTATATTTATAAGAAAGACATAACAAGTTTGTTTTATTAGTATTTGCATTTTCATCATTACGAAAATCGTTTAGTTGATTTCTCATTCTTTATGATAACCAATCATATTGGAGCATTTTTATGTTGATTGAGATTTCTGGATATCTAAATTACGAATTCAAACGTCCAAAGATTAGAGAGGGTACGGGCGTGTGTATTCTTTTCTTACTTAAAGACCTTCAAAAATAGTTCCTCAACGCATCGATGTTTTTTTTTGTAGGTATTGTGGATGTTTGTTGTGATTGTACCACTAGGTGAACAAATTTGCCGATCGCCTCATCTACTATGAAAAACTGCATCGTTATCCACAGTCACGTGACGTCCACTGTTGAATATACCATACCAGCCCTGTATATACTGCTGAGAGGGCCTTAGGCCTTAGTCCGCTACGCTCGTCTAGGGCGGGTTGGTAGACTTCACATACCCTAGAAATTCTTACAGAGAAATTCGTAGGTATACAGGTTTCCTTACGATTTTTTCCTTCACCGTTATAACAAGCGATAATTTACAAATAACACGCACGTGACTTTAAAATAGTTAGAAGTACGTGCCCTTGGGATTTGAACCTGCGGACATTCGTCTTGGCAGTCTGTTCCACTCACAACTAGGCTGTCACCGCTGAACATAGGCCTCCCCTAAAGATATCCAGAGTGTTCGTTTGAACTTTATCAAGTAGTCTGTCTACCTCGCGCACAAACTCGAATGCAATTTTTGTCAGGGTATAGGTATACTTTAAAAATCTTTATTCTGAATCAATGTGCCAGTATTTCGATCAACAAGCGAACCTAACTTAGAGATTACATAAACGTTGTATTAGAATTGTTTATGCAATACTTTGTACCGGTTTAGTTTTATCTATTAACCGTCTCTGGCGATGACGTCATGATCTTACAATAAATTCTAGAGTACATTTTAATTGGATTGCTCTGAATGGAGGAGCCGGTTGGTTATTAATACAATTTTGGTTATGACCTGTCTTATTTTTAAATCTAAAATGGTATTAGTAGTTATATATATTTTTTGTAATGATCTGGTTTCTTATTAAATATCATTAACTAAGACCTATTTGGGCTTCATCCGAACATGAATGTTTGGATGAATATTTTTTATTACAGATCTTCATCTTATGAATATTGTGACCACTTACCATCACTTGACTTACTTATTCTTTCATCTTTCTTTTAAAAAGCTATTCTTAAGAAATTATTCAGATTCCATCTATCAAGTCAAACCCATACTGCAAAAAGAAACTGTACTATAACGTTTCACAGATTAACTGCCTACTTTGTTATTGGAGTTAAATGACGAGACGAGTATGCTGTTCGCTTCGCCAGCCTGAGACGTAACATGTTAAGTCTCATAATGCCCTGAAATTACGCAGTGCATGAACACTGCTGTTTGTCGGTAAAAATAGACACCTACCACCAGTCAACAATATGTTATTCATCTAAATAATGACAATACAAACTACATGTTAGTTATCAATCATGAGAACGGTAACTACTGGTAGTAGTAATAGTATCAAATAACAGTTATTAATAGCACTTGTAAAACGTCGTTGAATGCATTTGATCGCGGAAAATTTTCGATAAGAATTTGCTTGTCATCTCTAATGTATTTTAACAATAAGAAAACAAGAATAACCACATCTTAGTGTCGCCTTGTCTTGAAAAATTTGTCAAGACCAAATTACACATCCAAAATATAACAAATTTTATGGGTAATAAGTCTCTGTCTTATCCGAAACGTCCGTATGACGAGACGTCTTGGTATGCAAAGGAGATGCCCGCTTTTTGTACGAGTGCTGGACCTGAAAATCTAACCAGGCTCAAACTTTATGGATAAAAGGGAGAGGCAAAAATATGTATCTTGAATCCATTAAACAATTATTTTTAGATCCCTCTATTCATATCTAACTTTAAAAAAAACATTCATATTAAGTGTAGTTTCCAAGCAAAATCAAATTAAATAAATCTCAAAATCGGAGGTATTTAAAATTAAACGATTTATTGTAAAAAGCTAGTTCTTAGGAATTCTATCCAAATATGTATAAGCTGTCTTTGTTAGAATTTTGGGCCTGTTTTTGGACATGTCCTTTGTTAAAAAAATAACATTTGGAAGGAAATATACCAATTTGCCTTTTACGTTCATGTATTTTTTATTACGTATTTTCTAATGCATTTTACATAGCTGTATTGCTATTTCACGGTTGATTGAATAAATTTATATAATCTTGAACTCTTTGAAACATAATGATTCCTGAATGTTCGACATTGAAATGAAACTAAGTTACGGATTTTTTCGCGTTAAATTTGTTTAATATTTACTCCCGGAGTTTCGAAGAACTTTCAGCCTTCACAGTCACGGGGTGGACAGTCAGTCCATGAAAAAATCCGTACAGTAGTTTTATTTCAAAGAAAACAAAAAGATTGCATCCATTGTAATAGCTTGATGGCCTTAAACGGTGCAAGGTTCCGGCCTGGAGCATAAAAATTGGGGCCTTGTTCGCCTCATCCGCTCATCTAAGGCTGTTCAAGAATTATCTGGAAATCGTTATTGTCACTATAATGCTAAAATTATTTTCTTTCTAGCAATGGAACGGACGGCTTTGGAATGTTCCAGTCCCGGGAACAGATTCTACGACCCGATAGTAAGAGCCAGCTGGAACTTGAGAGCGGCGCAACCACCGAACACCAAGTCACACACCCCACATCGTGAGTACAATCTACCAATTTTTTTATCAATTTATTTAGTTAGTTCTTTGCCTGAAGTGATTATTAGCTGTATCAGGTGGGGGGGGGGGGCTTATTTTTTCAGGCATGTTGCGGAAACGATGTAGCTAATGGCGGTAATAATAAATCAATCTCACATTTGAGTATAATCTTATGTCGACATTTAATATATTGTCATAAGAGCTTCTCAGCTGAGTATGCGCTGTTACATAACACTTAGTTGTCGAAATCCATCACATATTATAACTTGAGATGCCATTTGAGCTGATGTTAGTATGGGTTTACTAAATAGCGACAATTTTAATATGCCGATCTTAATTTGACAGTGTTTCAGCTGATCTCGTACTACAAAGCGAAACTGAGTTGCATATATGAATACTTAGTTTTTATATTCGGCCACCTGACGAATGTTAATCCCCACCTAAGCATTCAATAGTGAGTCATATCAAGAAACACATAAGTGTTCTCTAAATCGAACGCAGAAACTCCGGGTTGACAGACCCTAAACGCTGCAAATAGACCAATCTAATAACAATTAAATACTTACATAATGATAATAATTCATAAGCATCACTGATCATCATGTTTACGTAGCAAGCTCTATTGAATCAGCAACAACGGAATAGTATTCTTTCAAATGATTGCGCAATTTATTGAAGGAAATCTATTCAATTGGTATGAACAACAAATTGTAAACCAACTGCAGCCGTCATCACACGTAAATAATTTCAGAAAAACAAAACAATTGAGTAACTAATAGGGAAAATAAAGTTGTGTCGTAATAATTGAACGCATGATTAGAACTGCAATAAGTTCAAGAACAATTCTATTATTAGTTAGTAGGTCTTATGTGTGCAAGAGGTCAACAATAGTTAATGCAATGGTAGTAATTGAGGAACTAATGGAAAAAGTAAGTGGGTGTCCACATGCGTCGGCGCTGCTACTCAAATAGCTTTGGGGCACGTTGTCTCTAGGTTATCTCAATGATGCTCTCATATGCTATAAGTTTTCCATGCATATTCCCTCGCTTTGTCTACTTCTGGCTATGCTACTAAGCAGGGTAATGTCTCTTGTACGTACATCTATAGGTACCACAGTATCGACTAATCTGATTTTAGTATCAATTCAGCTGATTACATGTTTACTTCTAACAAAAATGAAATCGTCTTCATAAACCTTTATATTTATAGTAGAATATCAGGATAGTAGGATTGGTTACTTTATTGTAAATGGTTTGTGCCACCAGGTACATGGACACTATGCTGCACATCTTCAGAGGGAACATCGGCAGTGGGCTGCTGGCGATGGGAGACGCCTTCAAGAACGGTGGTATTGTCTTCGCACCCATTATGACCGCCCTTCTGGGCGTTATGTGTGTACACGCACAACACTTGTTGGTAAGTGTTTTAGTACCTTTCAAACATGGATGAGTACCTAACAACTATCAAAAATATGCTAATTGAATTTTTCAATGATATTTTTTGAGGTTCATGAAATCATCTCTTATTGTATTTTTTAAGGTCAAACAAGGCAAAGAGATGGAAAAGAACCATTTTGATCATCTTGAAAAGCCAGCTTTTGTTTTATGATTATTATATTTCAGCGCCAAATTTCTCATATTATATCAGTTTTTCCTGGTTTTCCTCATATCTTAAACTACGGTTCCTTCAAAGCAGTAAGAACCGAAGGGTGACAAAGATGACTCATCACATGCTAATCATATATAAGCTTTTGTATGTAAAGGTTAATAAGCTTTTGTCTTCTAGTTAAACTGCTCAGACGACATGCACCGGCAGACGAAGCGCGACAAGCCGCCAGGGTTCGCGGATACGGTTCAGCTGGTGTTTCAGAACGGGCCGGTGCGCTTGCGTTCCCTCGCCAACACCATGAAGTTGCTCATCAACACGTTCCTTTGCATCACGCAGCTTGGCTTCTGCTGCGTTTACATTGTCTTCATAGCAAATAATCTTAAAACTGTAAGTTATACAATATTACAGGGCAGGTATCGTGCCGACACTGTTATTGACACTTATTAGTTACTTCAAGTAAATTGATTAGTCTAGGAATTAATGTGTACAGACGGCCAATTTAAGCAATTGTAGGTATGGAAATAAATATTGGTAGGTCAATGTTTTTAGAACAAAGCGATAGTGCCTGCGCAACGCCAAAATTATTATTGTACCTTTATTCTATTCGAGAAAGGAAAAAGTTGTAAGAGCGAATATTTCTTTCTAAACAACCGGTTAGCCCATGAATGTTAGTGTCTTAAATTATCCGACCTTATAGGATACATTCGACGATAATTTCAACCATCTAGCCAATGCTAGCTAAAGCCCGCGAGCAGCTCTTAAGGCCCCCAATTAACATCAAGAATTAAAATTTTACTATGAAACTGATGGAAAAATGTCCACATTTAAAAGTATTAAGCAACCAAAGTAAAGACAACAAATTGCAGAAGTATGAAGGTATTTTTTTTGTATTATAAAATTTCGAATAGATAGCTTCTAAAAATACAATTAGCGCGCTGTTTTGCTGTAGGAGCATCTTAAAAATAACATCCCATTGGCATCGTATGAACAAAACCTAAAATTATTCTAAAAATACAAAACTAACGATTTCATTACTAAAATAATATTTGTGTAATTCAGATCTGCGACGAATACGACATCAATATCGACCTGTCCATCCATATGATTATCGCGGTGATTCCTGTACTACTGTCCTGCATGGTCCGGAATCTCAAGTACCTGACGCCGTTCTCCACCATTGCCAATATAATGATGGCGATGGGAGTCGCCGTAGTGATCTACAAGGCTAGCCTGGACCTGCCGCCTGTCGAGACGAGGACTTACCTGGCGTCCTGGCAGCAACTGCCTCTTTACTTCGGAACTGCTGTTTATGCCTTTGAGGGGATAGGATTGGTGAGTTGGTTTAATATATCTTATTTACTAAGTTAATTTTAATATTTATTAACAGTTGACTCCGGGCTGATACTGATTAGAAATACTCAATATCACTTTGCCCGACACGGGGATCGAACTAGAGACTTCAGCATTACAGTCGTACGGTAATGTTCCTACGCCACTGAGGCAGTCTAAACTGTAGGTATCTTCACAAAATAGTTAAAAGGAAACAAAATAACAGATAAGAAAGAGTAAATATCATCGTGCGTCTGTACATACATAATTTACGGAAAAAATTCACCTTATGTTAATATTTTAACAAAAAAGAAGTTATGTTTTCTACCGGTATGTATGTTATGTAAGTTTGCATGCCCGCAATTTTCTCAAAAACGATTAATACGATTTGAATGATTTTTTTTGGTTTATAGTGGGTTTTGAAGTCGGTTTAATTATACATTATATAGAAAAAGTCTTTTCAAATATTAACACTTACATGGTTTTATTCATGTCTTTTATCATCGCTGAAGCGAATATTGCTGTATTTTTACACTTGACTAAGAATCTCTTGTGCTGTTGCTTCGTAAATCGAATTTTGAATAGTCGTGTCGCAGTGCGATTAACATATTATTCGCGGTCATTAATTAGTATTAATTTATACAAAGGAGTTTCCAAATTATTTCCCATGATTCATTTACATTTTTAATTTCGTTTTTGGAGGTTAATCGTAAACATACCGCACGAATAGTGGCTATCTTACTTTAATCAAATTATTGCGATTTTATTTGAAAACTACAAAAAATGTTATGTTTTGTGCGTTGCGAAAATTACGCCCATCAAATAAGATTTGTTAATTTGTTATAAGATGATATTACAATCACTAAGCCATGTAAAGCGAAATACTGTACTATTTTTCTGTTTTGTGTTGTCTCTATATTTAATAATATAAAGTTAATAAAAAAATAATTGGTAATATCTCCTACAATCTTTCAGGGCCCTATAGCAGCTTTGAAAGAATGAAATGTAAAACCGATAATTAAAGCTGTGCGTACTATCGAAACTTTTACTTTTATCGATTTATTTCATTTCCGTTTTTTATTCTTCCCATTAAAACTTTCATTTTCAACACTCATAATCGAATTTCATTTCATTACCTACAGGTGCTTCCCTTGAAGAACGAGATGAAGAACCCCGAAGTGTTCCAGAAGCCGTTTGGAGTGCTCAACGTGGGAATGGTGGTAGTGGGGTGCATCTTCATCACCGTAGGATTCCTGGGGTACCTGAAGTGGGGGGAGGAAGTGGCGGGAAGTCTCACCTTGAATTTGCAACCTGGACAAGTGTGAGGAACATATTGTATTTATATAGTCTTACTAATAAAAAAATCGACACAGTGTATACAAGTTCTATAAGCACTGTGTAACAAAAACGCAACTAATAAAACTTTTTTTGACAGAAGGCCTGTATACAGGTGTTATAAGAGATTGAAATAACTATGTACACTTACACAGGCTCTACACACGCATGTACCCTTGTATTAAGGCTGCGTAAATTCAAAATGGCGACTATATTAGCTTCAGCTGATTGAGAGGTTGTCACTTGTAGATGATGGAGTTGGAGTTGTGCGAGATTAATTTTTATTTAGCAATATGCTTAATAATGAGGACAGACAAGGAAATCGAAGAAAAATAGATTTAATCCTTTTAATCTGGATGATAAAAGTTTTCTTTCTTAAAGGAGAACGTTTTCTTTTAGGATTAGTTAGCATCACTATCGATGCACATCCAGTGCACTCCAGTTTTTAAACCTTAATAAGTTAATTATTTAATCAATCGCAAATAAATTGCCGAAACGAAATACTTTCACACGACACTCATTAAAAAATTAAAATAAGCTTATGTTATTGCCGGTGAGGAAGCGTTCGAAAACTATGAGTACGAATCAAAACCTATATTTAAAATTACAACCATTAGTCAAGTTTTTGTACATTTAATTAATATGTATATATATTTTACAACAAAAAAATATATTTTGTATTTATTAAAGTTACTAAAATGCTAAATAAACTATGAATTTCAATTAAATTAGTAAAACAAAGTTACGAGCAGAAGTTTTTGAACGTACTTCGTAAAAGGTTGCCAACGTATTTGCCGTATACAGCGTGAGTAGTTACACAAGCTTGTCTTTGCGTTTATTAGTAGCGATGTTGTGTTAACCCTGTGTAACTCTTATACAGACGTTATACCCTGTGTAACTATTCATATGTTAAACGTTTGAGTAATATTTTTTTTATTAGTAAGGCTAATACAATATACATATTTATTATTACTAGTATTTACCATCTGACCTCTTCGTTTTTTGGCAGCGTATATAGGTTTCCAGGCCGGCCGATAGTCTTGCCCCCTCAATATAGGATAAATGTAAAATCATTGGTCCACTAGTTAAACATCTGCTTAACCCTCAAAAAGGCGTGAGCTTATATTATGAATCATAATTTTAGTTATGTTTATTTGTCTATCTAGAGGATAAATAAACATAAGTATTAGCGTAGTTGTATTAACCCGTCAAACTCCGCTATATAGATGTATGGGGAAACCCTATTTACTCGGACGCCGGCGTCCGTAGCGCGGCTTGACGAGTCAAGGTACGACTGCAATGCTGGGGTCTCGGGTTCCATCCTGCCTACCCCTTAGGGGACAAAGGCGTGAGTGTATGTATGTATGTAGAATACATTCAAAGCAATTAATTTCTACACTAGGTGTGTATTAGCAGTGATATAAATTCTACCATTTTTTGTGTACAATGAGGGCGTAGTGGTCTTAGCTTGCAACCATACGCGTGATCAAAATGCTTTAGACTTACATGGAACTTACATTTACATTGTTTAGTAGTGGAGAAATTATTTGTATGTTAAGTTTACCTGCCTTTAAGGCAAAACAGATACCACTTTGCACAGCTATAGTACTATGTAAATTTATAGAAAATCAAATACCTACAGAGGATTCCACCTGGTCTGCCCGACTCATTGATATATGGGTTTTTTAATACATCAATGGCCAGACTCTAATATAATCTAAGTTATAATTTCCATTGGCTAACATTCGCGCAAATGAAAGAAATCATTATAATTTATGTTTGAAAGAATCCGTCTCCTATATACAGTTTCATGTATCGATGCACTACTTTATGGTACCTTTTATTTTTATTTCATTTGTTTTTAATACAATCATGACAATTTTATATAACATACAGGCTTACATTAAAACTAGATTGCATTCTAAAATATACGCGTTCATATGGGTAAATTACTAATTAATATTACCTTTTATCAGAACGACTAAAACACATACCAACACAATATTACAAAGCACCGCACTATACCCTAATATTCTACTGTATAGGATGAGCAACGTGGTGCAAGCGCTGATCGCGATGGCCATGCTGTTCACGTACCCTCTGCAGTTCTACGTGCCAGTGGACATCACTTGGCCGCCTTTGAGGAAGAAGTTCGCGCGCGCCTCCCCTGTCGCCAAGGAACTCGGCTACAGGGCACTATTAGTACTACTTACTTGTAAGTATCAATAAAGAGAATCTGCACTTTTCATGGCACTTTTACATACAGGCACAGTAAAGTGACTTCATACTTATTGAATCTACAAGGTGTATCCAGGCCGCCTTTAACAGGTTTGTCTGGAAATCTTTAATGGAGGCCTATGTTCAGAAGTATAATTCATCTGGCTGATGATGATGATCCACCTGGTGGTGAGAGGTGTGGACAGATGGAGTATCGACTGACGAGAGACCTGGAACACGGCTCCCTCACGTGGGCCTATTTGGCGGTCATCCTAAACTACGGTAGTCGTTATCCGAGCAGATTCATAGTACTATGTTCTACCACCAGCTTTATTTTTTTATACTACTCTATAGGGTTAATGTGTGGATGTTGGTGGCGATTTGCTTTATTTTGTTTATTGAGTTGCAGGTTTTAAATGTTTTAAAAAGGAATGGATGTTTAGTACGTTGTCTGTCAGCGGTATCGTTGGTAGATACTGAGATTCCACGATTTCCCATTAACCATGATATTTTTTTCCGTCTTCATTATTTCGTCAGGGGGGTAATATTATCGCACCTTTAGGACGAAAACGACACAATTCAAAATATAGAAAATTGAGTTGACAATTTTAAATGACTAAAAACTAGTCCGTTATTAATAAAAAGATAATAAAAAGGGACTTATAATATAACAGTTTTTTCCTTTTCCTGTTTGAATATGGCTGTGTTTGAACTATTGTTATATCGAGTACTTTGCTTTAAGTAATTTTATGACGATAACCCAATTTTCTATCTTTTTGAATTGTGTCGTTTTCATCCTAAAGGTGCGTTATGTATGTATGGATTGATAGTCGATCTTATCTAAGCAAACTTGTCTTGTTATCAAACTCTGTAAATTATATATCAGTACCTAATTATGTACCTCCCCCGTGATGGACGGCAGCGTGCCTCACGCTGCCTCGGACGCCAAGGGCGACCCTCGGTGTACGGAGGCTTCTGAGCCCCTCCAACAACAGGAGACGGACCGCAACAGCGGTACGCGCAGGGGCGGTTGCGGACGACAACTTAGACGTGAGTCGGAGGAAGCCCGCAGCCGTCCCTAATGCGCCGAAGATGGCCACCGCGGAGTTTTAGTTGGTATGCCGTGCGGTGTACATAGGTTAGGGACTCGACCCGGCGGTCGCCCGACGTTTTCCATCTCTCCGGGCGGCTCAACGTCGGGTCGTAAGGCACGGTGAACCCAACATAACCGCTCAGTTGTTCCCCTTGAACACTGGGCGGTAGTAATAAGTCACTTTCTCCGCGTCAACAAAAAAAAACCTAATTATGTACCTACCTACTGTATAAAGCAATAAAATAGTTAATTTGTCTAAGTGCGCTTTAATTTATGTATTAAACAGTAATATGAAGCTACATTATTCTGGAGTACCTACTCTAGAGAAGGTAAGGTACCTGAGGGTAATAAGGCCTGTCGGATTATAAGGCCTAAGTAACAGAAATCGTGCTTAAATTGTATTTACGCACTCAAACGCCACACGCATACAATGCTTTACTTGCGCACATGTTGCTACAAGCTCGGAGTCACACCTCCCCTGCTTCAAGCCGTCAGTGTCGTACCAAACTCTGCGCCGGGAGGTAGCGCCGATCGAATATTAAAAAAATCCCACCAGACAATCGTAAGTATTTTTTGTTGTATTACAGTTAGCTAGTTGAATTTTTGTTCAATTTATAGATTATCTAATCCTTATGTTGGTATCGAATCTTGTAGGAAGTATCTCAATGTATTTTTTATTCATATTTTTAATTTCTTGCTTATATAGCTGGAGGCCATTAAGGCCTATAAAAAAAAATACATAGGCCTTGTTATCCTCCAACTTTTATTTAGTGATTTGTTAAATTTTTTAGGTTATTTTGTGACTGTGCCTTATATTCCTTTCAATGTCTTTTGTAGATTGTCGGAAAGCCATTGAACGAAGAACAGGAAGATGATTTAGTGAAGAGGATTATCAGGTTTTCTGAAATAGGATTGCCCGTGACACCACGCTTACTGCGTCGCTTGGTCTTTTTTAAAAACATTAAAAAGAAAGTGAAAAAAACTCAAGCGAAAAAAAAAGAATGATACCCCGCAGCAGGAAAGAGGATGGTACTGCCATGCGTCTTCGCAAGCATGGCAGTACCATCCTCTTAGATGATATCATCATCATATATATCATCCTCTCAGCCGTCTTATCTTCTTAGATAAGACGGCTGACATGCGTAAATTCGGAAAATGTGGAAAATGGTTCTATGCAGAGTGTGTTGGTTTGTCGGTAGAAGATACCGGCGCATTTGAGTATCCAGATGGCTACAACTAGGAGGCATTCATCCTGCAATTAGCAAATTGATCGGTATCATTCTGCTAGACCAGCAAAACCAGCGTTTTGTTTATAGTATTTAATGTTAAATTACTTGATTAACCTGATTGTGGATTTCAAATACCAAATATTGTTAGTTATTATAATATTTAGGACTATTAAAGCAATAGGCCTTATTAACCTGCGATGGCAAATTAAGGCCTATGAGCAAGGTTTTTAAAAAGCTTTCATTTTGTTTTTATTTACGGTAGAAGTCCCCATTTTATGTTACTTTTTTATAGTTCTTAAGTTAAATGACTGGTTAGAAATAAAACTTGTCGACTAACGACTATATTTTTCATTTTATTTGAAATCTCCCTTAGCTAGGCCTTATTACCCTCCGGCACCTTATTTCTTATTTCGGGAACGTCCTTTAACGCAGACAAGCTTACAGGTGGAGCCAAAAGAAGTAAATGAAAAGATGTAAATGTGGCTTGTATTTTGTTCATTACCATACGACGTTCAAGATTATTACTTGACAGTAGGTAGGGGTAGTTAGGTATTGTACGACTTTTCAATGTCCCAAGATCACGAGATTGCGGGAAAGAACCTTGAGGAAAAATATTGAGACACCCGATAAAGTTCATCTGTTAGCATTAGGTACATACAGAAATGATACTTTTCCTATAACAAAGGATACGTGAGATGCAAGGAATAATATTTGTAATTAAAATTGTCTTATTGTCAAGAATAAGTTTATTCTTTATGGTGATATTAAACAATTAATGATTGTTTTGTTACTGTATACGCTACGTGCTCCTCGTGGCACTTGCATGTAAACTGAGAAATCATCCATTAATTAATTTTATTTTAGGATTGCTAATAGCGGCGATAACCTAATTGGGAGTGCAACGGACTGCCGAGACAAATGTCCGCAGGTTAAAAACCCAAGGGCACACACCTCTGATTTTACTAAAAAAATATGTGTGTATTCTTTGTAATTTATCGCTCGC